>OY992880.1:93382405-93982405 GCA_963921405.1 Cepaea hortensis | reverse complement strand
CGGGGGGGGAGGGGGAGAATACTTATGGAGCTGTAGAAAATGACAACATATTGAAAGGCTGGTTGAGGGTTATTCTTCGATGGAGGGAAAAAGGCAGCAGACAAAGAGCAGTGTGAACATAAACTTGCTATCAGAGCTAGAGAGTGCTCCCACATTTGTTGTTATGTTTGGATACATATCTGTCTGTCTCCAGAAACTTTCAAGCACGTGGCTAAGACTGTGGCCCTGGTAGAACTGTCTGACCATGTGATCGATGTTGTGTTCACACTGTTTGATGAAAACAGTAAGTATAGTCCGCTGTCTAGTGAGACTGGTGATGTAGTCACTGTGTATACTATAGGGTGTATTATTAATGACTGTGCAGCGTTTGAAAATATAGCCGGTCCAAGTTTTGTATTCCCCTCTGTAAAGTTCATACAACATAATAGGTAAATACAAAACTTGGACAGGCAATATGTTCAAATACTGCACAGTCATTAAAATACATCTGTATATACAAAAGTAGAGACACTTTATGCCTTGAGGAGCACTAGCTCTATGGCGCTAGCCCTACATGTGTATAGACTGACCGGCATCCAGTGGGTGGTGTGGTCAGTATAAGGGTCACTTTTACTGCCCAGAATGGAGGTCAGCATGGCTGAATGGATAAGAGAGTTCATTCTTAAACATCCTGTGTGCTGATGCTGAGGTAGGGGGTTCCACCCTTACACCAGTCAGTTGGACTAAAATGTTGACTTCTCGTCCTTGACTTGGGGATTTAAATTACAAGCACATCTGAAGTTGGACTGGGTTCGCCTGATGGTGAGGGACACTGGTAATAGGGAAAGCTGATGCACACACAAAATTCAGCCCAGTGCTACTAAAAGTAGCTTGTATGACTATTCTTGAGTTCTAAGTGAGCGTGCGACAAGAAAAAAAAAATAAAATAAAAAATGCCAAAAACATTTCTTTGTATGACTGGGTCAGCCTACAAGTTCAGGTAAATTTTTAAAGAAATATTGCTGCCTTAATAGGGATTTAAATCATGACTTGTGGGCTGGCAGGTAATTGTGTTAGCCACTGTGCTATCATGGCTTCCCATTGACAAAATAGTCAGTTTCAGTTGATAATAGACAAATTACTTAATCACCATTTGTAAATGTAGTGTAGTGAATTGTAATAGTTTACAATTGTCTTTACACGAGGGTAAGGTGGATTAGAGGTATGTTGTTTACCTCTAACTTGAAAGATGCTGTGTGTGAATCAGTTTATAGACTTTCCAGAGGAATCTGATAATGTTATACTGCCTGCTTATCTTTGGGTTGTGGATCAGATACCTAACTTGTTCAGACACGGATGACATCAACAGAGGGTGCACATTAAAATTCCCTCCATTTGGAAATTGTAAATGGTAGGCTAAATGGCAATCAGCCTGGCAACAACAGAATGTCTACAGTATACACTAGGTGTGCCTGGAAGGGGTTGAGTTCCACCAGGTGTTGCAATCATCTAGGATCATAACCTGGACAAATTGGTGCCCCATGAGTTTACAGTATGGGAGAAAGAAGGACACATCTTTACATTTAAAGAGCTAGTGGACGACTGGTTAGACTACTGATATTTCTCTTGTAAAGATACAGGTTTATAATCCTTGGTAAAATTGTTGCACGTTTACAGAATGTTGCAGTCAACCCCAGCATTTATTGACTGTTGGTTATTTACTAGGCAGTTTTACATTCAGTAGGTTGCCATTGCTATTCTAAAATTCTTGGTAAGCTGAAGGATTTTTATCAGGGTAAGTGTAACCAGAACTTTATGTGGCAGCTGCCAATGCAGGGAGTCTTTGTATCTCACTTCTGACAAAAATCTCATAAAAATGCATTTGTGTTCCTGGACATGTTTGTGTGTTAACAATTAAAAGAAGTATTTCAGTACTTGAAGGAAAAACTAGCATTGCGGATACATCGTGTAAATGAAACCATTTTATACATGAAGTATTTTAATATCTGAGGAAGCTAGCATTGCAATATGTGACACATGGCTGAACCTATTTCACATATTTCTTCTGTTTGTGTGTGTGAGTCTCCTGCTGTCTGTCCCTCTCCCTTACACACAACAGTAAAAAGTGTGCGTGAGTCTCCTGCTGTCTGTCCCTCTCCCTTACACACAACAGTAAAAAGTGTGTGTGAGTCTCCTGCTCTCTGTCCCTCTCCCTTACACCAACAGTAAAAAGTGTGTGTGAGTCTCCTGCTCTCTGTCCCTCCCCCTTACACCAACAGTAAAAAGTGTGTGTGAGTCTCCTGTTCTCTGTCCCTCTCCCTTACACCAACAGTAAAAAGTGTGTGTGAGTCTCCTGCTCACTCTCCCTCTCCCTTACACCAACAGTAAAAAGTGTGCGTGAGTCTCCTGCTCTCTGTCCCTCTCCCTTACACACAACAGTAACAAGTGTGCGTGAGTCTCCTGCACTCTGTCCCTCTCCCTTACACACAACAGTAAAAAGTGTGCGTGAGTCTCCTGCTCTCTGTCCCTCTCCCTTACACACAACAGTAAAAAGTGTGCGTGAGTCTCCTGCTCTCTGTCCCTCTCCCTTACACACAACAGTAAAAAGTGTGCGTGAGTCTCCTGCTCTCTGTCCCTCTCCCTTACACACAACAGTAAAAAGTGTGCGTGAGTCTCCTGCTCTCTCTGTCCATCTCCCTTACACACAACAGTAAAAAGTGCGTGAGTCTCCTGCTCTCTTTCCCTCTCCCTTACACACAACAGTAAAAAGTGCGTGAGTCTCCTGCTCTCTGTCCCTCTCCCTTACACACAACAGTAAAAAGTGTGCGCGAGTCTCCTGCTCTCTGTCCCTCTCCCTTACACACAACAGTAAAAAGTGTGCATGAGTCTCCTGCTCTCTGTTCCTCTCCCTTACACACAACAGTAAAAAGTGTGCGTGAGTCTCCTGCTCTCTCTGTCCCTCTCCCTTACACACAACAGTAAAAAGTGTGCGTGAGTGTCCTGCTCTCTGTCCCTCTCCCTTACACACAACAGTAAAAAGTGTGCGTGAGTCTCCTGCTCTCTCTGTCCCTCTCCCTTACACACAACAGTAAAAAGTGCGTGAGTCTCCTGCTCTCTCTGTCCCTCTCCCTTACACACAACAGTAAAAAGTGTGCGTGAGTCTCCTGCTCTCTCTGTCCCTCTCCCTTACACACAGCAGTAAAAAGTGTGCGTGAGTCTCCTGCTCTCTCTGTCCCTCTCCCTTACACACAACAGTAAAAAGTGTGCGTGAGGCTCCTGCTCTCTGTCCCTCTCCCTTACACACAACAGTAAAAAGTGTGCGTGAGGCTCCTGCTCTCTGTCCCTCTCCCTTACACACAACAGTAAAAAGTGTGCGTGAGTCTCCTGCTCTCTGTCCCTCTCCCTTACACACAACAGTAAAAAGTGTGCGTGAGTCTCCTGCTCTCTCTGTCCCTCTCCCTTACACACAACAGTAAAAAGTGTGCGTGAGTCTCCTGCTCTCTGTCCCTCTCCCTTACACACAACAGTAAAAAGTGTGCGTGAGTCTCCTGCTCTCTGTCCCTCTCCCTTACACACAACAGTAAAAAGTGTGTGTGAGTCTCCTGCTCTCTGTCCCTCTCCCTTACACACAACAGTAAAAAGTGTGCGTGAGTCTCCTGCTCTCTGTCCCTCTCCCTTACACACAACAGTAAAAAGTGTGCGTGAGTCTCCTGCTCTCTCCCCCTCTCCCTTACACACAACAGTAAAAAGTGTGCGTGAGTCTCCTGCTCTCTCCCCCTCTCCCTTACACACAACAGTAAAAAGTGTGCGTGAGTCTCCTGCTCTCTCCCCCTCTCCCTTACACACAACAGTAAAAAGTGTGCGTGAGTCTCCTGCTCTCTCCCCCTCTCCCTTACACACGACAGTAAAAAGTGTGCGTGAGTCTCCTGCTCTCTCCCCCTCTCCCTTACACACGACAGTAAAAAGTGTGCGTGAGTCTCCTGCTCTCTCCCCCTCTCCCTTACACACAACAGTAAAAAGTGTGCGTGAGTCTCCTGCTCTCTCTCCCTCTCCCTTACACACAACAGTAAAAAGTGTGCGTGTCTCCTGCTCTCTCCCCCTCTCCCTTACACACAACAGTAAAAAGTGTGCGTGAGTCTCCTGCTCTCTCCCCCTCCCCCTTACACACAACAGTAAAAAGTGTGCGTGAGTCTCCTGCTCTCTCCCTCTCTCCCTTACACACAGCAGTAAAAAGTGTGCGTGAGTCTCCTGCTCTCTCTCCCTCTCCCTTACACACAACAGTAAAAAGTGTGCGTGAGTCTCCTGCTCTCTCCCCCTCCCCCTTACACACAACAGTAAAAAGTGTGCGTGAGTCTCCTGCTCTCTCCCCCTCTCCCTTACACACAACAGTAAAAAGTATGTGTGAGTCTCCTGCTCTCTCTGTCCCTCTCCCTTACACACAACAGTAAAAAGTGTGTGTGAGTCTCCTGCTCTCTCCCCCTCTCCCTTACACACAACAGTAAAAAGTGTGCGTGAGTCTCCTGCTCTCTCCCCCTCTCCCTTACACACAACAGTAAAAAGTGTGCGTGAGTCTCCTGCTCTCTCTCCCTCTCCCTTACACACAACAGTAAAAAGTGTGCGTGAGTCTCCTGCTCTCTTCCCCTCCCCCTTACACACAACAGTAAAAAGTGTGCGTGAGTCTCCTGCTCTCTCCCCCTCTCCCTTACACACAACAGTAAAAAGTGTGCGTGAGTCTCCTGCTCTCTCCCCCTCTCCCTTACACACAACAGTAAAAAGTGTGCGTGAGTCTCCTGCTCTCTCCCCCTCTCCCTTACACACAACAGTAAAAAGTGTGCGTAAGTCTCCTGCTCTCTCCCCCTCTCCCTTACACACAACAGTAAAAAGTGTGCGTGAGTCTCCTGCTCTCTCCCCCTCTCCCTTACACACAACAGTAAAAAGTGTGCGTGAGTCTCCTGCTCTCTCCCCCTCTCCCTTACACACAACAGTAAAAAGTGCGTGAGTCTCCTGCTCTCTCCCCCTCCCCCTTACACACAACAGTAAAAAGTGTGCGTGATTCTCCTGCTCTCTCCCCCTCTCCCTTACACACAGCAGTAAAAAGTGTGCGTGAGTCTCCTGCTCTCTCCCCCTCCCCCTTACACACAACAGTAAAAAGTGTGCGTGAGTCTCCTGCTCTCTCCCCCTCTCCCTTACACACAACAGTAAAAAGTATGTGTGAGTCTCCTGCTCTCTCCCCCTCTCCCTTACACACAACAGTAAAAAGTGTGCGTGAGTCTCCTGCTCTCTCCCCCTCTCCCTTACACACAACAGTAAAAAGTGTGCGTGAGTCTCCTGCTCTCTCTCCCTCTCCCTTACACACAACAGTAAAAAGTGTGCGTGAGTCTCCTGCTCTCTCCCCCTCCCCCTTACACACAACAGTAAAAAGTGTGCGTGAGTCTCCTGCTCTCTCCCCCTCTCCCTTACACACAACAGTAAAAAGTGTGCGTGAGTCTCCTGCTCTCTCCCCCTCTCCCTTACACACAACAGTAAAAAGTGCGTGAGTCTCCTGCTCTCTCCCCCTCCCCCTTACACACAACAGTAAAAAGTGTGCGTGATTCTCCTGCTCTCTCCCCCTCTCCCTTACACACAGCAGTAAAAAGTGTGCGTGAGTCTCCTGCTCTCTC
Organism: Cepaea hortensis; assembly: GCA_963921405.1. Taxonomy (NCBI): domain Eukaryota; kingdom Metazoa; phylum Mollusca; class Gastropoda; order Stylommatophora; family Helicidae; genus Cepaea; species Cepaea hortensis. Next base: position 93,976,766 of record OY992880.1, on the reverse strand, counting down.
CCCCTCCCCCTTACACACAACAGTAAAAAGTGTGCGTGAGTCTCCTGCTCTCTCCCCCTCTCCCTTACACACAACAGTAAAAAGTATGTGTGAGTCTCCTGCTCTCTCCCCCTCTCCCTTACACACAACAGTAAAAAGTGTGCGTGAGTCTCCTGCTCTCTCCCCCTCTCCCTTACACACAACAGTAAAAAGTGTGCGTGAGTCTCCTGCTCTCTCCCCCTCCCCCTTACACACAACAGTAAAAAGTAAGTAAAGATCCTTGTCCATGCCTTAAAACAGTGGGCATGTGGTGCTAGACCCATATTTGTATAGACCAATCGTCAGTTGGTGGGTTATTTGCTTAGTGTTACACTGGCCGCCTTTACGTCCCAAGACACTTCCTGGTTTCCATGTTAGATCTGGGAGACCAGGTCAAGTTGAACACTGCCTTGATACAGATTTGAACCCATGGTCAGTATGCTACCACTGCTCCTATATAAACATACACATAAACATACTTATGTTTGTGTGTACACTTTTTTTTTTAACCTACTGGGATTATTAGACGTTGACGTGGTTGAAAGGATAAGAGCACTTGTTCTTAAATTGACTGTGCTCTGATGGCGAGCTAGGCTTTCAACCACAACACCAGCAGTAAGTTGGACTTTAAACATTGACTTCTCATTCAGAAAGCAATGGCAAACTACTGAACCTACATTTCTCCCCCGATGTGTCTCCACCTTGCCGTGGTGGGGGAGCTTGTGTGTCCCATCGACCCCATGTGCTTGCCGATGGGTGAAAAACTACATATCGGACAGCATATGGGATAGGGACCAGACTAAGAGAGACACAACCTGCTGCTCTGCAGGTGAGACTGAGGATAGCAGTCCAAAATTTAAATCAGGCGCACGAAGGCAGAAGTTCTTGGTCCGGACAAAACACTAAAGGCTCCCTGTCGAGGGCTGTGGCTGAACGCCTCTAAGCCACAAACCCTCGGACCTGAGAGCCGGGCCGATAGCCACCTCTCGAAAAATAAAGGCGTGATACTGAGCAAGCTACATGCTCAGGTCTGATAGAAGTTCGAAGGCTCTCAGCTGGGGGATGTGAGAGATTCCCGGATGAGAGGCCAGGCCGTTTCTCGTTCACCGCTGCACGAAGGTAAGGTGCTGATCCGGCAGCACAAGTAGCCTACCTCGTGAGCGAGTACAAAAAGTCAAAAAGTGCCCCAGTCGAAGAAAGTGGCTGCGAAAACTGTATCTAACTTATAGAGAGTGTAGACAAAAGTGGAAGAACGTCTCAATGCCGCAAAATGGAATGCACGGCGAGCGAACCTATTGCGTGGTCCGAAGTCAAAAGCGTGGGTGTCGCTTGCAGTCTGACCGTCCCTGGTGCGTGCTTGAGCGATCAGTGGCAAACGAGTTGCCCAACACATGGAAGTGAGGAACTAAAGCAGCCATGAGCAGGACGTGGCAACTCCTCGGGTGAGCCCAGTCACAGAGCAATATGTGCCGGCTCTGCAATTATGGAAGCCTCCTTGGATAGCGAGGGAATGCTCATGGTCTGCCCCTGCCTTCCCTTGAGGGCCGACCACGATGTCGTTCATCGTTCTATCTTGACCAGCTGAGATGTTAGCGACATCACAACAGTCCAACGTGCCTCGAAACCAGAGGATGGCTAACCTCATTAAAAAATGCCCGCTGGAAGTCGGAAGTGTCGTCCTACGGGTGGCAAACTAAAAATTGACACTACGCAATTACGTCCGAGTGAAATGTCTCGTCCGAATGTCTCTCGTGCTAGGAACAGCTCTGACTACCTAGTTTCCGAATGCCGCTCTTGTTCGGAACAGCTCTGACTGGGTAGTTTTCCGAATGTCTGTTGAGCCTGGAAAAGCTCTGATGGGCGCAACGACAAGCACATGTCCGAAAACTCGCTGAGTGGATGCCGTCTGCAAACCTGTCTGGTTTGTGTGGGAATGACCCGGGGAAACGAAATGACCAATATATTGAAGTGAGGATTTAAAGCAGCCATGAGCAGGACGTGACGATCTCCCTCGGTGAGCCCAGATCCAGGGCGTTATGTGTCGGCCCTGCAACTATGGAAGCAACCTTGGATGGCGGAAAATGCTATGGACTGTCCCTGCCTTCCTTTGAGGGATGACCGTTGTCTTCGACCGTTCCACCTTGGCCAGCATGGTTGCAGATGGCGCCACAAAAGTGAGAGTCTCCCAGGAATGCTACCTGGTCAAAAATGCACGCTAAAGTCGATGTGTTGGCCTACGGGTTTCGGCCCAAGGGCGCATAACAGACACACCGCAATCACATCTGAAAAAACACTCCGGATGAACGAAAAGAAGAAGAAGAAGAACCTACATTTGCCTAGAAAATCAACCTAGGGTTGATCACAATATCCTGAAAGGGAAATAAAACATGTCACTGAGATTGTTAAAAGTCGGTAATAATATTAGAACAAATAAATAATGTTTAAAGCAAGCAGACTCATAACTCATGTTTCCACGATTTCTTCTATACGTGCTTTTATTTTAGCGTAATCTCAGAATTGTTGGACACATGTTGTAATGATTGCACTCTGCACTTTCTAGATGATGGTGAGCTGAGCAACAAGGAGTTTGTGTCTGTGATGAAGCGGCGAGTGATGCGGGGTCTTGATCAGCCCAAGGACACTGGGTTTGTGAAGCTGATCAACGCCGTGGTTAAGTGTGCCACATCGGCCACAATCTACAGCGACTAGATTCTTAGATGGGTGCTCTCTGATTATACAGTTAGCACTTCACAAGTTGGTGATGAATCTGCCTTACCCTTGAATGCTCCTGGTGTTTTAGTTATTTAATATTACACTTTGGTCATCTTCAATGTTTACAAGGGGCAGTTCATAAGTCTCTACCCTGATTATATTATAGAACTGAAATTGTGTACAGTGTTTCAATATAGCCACCACTTGAATTGACATGCTTATGTCATCTCTACTTGACCTTGAAAAGACCCTGGGAATATTTTTTTAAGACTAAATCAGTTATCAGATGCCAGTATGATTCTTCATCACCTGCCAACAAGATGTCCTTTGAGATATTTTTAAAGACTTGTGGGGAAAAAAGTGATAAAGCCAAATCAGGGAAATAAGGTGGTGTTTAAGAATCTCAGTTTTCAAATCCTTGGCTACTAGCTGCACAGACTGTGCTTTGTGAGAGGGCGTTTTGTGTTGAAGCGAAGGAAGATTTTGAGTGCATACTATCTCTCATGTAATGGTCATAGCCTTTTTTAATTTTATAGGAACAATATAGTACTGTTCATTAACTGTGTTGCCACAAGGCATGTAGTCATTCAACACCTCTGGCATCTCAAAAAATAATCAGCTTCACTCTTCCTGGAGATTTCTTAGCTCAGGGGTTTCCATTGCATATTGGAAATATTGAATTGGGGTCATAATGGTGAACCCAAGTCTCATCTACTGTCATAATGGTCATAACATGTTTTCTGACTGCACATGTTTGAGCAACTGTCGACAGCAATTTGTCCAGGTTTGCTTCTGTTCATGTGTGAACAACAGACACACTTTTCTCATGTTCAGTCTGTTGTGTAAAATTCTGTTAACTGTTTTTTCTCTCAGTTTTACTGCATTTGCTATTCCGTAATTGTCACTTATTGCTCTTGGTCAATGACTTTCTTCACTCTTGCTGCATTCCATTTGTTGTATTCTCAGGATGGTCTCCCAGATCTTGGCAGAATAGCAACATTTGAGTGGCCACACTTAAACTGTCTACGACATTTTATTTTAACCAAAACATATGAAGGGCAGAAATAACGAAGCACAGGTTGCACCTCCCTTTATAGTTTGGTTGGTGTTTTCCCTGTAACATCAGGAAATTTATCACAGCCCTGGCCTCTAATCTCCCCATTGTCCTGGCAAATGATTGGAGCAGCAAATCCGATTAGTAGGCTGTATTGTGCCGTTCAATATAGCAGTAGAACCTATGGAAATACACAAATACACGCTTCACAGTCAGTGCAAATATGAGGATCTTTGCCTGTGTCTAGCCAGACTTATGTTTTGTCCCTTGTATTGGCATTAAAGAATTTTACAAAGTGGAACGTTAACATATGAATTTAATTGAAACTGTGAGTAGTTTGTGAGTTAAATATAGCCACATTTGTTGTATTGTCCCATGTAATCATACCATTGAAACATCTTTGAACTTTGTATATCTTACAATAGTTTTCATCTATCTTGTTTGGCTAAATATATCATCATCATTGATTGTCCCCAAAAACTGTATTCCAAGGTAAATCTTGAGACAGTAGATCACTGGTACGGTGTACTATCAGTTGTATTAGATGCAAGCCTTGGTAATCATACTACAAGGCCACTTTTCTCAATTGACATACATTGTTATGGCATGTATACAGATGTGTTAACGAAGTAAGACTAACAATAGATGTTCTTGGTGAAGAATTTACAGCTGAAGAAGTAAGATTGTGTACATGAGACTGACCCCCCCCCCCCCCCCCCCCCCCCCCCGGGTGTATAAATATGTGAAACTTAAAATAGTTTTACATTTTCAGACATCATATGCAAGTAGAAGTAACAGTTACATTTTCTGTTTATAAGCAAGGATAAACATGTAAACTAGGGTAACTAGGTTGCATACATTAACAAACACGACATATGTTACGTTAACATAGTCCCTCAACAAACTAAAGCCCTTCATTACATAGGCTTGTTTATGATTAATGGAGTAATTGGAGCTAATATTTTATACCAGATAAGATAGCCAGTCTTGACACCAAGCCTCCTTTGTCTTCTCTTTCAATATGCATGATAGGTTATGATTACATTTCATCACTTCCCTTATGGGCCTGGTAATACACAAGTATTATCTGAACACGTTATATATTGTTGCTTTACTTAAACAGCAAAATATATTTTTATCTATAGTGGTATGTAGTTTTAGTGTTTTACCTTTTGCTGTTTGACTTTGTAATTTGTTAACTCTGTGCTCATGACCCCAAAATACTAAAATCATGTGTCTAATGGTTCCATTGATCAGAAAGTTTGGCAAATCTCTGCTGATTTTGATGCCAGTTACTGACACAGTTGAGACTATTATAGTTGTGTATATATAATAAATATGCTGTGATTGAAATAACTGTTTCAAGCTGCCCACGTAGAGTGATCTTCATGAACTTTCTCCATTTATTCATTAGTTTTTCCATACATTATATGTTTTTTTTAAGAAACCTCATTTTTGAAAATGTGCAGGAATTTAATAACCTGTTGTCATTTTCTTGCTGTACGCTGAGTTACAAACACATATTGTCAGGGGAAGACAACAGGGAAGTTGTGGAGTAAACCAGAGAAACCCCAGTTTCGGAGTAGACCAGAGAGACCATGATGGCAGGATGACATTACTCCCTCAGAGCATGCAGGTAGTGTCACATTCACAGTGACTCTTGACTTAGAATTAGACATGTAAAAGTCAACACTTTCTAAGAAAGAAAGAGTGAAACTGGTAGAAACTATACCTAACATGTCGCCATGACACCTGAAAATCTTCACCTAGCACTTCAAAATGCATAGATTTCTTAGCCAGCATTTGCAAAAATAAATATACTGCCTCCTGTGAGAAAGGGCTGGCTCCAGAATAGTTTGTAGTTGTATTCATCCCTGTATATTGTAACACCAGGTTTGCTCATAATTATTTGAATCTCTGAAGGAAAATGCTAAAATTGCTGCACAACTTTAACTTAACCCTGTGCATATGTTTTCAATATTTATAAAGAGTTTTGATTGAATACATTTCTCACGTTTGTGTCACTTGATTGGAATTATGAAAAGTTTGTGAAACTCATGCACGCTTATTGTGAATAAGTGATGCTTTATGCATGTCTTGATATACATGATGTATGAGAAAGAGATCAACTATCAAATAACATCTATCCTAAAACATCCAAATCGCAAAATGCATACAAAAAAGAAACTGTCCCAAGGCTGTGTTACCAATGCCAGATACTGCAGTTCTGGAAACACACATGTGAGACGAGACGCATAAGAAATCCAGCTGGAAAAACAAGATGAAGAGACACAAATGATACTAAGAACAAATGTAGGTATACCACCATTACTGACTTCCTAGAACAATAAATATTTCAGTGGTGCAGACATTTAGCTAGAATGGGGCAAGAGGCTAGAGCTGTCCACATGCAAACTTTGCTCGGTGAGATGATGACCCAGGAAGAGATGGCTAGATGGAGTCACCAAAGAAATCAAATAAGATATTAGCACAAACAACATGACTAGCGAAAAACAGACAATTACATTCACCTCCTCTGCGATGCTTTACAGCAAAAGCAGTAGGACAAAAGAAGAAGATGAGAAAGTTTTATTTTTAACAAAGAGTAATTTTGTATGAATGGGAAACAAAATTGTCTCAACTTTGTCCAAAGACAAAGTATTGTTGGTGGTAGTGGTGCGGAGATTGTGAAAGAAATTGTGTGTGTGGAGTGTTGTATGAGAACTTTCTTAATATAATGATTGTCATAAGGCTCTGTCAAGCTGTGATGATTATGCTCACTTCTAGCAGGGTATGAAAAAGAATGTGCTTGAGTTCAGTGATGACTGAAGACAGAAAACTCTGGTACAAATAGTACAGTACAGTTGAACATCTGCTCAAGCACTATAATCCATGGTGACACACACATACAAAGAAATAGCCTCTCTTCTGTCCACAGCTCAATACAACCAATGGGTTCCACTTTAATGCTCAGAAGGAGGGCTTTCTGACCTTAATAATATATACTTTTGTGAGAGAGAGTTACTTGTGTCCTAATCTATTAAGACAACTTGCAAATGAATAGATTATGAAGGATTGTGCTGATGCAAAGCAGATGTGTGAATGATGTAAGGACATGTGTCCTGTGACCTAACAGTTTGGTTTTGTTAAATCTGCTGAGGGCAAGCATACTTTTGACAGTTGAAGTCCTGAGAGACTCCAGTTGTTGAGTAGACTCCAGTTGTTGAGTAGACCCCAGTTGAGTAGACCAGAGAAACCCTAGTTGTTGAGTAGACCAGAGAAACTCGTTTTTGAGTAGACCAGGGAAACCCCAGTTGTTGAGTAGACCAGAAAGACCCCCAGTTGTGGAGTAAACCAGAGAAACCCCAGTTTCGGAGTAGACCAGAGAGACCATGATGGCAGGATGACATTACTCCCTCAGAGCATGCAGGTAGTGTCACATTCACAGTGACTCTTGACTTAGAATTAGACATGTAAAAGTCAACACTTTCTAAGAAAGAAAGAGTGAAACTGGTAGAAACTATACTTTTGAATGATTAAATCGAAAGTTGTAGGTCAGCATGTTCGAATTGAAAAAAAGTCTGTGCTCTTACACTCCCGCTTTTCTTAGCCGAGGTAGTGGGTTCAACCCCTACAAGGGTCAGTTTGACTAAAATGTTGCGTTTTCATCCTTGACTTGGGGACATACATTTCAAGTACCTCAGATGTTGGAGAGGGTTCGCCTGTTGGTCAGGGGCACCGATGATAGACAAAGCTAATCCACATGCAAAAAATCAGTCCATTGCACAAGAATTAGTAGTGCATATATGGACTGTGCTTCAGTTCAAAGTGAGCAAACACAATTTTAAAATAAAACCCAAACTTCTGCTGTGTCACTATTCTGCATCTGTGGCTTAGGGGTAACACACTCTCACGATCCCGACAGTGGGTTTGAAGTCAGCTGCAGGCAGTATGGGAGAAGATAGCTTTGCATAGATTTTCTTAATGTGTCGGCTACACACAAAGCAGTGGCAAACTACTGAATGTAAAATGACTTAAAAATCACCAGCAGCTAGTACATGCTGGGTTTGATTGCGATGTCCTGTAAAGGGTGTGCAAATAACTTTATCGTTTCACAAATAGACTTCACCACTCAGAAAATGGAATGTCTCTTATTCAAACCGATCATGCACTTCTGTTTTTGTATACTCCCAAAGTAACATTTCTCAAATAATTCACACAAGAAAAATGTCAAATTTCTAAGAGAACACCAACCATTTTATATTTAATGGTCACAAGCTGTGTTTAGAGTGAATGCTCTACAAACACAACTCACAGTTTCCAAAATTTCCCAGAATGTGTTTAAGTATACAGATTTGTAATAGTACAATCATTTTCACTAAACATTTCACTCAAAATAGTTTCTTCAGATCTACAGACTGTTGCCCTGTTCACATAACTGTTGGAAATATCCCTGGGACTCAATCTTTTACATCTGAGAAATATTGTCGCATGTTGGTTATGTTCTTAGCATTCTAGGATTGCTGCCAATCTGAGACAGTCCTGGTTGGAAGAATATGGAGATTGTGTCCGGGGCAGCCATACACATTGTGCTTTGCCAGTAGGGATTGACGGGCACGGTGAATAAATGGGCAGGGTTTTCCACTACGTGAATAATTATCCCAGTGAACAAGATTTGCAAGTATACTTGCGCCTTTTAAATAGCTTGCAGTTTCTTTATTGCAGTATCATGTCCCCAAATACTTTCTGAAGCAAGGTTAATGTCTCTGAGGGTGACGTCTAATATGAAACGTGACATACGTATGGGGGTATTTGTGGTTAAGTGTTTAAACTGTCTGCTTCATGTTCGGAAGGTCATGGGTTCATCTTCAGACTCCATCATTCGGTTTATGAGTGCAATTTTGCTGAGAACCCTGGAAGTCGTCGCTGGAGCTACAGAGTTTGAGCTCTGTGTGACACTATCGACAGTCCACTCTGCGGAAAAGAGACAGAGCTATATGGGATCAAACCACTTGCAATAAAGTCGAGCCTAATGCCATTTAACCTTTGTTTTGTTTTAAATATTTGCGAGTGAAGGGCACTATCAACTCAAATGATTCAACACAAACACACATTTTTATCACTTTAGTTTTGAGAGTAAGTTCTAAGATTACCAAGGATTGCATCAGTAAAGTTGTTTTGCCAAGGTCACCACCAGCTTATAAAACTATAATTTTTCACAACAGCATCAATCATTTAAGCAGAAGTCGACTATTCAGATAAATCTGCAAAATATCTTGTATAATTACAACACACAAAATGCCACAATGATTTATTGCATGTTAAAGTCAAATTTATAATTAAGCTGCTTTAGATAATTGTATGAGTTCAAGCAATAGCAAGATCATAGTCTATAATGTGATCTAACTCTCCAGCAGTCCTTCCTGCACACAGCAAATAATTAGATACAATAAACACGTTAATGGTGATGGTACAAACTGAATTAAAATGTATACATAGAGATATATAAGCAGACGAGCACGTACTCTCTTTTCTTTTACACGCTCAATGGGACTCAGGCTGTCTCCCTGTAGTCCAGTGCTATGTTGCTTAGTTCCTAATGGATTGTTTCTGCTGCGTTCATCTGGAGTTGTTTTTTTCCGGACGTGACTGCGTTGTGCCTGTTTACAGCAGAGCTGTGTTCTTGCGCCATTAGGCCGACACATCTGACTTCTGCGGGCATTTGTTGACCGGGTTAACCTTCCCGGGGTATAGATTGTTTAATTTCACTGGCTTGGGTGACAGTAGTAATTCCCTGACGTCTGCAAGAACTAGGCACTAAAAGAGAATATGTTCTTCTGTTTTGTAATAATATGTGCAAACTCAACTCTTTGTGGGAGCTGTGGCTAGCATGCTTGCCTGCTGGTCTTGTGTTCGAATCTGTTGAGGCAGTGGTGTTTTTTTTTTAAAACTGACCTGGGCTGTCAGGTTGAGCCAACCTAAAATGAGTACCAGGAAATGTTCTAGGAAATAAAAACCAGTGTGATACTGACCACATGTCTCACTGAGTGCTGATTGACCACATGACCCACTGAGTGCTGATTGTTCTGTACAAAATGGAGCTAGCACTATATATTAAATCTGCCTGACGGTGTGGAAATGGGAGCTTTACTTTACAACACTCTGTAGTATGCTGTGAGTTCTATTCAAGCATGTATACACACACATGCACAGAGATTTACTGCATACCAGATTAGTTTGATGTTGACATGTCTTTCTTTATCAAAAGCCTTTAGTTTAGGTTAGCACATGTCCTTTTACAAGACGTCAAATCAACCCCAGGATTTATGAGCTGTTTGTGATTTTCTAGGCAGGTTTACGTTCAGTAATTGGTCATTGCTGTCTGAATGGCCGACGTTCATACCATTGTGAAAATCAACGCAAAGTGATTGGCTCCCCAATCGCCTGCAGCTGACTTCTGTCTGTTACAAAGTTACTCTTCTTTGTTTCCCTTATGGGTTCAGGTAACATACGGGAGTTTAGAGGGGAATAGTTCAGTATTTAAACATTGAACTGGGCTCCCAGGTCGACCCAGCTTAACATGGCTACCAGGAAGTGTCTTTGGAAGTAAAGGTGGCATGCATTATAGTGGCCACATCACCTCTCGAGTGTCTCTTGGTCTAAAACACACCAGGCTAGTTAACAGAGCAGTGTTATAAAAGAAATAATGGGAGGTCGGATGTAGCGCTGGTTATGTCTTTGGTTTTCTCCTATTTGATGGAGGAGGCCAAAGAAGCACTGCACGAAGACGCACATCGTCTTCGTGGCAGCAATACGTCAGGGTAGCAACTATGGCAGTTCGGTTTTTAGATTTGAAGAGGCAACACGCTTCCATTTCTTGAGGTCAGTTAAGGGTTACATCTGATAGGATAGTTAATTGTGAGCAGGGAAACATCTTTGAAGTGATTTCTGTTCTAGGAGCCGGAGTGTAGATAGTTGTTTTAATTGTTAAGTAATTAGTCATGTTTTTATACGCAACTACCCAATAGTATGAGTTCCGAGATAGCTGAATAAGCTATATAACCATTTTGAACTCTCTGAATTAAATACTGTGGAAGTATTCAGAAAATTATCCATCTTGAGTCTGTGTTGAAGAGTTCTTAAATAGGGTGAGTTATACTCTTTGTTGAAATTATTAATTTATTGTGTGTTAAAAACAAAACGAAGATTTCTACCATAGCCACTATACGATGGATTGTTAAACCATGGATCACAGCTATAACCACTCTCAATGGACTGACACGGTTACACTAGCAACACATACCCATAACACCTCTAAGCATGTAACAAGGTCCGTCACTTAGCACGGTAAAGAAATGCGTGTTGAACTTGGTATTTCTATTTCATTATAACATTTACAATAATATAACTCCCCTACAAAATTAAATTCAATAAGAATTAGTCAAATCCATAATGAAGAACACAAAACAAAGCAGTAATTCTAATGTGTGATTAGAACAATCAGAAGTATCACACATAAACAATAAAGAACTACTTTGTTTAGTTAATTAAGGAAGCTTCAATTTAGCATAAAGATTCCTTTACTCTAATCTGTGCCGTCTCCAATCTGTGAATCCTCCAAGAAACACACCTATCTATACAAAAATGCCCCTTTCTTTGTCCAAGTCAATGCTGCTTCACTGTTTTTTAAATGTTAGGTTGTGACGATGTGCTTTCTGAAAAGTAAAAGAATTCATTAATAGACTGCACAGCTGTATTCGTAAAAAAAAATATGGTATCTGTCAAACTAATATTTACCCAGCAGTTGCTCCGCAGTGGAGTTTTTACGATTATACTGAGTGGTCTCGAGGTAAGGTGTCTGCCTTGAGTGCTGTGGGTCCTGAGTTCAAGCCTCAGTGAGGGCCAGGATTTTTTCACATGGACTTCTAGTAACAAAATTTTCCCTGGTCTCTGGGTAGTGAGATTGGATGCCCGTGTGTATTGTTGCGCTTGTAAAAAAAAATCCTTTGGCAGTTGGAAATTGAAAAAGAGTAGCCTAACAGTGTTGCCCAGGCAAAATTTTGAGTTAAAAATCTACAGAAAGTATTTAAGGATCCCTGCTGGTGCTACGGATTGCGTGCACTGAGCTGAGATTCTCCAGACTCAGGCTGGAGTTAGGAGTAGAACGGAGCACTTATGGTTTCACCCGTGTGCCGTGATGTTCATCCGTCGACTAAACTAAACTAAACTAGTATCTATACAATTAATGTATATCAACCTTTACAATGATGTATATCTAACTGTAATGTCCATCTCACTGTAATATAAACTAGACTAGTCAACTAACTGATACCTAACTGTAATATTTACAAGACTGACACGTCTGTCTACATTTGACATCTGGCTGTAATATCCATCTGATTGTAGTCTTCACCAACTACATTATCTGTCTGTAATAAGTGACTGCTATCTGGTTGTATCTGGCTGAATGTGCTACATGTTTTTTTTTTCTTTAGACGTAGACACTCACAATTTTTTGGACAAATTATGAAAAGAAATAAAGATTGAGCGGGAAAAAACAAGGAAGAAGGCAGAGCAATAAGTATCTGGATGGCTTGGCCATTTGACGTGGTCAAGACAAGAACATAGAGTTAATCCACGACTGGTGATTGTGTAATTTGGCAAACATGACCGCTAACGCTTATCAGCATGGCACATGATGTTGATGATGATTGTACTAAATGATTGTAGATCTGATTGGTATTTGTTTCACTATAGTCTAACTGTACATGATCTGTGATACATACAGCTGGTCGGTTTCCACTGAGTAGGACCTATAGTTGTAAAAACTAATTCAATCGTGCACTCTTCAGAGAAATTTGCTTTGTATGTGAGCTGATTATACTATGTCGTCAGCCTTTCCTTACATTCTTCTGTCTACCTTTATAGTCTGAAATCCTGTCATACGGAGTCTATAGTCAGTTAAACATGGCGCACAATTAATAGGCATGTCTAAATAACAAAATTATATTATTACTCAAAATTATAATATTACTCGAATTAAATTTCAATTTCCGTTAATATAACATAGTGCCAATTTAAAATGACAGACTTGCCCTCGATGCTAACGTTAGTAACTGTATTTGCAAAGCTGATGCCATTTTTGCATGTCTCACAAAACGTGCATGCAGACATCCCAAACTTATAGTGAAAACTCAGTCTATGGTATATACAGCCTGTGTCAACAGTTCTCTCTCATACAGTAGTGAGACCTGGGCCATTTATGTCCAACAAGAGACAAACACCTTCCACTTACAGTGTCTGTATTTTAACCTTGGCATCTCGTAAATTAGAGCAGATTAAGCAGATTAACACAAGCTGAAGTGCTTATACACAGGTCAAACAACCATGTGCATGATGCTTCGTCAGCATGGAATGAGCTTGCTTGTTCATGAATGTTGTTTGTCCGTGAATGTTGTTTGTCCATCAAGAATGATGATGCCCATTCATTTCATCCAGTGGGGTTGAAAGTATGGGGCCGTGAGTTCTAAGATGGCTGATAAGGCCTATTTTGGCTCAAAATGTTCTTTGACAATGTGGGCAAAGAATAGCTCTTGCAGTGTTCATGAATACTGCATGCCAGATCGACACATGTCAAAAGGCATTCTATTGCTTTCAAAGGGCAAGAGAAAAACTGGATGCTCACAACATTCAGAGGTTCTTGTAATCAGTTGTGTAGAAAAGGCTTCTGGTTGTAACAAGTGAAGATGCAACACATGGAATCATCTAGAACTCGGTAAAAAGAGACCATATCAACAAACAGAGCCGACAAGAACCTGTTGAATGCAGAGCCAGGTTATATGATGGGAGGCTTCCTACTCATAGAGACCCTCAACCAATGGTCAGATCTGACTGAAGGAAACTATTATTATAATTTACATGAAACAAGGTTATTTATAAACATTCTGACCTACCTCAAAGTTCCTGGTAAATTCTAAGAAAATTCCAAATAAATCAGTGGTGCTCAAAGTTTTGGGATTCTCCCCAAAGTATTCTACTGTGATAGAGAACTCATCTGCTGCACTTGCTTGTAGTCTGAGCAAACTTTGCATCTCCTCAGTGGCTTCTACTATGAAATGCTGTTTATCAGTTAAGTTCAATACATATTTTATCTATTTAGTTAGTTTAGTTTAGTCAACAGATCAGCATCACGGCAAACGGGTGTAACCCATAGGTGCTCTATTCTACTCCTAACTCAAGCCTGAGTCAGGAAATCTCAGCTCAGTGCACCAACTCCGTAGCACCAGCGAGGATATTTGATATATCTTTGTATAGAGAAGCATATAATATTCAAATGGAAATATTTCTTCTTCTGTATTATATCTCTGTCTAGGATAGGCCTGGGACAAACTCACGTCAAGCTCTCCTCTTTTGATATCTCATGCTGCTCCCTCCATGTCCACCACATATTATTCACCTCTTGTCTCTAATTCTCTTCTCCATGTGTTTTTATGTGTCCCTCTAATTCTTCTGTTCTGTGAGATTTAGAGGAAGAACTTTCTAATTCTACTATCAACAGGTTTTCTCAATGTGTTTTTTCTTCTACACTAGATATGCTGGAATGTGTTTAGCTCTTAGTGCTTTATTGTAGTGATTCTATCATACCATTTTAATCTTTCATTCTGTGCAAGCTGGCTCCGTCACGAGAGGCTTACTGATGCAGTTCGTAATCCTGCATACCAAGTTCAAAACAGCAATTCGACAGCAGACCGCCTTACGTTGGTTCATTATGAAATGGTATGGGTGCTGGTCGTTCAGAAAGCAATGGCAAACTACTGAACGTAAATTTGCCCAGGAATTTCAAACAGCCAAAAAATGCTGGGGTTGACTGCAACGTCCTGTAAAGGATATGCAACTAACTTGTAACTATTCTGTACAATCAGAGTGAGTGAATGTGTGTAAGTTTATTAGTCACTGATTTAGCCACTCTCCGTGTTTCTGATTTATTCAGGAGTGCAGTTTAATATTTTAAGTTTGCTACTAGAGTTAATTTCTGTTGACTTTCACTAACTCTCTAGTGCTATGAAAGCTCATTTTCCCCATTTGTATTCCTATATTCATATTGTCTCCCCATCTGTTCCTCCATCTTTGTTTACATCACTATCTAAATATGTGTATAATTCCAAAGAGGAACAACTGGTTTTGCTGAAACTGTCACAAGGAAGAAATCACTCATGGGTGTCAATAAGTCATAGGAATCAGCAATGGGACATTACTGGTTTGTCAACAGAAGCATCATTTCATGACTCATACATTTTCTTCGTATCCATATCTTCATAATTTAACATTGTGATCCAGCTGCAGTCACCTTTCGCGTATTATACATGTTTCAGTTTACATGCTACAACAGTTCAGCAGCATTGACAAAGCCATTGCTACAGTATAGTAATATTTATTATGTCCACAACTACTGATGTCTTTCACCTTGCCATGTGCAAACATTGCATTCTGCTAAAAAGAAACTAATGTGTCTCCATTTAGTATCTTTCTTCTTCTTCTTCTTCTTCAGCGTTCCGAGCCATTGAGGTTCTTTGCTGCAAATACAATCCGTCTCCATTCGTCTCTCTGGTGGACCTTCTCTTGCCAGTCGTTGATTCCAAGTGCTCGCAGGTCTGTACATGTATTATCTCTCCACCGCCTTCTTGGTCTACCTCGGGGTCTACGGTCATTTATTTCCTGAGTGTAAGCGAGTTTTGTTTCCCTATTATCTTCCATTCTTTCTATATGCCCCAGCCATTGTAGTCTATTAGCCTTCATGATACCAGTGATTAGCGGGGACTTAAACAGATCATAAATGTCTTTGTTACTTCTTCTTTTCCACTCTCCACTTTGTGTATCCCTAATGGGTCCAAAGATGCGTCTTAAAATTTTGTTCTCAAAGGTTTGTAAAGGTTAGTATCTTTAATATTGCTAATAGAATACACTTTAATTAATTTGACATTATTTGTTATATTTTATGTTTGTGAATAAACTGTAGGTTGCAGACTAATATATTAGGTAATGGCTGTATCATGAACATTACTTATAGCAATTACAAGCAAGGATACACTCATCACTTCTTGAAACTGATCCCCAGACTCTGAATATTGTGAATTATTCTTACTGTTCTGTAGGCCAGCTGACACCTCCTGAATTGTAGAGTTGTAGGCACAAAGAGTGCAGTTTATTATGAAAGATATATTTGAGATAAATATGGAACATTGATATAAAATACATGTAGTTTCGGGGGGGGGGGCTGAGTGGTCTCGAGGTATGGTGTCCGCCTCGAGTGCTGGAGGTCCCTTGGTTCAGGCCCCGGTAAGGACTGGGATTTATTTAAAATATCCACCTGGACTTCCAGTAATAAAATTTCCCCTGGTCTCTGGGTAGTGAGATCGGACGCCCGTGTGTATTGTTGCGCACGTAAAAAATCCCTTGGCAGTTGAAAATCGAAAAAGAGTAGCTTAATGGCGCTGCCCAGGCAAAATTTCGAGTTAAAAATCTTCCCAAAGTATTTCAGGATCCTCGCCGATGCAACGGAGTTCGTGCATTGAGCAGAGTTTCTCCAGACTCAGGTTTGAGTTAGGAGGAAAACGGAGCACTTATGGGTTAAACCGTGTGCCGTGATGTTGATCCAATGACTAAACTAAACTAAAATAGTTTACTTAGTTACGCATGCAGATTTTGAATGGTGTGATCATTTCTGAGGTCGTTAAAGCAGTCAATAAATTAGTTAATAAATGTTTGTAGAATGGAAAGGAAGTTGATGTTAGATGATGCACTAGAAAACAGAACACACACAAGACAGAATAACCACCATGAGGAATAACCACTTGGAAAGTCAAATTTATTTTAGTATGGTCAGAACAAAATGTAAAAAGTACAAGAAAACATCATGTGAATTCATGGAGAAGAACCAATTGCAAATCACACATTGCTAGGGACTGAGGGAGTTAAGAACCACTATTGAATTGAAAATGCACCTTATTTCAAAAGTCGAAAATGAAGAATGTCTTGAAGGAATATGGCATGTTGACATTTAGCGTATTGTCTATGATAAAAAATACATATTTAATAAAAAGTCTTAATGTGGCTAAGGAAGTTAAAATTGTTGCCAAAATCAATTTTACAAAAGACAAGGCTGATGGAAAATGCAGAAAAACTGTTGTTAAAGCTAAACCAGCCATGAAGCAGAAACCTGCCTGGAGTCTGTACAATGCCAGGACTGTCACATTGTGTAGACCTGAATGCATGGAGGAATAGCTGGCTAGTCTTATCCTCACTGAGTGAGCGGCAAGGGCGGACATCCAACACTCATCTGACCCTCCCTCGTGTCATTATCAGCACAAGCTCCTAGTGATTACATCAATGCGCCCTCTATGTACTGATTTTAGTGTGGATTATAGATAACCAGCTGGCTGGCAATAGTGTTTCAGAATCAATCATCTGCAAAAAGCAGTGACCTTATCTGTAACAAAACTGGAACCAGTTACAGCAAGTAGGAGTCGGTTTCAAAGACTTAGAAAATAAAGTTGGATTCACAATGTAGTAAAGCATGGAAAGGAGGTCAGTTCTGATCATGAAGCAGCTAAACATATTTTTCTTTAATTAAAACAAAACTGTAGACAATGAGGAATATCTGTCTCAACAAGTTTTCAATTGTGATGTTTTCTTATTTGCATTCGCTCGCTTTGAACTCAAGTGTAGCCCATCCGCATACTACTGCTTCTAGTGCGCTGGACTGATTTTTGCATGTGGATTAGCTTTCCCTATTACCAGTGTCCCTTACCATCAGGGGAACCCACTCAGACTTCAGAGGTATTCATTTGTGATGAGACCGACAATTGTCAGAAGAAAATGCCCTAGAAAATATAATCACCAATGGAGAGAAAGTATTGTGAGGTCATAGCCCTATGACAAACTGGACAACACATCACTTTCTACACACCACCATCACTCCTCAGTCAAGGCTAGGTTCATTCTAAATGTTCAGTTTTATTTGTTCAGCACTGCATTTCTTTTTTCATGTTGTTACAGGATTCATGAATGATTTCTTGCTTGTAAATAATAATCAATATTTTTATGACTCTTTGAGTTGTCCAATCAGTTGGAAATCATTTAGGGCTAGGTCTGGCAAGTACGGGGGATTTGGTGCACACTGAAAGTGGAGGTAGCTGATCAAAAAATGGATAATAAACTGCTGCTCCTCGTTGGTGCATGTCAAAAGTGGAGTGGCCATCTTTAAACTGTCCTTATGACATCACTGTGTTGTCTGCACAGTGATGTAATGTGCTTAACACTCTTGACATCCTTAGCAACAATATTTGTAGGTTACAAGACAATGGCATGGTTATTGTAATTTCCATCACACTTTTATGGTTCTCATTTGAAGCCCCCTCATAATAAAACTCAAATATATTCTTTTATTTTAACAACTATTATGTAGAAGTACAAATAATGGTTTTACTATCTACATTGACTATGTACCTGAAGTGTCTTCAACAAATCCTGAACATCTGTTGTCAATGTTTCCAGGGAAACTATTGTAGAAAACAAATGACATTAGCAATATTTAAACTCCTATGTACCACTTCTAGCATGTTCAGTGAAAATCTAAGAGTTAATACTGTTGTTACTGTTGCATTGTGTTTCTCAGTACTATGTTTGTATCTTTCTTTTCCGAAGCCCCCTTGCTCGGTTGCCAGGTTTTATATCACTGTGAGAGATCGCTAACACATGTAAATGTTGAAAATACCTCGGACACCCAAAATGAATCAAACACCCCATGACAAAAGTAGCCTTTTTCAAGATGAAAAATATACTTACCAATACAATGGTGTCTGTTAAGTTAGTTGCATATATCCGTTACAGGACATTGCAGTCAACCTGAGCATTTTTAAGCTGTTTGTGTTTTCTTGGAAAGTTTATGTTCAATAGTTTGACATTGCTTTCTGAACAACCGGCACTCATACCATTATGTGAAAACCAATACAAGGCGGTCTGCTGCCAAATCACCTACAGCTGTGTTTCGAACGCGGCAAACAGGATTACAAATTGCGTCTGTAAACCCTTCGACACAGAGCGAGAAATCATGTAAATTTATGTAACATTACCTGTCAATGTATTTATTAAATTATATGCAAACATTTTTAACACACTAAAAAAACCGCACACTATTTACAATGAAACTGTTTAACTCATTAAGTGCAAAACAAAAAGTAGGTTTGGACCAAACATGGTGCACAATCAGATCAACATGTAATTTAATGTAAATTTCCATCCACCGAGCATTAAAATTGTGGAACATACCACAAAACAAATAACACAATGACACATGTATGGTGATAAATCACCCTTCTGTTCAAATTGGAGGTCACATTTGGCAATATATTATCCTATGGTACTGAATCAGTTAAAAAACTGTTTCACTTTAAACACTAAAATCTGTTTCATGTTAAACACTAAAATCTGTTTCATGTTAAACACTAAAATCTATTTCATGTTAAACACTAAAATCTATTTCATGTTAAACACTAAAATCTGTTTCATGTTAAACACTAAAATCTGATTCATGTTAAACACTAAAATCTGTTTCATGCATATATACATAATTAATATTGACCCTACCTTTGGCAGCCTTCTCTAAAGTTGGTAGATCTTCAGCAAGTTCTGCAGTGTCAGGAAACTTACTGCAGGCTGCATCAGCCAACACATGCAAGAATGAAGACTTCCTGTCAGCAGTTTTTGTGACATCAAGCTGAGGAGCAGCCATTAGTTCACTGAACATTTGATATAAATTTCCTTAAGTGTTCTCTTTGTTACTCTTTCTTTTTCTTGCTCATATTTCTTTCCCATTATTACACATGTTCAATAAAAGGCTTGTCCCATGCAGAACTTTGCTACCCATAACCTTCTTTTGAAATGTCTCTCTATCATAAGCCAGGGGTCCTGCCTCTGTTGCTTTCATGTGTAAATTATCTATCACACCTTTAATCCATCTATGTTGTGGTCTTTCTCCTCTCTACCTTCATAATTATCTTCTCAAAAATTTCATGTCATTTTTTTAAAACAACATATCCAAAATATTTCATTGTCCTCATGTTTGTTTTCCTGATAACCAATCTTCTTCAATAGAGAGTTCTTGTTGAACAGTTCTATTTGTTCCCTTTTCCATCCAATGTATTTTTAACACTCTTCTGTAATGGCAGACATATGCTCTTCAGCTGACACATTAACCCAGTGTTTCCCAACGTGGGGCCCACGCCCCACAGGGGGGCAATTTGACTGTTAAGGGGGGCAATTCGAAAATGGAAGAAATCGGCTGAATATAACAAAACGGGGAGACGAGACTGAAGTTAACTAAATTGGAACCTGACATAAGATCTCTTTGCAGCAAGCATCAAGCGCAAGGATCTCACTAAATTTAAATAATAAATAATTACTAATAATTAAAATAATATAGAAAAATCTTTCATTAAAATTATTTTGTACTTGAATTTCAGTTCTCCATTATATGTTTTGAAAATTTACTTACTGTGTTTGCTCAATAATTACCTAGTGATTTCTTCCTAAAACCTATCATTCAAGTTTCTTTAGTGAACATTTCAATTTTTTAATATTAAAAATAATGTATATGTTGAAGGGGGGGGGGGGGGGGGGGGATGGGGCAGGGGAGGGGGGCAATATGAATTTTAGAAAGGCTTAAGTGGGGCATGGCACAAAAAAGGTTGGGAAACACTGCATTAACCCCTTTACCAGGCGTAGCGGCTGAAAGCGGTTTTACCCGTAGATGGGCAAAGTGCCCGAAAGCGTCCATGAATACTGAGCGGCTTTCCGAGACTTCCGATTGTCTACTTTTGGTTTCGCTGATAGCTTGACAATGTGGTCGCCATTTGCAAGTGTGCACTTTGAATTTGAACGGATTTTAAAAATAGTTTTGGGGGGTTTTACGCTTTGTATTTCAAAATAGATTTCAATGATTCTTCAAGTGATAGCGGAGATTTCGCTGGGTTCAAGTTAAGTGACATTTAAGTGCACGAAGATGACTGAATTGCAGCTAGATATCAGTGATACCAGCGTGGGCAGTGTACATACACACTTTGAAGACTTTGAAGAAAGTGATTCTAATTCTGAAAATGTGTTTGTAAATTGCCGTATAGATGACTGACAATCACAAACAATATGTTATATTTTGTAAATATTTGTGTTCATGTGTGGGTTAGCAGCATCATTCACATGAGTAAAATATTCTGCATGCTTTTTCCTTCATTTTGTTTTTTATTTGACTCAGTAGTTTCCCATCTGTTGACTAACAACTTATATGTGATATTTTTTTACAAACATAACCCAAAATTTTACCGAACCTGAAAAAAATCTTGCCCGTTCAGACAAACTTCTGCCCTGTAAAAGATATAAGTTTGGCATCCATTTGTTGCAACAGGAAATAAGCATGTAGTTAATATGTTGACTTTTATTCTTCTCTCCGCTTCAATCGATGAAGCCACCATTATTTGTCCCCCATCTAGTTAAAGATGTCTGTTGTTCATGTCCTGTTTGTTGTATGTTGATGAAGACATAGTAAACTCATTAGGTTACATGTGTCTGTTGTAGTTGAGGAACCCAGTCACAGATTATGTTAATGTTTATGTAATCATTATCTATAGTTTTTGCAATAATCAGCTGAGGACCAGTCCTAACGCAAAGAGCATTACCTAATTGTTAGTCATAATAGCAACTGCTATTCTCTTCACTAATGAGCAGACAAGCTGAAAAATATCTGATGGCTGTGGAAATATGCTTTGTGAGGAAAATGCAAAGAATACCATGGACAGACAGAAAAAACAATGAACAAGTCCTTCATGAAACAAATGAAGATCATAAACTTATTAGAGACATTAGATGTTGCCACAACGCAACTCCCGCAATTATCAATTGGCAACGTCAACGTTGAAGCAATAATAAGCTCACGTGAACTATCGAACTGTAATACGAAGAATCAACCGACGCCATCCTAAACAACAGTACTCACACATTCTTTTAATGATGCGCTGGATCAATACAATGGATTAATCGAGAAAATGAATTGTCCCTTTTAACACAGGAACGGTATTCACACAAAATATTTACGACTCTATCCCGGTAATGTCCGACTGTAGTTAGGAGCTCAATCTATCTCGCTGTTCTCATTTTCACAGGTTGTCTAGGTGTTCCATGCCTTCAGGTCCTCTGCTCAGTATTGACACTTTCTTCGTTAGACATCCTCCCCCTGATAGTCCTCAGCCAAGCCTTTGCCTTCTCACAACCAACTCTCCAAACGAATACGGGCTTCACACAATATGTCGCGCCTCAGCCGAATCACCCAAGGTCCTCTCCGTTCCTTCTCTGTTGTCGTCTGACGTTCCCTGTTTCTAAGTTTCCTAAGTTTCTTGTGGGGTTTTCCCTATATCATTTCCTACTGCATTTTCCGATGACGTCATTCTGTCTAAACGCCATGTGGCAGATGTAGACAGTCAAAATTTTTTGGGCATGTTATGAGAAGAAATTAATTGAAGAACTTGGTGACAACTGGCAAGATCGAAGGGAGGAAGACCAAGTATTAAATACCTGGATGGCTTGGCCCCATGGCATGGTCAAGACAGAAACACGGAGCTGATCCACGACTCTGGTGATCGAGTGAGATGGCAAAACATGACCGCCCACGCTTATCGGCATTAAAGCAGCCATGTGCAGGACGTGGCGATTCCTTGGGTGAGCCCAGTACCAGAGCGCTATGTATCAGCTCTGCAATCATGGAAGCCTCCTTGGATGGAGGTAAATGCCCATGGACTGTCCTTGCCTTCCCTTGAGGGCTGACTGTGAAGTCTTCGACCATTCTAACTTGACCAGCTGGGATGTGGACGGCACCACAACAGTGAGAGTCCCCCAGGAATGCTAACCTGATTAAAATACGCCTGCTAAAGTCAGATGTGTTGGCCTAAGGGCCTTGGCCCAAGGGTGCATAAAGAGACACACCGCAATTACATCTGAAAAAACACTCCGGATGAACGCAGAAGAAGAAGTATCTCAAAGCAGTCCAATTAGTTTTCAGTGCAACTAATATCAAGTGATAGATATCTACAGTAGCACAGTGGCTGGCATGTTTGCCTTCTAGTCAGGCTGTCCTGTGTTTGAAACCCCACTGAGGCAGATTTTTAACTCAGCTGGACTCAAAAGTCGACCCTGCCTAAATGGACATCAATAAGTGTCGTGAAGTAAAGGTGGTCGGCAAGATACTGACCAGATAGCCCTTCCTGAGCAAAGTAAAGGGTTCTTTCTTTGTTTTACGTTAGAAGTGTCAGATAGCCCTTCCTGAGCAAAGTAAAGGCTTCTTTACTTTGTTTTACATTAGAAGTGTCAGATAGCCCTTCCTGAGCAAAGTAAAGGGTTCTTTCTTTGTTTTACATTAGAAGTGTCAGATAGCCCTTCCTGAGCAAAGTAAAGGCTTCTTTACTTTGTTTTACATTAGAAGTGTCAGATAGCCCTTCCTGAGCAAAGTAAAGGGTTCTTTCTTTGTTTTACGTTAGAAGTGTTAGATAGCCCTTCCTGAGCAAAGTAAAGGCTTATATACTTTGTTTTATGTTAGAAGTGTCAGATAGCCCTTCCTGAGCAAAGTAAAGGCTTTTTTACTTTGTTTTACGTTAGAAGTGTCTTATAACAAAGCAACACACTTCTTTCATTTTATTCTACTATTACTTTCTGCTTCAAGCCCTTTACTTGTTTCAGTGGATGTTATTTTAGATGAATCTTTATGGTTTTCTCTTCTTTGGTTATAGTCATTACCTATGTTTTACTGATGCTAATTTTCAAGTTGTATCCTTAAACACTTCCTTTAGACTATTTATGTGGACTTGGAGTTCTGCTTCTGGAGATATCTCTGTGCAGTGAAAGTGATCCTTTACTAACGGTCATAAATACCAAACTTTCTTATTTCAACATTGGCACTTTATTCAGCACTGCAACAGCTGGCACTTATGCAATCCTTTGGTAATAGCATTTGTTTTATCTCCACCCCATCTCCTCTCTCAAAGCAAACTGTGGTCACTGTCACTTTTCAAACTACAGAGTAGTCAACCAGCTTTCTTCTTGCATTGTCATGGCAATAGATCCAAAAAAGTTCCTAAAGATGAGATTTCTAAATGAAGGCTACCATGCATGAAGAAGCCATTTGTTTCTTTATTAACTTTCCAACACACTGAATGACTATATGATAAAACGGTTGCCCTCATAAAGTGACTTATGACTGCTGGATGTTGTAATTTAGTATGCTCTGCTTTGTTCTGCAAGTTTTAACTGGCATTCTAATAGTGAATCCCCATTCTAACTGCTTGCTATGCAGTGCAAATCCTTCTTTTCTTCTTCTGCTGCCTTGTATCTCCCAACGAAGGAGAGGTCCTCAACCAACTCAACATCAAGCCTGCTGTGGATGTTCATGATTGATTGGATTACTTGTATACACACATTCTGAATGCAAGCCAATCATATGAATGAAATGAGTAAAAAATGCAACAATGTGCAAATTACCTCTCTTAATATATATGTAAACATCTGATTTTGTTTACCTGTGTCAAGAAAGTTATCCGGAATCCTGCTGCTTCTCCAACACGTGGGTTTCCCTTATTCATGCTGTTTCCCATAGCAAGAATAACCTGTGATAAAATATTTTAACAATCATAATGCTTGACACTAACTTAATCCTTAATATATATGACAGAAAACGAATGGGAAAATCCTGTTAAGCTGTGGTCTGAAACTTCTTTCAGTCTCTATTATGTTACTTTTTCCAATCTCTACTACACCTTGTATTAATTTTCCCAGTCTCCATTATGTTACACTTTCCAGCTTTATTATATAACTTTCTTCAGTCTCTATTATGTTTCTTCCCCAGTCTTTATTATGTTACGCTTTCTAGTCTCTATTATGTATCTTCTTCCAGTCTATTATATAACTTCTTTCAGTCTCTATTATGTTTTTTCCCCAGTCTATTATGTTATGCTTTCCAGTCTCTATTATGTATCTTCTTCCAGTTTATTAAATAACTTCTTTCAGTCTTTATCATTTTACTTTTTTCCAGCCTCTTTTATGTAATTTCGGCACAAAGAAAATTCTAACCTGCACAGTTCACGGCGACTGCACTAGCCAGGCGGCCTTAATTCCTCGGGCTCAAAGACCCCTGTGCCATACACCGCAAGGTACTATGTTGGCAGTAAATGACAGTATTATGTAATTTCTTTCAGTCTCTATATGTAGTTTCTTCTAGTCTCTATTAATCACTGATTTAAGGAAATTTTGAGGCAACTTATTCTACACCAAGCAGCTTACTAAACATTTATTAGTTATGTTGTGTGGAATGGCTCAGAGCTAAGATGCCCACCTCCTTCAGAGAATAGACCTGGCTGGTATGAATGAATGTATAGATTTTAACAAACCAAGAAAGCGGTCCGTGTACACATTCCTGATCCTGGTATAGTGAATCGAACAAGTAGCCTTTCTAGGGCAAAGAAACTAGAAGTGAATGTTGCCTATGGTAATTATACTTCCGCAATTGAAAACTGAAAAGATCTGACCACATTGGTCACTGCGTAGGCTGATTCTGATATGTGAATGTAACCGTTGTGACAAAATGCCTTGGATTATTTCAGAATGCTGACCTCCGACCTCAAGGAGGAATAAACGTAGGTATAAACCTCTAATGTAATAAGTTACTCTGATCAAATGTCACAAAGAGAGTACTAAAATAGTACATGGAACCCATTCTGCTACATGGCAATGAATCTCAGAATGTGAATGAAGAAACTGGGAAGTGCTTGGAAGCAACGGAGATGTGGTTTCTGAGATGAATTTTGTGAATACCATGGAGGAAAAGTGGCTTATGATAGAAGAACATTATATACAACTACAAGAGAGGGGGAAAAAGACCATGTTCTTTGACAATATATGAGAAGAGAGGCATTGGAGAACATAGTAAAGGCTGGAAAGATCAACAGTATAAAAGGCAGAGGCTGACTGAAAAAATGCTGGATGGCCAAAAATTGGTGGCATGGGGTGGCATGGGGGAGCATCATCAGCAGAATTGATTCAGAACACCTTGGTTGAGATCTGTGGTGATATGTGAATGCCTAAAACTTTGGCAGATGCATGATGATGATGATAAACCTCTATGCACTTCTCACCTTTCACAATTAAAGGATGATATAATTTAGAATACAACTGCATATCTCACACTCAGATGAAACAAAAGCAAAGACAACACTGACTGAACAGCTTTTCATACCAACAAGCGTTAGCAGCTAACAATGCCACCACCTTCACACATGTCATGAATGAAGAATTTTGTTGTCAAAATATAATACTACAGACACAGCAGAGACATAAAAACTGCCAGTTTGTAAACAAAATGACATGTTCAGTTCATTAGGAACTGATATTCACCACAAGGTTGAAATACATTCAGCCAGCTAAGGTGTGATCTTAGCTTATGCAAAACTTGAACGCAACATCTAATAGCAATTGTTTATAACTGGAAATTAAAGAAAGGAGAAACAGATAGCCATGGAAAAGTATTCTAGTAAAAGATGAAGGCCAATTCACGTGATAGCTATACCGAAAAGAAATAAACACTACACAATTTGAGTTTTCTATGACATTTCCTTCATAGCCAGATTAAAGACTTAATGCCAGCCCTTTGCACAGGTAACAATTCTCTTTTACATCATTGGCAATGTATTTCAAAATTGTCTAACAGACTTGTTCTCTTAGCAAGATCAGATACATCTTTCTAGCAACCTCATATTGTTTATAATCTTGAATCTTGAAAGACAACAGCTTTTTCATATTTACAGGTCTTCCTTCCACAGATGCAAGCACAACTGAAGATAATCTTATTTATCTCTAGGGTTGCAGGAGTAAATGCACTTTCAAATGTAGAATTTTACATTTCTGTGCATCTTTCCATCCAATATTCACTGCAGTCCTTTCTTTCTTTACATAAGGTGGGTGACAGTATCAATGGCGAGAAGTGAAAAGACACGAATACCCTAAATAAGTACAAGAATGATATACAACATAAAATACCTCAAGAATGTGGGCTAGCTTTTTGCTGTTTCTCAGCTCCTGAGATGCAGATCTGATATTCTCTAAATTCTGTCACAAAAACATTTGCAAGCACAGTCAGAATATATGAAAACTTAATACACTATATGTTTCTCCTCTAATAATAATTTGAAAAAAAAATTATTAAAGATAAGCAACAGATACTGCTCACCCTCCGCTGACTCAACCTCTCAAGATGTGAGTCCCTTGTTTTGCTGCACTTCCCATTTGATTCAAGAGAGACTAACCACATTAGCCTTACTATAATATAGTGTACTGCCCAAAGCAATGGCAACAGCTAGTCTATCAACCTGTTCATCTTCTCACATACCCTTGACAGTAAATTCATGATATGCTCTTGATCTTCTTATCTTAGAGCAATACAAGACACTCCAAGTGGAACATACTAGCGTATTTTATGCAGCGTGCTGTGTGAGTCTGTCACAAACACAACATGTCGATCCGTACTACTCTCCAGCCACTGGAACTCTGCTCTTACAGCCTCCATCTACATTCTCATGTTGGAAGTTATATCATATGGCAAACCTTTTAACACAGCAACCTTAGCCAAAAAAAACCCATGTTTACCTCACACCACAGACCCATCTGCGTATATTATTACAATACTTGAACATGAGTAATTACTTATCAGTTGTTGCACGGTTGCCACTGTCTCACCCCCTTGTCGATTCACTGCACCTTCTGTCCAACTATCACTCTATGTAAGGCTACCTTGTCGGGAGGCATCATGGCCCATTCCTATTCCCACACTATCTTATAAATTTCACAAACATGTCTAATCATATCTTCAGCCTGTGCCATCCTTCTCTTCAACCTTTGTCCACTGGCATCACCCTATGCCTCATACAGAGGATGCTCCTTGTCCATGTGAACCTAAGGTACATGTTTTGCCTGGAGTACCTTGTGCCTATAATATATGGATAGCAAAGCAAGTATATTTTACAAACACACAATCAACATGTCCTTTGTGCAGCCCAAAATAAATTTGATGGCTCATGTGGCATGTGTTCGACCTTCTCCAGCTGCTGTGCGATATTGTAAGCAACCCAACCATACTGAATCATGGAAATAATAAATTACAGGTAGAGTGTGTATACAAATCTCTATAACATGTCTACCGCTGACATCATCTTCAGTGACGAGTTCTTTCTTGACCTTTGGCACATCACCCATGTGGTCCCTGCAAGACAAACTTCTGTCAGATGTTATTCTGAGGTATCTAATAGTGTTCTATCTCTTGATCAGATTGCCATTGACAGTAATGTCCATGACCTCCTTCCTATCAAAGCACAGTTGTTTTGCCAGAGGTGGTGACAGAACCTGCTTCCGTAAACCATTCACTCACTTTATCCACAGCAACCTGCATCTCTCATGATTTTTCACCCTATTTCTCCCCTGCATATCTGCAGATGTTGTCCGCAATTGTCCAAATAGTCCCTCTATCATTGACATCCTGCTTGTGTTAGAGTTGAAAAGCATTAACGAATTGCAGATCCCTGTGGTAGCGGTGCAACAGCACAATGTTCAAACTCCAAGATCTCATACCCTTATGTTTGTATAGAACTGCTGCAGTTCAACTGACGATTCAGGGACATATCTTGATGTGTACATCAAAAAGTCATCCAAGTACTTAATCCTGTTGTATGCATTCTCATTATCTAAGGCTAACATTGTGGTTTCATGCTTACTCTGAAATCATTCATAGACATCATAAGCTGGTCACAGCATTGTGCAAGTGTCTTATAATTATGAATATTCTTAGCTTCAAAGTCACATCAGAACTTACTTTTCTGAGCTCATCAACCCTTTCTTTAAAGCTGGCTTTAAACTTCAGAGCTTTTAGCCTTTCTTCATAATCTGGTACTAAACTCATCTGTAATATATCAGTAATATTAATATCGAGCAATGTTCAGAAAAAGAAGTCACAGAACTATAGTTTTGCATGTATTAAATATAAAAATACAAAAAACTATATACCATAAATGAAATTGGAGCTTCGAGAGTACAGTGGCTAGTATGCTTGCCTGCTGATCCAGTGGTTATGAGTTTGAATCCCATCGAAGCAGAAATTTTTTTATTGATTATATTATTAATTATATATAAAAATGTAAAAAAATATCACTAAAAAACACCTACGAAATGCTAATAATAACAGTCAAACACAACACATGTAAATGCCTTAGTACTAAAAATGAGGGAGCCATGATAGCGTGGTGGCTAGATGTTTGACTGCTGGTCCTGTGGTCATTGGTTCAAATCCACAATGAGGCTGTTGTTTAAAGTTGACCTGGACTCTAGGTCAACACAGCCTAAAACTTATACCAGGAAATGTCTGGGGAAGAAAGCATCCTTCATGATACTGACCTCATGACCCCTAGACAGCTGACTGGTCTATACAAATATGAGTCTAACATCATATGCTCTAGGGCAGTGGTTCTCAACGAGTGGGGAATTCCCCCTAGGGGGGAATTTTAGGGTTTCCAGTAGGGGGGAATTAAGATTATTTCAAGATTGCGTTAATACAAGAACCGATTACTTGATATTGTTTTTCCCTTCATACTGTACGGTTCTGTACGTCTCACCCTTCTAAAATTCAATTTATAAAGTAAGTAGACCCACAAATCATGTTTTATGTAGACGTCTAGACTTGTTTTAGTATGTGCTATTAAATTTAGCTTTCATTATTACGTATGCTGTGTAGGGGCAGGGGCGGGATTTTTAGATAGGGAATACGAAAGGGGGGAATGACGTTTTGAAAATATGGTGAAGGGGGGCATGGGCCAAATTTTTAGGTAGGAAATACGAAAGGGGGGGAATGACGTTCTGAAAATATGGTGAAGGGGGGCACAAGCCAAAAAAGGTTGAGAACCACTGCTCTAGGGAATGTAGAAAGAATCTTTTTTGTTTCTAAAAAATAAAAATGAATGTTGTATGCATCAAGTACTAATTATGGAAAGAATTTTCTGTAAATTAAAATTTTTACAACAGCATCATTTTGTGGGGTTGTATTTTGCTTTTTTGTTGTTGTACGTGAAGAAAATAATTCAGTAGAAATGCTAAAAATTGTATCAGTTTCTTGATTATCAAACTGCCTCATAACAATTTAAGTTAATTTGAATGTTCAATCATGGCTCAAAAGCATACATCACTACATCACTGTTTATCAATTCTAACTAATTAATCTGTTAATGATTAGTTAAGGGAGCCCCTATTCATAAAATTTTATGAATAAAGGGAGCCCATATTCACGAGAATTTGTAAGTAAATGGAGCCCCTATACACAAAAATGTGTCTTGTTTGCAAGTTATTTTTCTTCAAACCTCACTAAGACGATATTTGTCGACAAGGAAACACTCTTCGTTCAGTGAAATTTTATTTGGCAAATAAAATTCACATTAAACAAAGACATCTATTGGATCCATCGATTCCGACACTCAATCACTCCATCGCTGCCTGTGGGCTGCGCCCCCCGGCAGCTTCCGCAGATCCATAGAGCACACTTTATTCACATGCTTTGAGTTTCTCAGTTCTATATTTTAGTTCGTAATGTTTAATAATTTTTATTAACTAATTAATATTTAAAAAAAAAAAAAAGAAAATTGCCGGCATGGAGTCGAACCCCAGTCTCCCACATGACAGGCAGAGATACTAACCACTACACTACCGAAGACACAATGATAGTTCCACAAACATTAATAATGTAGTCAAACGAAAGAAGACATCACATGACCAGCCACAATTTTTTGTGAATAGTCACTTCGATTAGTTAATCCGTAAACATCATCTGTGTGATTGTAGAAGTATTTGCCTAATAAGGCAAATCAATTAATTCCACAGTGTGTGGGTATTGTAGTTGTAGCACCATGTGTGTCAGGCACATACACTGTCCTGTATTTGTTGAGGTAAAATTTTCTCAATGATGGAGGATCAGTCAACTCCTGGACGTTCTCACACAGAAGAGCTGGGAAGTGGCTTTTGGGATCACATTTCATAGTCTGCGCATCTGAACTCCAAATAGTTGGACTTTATACCTATTCTGCATATGTTATTTATTCATATGTATGTAGTTGGACATTAAGGTCAGGAGTGGAACATATTACGTCATTCTGACTACCAGGAGTTGTCAGTGACTGACTGACTAACTAACTAGGAGTTGTCAGTGACTGACTGACTAACTAACTAGGAGTTGTCAGGTGTCACCCTTAACAGTGTTTGTTTTGTGGCCTGTGGTAGCTTAATAACTGTGACTGTTGTTATCAACGTACGTTGCACAGAGCTATGACTTTCTACCATCTCAGCAAACACCACACCTTCATCAAAAATATACTATCGCATCTTTAAAAAAACTCATGAACATCTACCCAATACCTGCAGCACCCTAACAATGATTTATTTGGAAACTGTAATGTAATGAGAAGCAGGTGCTCAGCATTGCGGATACTGGTCTGTCACTTCAGGGAATACAAGTTCTAATTCTTAGTAATACAAAATACTTTTATCTATTGGAGGTGCAATTAAAATAACATACCTCGTATGTAGTACACTACATGGTCACTGACTGAGCAAGCAGCCTTTAATTCAGTGACTGAGCAAGCAGCCTTTAATTCACTGACTGAGCAAGCAACCTTTAATTCACTGACTGAGCAAGCAACCTTTAATTCACTGACCTCAACTACATGTGTCCTTAGTACACTACCAACATATGCTGCAATAATAGGACTTATTATTAGTTTTTTTAGTGTGGTATTTTATCTGAAAGAAGAAAATCAGGGCTGTTGAACTTAAATGTTTCAGAAAACTTCTTTTAATATCATGGACCAAGAAGAAGAAAAATACTGACATTCTACAAGGTTTGAGCATCAAGGAAAACTGGCTCATAAACAACGTTATGTCTCAGAAAATGAAATAATTTCACCATATAAAACATCACAGTGGCTTAGAAAGAATAATGATGGAGGGTATGGTTCCTGAAAAAAGATGCGGGGGTCAACCAGCACAAAGATGGATACAGGACAATGCAGACACCATGGGCATGAAGCAGGAGAACTGGCAAGGGATCAGAAAACATTTTGGTGGCCATGATGAGAACGGCATTTTGCAAAGGACCTTCCACATCATGATGATTTTAGTCTGCATGTTTTTTGTTTAGAAGCTTTAGTGACTGAACACTCACTCGCTGACTCGGTAATAATGGGTTCAAGCAGCAGAATCAATTAATTTGAAAAAATTGATCTGGGCTCCTAGGTTGACCCAGCCTAAATTGGGTATCAAAAATGCCTTGGGAAGCAAAGGCGGCTGATGTGATACTGACCACATCAGTCACCGAGTGCTGATTGGTGTATACGAGCAGGGGTCAAGCATCCTGTGCCTGATACATTTTAAGGTGTGTCCTTTATTAATATTTTAACATACCTGGTATGCAAACTGATCAGGTTTTGATAAAAGTGATATATCTCCATTGTACTGTCTGTACTGGGATATCTGAATTAGAGAAAATAAGACAATCGTTAACATCATAATCATCAGGTTAGTCAGCCAGTAAGCTGGTGCTGATGTCATCTAATGATGTCACTCCAAAGCCCCCCTGTTCTCAGAAATTCTCTTCAGCTCTACATAAGTCTGAACCCCAATGCCTTTGCATGTCTGTGTGATGCAGCTGTTTCTTAGACATACTTTATTTATTAATTGTAATATTGACAATAAAAAACTATAAGCTTTTATCTAATTATATGAATGCAACAATTTTGTTAATTTTTACTGCATCTTCATATGACTGCACGAGTCAGTTATAAGCAATGGTCTTATAAATGCTACCAACATAAGCAGAAAAGAGATCAGATATGATTTTCAGGTCCCAAAATGTAATAAGCACTCAAAAATGTCACGATCACAGCTCATTTCTTCAATAAACGGTACTACTGAAGTGAATTCTTGTGGTAGAGCTTGTTTGACTCACTGGAAGTAAGGAAACCACATGTGGCCAACACCGGTCAGTCAACTCAAGCACCCTTTTACATGCATCACATGTGGCATCCAGTGCTAGACCCATATTTGTATAGACCAATCAGCACTCGGTGGGTCATGTGGTCACTATCATGCCATTGCCAACATCGGCAGAAGTTTAATTGTTTGGCAGTCTGGAGGACTTACAGAGGACATCTATTTTCATGGACACTTTCTTTTAAATACTGAGTTGTCTACTTTTAGCAGCCCAATGCTATTCTGATAAATGTGCAGGTACTCTGTGGATATTCCAAGGAGAGTTAGCTGGCAGCTGTTGAAGATTACTGCTCTAGTTTTCATCCCAGGGTTTAAAAGAGTAAGATATTTCGAGAGAAGGTGACAAGTTGTTTCATTAAGCTTTTAATTCACAGGTATGCATGTTGGTGATTATCTGATTTAATAGTAACTGATGTTCTTTCAAAACTGTGAAATGAAACTGGTTTCTGGTGCTGAAACTACTGATGTTATTTACTTTTGGTTGGGGCATTTCAGATTTAAACCAGCCATTCTCTTTGTTCCATCTGTTCAACCAATCTTCTTTTGTGTTGCTTCTTAGAATATTTATGAGTGTTCTCATAATAGAGGGTCTGTTCCTTAGTTGTTTTGCAGTTCCTGCTTTAGTAAGTGTGTTAGTTCTCTCCAATTTCCTAGCAGTTCAATGACCATGGAGTCTATTGTAGTGTTATACTGATGGAGAAGGAGGCAATCAAACTGTGAATTGCTCTTACTGCTAGTGAAATGTCCTCAAAGCCCCCAATAGCATTAAAGTGTACATCTGAGAATATACAGGTAAGAAGAAGAATAATGATAAAAAACATACATTGTAGGTTTGTTGTCAAGAGGAGTTGGGGTAGTTATAACATAACATGCTAGAGAAATAACACAATATCATCTCAAAAGAATGAATTCAGTCAATATCTGAGAACACCTTGCTGGCATAGTGTGCAAGATTCATGTACTATACACAATACAAAGACTGATCTATGATCAAGGTAACATATAATTTTGCATAAGCTGTCACTGCATTATCGAATGTGATTATGAGTTCCTGCCCAATAACAATTTACTGTCTCAACTAATAGCAAGGTGTCTATGTTGCCTACTGTATGGTATCAAATAAGGGGTTGGCTGCTGTTGAGCTGATACCAGAGTCCATAATAAAACACAAAATATGACTAGAAAACTTGAAGGAAGAAAAAAAACACAGATACAGGATACTGTTTTGACCAAAGTCTTAATCAATGAACATAAAATACAAATGTGGAATCTGAAAGTAATCTGACCAATCAGAGTTAATAATTCTGGTTGTTTTTTTGGTCTTTCTTTTTGTTTTTGTTTTTTGTTGATACAGATTTTGGTAGAAAAGTTTGCCCGAATCTATGCATAGTTTTCCTTCATAATCACATTTTGTTTTACTTGGACTCTTTGTCTAGTGTTTGACTTGGTAATACTGCCACCTGGTGTTGCAATATTCACTGTAGTCACACAAGTCAACACCCATAATTGGTGAGATTACCCAGTTGTTCCAAGATAGTAGAAGATGAAGATTAATTTATGACCGAAGGTCAGTCTCAACAAGATTGTAGCTAATAGAAATGTGACTGTCAAATGTCATCTACTGCCTATAGTACCCTGCAATGTAGGACAGGGGATCCTGAGCCCGAGAAATTAAGGTCACCTGGCTAATGCAGTCACCGTGAACTGTGTAGATTAGGGTTTTGTTTTTTCACCCGCCAGAAATAAATCCACACCTTACCAATGATTTGAACCTGGGTCTCCTGAAGGAGAACCTGGCATTCTAGCCACTTGGCCTGCCAAACAACATTTAAAACATTGTATTTCTTTGGTGAATTTAAACACAGAAGCCAAAATATATAGCTTGCACAATTTGTTGCCTGGAAGATTTTACTGCATTTGCCAGGTGCATGCTGCAGAATTATATATTATATGAAATGAATAGATGAATCAGACATATAGTCTCTGATACTGTTACCCCCACAGTAACTGCCAATTTATGACTAAGTCTGTCTGTCAGCACAACAGAGATTTATGGCTGGTTTATTTAGAGTAACAACACCATTAATAAATTGATATTACAAATGTTTCCACATAAAGTGTTTATAACATGTGTAATACATATTTTGTTGTTTAAGCAAAGATGACACGAAATTAACAAGCTTTAGCTCTATCACAATACAACTGCACCTAACTTTAATCTAGCATTGCTAAGTATTTACCTCATGCCCGTTAGGAACAAATGACAGGAGTTGTCCTAGAAGGTCGGGAGATAATGTCTTCTCATCCATGCTGTACAATGCTTTTTCAATGTCTGCTACTGACATCTTTAGATGGCCAAGAAGAATTGCTGAAAACAAAAACAGCAAAGATTGTTTAGATTTAAAAGAGTTTAAAAAGCTAGAGGATCACTTCATTGCACCGGGTTTTATCTCATATGTGGAGGTCAGCATGGCTGAATGGATAAGAGTGCTCGTTCTTAAACATCTGGTGTGCTGATGTCGAGGTAGTGGGTTCAACCCCTACACCGGTCAGTTGGACTAAAATGTTGACTTCTCGTCCTTGACTTGGGGATGTAAATTACAAGTACCTCAGAAGTTGGAGTGGGTTTGCCTGATGGCAAGGGACATTGGTAACAGGGAAAGGTAATCAACACGCAAAAATCAGTCCAGTGCACTAGAAGCAGTAAAAAAAAAGGGAAGCTAAAAATATCTCATATGTCTTGGTCTTTTTCCGCAGGGTGGCCTGCCGAAAGAGTCACACAAAGCAAGAACTCTGTAGCTACAGTGACGACCCCTATGAGTCTCTGAGAAAATTGCACATGTGAACGAAATGAAGTAGGCTGGAATTTAACCCACAACTTTCAAGCGTGAGGCAGGTGCTGTAACCACTTTGCCACAGAGACTCCCAGATTGTATACATAGTTACACATATGCAGGGGTAGAAAAGTCTAGGGCACACAGTCGCCACAGCGCCTGGAAATTTTTATATAGCACCTGAACTGTCAACTGTTTTCTTAGCCAATATTTGCAAAAACAAAATATATAGTGGCTTCTATGTAAAAAGGGGCTGACACTTGAATTATGTTTAGCTTTTCTACCCCTGTATACATTTATAATTACTGTTTTCTTATTTTCACCAAAATAACAAATTCTCAAACACAATAATGGTGATAATGGTGGAATAATAGCAACCGATTATTTCCCCTCAGTTTCTGTCCCATCAGCTGCCATTGCAGACTACCAAGACTGTAGATAGCCAGTAATAAGCTCTGCATTCTTCTTCTGCCTGTTATCCGGCAACAGAGCAGTCCTCAACTAACTCACGCAAAGGTCTTTTATCCTTTGCCACCTTCTGGAGCTGTCATATATTAATATTGTATTATTTATTCATGTCTCTAGATCTCATCTCCATGTGTTTTTAGACCTCCTTTTATTTCTGCCGTGTGGATTTCAGACTAAAGACTTTCTAATGATACAGTTAACAGACTTTAACAATGTGTGTCCTATCCAACACAAGTGTCTATTTTTCACCTCTTGAACCACTGGCATTTGTTTCATCCTCTCCTTGAGCTCCACCTTGATGATTCTATCATGCGATTTCAATCTTTCTATTCTGTGCAGACGCCAACTAATGAATCTGTAGTTTATTTGTAACTGTTTTAGTTGTTCTCCATGTTTCTGATTCATGTAGCAGTACTGATTTAACATTAGAGTTAAATATACTAAGATTGGTGCAACTTTTAATTTCTGTTGACTTCCACACATTTCTTATACATACTTAAAGAGAGCCACATCAGCAGAATGGCTAGCACTTCTGTCTGTGGGCCCAGTGGTTATGTGTTTAAATCCCTATTGAGGTTTCCAGGTCGACCCAGCCCAAAATGGGTACCAGGAAATATTCTGGGAAGTAATGGTGGCTGGTGTTGTATTGACCACATGACCTAGTGAGTGCTGATTGGTCTATACAAATACGGGGCCAGCAACAGATATCCAATAATCCTGGAGACATGTAAAAGCGACCTTACATTTTTAAAAATACATAATGAAAACAGCAATCATTCAAGAGAGACATAAACACAAAACACTTTAAACGAATAATTACATTTGGGCCATTATTTGCAATATAATGTAACAAACACTGCTTTATAGTGAGCACATAAACACCATGAACATTTTTAATGCATACTTACAGATGTTGTAAGCCTTCTTTTTATCCATAATTAGTATTTCATTTTTTCTGACACTGTCTTCTGAGAATAAAAAATAGAAATGGAGTGAGGCAGACTTTGCTGCAATTTAGCAAGTACAATATCAATCTTCATGAAGGCTAATAGACTATAATGGCTGGGGCATATAGAAACAATGGAAGATAATAGGGAAACAAAACTCGCTTTCACTCAGGAAATACATGACCGTAGACCCCGAGGTAGACCAAGAAGACGGTGGAGAGATAATATATATACAGACCTACAAGCACTTGGAATCAACGACTGGCAAGAGAATGTCAACCAGAGAGACGAATGGAGACGGATTGTATCTGCAGCAAAGAACCTCAATGGCTCGAAACACTGAAGAAGAAGAAGAATATCAATCTTCTAAGAATGTTTACAAATCTGATGATAATAATGCTGATAACTGACAAAATATCAAATTTACAAAATGTCTAGCTCTAAAGTAAAATAAAATAAAGGACCCATTCACATGCCTTAAGGCACATTGGACATATGGTGTTTCAACCATATTTTTATGGATCAACTGGCACATGATGGGGGATGTGGTCAGTGTCACCCCAGATGCCTTCACTTCCCAAGACATTTCCTGCCCTAGGCTGGGTCAACCTGGGAGGCCAGATCTTCTTCTTCTTCAGCGTTCCGAGCCATTGAGGTTCTTTGCTGTAGATACAATCCGTCTCCATTTGTCTCTCTGGTTGACCTTCTCTTGCCAGCCGTTGATTCCAAGTGCTTGTAGATCTGTATGTATGTTATCTCTCTACCGTCTTCTTGGTCTACCTCGGGGTCTATGGGAGGCCAGATCTTCTTCTCTTCTTCTTCAGCATTCCGAGCCATTGAGGTTCTTTGCTGCAGATACAATCCATCTCCATTCGTCTCTCTGGTGGACCTTCTCTTGCCAGTCGTTGATTCCAAGTGCTTGTAGGTCTGTACATGGGAGGCCAGATACATTTAAAAAATCTGCCCTGATGCAGATTCCAACCCATGACTACTGGGCCGACAGGCAAGTGTCTAGTCACTACACTACTGTGGTTCCATATTTCTAACTGGTACAAGGGGGCTTCAAATGAAAACCTTAAATGTTTTTTATGGGTGAATATATTCTGAAAAAGTACAGAACAAATGTATTATTTTTCAATGTAGTCACCACTGTGTTCAATGTAAGTTCTCCAGTGCTGATATAGTACTTGGATTCCTGTAGAACAAAATTCTCTTGGTCACTACACGGTGTGCCAGACCCAGTCGTGAACAGTCAGTCACAAAGGTCATGCCATTTTGAAACTTCCTACTATACTCATATACTTGCTGGACTAACAAGCATGCATTCCCATACTGGACCTTCATTCACTGATGAATTTCTATAAGTTTCATCCTTCACTGATAAAAAAATTAACAACAGACTGCTGCTCCTCTTTGGTGTATGTCAAAAGTGGGGCGTCCATCTTTAAACTGTCCTTACCATGACAATGTTTTCGTCTGCACCATGATGTCTTGTGCTTAACCCCCTCTTGACATCCTTAACAGTATTGACAGGTTACAAGACAATGGCACGGTTATTGTAATTTCTATCACACTTTTAGGGTTTTCATTTGACGCCCTCTTGTACTAATAAATTATATAATTAACATAAAGACAATGTAAAGAACAAAATACCCAAATAAAATGACCACATACTGCTGGAGTAGATTCTTACACCACAGACTAAAGGAGCGGCATGATAACTTATATCAAAAAGGAAAATATCTATAAATAATATCATGCTGTTAAATTTGTAAAAGATTTAACAGAATATATTTTCCAGTGTAAAACAAGTACAAATTAAAAACCAATAAATGCACAAGCATTATTCAGCTGGGTTTAACACTTTAAAATTTTATTAAAGAGACTGGAAATTGAAGAAAATAATACTAATATACAATACTGTGTACATTAAGCAAATTATTAGCTATAAAGATGTCTTTAAAAATGAGGAAAAAGTAGAAATGAAAATACCTCGATAAACTGAACTTATGCCAGGGAAAAAAATTCTTACATCACAGACTAACAGATAGAGGAACATGATTACCTACAACAGTCGGTATAATGCTGAAAACTAATTATTATTGTGCAAAATTCTGACAGGATTTTAACATTTAGTCCACAAAATTGGAGAATCAATTATTAACAAAATCATTAAATAAAACTTGCGTAAGAGACATGTAAAAAATATGTTAAACACAGATGCAATTTCTGCCAATTGTGTTTGAACCTCATCTGCTGTCTAATCCAACTTCCCACAGTGGAACTGACACTCTGTCCTTCAGCTGGATAACTGGGGAAAACAGGACCCACTGCTTGTAGGTAAGCCAGGCTTTTGCGCTAGAGGCTGTGAGATATTGTGAGTCATGTGTTTTGTATCCTACCCCATTGCCATTAGGACCCTATTAGAAGCAAGTATTGATAACTATACTGATTTACACCTGTGAAGAATGTGATAGTGATACTTTTAAATAAATTATTTAACTCTGGTAGAAGAAGAAAATTTAACGTAAAACTTGCCAAGACATCAACAACAGCGCAGGTCAGCATGGTCGAATGGGTAAGAATGCGTGTTCTTAACATCCGTTGTGCTGATGCCGAGGTAAGCAGTTCAACCCTTACACCGGACAGGTGGACTAAAATGTTGACCTGTCGTCCTTGACTTGGGGACGTAAATTACAATTATCTTTGGAGTCAGAGTGGGTTCGCTTGATGGCGAGGGACACTGTTAATAAGGAAAGCTAATCCACACGCAAAATTCCGTCCATCACTGCTATAAATAGTGTGCATGGATTACGCATGAGTTCAAAGCGAGAGAGCGAAAAAAAAAAAAAATCAACAGCAGTAAAATGCTGGTGTTGACAGCGATGTCCTGTAAATAGGATATGCAAAAAAAAGATGAAAGAACAGTTTGGAACTTGATCCGGTAGAACTGAATATCAAGAACAGTTGTAAGATTTCTGGGAATAGAGAGATGAAACAAGATTGTACTTACAGCAAAGAGCCTTGGAGGTTGATGAAAAACATGACTTACTGTGATGAACTGGTTTTGTGCTAAACTGTGTTTCCAGTTCCAAATATTGAATAACTTCGCCTAAATCATGGTCGCTCATCTGAAATAATATGGTCAGGTTTGACTCATTATACGTCTTTATGGTTATTGCTATCCTCATCATGACTTTAACTGGTATTGGTTTGCTTCATACACAGATCAACATTCATTATTTGCTTCATACATAGATCAACATCCATTGTTTGCTTCACACATAATTCAACATTCATTGTTTGCTTCATACATAGATCAACATTCATTGTTTGCTTCATTTATAGATCAATATTCATTGTTTCATATCAACACAGTTGGTGAATTCAAAATTAATAACCAAACAAATACCAGATTTAGTTAGAATCATGCTAAACGAAGTTTACAGTCTACGCTGCTGCACTAACCCAGGACTATATCACAAGAGTAGACAGATGCATTAGATTATTTAACATCGTGGGCCTTAGCAATAAGCTTTGTTGGTCATCATTTGCCATCTCACCTGATCACCAGTCTTGGATCAGATTTGTGTTCTCATTCCAATGAATCATAAAAAGCTACATTGATGTGTTCTTAATCAAAGTTTTAAAATTTTAACTTTACAACGTTTCATTTCATACAAAATAATGGTAGTTTTGTTCAGTATCCAGACTTATGTCCTGTGCTAATATTGTCTGCATACTCTATAAATGGGTCTTTTAAAAACAATTACAAGCAAACATTTTCAGTATTGGCTGGAAATTAGATGAATTATATCAGATCAGTTGCCATCCAAGGTAGGCTGTAACAAATCTCAAACATTTTCTACCTCTGATTGTGATGGTACAGTCTAACATGCTATTTTTTAATTTGTTAATGTTACTACCTCATTTACACCAATGTCTTCATCTTGCACATTAGGTGAAACTTTTGCTTCAAAAAGGGACTATAATTTTCACAATACCTTAAGCGTTCAGTCATCACCAGGACTACTTAACTAGAGATGTGGAATCTTATACTACTGACCCCTCTCTCTTATCTCCACCTGCAGTAGTGGAGGGGTTGGAGTGTCCTAATGACACCAAAACAGCGCCAATGATATCATCGTCACTGATATTGTATCCCAAGTTAGTAGATTTCCCCTTCTGTGTTCATCCAAAATGTTTCTTTTGGACATAAATGCATTGTGCCTGTTTACAGCAAAGCTGCGATATTTGCGCCTTTCGGCTGACACATCTGTCTTCTTCAGGCATTTGTTGATCGGGTTAACCTTCCTGGGAACTAGTAGACTGACATGTAAGGATCACATTATGACTTACACAAAGCTTGCTGCTTTTCTAGTAGCCTACAGATAATTCACTTGGCATGGCAAGTATAAAAAATTGTGGCTGTCACAATAGTGCAATTAGAAGCAGGCCTCTTTATGAGGTCATGAATTTAAAAAGAAAATAGTAGTTTTCTGGATCCATTAGAAAATTATGAAGCGATTCTTTTGTAAAAAAAACACCCTTTTACAGGCATTAAGGTTAGTCCCACATTTTTATAGACCAGTCAGTACTTGATGGGTGATGTGGTCAATATCATGCCAGCTATTTTTGCTTCCCAAGTAATTTATTGGTACCTATTTTAGACTAGGTCAGCTTGAGATCAGGTCAATTTAAATCTGCTTCATTTGGGATTCAAACACATGACCACCAGGACAGCAAGCAAGTGTATAACCACTGTGCTCCTGTAGCTCCAGTGTTTTACACATTTTTATAGACTTATTAAAAAAAAATTTTTGTTCTTCGGGGAGACGCTGTTCAGTGTTTTTCTGTGGATTTATTGTGGATTTCCTGTGGATAGTGTTTTCCTGTGGATTATGTGATGTTATTTCGTGTTCGTTTATTGGAAGTGATGTTATTTCGTGTTCGTTTATTGGAAGTGTTCAAAAGAAGCCACAGAAGGTCAGGTGGTGGATGAAATTTTGAGGGCAGCCGACAGATATTTGTTGGTTATGGTCTCAAGTTTCGCGACGGCAGGCAGAGGATCTCTTTCGAGAGATAATGGTTGCGGTCATCCAGCCAGTATGGTCACTGCCATAGAGGATAGCAACGGCAAACTACCTCTTTGAAAGTGCTTAGTCATTATGATTCGCTTAAAGTCTGATCATCGCAAGATGGCAAGTCATGACCGCCCACGCTT
Organism: Cepaea hortensis; assembly: GCA_963921405.1. NCBI lineage: Eukaryota > Metazoa > Mollusca > Gastropoda > Stylommatophora > Helicidae > Cepaea > Cepaea hortensis. The sequence continues at coordinate 93,934,343 of OY992880.1, read as the reverse complement.
TCCAGCATGGCACATGATTGATTGATAGATTTTAAAAAAAAATAAGAAATAAAAAGTACATTAAATCTGAGGACAACAAACACTGTATTTGATATCATCATCATGCACCATGCTGATAAGCGGAGGTGGTCATGTTTCGCCATCTTACTCGATCACCAGAGTCATGGATCAGCTCAGTGTTCTTGTCTCGACCATGCCACTTGGCCAAGCCATCCAGGTATTTACTTCTCTGCCTTCCCCATGTTCTCTTTCTCTTGATCTTGCCAGTTGTCACCAAGTTCTCCAATTTATTTCTTGTCATAACATGACCAAAAAATGTGTGACTGTCTACGTTTAATTTCTCTAATAAGTTTATGATTTTCATGTTTCTTGTAGGACTTGATCATTGGTTTTTCTTTCTGTCCACGGTATTCTTTGCAGTTTCCTCAGAAACCACATTTTCACAGCCATCAGATATTTTTCAGCCTGTTTGCTCATTGTCCACGCTTCACATCCATGCAAAAATACAGGTTCTACAACTCTTTTTTCTCGTTGCAAATGACGACTTTATATTGGTCAGTATGTTTTCCATCTTGCAAGAGGCTACCTTCGCCATGGCGATTCTTTTTCTGATTTCTTCAAGACATCTCCCATCAGATGTTATGACATAGAACATGATTAAATTATAATTAAAATCATCATCATCGTCATATTGACTGTCAATAATAATAACATAATCAAATGATTAGTTATTGTAAAGTGTGTAATATAGTTATGATATTATGTATGTTTTGTGGGTAGATTCTTTCAATTTACGTATTACAGTAATGAAGATCATTAAAAATTCTGAAATCACTAGATTATTCCTAGTTTGTTTCTAGCAGAGTGTTATGTAGGAAGTTGATTTGATAAGACATTCAGGCAATTCTGCATGGAATGGAAATGAAGAGTGAAGCAGAGGTTTATGAATTCAGATTGTGCAACTTATGAGTGTAAAACATTTACATTGGACTTATTTAAGAATAAATGCTCAACAAGAACAAAGTGTTAAAGAAATATTTTATATAATCAAACAACGATGAATTTATGGTGCTTTTTCATGTTTGAAATAGAAAAACTGAACATAGTGAAGTAGTAAAAATATAACCTGTTCCCAAATGGTATTTTGCACACTTTTATTATCCAGCTTTTCCCAGTTGATTCGTTTAACATTCATCTTGTCAGAGTTTTCCTGTGTCACTGTATGAGTGATATTAGTAAATAGTGTTTAGACATATAAGCTGAATTCTGTCATCTGTAAATGTTTATTATAAATATAATATACTAGTTACAGAATGACTACACATTTACATCTATTATATACATCTACTAAATCTACTACATCTACTAAAATCAAATGCGCTATCTCATAACACCAAAAGCACAATATACAAAACACTGATCAGACCAGTTGTGCTGTATGGCTCTGAAACCTGGAGTACAATGAAAGGAGACAAAGCCTTGTTACAAACCTTTGAGAACAAAGTTTTAAGACGCATCTTTGGACCCATTAGGATAGACAAAGTGGAGAGTGGAAAAGAAGAAGTAACAATGACATTTATGATCTGTTTAAGTCCCCACTAATCACTGGTATCATGAAGGCTAATAGACTACAATGGCGGGGGCATATAGAAAGAATGGAAGACAATAGGGAAACAAAACTCGCTTACACTCAGGAAATAAATGACCGTAGACCCTGAGGTAGACCAAGAAGATGGTGGAAAGATAATATATAAACAGACCTACAAGCACTTGGAATCAACGACTGGCAGGAGAAGGTCAACCAGAGAGACGAATGGAGACAGATTGTATCTGCAGCAAAGAACCTCAATGGCTCGGAACGCTGAAGAAGAAGAAGAGAAGAACCTACAGTTTATTCACAAACATAAAATATAACAAATAATTGTAAATTAATTAAAGTGTATTCTATTAGCAATATTCAAGATGCTAAATGGAGACACATTAGTTTCTTTTTAGCAGAATGCAATGTTTGCACATGGCAGGGTGAAAGACATCAGTAGTTGTGGACATAATAAACATTACTTTACTGTAGCAGTGGCTTTGTAAATGCTGCCCCTGCTCTTTATGATATTTGTGTTTAGTCATAACCTACTAATAGACGCATGTCATAGGTGGTGGATGGTAGAGTGGCCTCTAGATATAAGGTTATCTAAGAATATACTGAATAAACAACCATGGACCAACACATGTGGATGTCATTGAGAGGAGGTGGGTTGGGTGGGGTAGTTATCTCTATAAAATACCTCAGAACTCTATGACATCAACAGGTAAGGGGCGCCATATCTAACCTGTCCTGCATGTTGCCTTGCAGGGTCTTATTGGAGTCAAACCATAAACAAACTGACAAAAGACAAGGAAAAACTATCATTATATTTATCCCTTGTAACCATGCTTCTTAACAAATCAGAACATTCTGTAGAAGATAATGAGATGTGGCAGCAAATTATGATGGTCCATGCCAGTTAGCAAATGATGTTGATAATGGTGCTGTCACGTGTCAATCTTCTTCCTCTTCTTATTCTTTTCATTCATTTAGCCTATGTCTGCAATGTTGTTTCCTGCATGAAGTGCGCAGTCTTCTGGAGATCCTGCAGGCTTCTTAGAGTCTGACATCTGAGGCTGTGCATCCAACCATAGAATTGACCTTACAGAGCTGTATATGGTTCAATGTTGTGGTCAAATTCTGAAGTTTGAGGTGCCTGTCCTCATGTACACACTTACATTGAGCTTTGTGTACATGTGACCATTGCGCCTGTTGAGTACTGTTAGAAGTCTAAAAATAATTAATCCAGTCCTGTTCATATATAGCAGTCATCCTGGGGTTGAATGGGTGAATTCCTGTGTGTTTTTATTAATTTTCCTTTAGTCATACATAACTGGGAAATCTGTTTGTAGTTCCCTAATACTTCCTTGTATTAATACCTTGTCATAATTGTTTGGACGCATGAGAAGAAATACATTGGAGAACTTGGTGACAACTGGCAAGATTGAGGGGAAAAGAACAAGGGGAAGGCTATAAAGTAAATACCTTCTATGACTTGGCCTTGTGGTATGGTCGACTCTTCTTTTTCTGCGTTCGGACATGATTGCGCTGTGCCTGTTTACAGCAGAGCTGCATTCTTGCGCCGTTAGGCCGACACATCCGACTTCTGCAGGCATTTGTTGACCGGGTTAACGTTCCCGGGGGTATGGTCCACTCAGTAACACAGAGCTGATCTACGATTCTGGTGATTGCATGAGATGGTGAAACATGACCGCCCATGCTTATTGGCATGGCACATGATGATGACTACTTCCTTTGGCAAATTTGTTTGCCCTCTTATTTCCTGGCATGCCACAACAGATTGGGGCCCAATGCAGAATATTTCTACATCATTGACATATTTCGGACAATCTTGTAGTTCTGGGTGCTTATTACATTTGAGATGTGTCCTGGCACCAACACTGTTCAGCCTTATGTTTTCAGCTATGCTGACGAATGCCTTCGAGAACAATGACATTGGAATAGACATCAACTACCACATGGATGGAAAGTTGTTCAATCTCAGAAGCCTGAAAGCTAATACCAAAACTAACAGCGACACCGCCAGAGAGCTCTTGTTTGCTGATGATTGTGCTCTATAAGCCAACTCAGAGGCGGACATGCAACATAATGTTTCAGCTTTCTCATATGCCTGTGCCAACTTTGAGCTCAATATCAACTTGGAGAAGACTGTAGTTATGTACCAGCCAGCTCCAGGGAATAATCACGCCGTGCCGAATATCAAGGTGAACGGTCATAGACTAAGTGTTGTGGACAAATTCACCTATCTTGGCTACACTGTGTCACAAACTGCCACAGTTGATGATGAAGTCATTGCAAGAATCTCCAAGGCCAGCATGGCCTTTGGCAGACTGTACAAGAATGTATGGGGCAGAAATGGAATAAGCCTGCAAACAAAGCTGAAAGTCTATAAAGCAGCTGTATTATCCATACTGCTATATGCTTGTGAAACATGGACTGTTTACCAGCGACATGCTAGGAAATTAAACCACTTCCATACAGTCTGCCTTAGGAAGCTATTGAAGATTAAATGGCAAGACAAGATCCCAGACACTGAAGTTCTAGAAAGAGAATCCACGCCCAGTATCCACACTCTACTAATGAAAAATCAGATTCACTGGGCTGGTTACTTAACTCGTACGCCAGATCACAGGCTCCCTAAACAAATTTTTTACGGCGAGCTGCGTAATGGTAAACGCTCCGAATGTCAGCCAGAGGAAACGCTTTTCTTAAAGTCTCACTGAAAGCGTTTGGAATGAATCCTGACACCTGGGAGACTGCTGCTAAAGACCGTAATTCATGGCATACATCATTACATAAGGGTGCAGTCACTTGTGAAGCAGCCAGGACTGCAAGAGCTGTGAAGAAAAGGCTGGACAGAAAAACCACTGCAGGAGATTCTCCTCCTGGAACGTCAAGCAATCTTTGCTCGCATTGTCAAAGAACATTTCAAGCCAAAATAGGCCTCATCAGTCATCTTAGAACTCACGGCTCCATACTTTCAACCCCACTGGATGAAATGAATGGTCATCATCATCATCCTTGATGGACAAACAACAACAAAACAACAACAACATTTGAGAGCACGGAGAACAGTCAGAAAATTAATCCTGGTGTATACTATCTCCTAATTTCGTGAGATCTTCACCCGTAGCTAATTTGCTCTGACTTCAGAATCATAGTTGCTGTAGCATTTTCCTGTTCCTATGCTAATAGATCCAGGGGAATTGTATAACAATTCTACACATACACCAGCCCCTGCACTTACTGCAGCATTCTGTGCTGATCTATTCTTAACAGTAAATAAGCAGTGAAGGACCCTTTCCCTACACCTTCAAGTGTATTGGGTGTGTGGTGCTAGCCCCATAGTGTCAGACCTACCAGCACTCGGTGGGTCATGTGGACAATATCATGCCAACCACATTTACTTCCCATACAATTTCCTGGTACCCAATTTAGACTGTTGGCCTGGGAGGGGGGGGGGGATGAGGCCAATGTTTAAAACATACCTGCCACACCTGGGATTCAACACATGACCACCAGACCAACAGGAATTAGAATTTTAGTGTGCTGCTTTATATATTTTAGGTCTTGCATATTGCTTATAATGCTCAATTCAGTACTATTCCCACAAACAGGATCTTTATAGTTTTTCTATTTGTCCTGCATGTTGTTATCTTTATTAATCTCATTACACCTAATACAGAACAAGGTTGTAGAAATAAATATGCTGACTCAGGAAAAACAAGTATGGTCAGAAAATTTGCAGACTGAAATCCAGAGGATGATAAGTGTGGAGAAACCAATTGAACTGGTGAAGACCACAAAAGAGGCAAATGAGATTTAGCATGGGCATATCTGATAAAAACAGCCAGACGAGAACTGAGCGTTAGCAACCTTTGCAACTCTATGTTTTACATAAAACATAAAGGTATGATGATTAGTAGTACCTGTGTTCTGCATTTTCTTCTATCTATTACCTTGAAATCTTTTATGATGGAATGGGAAGTTCAAGGAATGTAATCTCTGTGATCTTTTACCTGGCATGGCACTCTGTCTTTTAAACATTAATCTTTGAAGTTGGTTCATAATTTGCGAAAATCACAATTTACATCTTCTCTGTGTATTGACTTTGTAAGTAACAATATTCTGATTTGAAAGGTGAGAAATCATCTTACAACTTCATTACAGATTATATTTCATTACTCTTTCACAGGAAATAAGTCCTAGAATGCACCAACATTCTGCATGCTTTTATATCCCAATTCATTGATGTTTTTGTGAAGTTCATAAATAATGCCAGTATATTTGCTAGTTGTAAATAAAAACATACAATACTATATTGACATTTCTCATGTAAACAAAAATTATCTTGCTAGTTTCATTCTTCATTTCAATAATAAAGCAGCTACGCTTTGCTATTGCTAATTCCTGCATAAGAAAACATGTTTAAAAAATTAAAGGTCTCCTTTGCATGCCTTAGGTGCTTTGAGCATATAATGCTAGAATCATATTTTTAGACCAATCAACACTCAGTGAATGATGTGGCCATCTTTACTTCCCAAGATATTTATTGGCACCCATTTTAGGCTGGGATAACCTGGGAGCACAGGTCAATTTTTTAAAATATGAATCTGCGCTGTTGCATGACCCCTGGGCTGGGAGATGAGTGTCAAGTCACTACGCTACCGCGGCTCCCAAGAAAGCATATAGGGTGTATTTTTAATGACTGTGCAGTGTTTGAAAATATTGCTGGTCCAAGTTTTGTATTTACCCTCTGTAAAGTTCATGCAACATAATAGGTGAATTCAAAACTTGGGCCGGCAATATTTTCAAACACTGCAGTCATTAAAAATACACCCTGTACCTTGTAGAAATTATAATTACATTATAATTCTAACTTCAAATGTTAAGTTAGATATTTACCTAGTCCTGCAGTTAACAAAGGTGGCGGCGGTGGCGCCAGTGGTGTTGGCAGTGGTGGCGGTGGTGGAGGTGAATGCAAATATTTATTATCATCCTTCTGCATATCCTTTTCTCTTCCATCATCTTTCTTATCTTCTTTATCACTCTCTCGATCCCACTGATTTAAATCAATGCTCCCGAGCGAGGAATCATCATCATCTGACATCTCGTGTGACACACCATCATTAAAGTCTCGAAGGGCTGATGCACCCTTTTTTGTCTGTCTTGAATACTTCAAATTAGTGAGGTCATATCTGAAATAGCAAAATTATTGTTAATACTATTGTTAATTTAATGTTTGAGATGAATATTCCAAATCTGATGCTGCTTATAATTTCTTCTGACTTCCGCATATTTCCCTGTGCTATAGAAACTCTTTTTGCCTTTTGTATTCTTAGTTTATTATCTTTATCTTCAACCCTATTCTGAAAAATGCAATTATAAAGGCGAATTAAAATATTGATCATCATCTTTCTGCATATCCTTTTTTCTTCCATCATCTTTCTCATCTTCGTTATCACTCATATTCAAATTTGTAAGAAGTTTTCAGTTAACGCTAACAAAAAAGTAAGTGGAACTGGAAAATATAAATTGAATATACCTAGTTTCCAAAGCAATTATCAAATTTTCTGTGATTATGTAACTTATTTAAGTAGAAATTGTCTCAAACACAGAAATGTGGATTAGAATCACATTTACACAAACTGAGCTTACCTTGCTTCTATACTTCCATCGCTATCATCTTCTGATGAACTGCTTACAGAACTGTCAGAGGCAACATTATGATAAAAGTCAGTACTCCGAGTCGCTGATGGCTCAGGGTATTTACTTGTGGATACTTCCATCCTTCTCAAGCTAGACTGTGGTGAATGCAACTCTAGGTTGTAAAGTGGTGATTGCTTCAACTTCACATCTGAAGAGGCCACTGGAATTATACTGACATGGGGATGATTTTCTTGATAAAATGGATCCTTGTCCTTAGTATCATCGCCAACAGCTGTATCTGGTGATGTATGTATGTACTTATTTGTTTCAGCTTTTTATAAGTGGGTATCATTGTTTAGATATATATAAACTGTCTCTCTCTCTCTCAATATAGGAGGCGGCTTCAAATGAAAACCTTAAAAGTGTGCTAGAAATTACAATAACTCTGTGTGTGTGCGTGCGTGCACACACGCACACATACATATATATGTATACACACACACAAATGGTTATTGTAATTTCTAGCACACTTTTAAGGTTTTCATTTGTTGAAGCCCTCTTGTATATGGAGAGAGAGAGAGAGGCAGACAGAAGACAGACACAGAGAGAGAGACAGACAGATAGACCGAGAGAGGTAGAGAGACACACTGACAGACAGAGAGAGCATGCTATTGTAAGTTTATATGCATATAGCACTTTCATGTTGTGCACACAAATTAAAATATGTGTATTTACCAGAATTCTTCACAAATGATCTCATTATTAATTATTACCTCTTAATCTTTCATGCACTGTGATAGAATTTTGCACATGTTGTGTAGTCTTCTGAGTTTCTTCTCTCATCAGAACAGAACGATTATGTTCTAATATAGAACTACTTGTCGTCCACTTTCTGCTCATGGTAGGATTGACAGAATAGACACCATCCTCACTTTCATCAGACGAAGACTGCAGAAATAACACATTTCCCATTACTTGCTTATACAAATACTTAGTAGTCTCACAAAGCTGATATGCTTTAAAATATCAGAGGGCAAATATGGTGTCACAAAGCTAATAATATACTTTAATATATCAGAGGACAATTATGGTTTCATGAAGCTAATAATCCGGTCTCCCTGGGGAAGGAGTTAACGACTTCCTCTGTAATCCCATATATCCACGTGATGAACACAGCTGCGCGAGATTCAGCAGCGGATCACGTCGCATTGGTTACTTACAGGGTATGTGAGCCGGTCGCTCAGAAAGCAATGGCAAACTACTGAGCGTAACCTTGCCAAGAACATCAACAGCAGTTGAAAAATGCTGGTGTTGACTGCAACGTCCTGTAAGGGATATGCAACTTTTTAAAAAAAAGCTAATAATATACTTTAATATATCAGAGGACAGTTATCGTTTCACAAAGCTAATAATACCTTTAATGTATCAAAATACAGTGATCGAATAAAGTGACCAGCACACTATTGTGTTTCTAGACCAGGAAAAAGCTTTGATAGAGTAGATAGATACAAATTATGAACCATCCTTGAAGACTACGGGATACAAGGAAAATTGCTAGAAAACCATGTAGCCATGTACTACTCGAATCAAAGTGTAATAAGAACACAAGAAGGTATATCTGATATGTTCACAGTCAATACAGGAGTGAGACAGGGATGTGTGCTCTCTCCTCTGTTATTTAATATCTACATAGATGGAATATCCAAAGAAGCGAGCTTTGACAGAACAGATTCAGAAAATTTTGAACTCTTTACTTCAGATTCACAAAATATTCACCCGCAATAAATGAGCTTTTATTTGCAGATGATCAGGGCAGATTATTGCAAAATCAAATTAATAAGCTGAGTTCAACATGCAGCAGATACAATATGAATATAAATACAGTTGAAACTGAAGTAATGCAAGTTAGCAGATCTCCTGGTTCACTAAGTATACAGATAAATAGCACATCTCTGAAACAAGTTAAAGAATTCAAATATCCTGAAAGTTTGATCACAGAAGATGGCAGAATAGACAGAGAAATCAAATTCAGATGTCAAAAAGGAAGTGCGCTTATATATCAACTATCATCCATACTGATACATCCAAGTATACCTATGTCTGCAAAAAGACAGATAATAGCATTTTCACACCAACCTTTTGATACCAATGTCAAACTTAGACATTATACGAATCACACTTGTGCAAAATCAACACCTGTGAAATGAGATGCTTGAGAAGAGCTGCCAACATAACTATCCAAGACAAAATAAGAAATTATGTTATCAGACTGCCATGGGATCAACACCTTGTGCCACATATATTGAAAGACAGAATATCAAATGGTTTGGTCATTTCATTAGAATGCAACACCATCAACTACAAACACTGGCCCTACATCAAAGAAGATCTGCTACAAGAGCACCCAAGAAGGAAATGGAAAGATAACATAAAAGACATTATACAATCACACAGAATGACATTATTCAGTTCCACCTATCTGTCACAGAATGCTGCTTTACCATTCCATAAGACTTTCCCGGACTTCAAATTTGAGGGGCCAATTAGAGAAATAACGATTTAATCACACTGCTCAATGGCTATGTAGCCTTGAAGTAAGATTACTCACAATGACGGCAAGTAAACAAAATGGTCTGCTTGAGACGCAACTTATTGTTTGACAAGCAGTCAGTGTTACCCCAGAGTTGTAATCCTCAGTCTAATCACACATAGACACAGTCTGGTGCGACCAACCGGTGACTGGGAACGCTCAACAAACACAAGGCGTGGAATGTGAAACTGATCCACCGCTGGCAATTACAACTGCCCAGGCGTGAAACTAATGCAGGCAGAAGTGTCAAGACCCAGTCGTTCAACTGACCATGAAGGCTGACTGCCTTGTGAAACAGAGTGAATGAGGCAATTAAAACTGGGAATGTGGGAACTTGAAAAGAACCCAGACATCACCAAATAGATAAGGGAGTCTGTCGTACTTAGTATATATCCCTGTGCCTTGATCGTTCAATTTGGATAATTTCAGACTTAAGCACAGGTATGAACTATCTCCTTGTGTACGCTTTGTATTCCTATGAATGTTATTTCTGAGTAACTTAGATGTATGGACTTTCATTCAATGTCTGACCTAGGCTATTATTGTCTCATGCTACTTGATTGTGCACTATTCTTTCTCAGTTTAGTATACTTCTTCGGACAAGTAATCATATGTTAGGCAGATCTCGGCTATGTTCTAGATATAATTTTGACTTTCATGTATCTTGTCTGAGCTTGTCACTCCTATGTAAACTAGCCTAGTCACCTTTTGTTGTGTACATTTGTTGTACAGAATATAGTCAACTGACTATATTTCTTTTAATTCTTACCATGGCAATGGCTAAGTAGTGACTAAACTGGGCAGATCAGGAATGTGACTGTTCTGTGTGGTCACTTCAATGAGACTTGTTTATGTCTCATTTTGTATGTATATAATATTGTTACTAACTCATGCATTATGCTATTATGTTGAGTATCATTATATGTCTATTTTGAATTGGTATACTTTTTGTGTATTTGATGTTTGAAATGCAATTTGCCATATTGTACTCATTAGGAGAAATTGGATGTTGTACTACTGCATGCTTATGGGCCACGCATATTGGCATATTGCCTATTGATTGTGGTTGATGCAGAGGTGTAGTGGTGCGGACCTCACCCACAATTGGTATAGGGTATATGGTGCTTAGCCCTTCCAGTGTGTGATGAGCGATCGCAGAGTCTGATCACAGCACTTGAACCTGGAGATCAGCTACTTTTATGATACCATTACTGACTCATTGATCTGCTAAACCACTTTTTGAACGGAGCGGCTGTGAGGAACTGGGTGTCTAAATTAGTGATATAAACTTAGGACATTGCATTCTTCATGACGGGACATTATAAGGAATGGCAGGAATTGTAATAATTACAGGTGTTAGACTGGAAAAGTCCTTCCCAGACTAGACAGTAGGACAGAGATACAGAGGGAGAAAGAGGAGTGAACGCAGTAAAGCTGGAAGAGAGACACTGCCAGACTTGTCATTGTGATTGTACATGGGGGTGATAGAATGTATGTATTATTTAGGAGTGTACTGATGTAGAACTATATAATGCACGTTCTTGATTATCTCTTCCAAGCCCTCAACAGGAGCCCAGGCTTTCCCATGCAGTGACACCAAGGAACCTGGTGGCGTCAGGACGGACTGTTGTTCCGACCACCAACCGGCTGTGCTGATCTGAACATAGCTGCTGTTCGCTTATCGCACTTGTAACTGGGACACAGATCCAGACAGAATACAAGTAACCTTAAAGTTAAGTTTAAGATTTTCGTCACTATATTTATGTTATTGTAGTTCACCATCATCATCTAGTAAACCATCATATGTAACTGATTGACAGTAATTAAAGGAGTTTTAGTTTTTATTTTAACTCATAGTTATCTGTTATTTTCCAATTGTGCATACTTGTTTGTGTGTGTGTGTGTATATATTTGTGGGGGCTTACTTATACACCAGGGAGGGGAAACTGTCAGGGGAGAAAGACCTGCACTGGGCTAGAATTCATTCGTAGACTTAAATCTAGCTCATCTAACCTTCTCCTTCCCACTACTTGGCGAATATCAAGAACAGCTAATTTCATTTGTTACAAGCCACTTGTAGCTACACTCTTTAATATTCAGAGGCTTAATCTTTATTTCAGCATATAGATTTTGTCCCGGGTCAATTCCTGACAACATGGGGTTGCTCACAGTGAATAATACATTTAACTAGGTGGCGGCACCCCCACTTCTGAGACTATCACCAACTATTCCTCCCTATGACGCTATACAGCAAAATTATAAGATGGTGATGAATGTATCAGAAGACAAATATGTCGTCACAAAGCTAATAATATGCTTTAATGTTTCAGAGGACAAATATGGTGTCACAAAGCTAATAATATGCTTTAATTCATCAGAGGACAAATATGGCATCACAAAGCTAATAAGAGACTTTAATGTTTCAGAAGACAAATATGTCCCTCTGATCTAACATCAATTTCAATTTATTTATACTTAATGTTAAATATAATTACGGTAAACTTACATTATGTGGTTGAATTATTTGAAGACAACTTATTAATATCACTGACACCTACACATTATAGTGTTTTCTTTATTTATAAATGTTTTGTAAACAATTATAGTTTTCATATCTGCAGTAAGACAGTTTTATATATTACCTCGCTGTTTGTTTGAAACTGATGTTGGCTTTCTCCTGAAATGTAATACAAAATTATGTTTATAAAAACACAAATCTTAACATCAAAGACAATTCTGATTTTGTTTTTAAAAAGTTCCTCATACACACCTAAGGCGCATTGGGCATATGGAGCCAGACCCACATTTTTATAGACATAATGACGCACGGTGATGTGAATAAATCCTTTTAAAGTTACTACACAAAAAAAATAACTTCCTGTGGTCTATCTGAAAAAAAAGTTGCTTAAAGGTTGACAGGATCGACTTCATTGCACTGGGTTTTTAATCCCATATGGCTCAGTCTCTTTCCACAGCGAACTGCTGAAAGCACCACACAAAGTACAAACTCTGTAGCTCCAGTGACGACCCCCAGGAGTCTCAGAGAAAAATGATGCTGGTCTTATCTGACCATAGGTTAAGGCACCCTATGAGTAGAAAGCATCCAGCCACTCAGCTAGCATTTGTTTAGGCAGATTCCTTTCTCCTCAGCTTGTTGAAGCAGTTTCTTGTTGCCAATTTCAAGATTAATTACAGTGCTTCCCCAGTCAGAAGCCATTTCTGTCCAGGTTGTTGTGTCCATACTCAACACGTTCATGTCTCGCTTGCATGTATCTTTAAATCCAACTGTGGACATCCAGTTCTACTACAACCACTTGTCAACTATCCATAGAGAATGTTCTTTGCAATAGATCTACATGCAGTATGGCCAAACCATCACATTATGTGTTCTCTAAGCACCATGTACATGGTTGTTTGACCAATGTGTGACAGCATCATTTGTTACTCTGTCCTTCCAAGAGATGCTGAGGATAGATTGAGATAGTGAAAGGTGTTAAGCTTTTTCTCTTGCTGGACATAAGTGGTACAGGTATCGCTATTATGCAAGAAAGAGCGGATGACACAGGCTGAGTTGTCACTGTAAGTTTGGAATTTCTCCAAACACATTTGGTGAGATGCATGAAAGATGGCTAGTTTTGCAAATGCGGTTACTGATTTCTGCATACAAGGTAAGCCTGCCAATGACAGCAGAACTCAAGTACATAAAATCGTGCACTACAAGCGGCTTGTAAATTTAACTCTTGTTTTCTTCAGACTTTAAACAAATAAAGGACCCTTTTACACATCTTAAGCCACATTGGGCAGATGATGCTAGGCTGACATTTGTGTAGACCAACTGGCACTCAGTGGATGATGACATCAGCATCATGTCAGCCATCTTTACATCCCAAGACATTTACTGGTAGCCATTTTAGGCTGGAACGCCAGGATTTTATTTGCACGCTCACTTATAACTCAAGCATAGACCATACACACTTCTCGTAGCACTGGACTGATTTTTTAGTGTGGATTAGCTTTCCTTGTTACCAGCTTCCTTCACCATTAGGTGAACCAACTCTGACTACAGAATTACTTGTAATTTACGTCCCCAAATCAAGGACGAGAAGTCAACATTTTAGTCCAACACACTGATGTAGGGTTTAAACCTCCTATATCAGTATCAACACACTGAATGTTTAAGAACAAGCATTCTTATCCATTCGGCCATGCTGACCTCCAAAGCCGAGGATAATTTTAAACATCCCGATGTGGATTTGAACCCGCAACCAGCGGGATCACTGGGCTGGCAGGCCAGCCTCTAGCCACTATGCTACCATGGCTCTCCTTCAGACTTTTGTCAAGTCAAAGCCGTTGCAAGACTGGGAGAACCAATCAAATTATGGAATTCTTGGCTCTGGATGACAACTGCAGCATCGTCAGTTAACAGCAGACCTCTAAAAGTCATCTCCGCGCAAGATAAAACAAGTTAGCCATCCAAACTAGATTGGCGACATATTCCTTCTGTTTGCACTTTCAAACACATGGTTGACAAGTGCAGCAAATAAAATTCCAGACAAGATAGGGCTAGCATACAGCCTTCTTTGACACCAATGCCCATCACAAAAGGCACTTACTTTTATATTGTTCAATACAGAATACAAAAATAAAAGAGCCAAAAATGTAACAATTTAGAGTAACAATAGCAACCAGTTTAATCTGATCATATATTTGCACTGAGAAAATAAAATTACCCACCATAAAGTATATCATCTTCTGCACTGGTAGCTTTTTCAAGGTTATTGGCATCTTCATTATTATTGTTAGATGAGCCAATATAAGAATCCATGTTTGTTAGATTCAATGATGCTATTGGTTTGGGATTGTCATAAAAAATGTAAAAGTGAAATCATGATTAACAAATATGACTATATATATCTAAGAGTTAGAGGTAACATTTTCAGCATCTTAAAATATTAGACTAGAATAAGCATTGTTTCCCAAAAGTCTGCTGTATCTAGTTCTATTTTTAAACTGTGATGATACTTCTGTAAATGAAATCCAGCCATCCAGTATTTGTTCCCTTTGGTGCCCTCTAAACTCTTGCTCCTTTACATATTGCAAGCTAATGTTAACTGTTCATTTATTGTGATATACTCAAAGAATGTAACTTCCTTCTTATGCATGTACTTGTAATATTACTAACTTATTTGATGGCATGTTTTTATACTACTCATGGTTGTCCAGGGAGTCTCTGTGAAGCACTTATGCTACTTGCCTCACGCTCCAAAGATAGTGAGTTTGATTCTGGGTTACGTTGTTCAGTTCACGAGTGCAATTTTATTGGCGACGCCAGGGGGTTATGTTGCTGGAGCTACGGAGTTTGTGCTTTGTGCAACACTTTTAGCAGGCCAGCGTGTCAAAATAGAGACAGAACCATATGGGATCAAACCCAGTGGAATGAAGTCAATCCTCTTGCCTTTAAAACCATTGTTTTTTAAATTATAGTTGTCCAATGTCAATGTGCTTGTAATTGTGAAGTTATTTCAAGAAACCAGTTTGCTTAAAATATTCATGCAAAGTCAATATAAGTAGGGTAGGTAAGAGAAATAGACAAACAATTGAAATGTTTACAGTATCAGAGAAGAAGGTGATCAAAGATTCAGAGATAACAAAGATCTGGATCTGAAACAAATGAACATCATATCTGGAATAAGATCATAAAATATTTTGTTTAAAATATGCATCAGTTAAAAAGTTACTGATAAACAGTAAAAATTGCAATATGTTGCATGTGTTTTACCAGGGCACATAAGGGAAGCAAAGAATAGTAACAATGTGACCTACCATGATTGTTGTAAGAGAAGATTAAGGAGGGTTGGCTTGAGACTGACTGAGTGGTCTTGAGGTATGGTGTCCGCCTCGAGTGCTGGAGGTCCTGGGTTCAGGCCCCGGTGAGGACCGGGATTTATTAAAAAAATCCACCTGGACTTCCAGTAATAAAATTTCCCCTGGTCTCTGGGTAGTGAGATCGGACACCAGTGTGTATTTTTGCGCACGTAAAAAATCCCTTGGCAGTTGGAAATCGAAAAAGAGTAGCCTAACGGCGCTGCCCGGGCAAAATTTTGAGTTAAAAATATATCCAAAGTATTTCAGGATCCTCGCCGATGCAACGGAGTTCGTGCATTGAGCTGAGTTTCTCCAGACTCAGGTTTGAGTTAGGAGGAAAACGGAGCACTTATGGGTTAAACCCTGTGCCGTAATGTTGATCCGACGACTAAACTAAACTGACTACCTTATTCTGTATAAAATGTTACCTGGAATACCAACCAATCATGAACAGGGCTTGGCATGAGTTGGCTGAGAGCCTATGTTCCACTGGAAGATGACAGCGATAGAAGAAAGAAGAACTGTAATAGTTACACAGATCAAACTGTTCCACACCACTGATGTGTCTCCACCTTGAAGAGGTAGAGGGGTTTGCATGTTTCAATGACCCACAATAACTATGTTGATGGTACATAACCTACAATGAGGCAAACAGGTTTATAAAAAAGCACTTATAGAACTAAGTGGGAATCAGAGCATCCATGCCACCAGAAAGATAATGCATTTTACCAACTCAAATGAAGTGAATGAGAAGCAATCTTTAGACTCCACAGGACAAAATAGGCTGAAATACCATTTGTTCAATAAACAAAAGATAGAAAATACTAATAAATGTAACTGTGGAGCTGGTAAAATGACAGGTAGACATTTGCTGTAGGAGTATCAAACATATGCACAACAGAGAAACTCATTTTGACCTTCACACACTCCATTTGAAGACAAATTCTTTGGAGATGTTAACAAGCTCAAGTTGACTCCTGCTTTCTTTAAATATATTCAGGTTGACATCCGAGGTATACAAAGAAGAAGAAACTGTTGCCAATAATGTACACACATTAATATCAAAGCCAGCAGCCTACAAATGAAAATTATAACATAAGTTAAGTTGTTACTTAATTTATTATCAAGCTAAATACAATAGCAAGTCAATTTTACCCGTTGTCTGATCATGCAAGTTAAGCCTCTTCCTTATGTAGTCCTTGTCATCACTGGTCAAATGAGGCAAGACATGTCTCCAAAGTGTTTGCTTTGATGGAGTGTCTAATATACTTTCAAGAGTCCTCAAAAGGCTGCTCACGTCACTTTCAGGACAAACAAGATGCAGAGACAGATGAAGTAGATTATATATCAAATAATACATAAATGAAAAACACAGATGTACTTTTCTCTAAACAAGATTCTGAACATACTCAATTAAATTTCACACCTCTGATTTTATGGCTAGAGTAACAGCATACTTAATCTTAGATTAGATTAAATCAGTTAGCATCTTTGTTTCTTTCATTCTGTCCATTATTTCACTGTGTTTAATTCCTATTATATAATGTAGAGTCACATAAGATCTTGTAGCATAACTTCTTGTTCTCAAATCCCTGATGTCTTTCAGTACCAAGTTAAGATGCAACATTTGGTGAGAGCGATAGTGTGTGCTTAATACACAATGGTATTTGTAGCCTCAGAAATTCCATATTTCCATCTTTTGTGGGTGTGACCTCTTGCTCTGTTTCATCAAGGCTAGGTGATAAAACTGTGTGGTTTCTTCTTGCTTTCTAATATCATAGTTTCTGATTGTGTCTCATTTCAATACATTTAGACTCTGTCACAGACATTTCATTTCTGTTGTTTCAGATTTTTCTTTTCTCTTTTGTTATTAGTTGACATTGATAGCATGATGTTGTTAGGAAGATGTATTAAGCAAGGATCCTTTTGTGTCAATTGTTAACTGTTCCTTCTGCAATGTTTGTTATATCTGGCAAGCAATTTGTCTTGCTTTGTTGCATGTATAATTAATTTCTTCTGCCATTATTCAGTCATATGCTCCCCAAGCATTTGAAATGTTTTGTTTGTTTTAGTTGTTGGTTTTCTATGATAATCTTAGTTTCTATTTTTCCCTTGTGGTGGTCATAGCCTTTTATTTCTTGATACTGATTTTCAGATTTTGTTCTTTTGGATTTCAACTTGGTGGTGTAATTTATCTTGTGTGTTTGCTATGTGGACTTGATCATTGCCAAAAAAGAGTTCTATACATCTATTTTCAATAGTCTGTGCAATTTGACTAATTTATTTGGCCTATGCAGGTGATGAATAGCAAGGAATATAGAACACTTCCTGCCGAACTCCACACTGTAAACCAAAGTGCTAATCTTGACATTTGACTGGCACCTTGCCATCTTGATTGCAAAATGAATTTATACATATCCTTAGCACAAAGCCTAGGTTCTAAAATTGAGTTATACTATGCATAGCACAAAGCCTAGTTTGTAAAATGGAGTTATACCTATCCATAGCACAAAGCCTAGTTTGTAAATTGGAGTTATACCTATCCATAGCACAAAGACTAGTTTGTAAATTGGAGTTATACCTATCCAGAGCACAAAGCCAAGGCTTGAAAATTGGAGTTATACCTATCCATAGCACAAAGACTAGTTTGTAAATTGGAGTTATACCTATCCATAGCACAAAGACTAGTTTGTAAATTGGAGTTATACCTATCCATAGCACAAAGACTAGTTTGTAAATTGGAGTTATACCTATCCAGAGCACAAAGCCAAGGCTTGTAAATTGGAGTTATACCTATCCATAGCACAAAGACTAGTTTGTAAATTGGAGTTATACCTATCCATAGCACAAAGACTAGTTTGTAAATTGGAGTTATACCTATCCATAGCACAAAGACTAGTTTGTAAATTGGAGTTATACCTATCCAGAGCACAAAGCCAAGGCTTGTAAACTGGAGTTATACCTATCCAGAGCACAAAGCCAAGGCTTGTAAACTGGAGTTATACCTATCCATAGCACAAAGACTAGTTTGTAAATTGGAGTTACACCTATCCATAGCACAAAGCCTAAGCTGAATTTAGAAACCATGTGTTAATCCTGACATATGTTGCATAAATATATACACACCTTGTATTCATTTGCAAGATTAAAAAACAGTAATGCACATCATAAAGAGAGGGAGGAGCATGCAGAACAAACTGCAGGCATCAACCATTGCAGGTGAGCATGCTACAATTAGATTAGGGAAATGCTCACAATTGATAAACCACAGGATGCTCACAACTGATAAAACAGCCTCATGCTATTTTCTTTTTCAAATTAATTGTACACACAGATTTCTACAATGTTGCCCATGTAACATTAATAACTGCTAAATCTAATGCTATGTGGGAGCTGTGGTAGTGTTGTGGCTGTTGGCCTAGTACTTATGGGTTCAAATCCACATTGAGACAGAATGTCAAAACTGATCTTGTTTCCCAGTGAACCCATTCTAAAATGGGTACCAAGAAATGTCTTGGGGAAATGAAGGCAGTCGTTGCAATACTGACCAAACCACCCATGGAATGTCAATTAGTATATGTAAATATGGGACCAGCACCATTTCCCCAATGTGCTGAAGGTGTGTAAAAGAGTCCTTGTCTTCCTCTCTTAACATTAATGTTTCAGTCGGTGGTCATGGTACTCTGCATATAAAATGTTAAAATATACAAAATTCTGTTTCAGGATTTTATCAAAATATATTAATGACCTTTGTCATGGAATGATTGGAGATAAGGGTGACAATGTTTTTGAACACCTAACAAGAGTGTTAAGTGTGAGTGAATGAAACGTAGGACTGGGTGACTGAGTGAGGACCACTCAAGTATAACAAGGTATGTGCAGAAGTATCTTGACCACTCCGTCTGGTGTAAAAGTCAGTCAGGCGTGAACAGAGCAGTCCCTTCTGGGTGGCTGTGGTTGAGTTTAATGGAGTCTATACAAGCTGTTGTATATGTTGTTTGTGAGTATACCACAACTACTATATAAAATTGTCCTTGACAACCTTTACAGAGCCAACAATATTAGTGTACCCAGTAACATTTTCCCTTGGCAATGAATCCACTTCAGCTGTAGAAGCTTTAAACAAATTCATGACAGCATAATTAACTTCAATAAATAAGATAAAAGAACTTACTGATCCCGCTTGTATTTCTCTAGACTTTTCTTGAACTGCAATTTTTCTACACTGGTAAGCAAAAAGTCTGTATGTTGTTCAAAAGAGGGAGGAAAATCTTCTGGGTCAGGCTTGTCAAGGTTTGGTATTTTCTCAGCTGACAGTCCAAACAATAAAGACAATTTTGTAACTTTGTTTTAAGAATATAACATAAGAGGTTGAAGTCAGGAAACACAAACCACACTGCCAACATGATCACAAGAGCTGGTATACTTCTTCTTGTCATCTTAGATGTGCAATCCAGATTCAGATATAAACTTTACTATTAGAATAAGGGCTGTTATATCTCCGTAGTTTTTCATGGATAAAACAAAACAGAGAGCAATATCTGTGATATCGAATGTGTGCACATAACACATTCCTCTAGGCAATGTTTCAACATCATTTCAGACTGAAAACATGTGCAAAGTGGGTTCATTCTGATACAGAAAATGTAATACAAGTGACCCGCAAACAAACAGTTACCCGTCAAATTCAAATATTGTTATTTGTCCATGTCTCTCCCAGAATTTGTGGCAAATTTAGAATGTTCCTTTTCTTATTTTTTCTTTTAATTGCATTTGTTGCTGTTGAGAAATAACTTGCCTCTACTTTTTCTTTGTTATATATACCCCACTATGATGGTATCTAGTGTATATTAAACTGTTCCCTATTTCAGAGTTCACAATCTCTCTCACAAACATAGTCACTGACAACAACAGCATCATGAGATATCACAAGTATTTCTTGTTTCTTATAACTGACATCATCATGATATTCTAATAGTGATACTACACCTGCTGTTACTACTAACATTAATGCTGCAAATACATCAAAAGCTATTCCTCAAATTACTGCTGCTGCTGTTACAATGACAATAAATAATGCAACTACAACTACTAAAGCTACTGCTTCAGTTACAACTACTACACTACCTCTTCCACTGTTGATGCTACAGCTCCCTATGGTCCTCGTTCTCCTCCTCCGTTTTCTTCTTCATCTGCATCTTCTTCGTTTTCTTTTAAACTTTCAGTATTTTAGGTAGTCTATGGCCACCGAGCAGAGCATACGGAGAATCTATATACTACCATTGAAGTCAAGACATGTAACACCACACCGAGACTGAATCAAAAGTTTTCACAATTGAAATCAGATATCTTATTGTTCCACCATCGACCCTATTTAAACTTGTCTAATATGATCTCATTCTAGCTTTCATGTCCGGCTTATACATTCTGATTCTAAACTATTTCTCCATTCTCTTGCTGGTCCCTTTTTGGTCTTGCTCCACAAATGAGCTCAGTAGATGCATTCACAGTACATTAAAATTTACTTCACAAATAACCATTCTTGTATAGAATTAACAAATAAAAACAAAACTGTCAAGAACCCTGTTCATGCAATGAGGCATATTGGATACATGGTGCTAGTTCCATAATTTTAAGATGAACTGGCACTGGATGATGATGATGTGGTCAATACAACAGCAGCTGCCTTCACGTCCTAGGTTATTGTTTGGTACCCACTGTAGGCTGGGTTGACCTGGGAGCCCAAATCAATTTTTAAGATCTGACTCATCGTGGATGTAAACACCAGACCTCTAGGCCAGTGAGCATGCTAGCCACTGCACTACTACAGCTCTCTGTATAAAACTCTGGCCTATTGATTCACAATAAAATAATCTTAGCCATGTTTTGGGGAATTCCCTATTTTCATCCTCTAAATAAACACCGCTGTCTCTACAAACTCAAAAGCAGTCCTCTAAGCCATCTTATGCTACACATAGGATGACATCAACCATGAAACAAATATGGTGTTAGAATGCTGTGTATAAAAAACAGAAACAGTCTTGCAGTGGATACCAGCCCACTGTGGTATCCCTTCAAAATGAAAAGGCAGATGAGTTAGTAAAGGCTGGAGGAAACCCAGAGCAGCCCTGTCCATCTCAGAACTTAAGACAGACAAGAACACTACTAACACAACCTACAGGGATAATTTGAAGGAAACAAAACAAAAAATACAGACCAGAACAGGACAGCATTAATGAGCTTGACAGAAATGCAGACCAAAACCTTCAGACTGAGAACTGGACATTGTGAACTCAGAGTACACCTCTACTGAATGGGTCTAACTCTGCCTCTCGCAAATGTGGAACACTCAGTCAAACCCCAAAGCATGTCATAAAAGTCTGCCGTAACTTCACTGAACTAAGGGAGAAAATCTGGTTTACTGAAACGATGCTTTTAGAAAAACTCTGTGTTGTGAAAACTGCAAGCGAACCATGCTGTTTATCACCCATGCCAGAGAAGACACATAGCAAACTTTGATTGCAGTAGAAGATTCCTCTACAATTACCTAACATTTAATGTATTTTACTATATCTGCACAGATAAGCAAATCTGTTATACACATATAATGAAACAGTTCAAATGTGGAACAATACCTATATAGATATTTAGACTATGTTTTAATTGTTTCAGCTTAAGTATTATTCATTTACTGACTTCATATGATATATAACTCTGCAATATGCACCTGACAAGATGTAGCAAAATATTCCAGGCTATAAATCGTGCAACATATTGTGTGTGGCTTCTGTGCTTAAATTCACTAAGGGAATACATTGTTTTTAAACACTCAAATGTAGGTTGAATGGATAAGAACGTGTGTTCTTAAACAGCTGGTGTGCTGATGCTGAAGTATGAGGGTTCAACCCCTACACTGGGCAGTTGGACTAAAATACTGACCTATTGATCTTGATTTAGGGACGTAAATTACAAGAACCTCTGAAGACAGAGTGGGTTTGCCTGACGGCGAGGGACACTGTAAACAGGGAAAGTTAATAAACACGCAAAATTCAGACTTCTAAAAGTAGTGTTTATGGACTACGCTTGAGTTCAAAGCGAGCGAGCGCAACAAAAAAATAGTCACATAAACATACAGACTTTAGTTTTCAATAGCAGTAAAATTATAATGGTCATACCATCTGTGATATCTGAATGATGCTCATCTTCTGACTTGACAATACCTGATGAGAA
Source organism: Cepaea hortensis (assembly GCA_963921405.1). Lineage (NCBI taxonomy): Eukaryota > Metazoa > Mollusca > Gastropoda > Stylommatophora > Helicidae > Cepaea > Cepaea hortensis. The sequence goes on along the minus strand of OY992880.1, from coordinate 93,911,406 downwards.
AGAACAGTCTGTTTTACATTATACACCACTGCACATACAAGCACACACACTCTCTTATGCATGAGTTGTGTGCCTTCACATGTGTGTATGTTGTATATTTGGCGTGTGTTATTGAACATACAAAACATTTCTTTGTTATATGTAACTTGCTGGCACAATCTACATGTCTTGTTCATGTGCGGCGTGTGGGAGTGTGTAGTGGTGTGTAAAAGATTGATGTGTATGTTTCCAACTGCATTTCAGAATCCCCAAATTAGAGTAGCTTTTGTTTTGTTGTTTCATTAATGAGTCTGTCTACACTAGTGGTTCTCAACCTTATTTGGCCCATGCACCCCTTCACCATATGTTCAGGATGTCATTCCCCCCCCCCCCCTTTTTTTTTACACAGTATACGTAAAAATGGAAGATAAATTTAATAACACATGCTAGAACAAGTCTAGAAGTCTACATAAAACGTGATTTGCAGGTCTCCTTACATTATAAAACAAAATTCAGAAGGGCTAGAAATATAGAACCGTAAAGTATGGAGGGAAAAACAATATAAAGTAATCGATTCTTGTATTAACGCAATCTTGAAATAATTTTAATTCCTCCTCACCCTCCCTGAAAATCTTAAAATTTCCATCGAAAGTGGGGGGGGGGGGGGGGGGTGTCCCCCACCGGTTGAGAACCACTGGTGGACTACACTAATGTATACATTTGTGTCCCATATCACATAAAATACATAAAGCAACAAAATAAGCCACGCCCATATCAAAAGAAAATATTTTTAATAAACCATTCATGAATTTCATTTCAAATGTAACCAGGACATTTTTCTGCTGGTTACAAATACTTTGAAATACTCAGAAATTCAATATTGCAAAATATACTCAAATCAGATGTACCAATTATTAAAATTATTAAAGCAAAATAATTTTTTTAAAACACATAATACTGAAATAAAAATGACCGTCACATATACATATCGGGGTCCATCAAGAAAGCAAAGAATAGTAACACTGCAACCTATCATGTATGTCGTAAAAGGCAACTAAGCAAGGTTGGCATGCGACTGGCTACCTTATCCCATACACAACTTTAACATGTACTATTCAACCAGCCATGAACAAGACCTCATGAGGTTTGGCATGAGCTGGCTGAGAGCCTATGCTCCACTGGGAAATGCAAGGAAAATGACAGTAAAAACACAGTGGACTTTGCACATATTATCTTACCCATTAGAACATCAAAAGGAATGTTGACATGATGGGATACATATTCTCTATGAGGAGTAGACAACAAGACGAACAAGAAAGTCCACAGCATCTTTTTGGAAGGTGCATCTAAGATGGCAGATACAGAACTATGCAGTTCAATGACATCTCTGAAAAACACATGAATTATTTAAGTTAACTATATTTCATGCACTTGTATGTTAACGATGTGTAGATGTGAATGAATGTAATAACTCTGATCTACCTGGTATGATAAAAATACAACTCAAGAACACAAAAGCGAGCTGTCTTGTTCTGTAACAAAATTTAGCGAGCACGTTTGGCATTTTTATTATAATAATCCCATTCTTCTAATGATGTCATGAATCCATATTGAGATTATAAAATTCATAGTTTCTGATTTCCAATGTTTTAAATCTTCTATTTTGAGACTATTCTTACAAATATCTCTACATCTCAACCTTAACATGGTGGATTTCAACCACAATTTCTGCAAGTTCACAACATTTTAAACACATATTTGTAAATAACAATCTTTTTCAAATGTGTGTTTAGTTTTACCTTATGTTACTTTTATTGCTTACTGATTTATTGTATGGAACACTAATTTTAGACTTCATTACAATTTGTAAATAAGTAAAGCTAAGGACCCGTTATATACATCATACGGCATACTGGGTACATGATGTTAGACTCATACTTCTATAGGCCAATCAGCACACGATGTGGTCAATATCTTAGCTTTTATAGACCAATCAGCACACTATCTGGTCAATATCTTAGCTTTTATAGACCAATCAGCACACGATGTGGTCAATATCTTAGCTTTTATAGACCAATCAGCACACTATCTGGTCAATATCTTAGCTTTTATAGACCAATCAGCACACGATGTGGTCAATATCTTAGCTTTTATAGACCAATCAGCACACGATGTGGTCAATATCTTAGCTTTTATAGACCAATCAGCACACGATGTGGTCAATATCTTAGCTTTTATAGACCAATCAGCGCACGATGTGGTCAATATCTTAGCTTTTATAGACCAATCAGCACACGATGTGGTCAATATCTTAGCTTTTATAGACCAATCAGCACACGATGTGGTCAATATCTTAGCTTTTATAGACCAATCAGCACACGATGTGGTCAATATCTTAGCTTTTATAGACCAATCAGCACACGATGTGGTCAATATCTTAGCTTTTATAGACCAATCAGCACACGATGTGGTCCATATCTTAGCTTTTATAGACCAATCAGCACACGATGTGGTCAATATCTTAGCTTTTATAGACCAATCAGCACACGATGTGGTCCATATCTTAGCTTTTATAGACCAATCAGCACATTATGTGGTCCATATCTTAGCTTTTATAGATCAATCAGCACACTATGTGGTCCATATCTTAGCTTTTATAGACCAATCAGCACACGATGTGGTCAATATCTTAGCTTTTATAGACCAATCAGCACACGATGTGGTCCATATCTTAGCTTTTATAGACCAATCAGCACATTATGTGGTCCATATCTTAGCTTTTATAGACCAATCAGCACACTATGTGGTCAATATCTTAGCTTTTATAGACCAATCAGCACACTATGTGGTCAATATCTTAGCTTTTATAGACCAATCAGCACACTATGTGGTCCATATCTTAGCTTTTATAGACCAATCAGCACACTATGTGGTCAATATCTTAGCTTTTATAGATCAATCAGCACACTATGTGGTCAATATCTTAGCTTTTATAGACCAATCAGCACATTATGTGGTCCATATCTTAGCTTTTATAGACCAATCAGCACACTATGTGGTCAATATCTTAGCTTTTATAGACCAATCAGCACACTATGTGGTCAATATCTTAGCTTTTATAGACCAATCAGCACACTATGTGGTCCATATCTTAGCTTTTATAGACCAATCAGCACACTATGTGGTCAATATCTTAGCTTTTATAGATCAATCAGCACACTATGCGGTCAACATCTTAGCTTTTATAGACCAATCAGCACATTATGTGGTCAATATCTCTGCTGGCCACTTTACTTCCCAGGATATGCATGTGTATATGTCATCATCATCATCAAGTGCCCTGCCAGCCGGCTTAGGCTTTAATGGCTGTCCACAGATCTTCGTCGTTGGTGTTCTGGATTAACTCTGCTGATGATACTCCTACATGCTACCGTCTCAATCCATCCAACATCATTTCTCTTGATCTGCCTCTGCCTCTCTTCCCCTCGATCTTAGGACCCGTTATATACATCATACGGCATACTGGGTACATGATGTTAGACCCATACTTCTATAGGCCAATCAGCACACGATGTGGTCAATATCTTAGCTTTTATAGACCAATCAGCACACTATCTGGTCAATATCTTAGCTTTTATAGACCAATCAGCACACGATGTGGTCAATATCTTAGCTTTTATAGACCAATCAGCACACTATCTGGTCAATATCTTAGCTTTTATAGACCAATCAGCACACGATGTGGTCAATATCTTAGCTTTTATAGACCAATCAGCACACGATGTGGTCAATATCTTAGCTTTTATAGACCAATCAGCACACGATGTGGTCAATATCTTAGCTTTTATAGACCAATCAGCACACGATGTGGTCAATATCTTAGCTTTTATAGACCACGCTATAGAGTCACGATGTTCTCCAATGTCTTTCTTCTCATCACATGACCAAAGAAAGCTGTTTTTCTCTTTCTTATTGTTGTAGTGTTCTAGTTTCATTAGCCTCTTTCAGGCAATCACTGTTAGTTACTTTAGCAGTCCAAGGAATTCGCAACATTTGTCTCAAAAACCACATTTCTGTTGCTTCTAAGTTCTTCCTAATTTGTTCATTTACATTCCAAGATTCACTGCCATACAGCAAAACTGGTTCTATATAGCATTTCAGCACTCTCTTTCTTACATTGATAGTGACTTATTGCATAAGATATTCATTTTCTTAAATGCGGCTTTTGCCTGCCCTATTCTGCTGATGTTATAAATGCCCCAAAGTATTTAAAATTATCCACTTGGTGAACAATTTTCCCTTCTGTTTCTTTGTCACATTTTGGTGTCATCATTTTCTTTGAAATGACAATTGTTACTGTTTTCTTGATATTCAAGGAGAGTCCTTTCTTTGCACTCTCTGTTACTACAATGTCCAACAATGGTTGTAGGTCTGTTGCACTATCCGCCGCCAATACTGTGTCATCTGCATAGCGTATATTGTTTACATTATAACGTCTGATTAGTATTCCTGGCTTCTCTTTGATCTCTCTCATTATTACTTCGCTATAGAGAGAGAAGAGATCCGGTGACAAGACACACCCTTATCGTACTCCTAGCTTTATCTGTTCGTAACTACCTCCTTTATTTCCCATATTAATTGCTGCTACTTGGTTCCAGTAACTAATCTTTATTATTCTTAAATCTTTCCCATCAATGTTGATTTCTTCCAACATTTTAATCAATTCATCATTTTTTACTTTATCAAATGCCTTAGTATAATATATGAAGCACAAATATGTCTTTCTGTTTCTCTATTGACCTTTCTATTAGTGATCATAATATATATATATACTGCATTGTTTGCCTTTCCTTCCACAAATCTATACTGTTCTTCACTAATTTCCATTTTTATTTTCTTTTTTGCTCTTCTCATTATAATTCTGAGTAGAAGCTTAGTGACATGGTTTATGAGGTTAACTGTATGAAAATCTTCCTGGTCTTTTTGGTATAGCTATAATTACAGATTTCAGCATATCACTCGGTAAATATCCACTGTTGTAAATATCATTCAACATTTTGGTTAATATATCTACTCCAAATTCTCCCATTGTTTCTAATTCTTTATTGTGATTTCATCTGGCCCAGCTGTTTTTCCTTTCTCCGTATGTTTCATAGCGTCAGCGACTTCTTCTTTTAGATTAGGTGGGCCTTCTAAATTACTTTCTTCTGTTAATTCTTCACGTTCTCCATCATATAATTCTCTTAAATACTCATTCCACCTCTTCATTATAGCACCTTCTTCCAATAATATATTTCCTGTTTTTTCAAACACCTTGTATTTATTTGTATTGTTCTTCCCGTGAGCTCACCGATTTGTCTGTGCATATTTTTTAAAATCTTTAATGGAATTTAATTCAATTTCTTTGCATTGCTCATTTAACCAACTTTCTTTTGCCTTCACACATTTATCTCTTATTTCTTTATTTATCCTAGCATATTATTGTTTGCCATTTTTATTCTGTTTCCTGGACTGGAGTGAGTTCCCTTGAGCAAGATGGCGGGACATTTCTTCGTCCCGTAAAATGGAACGTGTTTTTTCCGAAATGTGTATGGATTAAGTGTTTTTTCGTGGTGAAATGGAGTTCGGACCGTGCAACGGAGTTCGTGCACGCGCGTCCGGTCTTCTTTCGGCGTATCATCGGCGCCCGGTGGCGATAGTTAAGCCTAACATGACGGCCAGACGACCAGCTAGGACACAACGTGGTAAGAGGGCGGGCGCGCGCAGAAGGCGCTTAAAATGTGACAGATTGGGTATCGGAAATGTTCGAGTACTGTACTGGAACTGTGCATCATTTAGTCAACGCCGACCCATTCTTGAAAAACTACTCTACGGAAACGATATTGTAGTCTTGCAAGAAACACACCTCACCGACGGAACAGTCAATGTGGCGGGATTTCAGGGTTTCCTTAACAGGCGGCACCTCGGACAGGCCATTCTGGTCCGCAACAACATACTAGTGTCTGAGATCGATATGTCCGCCTGGAACAGCGATGCCCTGCAAGTGCAGGCATTAAGAATAATGACACCAGTGCAGCTTGTAATCGTTAACGTCTATGCGCGAAATGGGAAGGTCGACGTGCGACAATGGCAGAGTTTGTTCGATATGGATGAAAGGCATATCATCTACTGCGGGGACTTCAATGCCAGAGGCAGTCAATGGGGGAATTGCATCACCAATAGACAGGGAGAAGATTTGGAGGACGCCCTGGCTTCTGCTGCCCTAATCTGTCTGAATGATGGGAAGGTCACTAGAATGGCCACTCGACCAGGCGACTCTGACAGCATCATTGACTTGGCTCTGGTGTCGCCCACCATCGCACCAAGGTGCCGGTGGGGCACACTGGGATACCACGATAGTGACCACTACCCTTGTGTCATCCTGATCAAGAAAGACGGGGCCATGAGTCAAAGAAACAAGACCAATGCCTTCCCGTACGACACCACTGGTCAAGACGCCATAAGCAAGATCAGAAGAAGGAAACTAACTTCCTCCCGTAGGAGACAAGAAAGATGGCTGCAGCCACCATGGTGGAATGGAGAGGTCGAGAAGGTGTGGCTGGGAAAGAGGCAGGCTGTCAAAGACTGGCAAAAGGCCAGAAAGGCTAACATGCCACAGGTTGAATTGGCGAACCTGAAGACTGAGGTCGTTAGGACGACGACTTTATTCAAATCCTGCGCCAAACAGGCCAAGGCCGACAAATGGGACGAGTTCTGCAGGAAGGTGTGCTCCGAGCAATCTCTTACGACATTCTGGCGCCTCCACAAGAGCATGAACGGTGCTGCACAACGTAGGGGTATTCCAGACTTTCAAGGCACAGACCTCGCATGGAAAAAGTCGGATGCCGATAAAGGTAAGGCCCTTCTTGCACGCTACATAGAACAGACTGACCAGAAAGACGAGCCCGCCAGACAGAGGACCACAACAACACTCTCTCAGTTGTGCGAGGGGGTCGGGACAGACGAAGAATGGACGATCACAGTTGACATATTGCGTGCGATGCTCAAGAAATCACCTAACACCGCCCCAGGCCCAGACGGCATCCGATATGGTGACCTAATGGTGATATCAGATGATGACATGGAAGAACTGGCCAGAGAATTCAACACCAGTATCCAGAGGGGTCAGGTCAAAGAAGAATGGCTACACAGCTACCTGCTGCCGCTGCCAAAACCGAACAAAGACCACTCCAAGATAAGCGGCTACAGAATCATTACGATGCAGAATACTGTTGGCAAGCTACTGGAGAAAATTGTAGCACACAGACTTGCTTGGGACTTGGAACAGCTCGGCTGCTTCCCGCCCACACTTGGAGGATACAGACGCAACAAAGAGTCATGGCTGAATGCGGCGGTCTTTGCTCAAGATGTTTACGAAGGATTTCAGGTCAGAGAAGAGACATGTGCGGCCGCCATAGACTTAGAGGACGCATATAACAGAGTATCCTTCGAGCACTTGATGCAAACCCTCCTCAGACTGAAAGTGCACCCTCACCTTGTACGATGGATAGCTGCAGTTCTACTCCAAAGGAAGGTGGTGCTAAGATGCGGGAGTTGGTCTTCTGAGCCGATAACGATATGTCCAGGATTGCCGCAGGGTTCACCACTGTCACCAGTACTATTCAACGTGTACACGGTGCCGATCACTGAACAACAGTTGGATGGGAGGGGTAGGACTCTATCATTCGTTGACGACATCCTCGTGTATCGACAGGGTCGAGATAGACAGGCGGTTGCCAACTATATGCAGGGCGAACTAGATCGAATTTCCTCATGGTGTGCTGATGCCGATGCCCTTGTCAACCCTGCAAAGGCAACGGTTACATGGTTCTCACTAAACAACCATATTGTGAAAACAGACCTGCCGGCAGTAAGAATGGATGGGAGCATTCTGAGTAGAACCCAGTCAATGACATATCTTGGCGTGAGGCTTGATCGTAGCCTGTCCTTCAGAGATCATGTCGATTATGTCATAACGAAGGCTCGAAAAGGTTTGGCAGCAATGAGAGTCATGGCGAGTGCCAATATCGAGCAAAGACTGCTATTACTTCTGTTCCAAGGACTTGTGCTTTCACGCATCGAGTATGCCCTGGCCATCCTCACTGTCAGCCCTACACAGATTGGAAGACTTGAAAAGGTACAAAACGAAGCCATGCGCATCATTTTGGGCTGCACGAGAGACACCAGCTGTGTAGCAATGAGATACCTCCTTGACTTCCCGACAATGGAACACAGGATCAAGATCTGGAGAGCTCGTGCATACTTAAAAATAAGTGCAGATGAGCAGCACCCTCTGCATGACGCTGTATTCAGAGAAAAGGGTGACAGGCTAAAGAGGGGCAAATCATGGATGGGTCGGGCGGAAGATGTCGTCGGACAGGTCTGCAGTCTTACCAGTATCAACCCCGGCAAGGAATGGGTGCCGGTGCCTCCAGCTTTTAAGTGTACCTTCTCCTGCATTATCACACTCGACAGACGGTGCAGAGAGCAGAACCCTGCCGCTGTCAATGCAGAGGTTAACGCGCTCATCTATGATCACTCAGATAGTCCCGAAGTACTCATCTATACAGATGGATCTGTTGTAAAGCAGCAGAGAAGTGCGTGGGCATTTACAGCCCGCTCAGCGGGCCGAACCGTTCAAGAATCCAGTGGTGCCCACTCCATGACCACGAGCAGCATGACGATGGAGGTGATGGCAGTTACACAGGCTTTCATATGGCTGGAATCACAGCATTATACCAACGTGTGTGTACTAAGTGATTCAATGAGCATGATTCAGAAGGTCGAAGCTGGATCTGTACGTAGACAGTGGACTGAGTCGCTGCGGAAGTCCTTTGTCCGCAAAGTCACCTTCATCTTCGTCCCGGGACATGCGGGAGTCGAGGGAAATGAACGAGCTGATAAATTGGCTGGCTCTGCACCCCCTGTAGATGGCCAGCCCATGGATCGTGCCGATGTTATTAACGCCCTTAAAGATATGGCGAGAACAGAGGATTTTGACGCCAGTGATTCCACATCGCTTTCCAGGATGAAAGACCTGGGAGTAAGAATCGGCACAGCCAGACGCGAGAGGTACATCGGGAAAACAAAGCGCCTCGTCAACCAACACAGAACTGGCACTATTAGCCACCGGACGCTGATGCATATGCTGGGGGGAGGATCTGAGCACCTATGGACATGTCCGGAGTGCAACGAAGATACCCCAACTGATAACTAACTAACTAACATTCTGTTTCCTTTTGTCCATCAGTATTAAGATTTCTTCATTCATCCATTGTTTCTTAGCTTTTTGGCTTCTCTCTGGTAATATTTCTTTGCTAGTTTGATGAATGGAGTCCCTTAACATTTCCCATTGTTCATTTATACTCTGTATTTTAGCTATTACATTGTACCTATTTTTCACAGTCACTGTATTGTTCTTGAATTTCTTTATCTACTTTCAGAACCTCTTTATTAAGTCTCAAGTTCTTAACCACTTTTCCCCCTCTCTTTAATCTTACTTTTATTTGTTCACATAGTGGTACATGATCACTATTACAGTCAGCACCAGGCATTGTCTTCACATTAATTAACACATTTCTAAATCTTTTATTAAGAAGTATATAGTAAATTTAGTTGTATATTTTCATATCAGGGCTTTTCCATGTGTATAGTCGTCTAATGAAGCCATAATTCTGTACTTCAAAATTATATTTCTCAATGTAGTCTCCGTTACTCGTTATAGTTTTTGTCCATCTTCTCACAAAGGCATGTATCCCCACACGGTAAAAATTCATGTCCTTTTTTTCTAAATCACTAGCGTGTGGTGTGTTTAAGGGTCTCAGTGTCCTCAAAGTAATGTCCGTGAAGATCTTCTTTCAGTGGTCCAAACAGATGGAAGTCTGAATGTGCTAAATTGGGACTGTAAGGGGGATGTAATACATTAAGTTGCTTTATCCGAACTCCTTTGGTGGCCATTTTTAAACTGTTACTGTTTCGCAACTGTGACTGAAACAGGTTGGTAGTGATATACAGTGCAGAAGAGTGCTTATGGAATCCCGCTAAATTAATAAAACATATTTTACAGCAACAAGACAAATAAAGCATGTCTCTAAAAGTTAGTTGCATATCCTTTACACGACATCACAGACAACTGCAGCATTATTGGCTGTTTGTGATATCTTGGCAAGTTTACATTCAGTAGTTTGCATTGCTTTCTGAATGGCCAGCATTCATACCATTGTATGAAGGCAATCTGCTTCCAAATCACCCGCAGTTATGTTTCGAACGCGGTATGCGGGATAGTGAATTGCATTCGTAACCCCTTTGACACAGCGTCGTCTCTACATTGGTTAAAAAAAATTAAAGGCAGTCAGTTTCACAGCAGATACTGTTGCTGGGGTGTGAAGTGTAAGGTCTTCACATAGTCAACTCCAAGACATATTGCCCAAGACATACTGATTCTAGACAAAGGACTTTCTAGTGATAGTGGTATTGATTTTAGTTCTTTATATAAGCTCCATATTGGTGATTCTGTCATACCATTGTAGTCCCATTTTTCTATGCAGGCATCAGTTAATGAATGTTTGTAGTTTATTAGTATCATCTTAGTCATTCTCTATGTTTCTGATCCATACAGTAGTACCAATTTAATGTTAGAATTAAATATTCTAAATTTAGTGCCATGTTTAATGTCACAGCCATGCTGGTTGGAAGACAATCCTGCCACTGGTGGGGACTGAACCTGGACCAATGTTGTGGTAAGTAAGTGCACTAACAAATATGCTACCACAGCACCTTTTAATACTTCATATATATATATATATATATATATATATATATATATAGTAAAACCTCGGTTTTTGTCGATAATCTGTCTGAAATAAATCGGCAAAATCTTAAACAAAGGCAATTATTTCCATATGAATTAATGTAAATCCAATTAATTTGTTCTAGAAACTCCAAAATACATACCAAAACACATTTTATAGAGAATAAATATAGTTTTTAATACTATTTTTCAGTCTCAGTCTTGTCCAAACTTGCACCGTCACTGTGCCTAGTAAAACTGTTTAAGCCAGTGCACCCCTTGAATTTTTGAAACCATTCTATGCTGGCCTTAAAATCACTAAGTACACTAGCACTCTTCCCAGGCATTTACTTAATGAGATCATGCAACAGTCTGGCCTTTTCACACATGATTGCCTCTGAAACAGAATCGCCATCCAACTGTTTTTGATTTATCCAAATAAATAATAACTGTTTGACATCTTCAGTTGTTTGCGATCTCTTTTTCATTAGCACCTTCATGCCTTTCGCTACATTAGCCTCCTTTATTACTTCCTTTTTTGCCACAGTAGAACTTATCGTGAACAGCAACTTCTCGTACATGCGGCCAATTTTAGCACTCTTAATGACGCTCTCGTATTTTATTATTAGCAAGTGATGCTCACACAACGAAAAACAACACCAAACTGAGCAGAAGAGTGTGTAGGACCCTTTGTTTTCACAAAATTAGCAGCGAGGTCATGTGAGCCTGTCATGAAATCCGAGGCAACCGACGAAAACCAAGACAAATTTTTCCCGGAAAAAATCAACAAAAACCGAAACAGACGATAACCTAAGGCAACGTAAACCAAGGTTTTATGTATATGTAAATGCTATAACACTCCTGGAATTCTCTGCAATCAGCAACATCTTTAACTGTACACGTCTGGAGTTAAACTTCAGCAACATACAAACTCTTTAAGTAAACATCCTTCTACCAATATGATGTCATCTACACCACAACTGAACATTGACAGTAAGAAAGATAAGAAGTATTATAGCAAAACACAATGCCTGCGACGAATCTTCATGATGAGGAGAGACAAAATGATCAGAAATTTACATCATGAAAACATGTGGACACGTCACCTATAGAATTTGAAATGATCTTCTTAACCTGGCCCTGAGTGACATGACAGAAAAGAGCAGCTTTCTATTTTCATCTTGCATAATTCAATGTCTATCAGGCATTTGTCAGTTCTTTGTGTATATGTTGGTGATCTTCTCTCTCACACAAAAAGAGAAGAGACCTTTAAATTAGTTCAAAATGTTCTTTTCAATTAGTTATTGCATTATTTTGATAGAAAATGTAAATGTTTATAATTACCTTTTAATTATATAGCTTCTTATAGCTTTCTTGAGAATGTTCTGCTCTTTTGGTGTCAAGAGAAACTGTGCCTATGAATGTAAGTAAAATAAAAAGCAATCTTGATTAGCTGAGAGACTAGCTCACTGCGTGTATGTTAAACAACCAAGAAAACAACTTACATCTAACTATCATTTAGCACACATTTTATTTAAAGTTACACTCAAACACACAGAAAATGTATTTTGTACAGATAGCTTACTGGTACAATATAATGTTGTGTTCATGCTAACAGATGGTAAGTTAGTATAGTCTACATGTCTTATTCATGCTTAAGACAATGTGTTGGTATCTTCTTCTTTTCGTTCATCCGGAGTGTTTTTTCAGATGTGATTGTGGTGTGATTGTTATGCGCCCTTGGGCCGAAACCCGTAGGCCAACACATCCGACTACAGCGTGCTTTTTTGACCAGGTAGCATTCCTGGGAGTGTTGGTATAATCTAGATGTCTTGTCTATGTTTGCATCTAATGTGTTGAAAAATCCACTTGTCTTGTTCAGCGAACAGGTAATGTGCTGGCAAGTCTACACGTCTTGTTCATGCTTAAGGTAATATGTTGGTTTAATCAATGTTTTGTTTATGCTTAAGGTAATGTGTTGGTATATTTAACATGTTTTGTTTATGCTTAAGGTAATGTGTTGGTATAGTCAACATGTCTTGTTTTTGCTTAAGGGAATTTGCTGGTATAGTCTTCGCCTCACTGAGCGAGGGGAGGCTTGAGAGTGGACATGTTAACAGCGTAGGGACAAGCACAAGGACAACAAAATTGACCGAACGTCTCCACAGCAGGGGAAAGATGCCCGGAGTCATGACCCGGACAGGCCCGCCCCTAGAGAGTGTTAAGGGTATAATGAGGAAGGGGGTTCACTTCTGATGATCAGAATCCCCCAGCTGTGTTTGCTCCGCTGCAGAGTTTATACTACTATATGTATTGCTTATGTGTAAGGTAATGTGCTACTATTGTCTACATTTCTTGCTCATACATAAGGTAATGTGTTGGCACATCTACATGTCTTGTTCATACTGATGTGTAATGTGCTGGCAAGTCTAATTATTTTGTTCATGCTTACAGGCAATGTGTTGAAAAGTCTACATGTCGTCTATGTGTTTAAAGTTAATATGTTGGTACAGTCTACATATTTTGTTGATGATTACATCTGTGTTGGCAAGTCTACATATTGTGTTGATGTTTCCATCTAATGTGTTGGCATGTCTACATATTTTGTTCATGTTTGCAACTAATGCGTTGGCAAGTCTACATATTCTGTTGTTTACATCAAATGTGTTGGCTTTTTTTTTTGTTCGCATATCCTTTACAGGACATCGCTGTCAACATCAGCATCTTTCAGCTGATTGTTGATTTCTTGGCAAGATTACGCTCAGTAGTTTAATGCGTTGGCTAGTCTACATATTTTATTCAGTTTATATGTAATGTGTTGGCTAGTCTACATATTTTGTTCATGTTTATATGTAATGTGTTGGCAAGACTAAATGTCTTGCTCATGATTACAGGTAACGATTCGCAAGTCTACATAACTTGTTTGTGATTACAGATAATGCCTTGACATAGTCTTTATGTCTTGTTCATGTTTACAGGCAATATGTTGACACAAAATAAACTAGCCTCAGAAGTTAGAATTGTTGAAGGGTGAATTCATATTAGACGAGCTGCATAATTACCTTTTCAGTAAATGTGTTTCCATCTTTGTCAACGATGGCGCTACTATAAAGAATGTTATCTACAGAATTGTGACTTGATAACGACGATGATGATGACACCACACTATTACTGCTGCTTCCTACTGTAAGAAAACACATATATAATATGATATAAACTTTCCTGAATATTGTTTTACAATTGCAATATCATTAACAACAAAACCAGGAGTTCATCTATATGAGGGTTGTTCAGTAAGTATCCAGACTTTGTCACAATAACTCAAAGACAAAAATTATTAAGTTTTTTAACTGCTACAAAGTGAACAGTATACATTTGACACTTGGTGGTGGAACAGGCAAGTATCACCAGTTTTCCCATGCTTTGTTTTTCAAAATGGCACTGGACCAGTTAACTCCAGTGCAGGAACAGCATGTTGTGATGACATTTTTGGTAAAAGAAGGTTCAAAACCTGCTGAAGTTCATCATTGACTGTCATGTGTGTTTAGAGAACAGAATGTAGCACGTTCATCTATTTGAATAGTGTAAACGCTTTCACAAAGTCATGAATCTAACGAGGGTAAATCCTCAATAGGTCGACTGAAAATTGTCATTCTTCAACATGGCAATGCAAGACCCCAAAACAGCCATAATAAATATAGAAATTATTGACCAATTGCAATGGGAGTATTGCCACTCCACTGGGATCAGAGTCATTTTCACTCTTTTAGCCTCTGAAACAGCATTTCGGAGGACAACAGTTTCACAAGGTTGATGAACGCATCAAGTAGTTCTCCAATGTCTCACGGACCAGCCACAAGAATGTTACACTGCCGGATATAGAAGCTCGTAGCCTGATGGGGGAAATGTATTGCAGTGGTAGATGAGTACACTGAAAAATAGTTCAGGGAATTTCAATTCCTCTCATGGTTATCTAGAGATTACATCAGTCCAGATACTTATTCTCTCCATTTAGCTCAATGAAGTGCTGGGAGGAGGTGTAAATATCTTTTATGCACAATTTCTAATGCTGTTTGTAAGTTGGTATTCATTTCCTCAAAGCTAATGCTGTTTGTAAGTTGGTATTCATTTCCTCAAGATTGTTTTTGATATCATCCCTTCCAACTTATGCATGATCTTCCCCTTGCCCTGTGCCCATTATATTTCTTCAATCTTTGTGGCAGATGGTACTAGGGCATTCTTGTGAGGTGACCAAACCATTTGCTGGAAAACCCTCTCACAATTAGGCACCTTTATTACTCACCTCTACAATTATACAGAGACACAGGAGACTAGTCAGTAAACAGTAAACCTGTCAGTAAACAGTAAACCTGTCAGTAAACAGTAAACCTGTCAGTAAACAGGTGTTGCATAAACACATGTACTAGATAACTAGACCACTACCTGGTTTCTTGTGTCAATACAATAGTTATGTTAACTCATACTAGTCCTTTCTACAAGCCAACATTTATACTTGACATTTAACAGGCTATAATACAGACTGTCACATAGATATGTTGGAGAAGAAACTTCTAGTTACTGAACAATTCACTAAATAATTTTGTGTGCTAAATATTACAAGTAGTTTTGTTATTTGTCCATCAAGAATGATGATGACCATTCATTTCATCCAGTGGGGTTGAAAGTATGAAACCTAAGATCTTCTAGAAGAAGTTCTAAGATGGCTGATAAGGCCTATTTCGGCTCGAAATGTTCTTTGACTTTGTGGGCAAAGAATGCTTGACGTTCCTGGAGGAGGATCTTCTGCAGTGGTTTTTCTAAAATAATTAATTGAAATTTTAAATATATTTCATAAATATTCAAGATGCGACAAATACCTTTTGTACATCTCAAGACTTCCAAAGTTGGAGATGATCCACTGTCTCGCAGAAGCTGCACTAGTCTGTCATGATCAGTCTCTCTGATGGAATGCAAATTCTATACTTTAGTTGTGTTTCAGATGAATTCTAATCTGTCTCGACAATTATTAATTAACTGAAGATATTATTATGATTGGCATTATGTATTTTAGTTGCCTATGAAACATATACTACTAATCAGTTCATGCAAAGTCGTCTTATTTTCTGATATGCGTTTCAATTATGTCATGGCATCTCCAGTAATGTAAGTAGGTCAAGGACTCTTTCACTCGCCAGGAGACGTATTGAGTATACGGTGCTATATCCATATTTGTATAGACCAATCAGCTCTCGATGGGTGATGTGATCAATATCACGCCAGCTGCCTTTACTTCCCCAGACCCTTTCTGGCACCCATTTTAGTATGGATTGACCTGGGAGCCCAGATTTTAAAGTTTGCCTTAATTAGAATTTGAACACATGATGACCAGGAAAATAGGCAAGCATGCTAGCCACTTCTCAACTGTAATGTATCTGTGTCCAATTCTTGTCTCCTTACTTCTGTTATTTGTCTCATTGTATCCTCTACCATATGAAGTCCAGAATAAAGACAGCCATGTCATTGAGTTGTCATCATCATTATCATCTGCCATGTCAGCTGGAAAAGTGTTCATGTCTTTCCACAGATCTTGATACCACCAGTCAGTCCATCCAGCATCATTTCTCTTCACCTGCCTCTGTTTCTTTTCCCACTGATCTTTCCAACTGTCACAATATTCTCCAATGTCTCTGTTATCATAAAATGACCAAAGAATGCTCTTTGTCTCTTCCTTATAGTTGTATATAATGTTCAAGTTTCATTTGCCTCTTCCAAAAAGTCATTATTAGTTGTTACTCTGGCACTCCAAGATATTCAAAACATTCGTCTCAGGAACCACATCTCAGTTGCTTCCAAACTTTTCCTAATTTGTTCACAAATGTTCCATGATTCGTGCAATACAGCAAAACATGCTCCATGTAATATTTCACCACTCCCTTTCTTACATTAAATGATGATGACTTATTGCATAACAGACTTTTCATTTTCTGGAGTGCAGCTGACCTATTCTGTTTTTAATCTCTGTCATGCATCTTCCGTCCGGTGTTAAAATTGTCTATAGGCATTTAAATTTATATCAGCTTGGTTAAGCATTTTACCTTCTATTGTTACCTCACATTTAGGTGTCATCTTTCTTCTTTGATATAATCATTGTTTCTGTTTTCTTGATATTCAAGGAAAGTCTTTAATTTGCACTCTCTGTTACTATGTCCGTGGGGAAGGGGTTACGGACATGGTTCGTGATCCCGTATACCCATGTTCGAAAAACAGTTGCGCACGATTTGGCAGCAGACCGCAGTGTGTTGGTTTCTTTACGATATGGTATGGGTGCCGGTCGTTCAGAAAGCAATGGCAAACTACTGAACGTAAACTTGCCAAGAGATCACAACAGCAAAACTTTCTGGTGTTGATTGCAACATCCTGTTAAGGATATGCAACTAACTTTAACTGTTACTATACTTTTGCATTTTCCACCATCTATACTGTGTCACCTATATAGTGCAGATTTGAGAAGAAGTGTATGTTATATTTCCAGACACAGTGAAATTTTAATTGTAAAATAGTTACAACCTCTCTGGGCATGGGTTGGAGTCCGTTGACAATGACAATACCCGTGGATGAAACATGACCAGCTAAGGTCAACCCCAGCCAGTCCGTATGTGCAGTGCTGAATGGTGACCTAGCTACATCATAATATGCCACTCTGCAGATATGAAGTTCCAAAACAAGTCTTGCACTCCCTGCTGTTTTCTGAACTTGGAGAGGAGAAGGAGAGTAGTGTGACAGTCCTTGTGGAGATGGCACTTTGGTACCTGGTCTGGAAGATAGGCTATACACCAAGCTAATTCTGACCTTTTCATTGCTCAGGTGACCTGAATGCCAATGCATCAGACTTAAGAGCTGACACTAACAGTCTTCCAGAGGATTCATAACCAACCAACACAGTTACAATTATTAGAATCTCAGTGTGAAAATAGCTTTACATTTTTATATTCTCTAGAGTTTCCGCTGATCTCAGCTTCCTTATTTTACTTTTATGAGTGTCAATCAAACCTTCAAATAAATATCTCATGTTATTTTAATTACCTCAAGGGTTTTCCAGTGATTGAAATATATGTATATTGTATATATAATACACACTAATGATAAGTTCCTTGATAAAATATTTATTCACATAAAGAAAATCTTACTCCCTTGTAAGTATTACATAAAGACTTTAACAAATACAGAAAAAAAATAGTAAAACATTAAGACATGCACCTGACATCTATGCCATTCAGCTTCATGATGTAGTCCCCTGGCAGAAGTCCTGCCTTCTCAGCAGCCCCACCTGGATCAACTGACTCTATGAATGACGGACAGCTGGATTTAATAACAAAACCAAAACTGTCTGCCTCGCGCACTATTTGGACCAACCTAGTGTAAATAGGAGATATGCATTGTAATCAACTGTCAGCTGTATTCAGAAAATTAAAACAATGTTTGATTACTTATTCTTTGCATGTCCTATATACACATTTTCTTTCATATGGTACATTCTTATTTTAAGCAAACTAAAATAAAGTACAGGGCCCTTGTTACATGCCTTGAGATGTATTATGCATGTTAGTGCTAGTGCTATATTTTTATAGACTCATCAACACTCAACGGGTGATGTCGCTAATATCATGCTGGCACACTTTACTTCAAGATATTTTCTAGTATCAATTTTAGACTGTGTCAACCTGCAAGCCCAGGTCACTTTAAAAAGTCAAACTTGATGCACATTTGAACCCATGACCACCCGGCTGGCATGCAAGTAACATCCTTCATTCATTGGCACCTTGCCGTCTTGACAGACGATAATTTGTGCTTCAAAAAGGCATAATAACCACAACCCATGGCGGTAGCGAATGTAACTGATAAGGGGGGTGGGGGTGTGTGTGTGTGTGTGTGTGTGTGTGTGTGTGCGTGTGCGTGCGTGCATGCGTGCGTGCACATATAAGAAACATCCTTAAATCAGTGTTAACTAATTAATTAAGTACTGACACATGAAATGAAAACAATAACATTACTAAATATGAATGTATATAAATCTGTCATCACTTGTGTCATTACAATTATATGTTGTATCAACTGTAGCATTCTTTTCTTCTGCGACCAGTTTCATTTGCTCAGCAGTTTAAAGAAAGAGAAGAGTTGCCTCCATGAATTTAGTCAGCAGACTGTGAGCCATTTTGGCAAGTTGAATGGTCAGTTTGGGTGACTTTCATTTAGTAGAAGTGGGCTTGTCGTATACACAGTCCTGTAGTAAGGTAAACATGGTAGTTTGCTGTGCTTTGTTAGAATGGGTTCATGTGGGTAATTTCTGTGTTTTCTGGTGCCGTTCATGTTTGTATTTTTTCTTGGCAAGTGTCTTAGCTTCTTTTAATGGAATCTTGTGGATATGTGAAAGTCTTAGCTCTCTGGCCATCCTTCGTCAGAGTTCAGTTTTGTGTATTTGTGCAACAGGGCTTCATGAGCACTGTTGCAAAGCCTGAAATTGTATGTGTGCGTACGTGTGTGTGTGTGTGCGCGCATTTTGCATGAAGTTATCAGTCCTGTGATTCAACCTTATTTAATATAGATGGAGGAGTTATATGTACCTAATCTCTTTTCTATGATCTATCTACACAGCATGTAAACACCATGCAGGTGCCTACATGCCCCTACAGACAAAATATAGTATCATTAAAGAATGCAGCCTCACCCATCCTTAAAACTGCGATATTATAAGATGAAGCACCAGCAAGATATGCACGTTTGTCTGTGTCTGTGAATCTGTGTCTATCGTCATGACAGTTTTAAAATATTTTGTATTAAGGTCACACTTTGTTCCAGTTGAGTGAACATTACGAAATCCAATGACTCAGAATTGTTAAAGTGAAAATCCATTCAGATATATTCTCTATCAAATAGAAACAACTTGTATCTTGTACTATAGAACAATAAGAACATACTTTCTTTGTCCCATATGATGTGCGATTTCAGTAGATACTGGAGCAGTAGAATAATTGTTGAGAGGTGTCACTTTAGATCTGCTGAAGGTCATAAGTTCATCAAACTGTGGCCTTTGTGCGGGTGGTATTAGCAGCCTGTATAGATATAAAATATATTTTTAGGATATAAGCTCACAAGGTCTGCCTTGAATTAGCTTACCAGGTACATAATTAATATATTTCACTTAAAAAGACCTAGGGAACAGGATTTCATCATCATTATCAAGTGCCCTGCCAGCTGGCATAGGCATTCGTATCTCCCCACAGATCGCAGTCTTTGGTATTCTAGATTAACTCTGTGATGATATTCTTCCATGCCACCATATCAGACAATTCAGCATCATTTCTCTTAGTCTGCTTCTGCCTCTCTTCTCCTTGATATTTCCAGTTGCCACGATTTTCTCCAATGCCTCTCTTATCATCTCATGACCAGAGAAAGATGTTCGTCTCTTTCTTATTGTTGTATATAATATTCTAGTTTCATTACCTCTATTTCTATAAATTAATGTAGGTTAATACACTGTTACATACCAAAGAACCTACATAATAATATGGAAATCAGTTGAAAATGCTGATAATGTTAACACTTATTTTTTAATGTTCAATTTACAGTTCTGATTTTTAAGAAGTTTGTGAAATGTGAAATGTTATTTCATAAAATCAGAAGCTTTACTATAGGCGTACAATCTGTCCTTTGTGTGGATAAGAGAAGTAGCAGATCTTTAAACAAATATATATCACACTCAAACAACATACATTTGTTAAAATATTTTTTCATGGAAAGATTAATATATGGCCTATGTCATACAAAACTGCGGATTCTACTTTTTAAAATGAACCAGGGGTCCCAGGCTGACCCAGCCTAAAGAGGGTACCAGAAAATGACTCAGGAAGTAAAGGTCAAGAATGATACTGCCCACATCAGCCACTGTGTGTCGATTGGGCTATAAAAAGGTGGGTCTAGCACCATATGCCCAATGCACTTGTGTGCATGTAAAAGCATCCTTTATTTGGCAACTCTACTCATATGTGCATGTAAAAGCATCCTTTATTTGGCAACTCTACTCATGAAACTACCTGAGATGACAAACGCAGACCAAACATACCGCGATGAAGTTATATGTGTGGGCAAATATCACAACTCTGCTGTAAACAGATACAACACAATCACTATGCTGCATAGATGAACAAAAAGACGCTAATATTAATATAATTGTATACTGGGGAGGGGGGAGGAGGAGGATTGTGATGTGTTGGTATCCATCTTTGATTCAGAAGTCACTAGGTTCACGACCACACAGAGTTACAAAAACCAATCTAATGATTGTCCTCATAATCTGGAACATGTTATGGCAACCGGAAAGATTTGCGGAAAGAAAGATAAAGGAAGAGTGTGAGAAGATATTTTACAGTCTTGTGTCATGGCACGGAAGGAAGTCAACACACAAATTGATCCATGACGTCGGAATTCGTAATTTTTGGAGAGGCATGATTGCCCTCGCCTGCCGGCAAGATACTGGATGATGATGATATGCAGTTACCTGACCAGGGGGTGGGTGGGGTGAAAACTACTTACCCACATGTAAATAGAGCCAATTACCTAGAATATAATCTGTCTTCTGTAAGTAAGGTTTACAGAAATGCTTGCCAAAATCAGATACACTGACCTCTGTGAACAGCAAAACTAGGTATACAAATGTCTGCTCGAAAAATATGTAAGGAAAAACAGGAAAAATATGGTCATGTGTCTTGGAACATTTTAAACTGAGAAGAATTTAACAACGAGTGCAGGTAGTAATTAAGTCCTGAAAGTAAGAATTAATGGGACATTACTATTAGAACAAACTTTAAAATACGCAGTCCTAGGCTAGAATCAACAAAGAAAGACAAAGATGGGTTAATTAAAGAGTGCTTGAAGAAGAACTACTGAGGGAAATACAATATAAATATAAGATGGATATAAATATATAAGAAATAATATAATAAAAATAATAATATTAAAAAAAAAGAATATAATAAATATATAAGATGGATAAGATGGATATAAGATGGATGCAGGTGGTGAATGAAGATGGAGAGCAGCCGACAGATAGTTGTAGGTTATGGTCTCCACCTTCACGACAGTAGGCAGAGGATCTCTTTTTTGAGGAGACAATGGCTACGGTCACTGACCAGTATGGTCACTGCTAGGAAGGACAGCAATGGCAAACTACCTTCTTTACAGATGCCAAGAAAATCATTTAGAACAATGAATGCAGATGGAAAATTAGAAAACATCACAAAAGAAATGGAGAGAGAGAAGATTAACATATTAGGAATATCGGAAACGAGATGGAAAAGAGCAGGGATAAGGACAGGAGAGGATTGTAAGATTATTTACTCTGGGGGAGAAGAACAGCAAAGAGGTGTTGCCATTATATTAGATAAGCAAACATCAAATTCTGTCAAAGGATATTGGGCTGTGTCAGACAAGAGTTCTATTAGTAAAATTAAACGGAAGACCTTTTAGAATAAATGTCATTCAAGTATATGCCCCAACAAGTGAATGCAGTGAAGAAAGTATAGAGGAATTTTATAATGACATGGAGTCTGCTTTGAAGAACTGTAAAAAATCAGAAATAAATATCATAATGGGTGATGTCAATGCAAAAATAGGAAAGCAAAGTGATGATGTAGTGTAGGCAACCATGGTTTGGGAGAGAGAAATGAAAGAGGAAACAGACTTGTAGAATGGGCAAAAGAACAAGAAATGGTTGTAGGAAACACCTGGTTTAAACAGCATCCTAGAAGATTATGGACATGGAGGAGTCCAGACAGCAGGATTAAAAACCAGATAGATTACATCCTGATCAGCAAAAGGTTTCAAAATGTGTTAACAGTCGTAAAAACAGTTCCAAATGCAGACTGTTACAGTGATCACAGATTAATTACAGGCACATTGAGGGTAAAGTTAAAGAAAGTCAAGTATACAGCAGGAAATATCTTCTTCTTCTTCAGCGTTCCGAGCCATTAAGGTTCTTTGCTGCAGATACAATCCGTCTCCATTCGTCTCTCTGGTGGACCTTCTCTTGCCAGTCATTGATTCAAAGTGCTTGTAGGTCTGTATATGTACTATCTCTCCACCGCCTTCTTGGTCTACCTCGGGGTCTACGGTCATTTATTTCCTGAGTGTAAGCGAGTTTTGTTTCCCTATTATCTTCTATTATTTCTATATGCCCCAGCCATTGTAGTCTATTAGCCTTCATGATACCAATGATTAGCGGGGACTTAAACATATCATAAATGTCTTTGTTACTTCTTCTTTTCCACTCTCCACTTTGTGTATCCCTAATGGGTCCAAAGATGCGTCTTAAAATTTTGTTCTCAAAGGTTTGTAACAAGGCTTCGTCTCCTTTCGTTGTACTCCAGGTTTCAGAGCCATACAGCACAACTGGTCTTCTTCTTCTTCTTCTGCGTTCATCCGGATTTTTTTTTCCGGATGTGACTGCGTTGTGCCTGTTTACAGCAGAGCTGCGTTCTTGCGCCGTTAGGCCGACACATCCGACTTCTGCGGGCATTTGTTGACCGGGTTAACCTTCCCGGGCACAACTGGTCTGATCAGTGTTTTGTATATTGTGATTTTGGTGTTACGAGATAGCACCTTTGATTTTAGTAGATGTTGTAGTGCATAGTATATCTTATTTCCAGAGTTGATTCTAGTTTGTATTTCTTCCCTTATGATGTTGGAGCAGTTGATTGTACCCAGGTATTTGTATGTTTCCGTTCTTTTAATGGTCATATTATCTATTTGTATGTGGCCAGAATTTTTAGCCATTCCGTCTCTTGAAATTACCATATATGTCTTATCTTGGTTGATAACCAGCCCCATCTGTTGGGCTTTTCCCTTTAAGTGAGTCAATATTTAGGAAGCAGGAAATATGACTTGTGCAAATTGAAAACGACAAAGAAATACAAGATAATTTTAACACAGAAGAAAAGAACAAATTTGATTTATTGTCTGATCTAGAGATCCTATTTCAAGATTTAGATGATCAATGGGAAATGCTGAAAAATTCAATCAGTTGTGCAGCAGAAAAAACTATTCCAAAAGTAAAGAAAGTGGGCCGTAAGACATGGATGACTGAAGAAATTTTACAACTAATTGAAACAAGAAGACAGAACAAAAATAATCCTGCCAAATATGAAGAAATTCACAGAAAAGTCAGAACCTTATGTAAGGAGGCAAAAGAAACATGGCTTGAGAAAAAATGCTGAGAAATTGAAAAACAACACAACAGTAAAAATGCGAAACTAACGCACAAAAGAATTCAGGAGCTTACTAATCAAAGAACACGTACATCAGCAGACTGCATAAAGACAAAAGATGGAAGAGTCATAATAGAAAAAGACCAGATCTTACATGTATGGTCAGATTACGTGAAAAACCTTTATGACGATAACAGAGACGAACAGTACGATGTTCAAAATAATAATGAAGGACCAGCAATTTTGAAGATGGAGGTTCAGAATGCTCTTAACCATATGAAATCTGGCAAGACCCCCGGTTCAGACAGCGTCACAACAGAAATGATTAATGCTTTAGAAGAATATGGAATAGATAAAGTTACCAGTCTGCTTAATACAATAAATGATACTGGAAATATACCTTATGAGTTATGTAATTCTATATTTATTGCAATCCCAAAGAAATCAGGAGCCTTGGAATGTGATCAACATCGAACAATTAGTATAATGAGTCACATCATGAAGATTTTGCTAAGAATTATCATGCAAAGAGTTAGGAGGAAAATACAACCTGAAATAGGAGAAGAACAATGTGGGTTTGTAGAAGGCAAGGGTACAGTAAATGCTGTGTATATACTGAGAACCGTAATCGAACGTTCTATAGAAGTAAACAAAGATCTACACCTTTGCTTTATTGACTACACAAAGGCTTTCGATAAAGTGAGACATGTCAACATGATAAGGATGCTTGAAGATCTACAAATTGATGGAAAAGACTTTAGACTTGTAAAAAACATATATTGGAAACAACAAGCTGCCATAAGAATTGATATTGAAGTAGGTCAATATCAGCCTATTAAGAGAAGTGTGAGACAGGGATGTGTAATGTCTCCAGATCTGTTTTCCCTGTACAGTGAAAGTATTTTCAGAAATATTGAAGATATGGAAGGAATCAACATTGGGGGACGATGCATCAATAACATTAGATATGCAGATGATACAGTCTTGATTGCAGACAATGAACAGGACTTGCAACATTTAGTAAATGGTGTTGTTACACACAGTGAACAACTAGGGTTAGAATTAAATTGTAAAAAGACACAGATTATGGTCGCCGCTAGGAAGAGTGAAATATCACAATGTACTACACAAATAAATAGGAATATTCTTCAACAAGTGAATAGGTACAATTATCTCGGAACAGTCATAACATTTGATGGGAGATGCCTTGAAGAGATTAGAACAAGAATCGCCATGGCAAAAGTAGCCTTTAGCAAGATGAAAAACATACTGACCAATAAAAAGATGTCAACTGAAACGAGAAAAAGAGTGTTGAGATGCTACATAGAACCTGTACTCTTATATGGATGTGAAGCTTGGACAATGAGCAGTCAGGCTGAAAAACATCTGATGGCTGTAGAAATGTGGTTTCTGAGGAAAATGCAAAGAATACCATGGACAGCCAGAAAGACCAATGAACAAGTCCTTCAAGAAACAAATGAAGATCGTAAACTGATTAGAGACATTAGACGTAGACAGTCACAATTTTTTGCGCATGTTATGAGAAGAAATGATTTGGAGAACTTGGTGACAACTGGCAAGATCGAGGGGAACAGATCAAGGGGAAGACCTAGAAGCAAGTACCTGGATGGCTTGGCCTTGTGGCATGGTCAAGACAGAAACACGGAGCTGATCCACGACTCTGGTGATCGAGTGAGATGGCAGAACATGACCGCCCATGCTTACCGGTATGGCACATGATGGATGGATGGAAGATGGATATATGCTGAATGACCAGAAAGCTTCTGAAGCTGGTACATTCCACAGGATAACACTAGATGTCAATGATGCTGATGATGATATTTTTGTGTGGATGATGATGAAGGAGGAGTGGCTGGCCGAGTTGCTAGAATGCTGGATTCTCCTTCGGGAGACCTGGGTTCGAATCCTCGGTAAGGCTTAGAGTTTTTTTTCTGTCGGAGGCAAAAAGAAAACTCTAACCTGCACAGTTTGCGATGACTGCTCTAGCCAGGCGGCCTTAATTCCTCAGGCTCAAGATCCCCCTGCCATACACCGCAAGGTACTATATTAGCAGTAAATGAAAGTTTTTGACAGATGATGAAGATAATAATGGTAATGCAATTGGTTGTATTGCCAACAGTTGTGACATCAACCATGACTTTCACATTGACAGTTTATGATACTGAGATAATGCAAGTTATTTTTATTTGCTTTGTAGGAGCTTATTTTTGTAAAATAACTCATAAATTAAGATATGGCCAGAAAAACTATAATTAATCAGTGAATTAACACAATTTTTTTTAAATTCTTGCAATCGTAATATACAATCAAGTTAGTAAAACAGGTTGCACAGCAGGAACCTGCTGTGAGTTCATGAAGTTTTAGGACCGTCACATTTAAGCCTGAGTGCATGGAGGAATAGGTGGCCAGTTATTTCCCTCCCATGGCAAATGGTGAGTGTGCGCATCAAACCTTTATCTGATCACCATTATGCCATTGTCAGCGTAATTACCCAACTGTTATACCACCAAACTGTTACACCAACCTGCCAATCAAGGTAGTAAGAGGAGGAAACTTACTTAAGTTTTGGTTGAAGATTCTGTTTCATATCACGTGGCATATTAAGAACATAATGCCAGACCTATCATGTTTAGACCAAATGATATTTGCTAGTTAATGTGGCCAGTATCACCTCCTGCTGTGTTGGACCTCTGAGGAAATATTCTGGTACCCATTTAAATGAGCTGGGTTAACTCCTGAGCCTTTTTGTCAATAAAATAATCCTGCCAAAAGGGCATTCTGAAGTACATTACCGTGGTTCCTAAGGAACATTTAGTCTGATTTAATTGCCAATAAATAAAAAACATAATATGATAACCTTATGTGTGCGAGGACATTTCTTTGAGATTTTGTATCAAGGACATCATTTAGAGCACTGCAGAGAAATACCATATTTCTATCCTCTGCATATTGCTTCAAGGCTGCTACAACTGCCATCTTTTTTCTGTAGTCATTGCCCAGCAGAATCTCTAACTGAAAACAATATAGTATAATATATAATTTAGAACATTCCATGTTAACATATTCACAACCAAAAGGACAACAAAGTAAACACCTTTTCCTACTCTTTGAGGTGTACTGAGTATATGGTGCTGGCTCCATATTTTAATAACCAACTGGCACAGGATGAGTGATGTGGTCAATATCACACCGGGCACCATTACATCCCAGAACATTTCCTAGTGCCCGTTTTAGTCTGGGTTGACCTAGCAGCAATATTTTTTAATCACAACTACAATGGGGATTCAGCAAACACGCTGAAAAACATCTGATGGCTGTGGAAATGTGGTTTCTGAGGAGAATGCAAAGAATTCCATGGACAGACAGAAAAACCAATGACCAAGTCCTATAAGAAACAAATGAAAACCGTAAACTGATTAGAGAAATTAGACGCAGATAGTCAAAATCTTTTGGACATGTTATGAGAAGAAATAAATTGGAGAACTTGGTTACAACTGGCAAGATCGAGGGGAAGAAAACAAGAGGAAGACAGAGAAGTAAATATCTGGATGGCTTGGCCGTGTGGCATGAACACTGAGCTGATCCACGACTCTGGTGATCGAGTGACAAGGCAAATCATGACCACCCACGCTTATAGGCATGACACATGATGGATAGATGGAATGGAGATTCATGGCGTCTGCAACGTTCTTTGTTCATCCACACGCTGGTTGAACCCCGCCTCTTCTTCCAGGAATTACGCTTGCCATCACTGTTCTCCCCAAGCCACTGTGACGTTTAATATGGCCAGAGTATTTCAATTTCCAAAACATGACGCTGTTCATGAGCCAGTTTTCTTTGATGTTCAGATCGTGTAGAATGTCAATATTTGTCTTTGTCAGCAATTTTACTACAGGGTGTATTTTTAATGACTATGCAGTGTTGGAAAATATTGCTGGTCCAAGTTTTGTATTTACCTATTATGATGCATGAACTTTACAGAGGGTGAATACAAAATTTGGACCGGGTAATATTTTCAAACACTGCACAGTCATTAAAAATACATCCTATACCTAGTAAAGTGTAAAAGCTGTATTTTATTAGCAATGTCAGTTGTCATTTTTTGAGAGGGGGGGGGGGGGGGTTAGGCGTAAGTGTTTTTCCCAGAAAATGTTTAGCCACCATCCAGTGACTTCCGGTTTATAACCATGCTTGCTTATGACTTCATGTATTAAAAAACAAGTGGCATACACGATGAGAAACCACTCTAATAAATTCAAAAGTGTTCTGTCTGCTAGGCTGCAAGCATTAGTCGCTTAGAACCTTTGTCTCTTGAAGTTATTAAGTTTTTATGATGTTCAGTAAGCTAATTTTATTTTTAACTCATGTTTCTTTTTGTCTCTGGTTACTGTTTACTGCATTTTTGAATTCTGCATTCAATTTTACATATAATTAGTTAGTTAGTTAGTTAGTCGAAAGATCATCCTCATTGCACATCGAACCATTCAGTCCATAAGTGCTCGGATCCCCTCCTCAGCAAATCCCGCAACGTGTAGCGGCTAACGACGCCAGTTCTGTGTTGGTTTATCAATCTTCTTTGGCTTCCTGCGTAGTGTTCTTGTTTGGCCACCCCTCTTTTAATTTGCTGCTCTCGCAGTCTGGCCATTGTTGTAGATTCAGTCATCACAGATTTTACATATAATTCAAGAGTTTCAACAATTACCTCCTTTTACTGTGTTCAGGAGAAAATATTCAGCACAGCCATGAAAAAGACAGCACAATCATAACTCGAAATTCGAAATGGCAGCGCCCTAATTATACTAATTACTATAGTGGACCTGTATTTATTTATAATTAGAACTGGCAATTTAACTACTAAAATTAAACAGAATACAAGTTTCATTTGCAGCAGTCATTTATCTGTGAACACGTATAATTTTTCAGCATTTGAAATGACTGAAAATAATTTTGAAAGCCAGTTTTCATACCCATCTGTAAACATGTAACTAGTGTAAGGAGTACTTTTTTTCTTAGCAGCACAGCAGTGCACACTTATTTAAATTTAAATAAAATACTGTGAATTAAGTTATGTTGTTTTTTATTTTTAAGTTAGTATTTAACTATTAATTGCTCACTTTTAGATACAGGACAGTGTAATTTTAAAGCAGAAGTATAAAACAATTATTAGCAAAAGTGACTGCTTAATTTATGCAGCAGTTACAATCTTATTTACTTACATAATATTTAATCAACCAAAAAAAGATGTCGCAAAGCAGTGGTTACATTACGACTATGTGAATACATTTTTATTAATTGTTCTTTAACTAACGACGAACATTTCACATGACATTTATTTAATATAAAAGGGCAGCTATTTATAACTGTTAAATAGGTCACAGCACATCCTATCGAAGTCTTAAAATTCAAGTGCATTTTTCTCGGAGACTCGGAGATTCTCATGCTTTGTGCGATGCTTTCAACAGGCTGCCCTGTGGAAAGAGTCCGAGCCATATGGGATAAAACCCAGTGCAATGAAGTTGATCATCTCGATCCTGTTGACATTCTATCAAAAAAGGAATGTGACCTTTAAAAAAAGTCGCTTAAAAGTCGACAGGGTCGACTTCATTGCACCAGGTTTTTATCCCATATGGCTCGGTCTCTTTCCGCAGCACGGAAAGCGTCACACAAAGCACGAACTCCGTAGCTTTTAGCCACGACCCATGGGAGTCTCCGAAACATTTAACTCGTAAACCGAAGGACGCGGCCCGGAATCGAACCCACAACCTTCGGCTCATGAGTCAAACGTCAAACGGCTTGACCACTTCGCCACAGAGGACTGTTACCAAAACACACAATAAAGTATACATCTTGTCAGGTTTGTTAGCGATGCGACACTTTTGATGAATAATAAACAATTGGTGGCCATTTTTAATTGTTAATTAGGTCATGGCACATCCTATCAAAAAATAGATAATACGTCAAGTTAGGCCTCGCCACCCCTGACGCAATGATTATGGTACTATGCTGTCCGTTTAAAAATAAACAAGCCACAGTAATAGAAGGCAGAAGTTCTCAGCACCCAATTTATTGGGCCGTGATCAGCTGTGTTCAATTTACTAAGATTCCTTTACACTTCCTGCTTGTAGATCATGACACAAAAATATTAATAACTCCGCTTAGAATTAACATACAGTCTTCATTGAGATAGCATTGGATTCGTCTTGTCAACCTGTATCCAACTGTCATTGTTTCATAAGTAAACACCCTAATTTTTAAATATTGTCTATATGTGCTAATTTTATTTTATTCAGACATAGGAGGGGAGGGGTTGCGAGGGAATGGAATTTTATTAAAAAAA
The DNA here is from genome assembly GCA_963921405.1 of Cepaea hortensis. Lineage (NCBI taxonomy): Eukaryota > Metazoa > Mollusca > Gastropoda > Stylommatophora > Helicidae > Cepaea > Cepaea hortensis. The sequence continues at coordinate 93,880,982 of OY992880.1, read as the reverse complement.
AACAAAAAACAGGCGGATCAGGTCTGCTTTTGTTGCCATTTAAACTAACGTTTAATTATAATATCGTACTATAATTATCACTTAAGATAAAATCTGAATGTTAAAAATAACTTTAAAATCCGTGTTCCCGGTGGTTCAGAATTGCACGCCAATTGAAAACTGTAAACCAAAACTGCCGAAAAACCAACACTATCAGACAAATACATAAATAATACTTTAAGATCATTGGGGGTAGGCGGTTACTATTGTCAGTTTTAGTCTAGAAACATGAGTGCATAACGTAATCTTGAAATGCTTGCTAAATGTTGTCATCTCATCAGTCAGTAGACATTTTCACACTGTTCATATTTAAACGATTCAATATTGACAGTGGGTTAATGAAAATGCTGCAACGGAATAGATGTAATAAAAACTAAACCTTCATTGTTTACTGGTACGTATTTATTTAAAATGTTAATTATTTTCAAACAGTGTATTCCTTTGTGAATTTAAACAAATAAAATAAGTCATCAACAAAAGGCTGCACAATGTGTTTCCAGGCATATTTCGATGCATCTCGTCAGGTGCATATAGTGCATCTTATCGGATCAATCCAATTTTCAGCCAGATCAGAAAACAAATAATCTGGGGGACAAAAATGAGAAAAGAAATTTGGTCACTTCATAATTTTAGATAGCAGATTTATCAGTTAGACGACTGCAAAACTACTCGCCCCGCGGAGCTCACTAACTCCGCAACTGTAATATAGCCTATCCTATAATGGTCTCCTAAAAGTACACAAGCCTGTGGTACCATGAAGACCTATTCTATTGATGGTCAGTCCAAAAATGGGTGACAAAATGACTCGTCAAAATCCTTATGCTATCACCATCGGTCTCCCTGGCCGAGGAATTAACGTCTTTCTCCGTAATCCCGTATATTCTAGTGAGTAACGTAACCTGCTCCAGAATCGGTAGCGGTTCTCGCCTCGTTGGTAACTTGGGGGTATGTGAACCGATCTCTCAGAAAGCAATGGCAAACTAATTAGCGTAATCTTGCCTAGTACATCAACAGCAGCTGAAAAATGCCGATGTTGACTGAAACGTCATGTAAGGGATATGAAAAAAAAAAAAAAAAAAAGTATGACAATCATTCGACCCTGTAATACTCATAGATTGTTGTTGTTGTTGTTGTTTGTCCATCAAGAATGATGATGACCATTCATTTCATCCAGTGGGGTTGAAAGTATGGAGCCGTGAGTTCTAAGATGGCTGATAAGGCCTATTTCGGCTCGAAATGTTCTTTGACAATGTGGACAAAGAATGCTTGATGTTTCTGGAGGAGGATTTTCCTCAGTGGTTTTTCTGTTCTGTCTTTTCTTCACATCTCTTGCAGTCCTGGTTGCCTCACAAGTGACTGTACCCTTGCGTAATGAAGCACGCCACGAATTTCGGTCTCTGGCTGCAGTCTTCCAGGTGTCATGATGAATTCCAAAAGCATTCAGTGAGATTTTCAGAGATTAATTCAAACCGGCAGAACTACTGGACACCAAACATAATATGTCAATGGACATAGCCTCTTTACACAAACCTTTCCATTGAAGAAACGGTGAAGATCATCTGTGCTCGCATAAAAGATAAGAATCTAAAGACTAAAGTTATACCTACTGCATGAATACTGGAGAGACTGGGAGTCTCCGTGGCGAAGTTGTCAAGCCGTCTGACTCAGACTCCGAAGGTTGTGGGTTCGATTCCGGGCCGCGTCCTTCGGTTCACGAGTGCATTTTCTGTCGGAGACTCTGGGGGTCGTCGCTGGAGCTACGGAGTTCGTATTTTGTGAGACGCTTTCCACGCTGACTGAGACTGAGCCATATGGGATTTAAAAAAAACCGGTGCAATGAAGTTGACTTTATACTAATACTGGAGAGAGTAGCCTACTGATGCTGTGTACTTCTAACAATAAATTTCATTTCCTTAAACAATCCTACCGCCAAATTGACGAATAGGCCGTGTGAAGTCCTTGAGTCCCAGTCTAGCGAACATTTTATGGCTCACTCCTTACAGTCCATTCCGTGTGGTTTTGGTGATCAGGTCTGCCCACAACCTTTTATCTCCTGTGCTGAAAATCATTTCTAATGCCAACGTTACTCCATACCATGATTTCAAACTCCCCAGCATCTTCTCTCTTGGTTTCCCCCTGCCTTCTTTTCCCTCTAACCTTCCTGTTGTGACGAATACTCCAGCATTACTCTTCTCATGACATGCCTGAAGAATGTAGACTGTCACTTTCTGATGCAAGGAACTAGTTCTCTTTGTGAGTTTTCTGATAAGATTTCATTTGTCTTTCTATCCGCTCACGGTGTTCTCGCCAATCTTCTATAAAACCGCTGCTTCCGCATAATTCCTCGCTTGTTTGCTAAATGTCCATGATTAGCTTCCGTAGATCAGGACTGACGCAATATAGCTCATAAGAATTCTTTCATCACCTCGACTGACAAAGATAAATTGCTGATAATATTTAGAATACTGCGCGCTTACAAAAATAAAAGTGTCCGATATAACAGCCCTCCTTCTCTACCACTGGTAAGTGTGGACGATATATTAATCATAATAAAAACGAATAAAATACACATTTGTTCCACACCAACATGAACCAAGCTCACAAGAACTTTTCTTTGTCCACACATTACAAACATAATCATACCTTATGGTTTTTACGTTTTCAAAGACATCTTTATCTGATGTCAAGAGGATGACATCATCCAAAGATCAGTTTTCAGAAAAGAAACAGGAACGGACCTGTACCTTAACTGCAACCCGTTTGCACCAGTCCATTACAACCGTGACCTGATACGGACCCTGTCCAACAGAGCTTGAAAGATATGCTCTAACGACACACTAGCGGAAGAATTGGACACTCTTAACCAGACCGTACAGTCTAATGAGTACCCAACGGCTTCATTAATCCCCAATGCCAGCCACCCAAACTAACTCCTCCAGAAACATCAGTCCAAAAACTGCAAGTGTTTCTGCTTTTAAAAAGACTATGTAACGAAACATATACATGATCGGCTTGAAATGGCAATAAACTAAATATGTTTTGCTGTTGAACCAATCATCGGATTTAAAACCGCCCCGCTATACCTATTCCACATATACTAAATCAAATTGTATTTATTAATTTTAACGTGAGCGCCAAGCGACTTTCATAGGCAGAGTAGAGCGACGATTAGCAAATCGAGTAACTAAATACATTTCGATATGGGTAAAAAAATAACTGAACAATTTTCAGAAAACCGTGCAGTTGACAATCCATAAAAATCCAGCTTCTTCCAAACAATTGTTAAATTTTGGCCATGTGTGCAACAAAGATACGGCCTGTGTATGTTATAAAAATAAGAAAGATGGGAATATGATTTATAAAAATAAACATTTAACAAATGTTTGCGTTTCGTCGTTTTAAGCAAAATCACTAGGATATTTTGTTCCAATGTATCAATTGTTAAGGAACCCTTTATTGAGACATTGGCATTGGTAATTGCATGAGAAATACAACAGATATTGATCGTCACTCACTGAAATAAATCGAGCAAATAACTTTAAGTGCAAATATTATATTTCCTATGTGCATTATGTTATTCGCTATAAATGTAGTTTTTCCTCCCGGATCGTTTTATAAAAACTATTTCATACCTTATTGTGCAAGTCCTTGGCTTTATACAGCCTGGGATCAGGAGCTACAACTCTTGATAAGGACTTGTCCACTTCTACCATATTGCTAGTCCGAGCAACTGGGATACATAGCAAAGTCAACGCTTCTCGTTTCTGGGATAAGACAGCTGGCAATGCATTAACATCTGTTGCTGTTCGACTTTTTGCTTCTAGAATAATATCCCCTGTTCAGGAAATAATTTTGTTTTAGTACATAGTAAATTTAATCTTGCTTAAACGAGTTGATAAATTTAAATAACTAGGAACATTTATAACATCAGATGGAAGATGCGTGACGGAGATTAAGAGCAGAATAGGTAAAGCAAAAGCTGCATTTCAGAAAGTGAAAAGTATCGTAAGCAATATGTCACTATCACTGAATTAAGAAAGAGAGCTGAAATGTTATGTAGAACCTGTTTTGGTGTATGGCAGTGAATCATGCAAAGTGAATTACCAAATTAAGAAGAACTTGGAAACAACCGAGACGTGGTTCCTTAGAGTTTTGGTCACAACTTCTCAAAATGGGAAAAAGAGTATTACTATTATTCTCTGTGTTCATATTAAGCGATAAACTGACACACAAACATTAATATCTCGGCTTAGAATTAACCTACAAACTTGAATAAGACACCGTTGGCATTGGGTTTTTTTCACGAGGTATCAAACTATGCAGGTTGCACAATTAAAAAACAATTTAGAAAATGTTACTAAAGTGGCTACAGACGAATGTTGAGGAGAGCGTGCTAGCCACTGTATATCGCGGCACCAGTACTGGAAGTAGCCGGTGCAGACGCACCACTCCACCTGGGTTGGAGCCTTTTGACAATGACATACCTAACACCCGCGAAGTGTGAAGTGCTCAATCACTCCAATACCGGATCGGGATAAAAATATTTAACCAGCCTCATTCCGATAGATGCCAGCCTTTTGTGAATTTAAAGCAACCTGTAAGCCAATGAATCAGACTTAGGAGGAAAACCTCCCAATTTATTACAAAGGATTTATAACCAGCCAATCAACATATGCTTCACTGTGGTATGCAATGATCTGCCCTTTATACGTTATATTATATTTGGTGATTTTCTACCTTTGTACCAAGATAACGATGTATAATACCACGTTGTAGGACGCAGAGGTGTTTCCAAGGCACCAGGGCCAGGTTCTGTACTGGCCAAGACCTACTAACACGTCCTAGTCGTGCGTCCTGGGCAATATGAATAGTATAGATAGGTCCCTTCGGGATCCTGGATAACGTAGTAGTAGTAGGATCGCTGATGATTCTTCCGAAGTCGAAGAGTATCTGCCTGCACGGCGAGGAACCACCAGTCTGCACACCAATAAGCCAGAAATGGGACAACGGATACTCACGCAAACCTCAGTCCTGTATGACATCACACTGATGTTGGACAACAGGATGTCTTCATCCGACAAATAGGACTTCGCGCTGAAGTTCACAGCCAGCGAACGCAAGCAAGCAAGCATACCAAGTCGTTAGGCTGAAACTTTCTCCTTATATAAATGCAACATTATGACAGGTATCGTACTCTGCTGCTGCTGTATTATTTCCACTCATCCTCTTACTTCCCCGCCCCCTCTTCCTCCTCTCCTCCTTCTCCCTCTTCTTCTTCGTCAAGTGCCTGGTCCGGAGCAGACATCATGGGTAGTAACTCTCCAATCCTCTCTGTCTAATATTTTAATGAAATTGGTACTGCTACTATTATGTATTGCTCAATTTTTTTTTCTTCATATCCTTTACAGGACATCGCTGTCAACACCGCCATCTTTCAGCTGTATGTCGATTTCTTGGCAAGATTACGCTCAGTAGTTTGCCATTGCTTTCTGAGCGGCCGGCTCACATACCCCGTAAGTTACCGATGCGATTCGAACCACTGCTGATTCTCACCGTCATCACGTTACCGACGAGAGTATACGAGATTACGGAGAAAAGTCATAACCTCTAAGCCACGAAGCCGGCATGCTCAAATATTAAACTGTCTATATATAACTGGTTTCAGAAATTAGTTGTAGGTAGTTACGATTTTTTGTGCAAGTTATTAAGAGAAAAAAACAAACTTGAAAACTTAGTGACAAGTGGCACATGTTATGGGAAAAGAGCAAAGGGAAGACAAAGAGATAAACACCCGGATGGCTTAATCGGGACAGATTTGATCCAAGACTGGTGGTCACGTGTGATGGTAAACTATGATACATGGTATATGAGGATGAGTATCACAATATTCACTGATTCAGTGCCAAACGAAGGGGAGTCTCCTTGGCGAAGTGGTCAAGCCTTCTGACACCGGGTTTGATTCCGGGCCGCGTCCTTCGGTTCAGGAGTAAATTTCTTCGGAGACTCCCGAGGGTGGTCGCTGGAGCTACGGAGTTCGTGCTTTGTGCGACGCTTTCCGCGCTGTGGAAAGAGACTGAGCCATATGGGATTAAAACCTGGTGCAATGAAGTCGACCCTGTCAACTTTTAAGCGACTTTTTTCAGTGCCAAACAAAACGTAAGTTTGGCACAAACACGGTACACAATCAAACGAACTAGTATTATAATGTGAATTTACTTTCACTGAGCACTGATATTGCAGAAGATACTCCAAAAAAAAAAATAATAATAATAACACGATGACCCTAGAATGACGATATATCGTCCTTCTTTCCAAATGGAGGTCATATTTGACGATATATTATTCTTCAGCATTGAATTAGTTAACAGTTAATCGCCGTTTGATACACAAAACATAACATTCTAACAAAGTCAAAATGCTCACCAACTCTGAGTCCTGACTTATGAGCCGACTCGCCATAATCAACAGATGTGACAGTCACTGGTCGTTTGTTCGAGACCTTGAATCCATACCCCATGGGATGACGTGGTTTGATAACATGTGTCTTTAAACATGAGCTTACCTCCAGTTCTGGAGGTTTGTTTGCACCCGTTTTTGCCAGTGCTTTGATTTGTCCAGCTGACATGTTGGTTACATCGTGGCCATTAACTTCCAACAGCTGATCTCCCTGTTTAAGGCCCGCCTTATGGGCCATACTGCCCTTTTCCACTGATATGACGTAAGAGGGCCCATTACCGTAGATTTCAAAACCATAATTATGAGGCCATTTTTTGTGGAAATTAAGATGCATTTCTATTCGCATATATTTAAACACCGTGATGTGTAATGATAGTTGAAGAAGTTTATATTTACAATTTATCTGCCTATTCAAGTGGCGACATTAAATCATAATAAGCAAAGTCGAGTCAGTCTGTTTTGATAATGTACAATAACCTTTAGCCTTTCCTGTAAGTACTAAGAAAATATGTTGTTGCAATTTACTCTTTAAGACCGTCGCACATTTATTAGATACGTAACATTAATAGTAACCTTTTCTTTTCTAAATTACAAACATTTGACAATTTACTCTTAAGTTTCGTGAATTTTTTTTTGCCATTACTTTGTGAATACACAATATAACAATTGACTAATTATAATCATCTCATTCTGCTATTGAAGATTTACATGTTATCTTTAGTGCGCCGACAACAAACCTCATTTCTGTAACATTATTACAAAAACGCATATTTCAGTGCACTGTACTTCTAGGTTATAATAACTTTCCTAATTCACATGCCGATCACAGTTTAAAATCTTCCATCTTATGGTAAATTCCATAAACACACGGCTTTTCTGACCACTAAAATGCATCTATGTAAGTATTAAAACAGTACTACGCATATTATATTTTGACGAACAAACTCAATCACCTCTACTCTTTAAGAAAACAACAGTCTACACTGTAAACACAACACTAAGCTACCAGCCTCGCGCCAATCAATAATGTTTAATAATATAAGAATGCACGCACATCATCGAACACCGAATGCAGTCAATACCTTATATAGGTCACCTATTCTTTCCGGCTTACAAGATTATCTTAAGTAAAGAAGATATACATGGTTGTGTTACATGATTCAGAAAGACTGACTTACAAGGCTGTAAACCTATTTACCTAATTGCCTACCTACTTTCATGCCTGTCTACCCACCTACCTACCTAGCAACCTACCTACCTACCTAATTACCTACCTACCTACATTCTATCTAATTACCTATCTATCTACCTACCTATATGCCGACCTATCTACTAGTTACCTAGCCACCTTACCTACCTAGCTACCTACCTACCTAATTACCTACCTACCTACATTATATCTAATTACCTATCTATTTACCTACCTATATGCCGACCTATCTACTAATTACCTACCCACCTTACCTACATAATTGTCTGTCTGTCTGCCTGCCTGCCTACCTACTTAGCTACCTACTTGCCTACCTCTCTCCCTGTCTGCATGCATGCATGTTGTATATAGTTACAATTATACAAACATGCATGCAGACAGACAGACAGGCAGGCAGGCAGGCAGGCAGACAGGCAGGCAGACAGGCAGGCAGACAGACATACTATCTATATGTTTACATTGTGATCGCGTTCCTCGCTAACCAGCATGGCCAATCATGCTTCTCTATAGATCTCATTCTCTAATGATTTCATATGTAGATACTTGTGCATACCACAACGCAAGATGATTGTTAATCTTTTCTAAGTACACCCTCTATCTCTTACCACCAAGTTTTTCATGTATTAAAATATGCTTGCAGTTGTCTCTTCTCGAGGGGTGACCAACATTTATTGTCTCCTGATGATGTCTATGTCTTAGGCTTTTTAAAACATTTTGTTCAGCAATCAAAACCAACCCGTGACCTTCGGAGCGCGAGGCAAGAGGCTAAGCCACTTAGCCTAGGAACACCCATGTGTCACACATGATACGTGGGAGTGGGGAGGGGGCATACATACATTTTCTTCTCTTCATCCTTCAGTTGGGATGTCCTTGATATTTCTAATATTTAGTTTTGTGGCTTCGGTAGATTTTCTTGCTTGCTTACCAACTGCCCAGGGGTCACACTATATATGTTAACATTATTTCTATAGTTGCCCTTTCCATACTTTACAGTATGAAACAACTACCATCACTGGCCTGACATCAAAGATCATCTGCGACGAGACCACGAGGACGCCCAAGAAGAAAATGGATTTACAACATCAAAGACATTGTACAACCACACGGTATGACACTATCCAGTGCCGCCCACCGGGCGCTGGAACGCAAATTATTCCTCCCCACGACACTTGACGGCAGAAGTGGAAGATGATGATGATGATGATGATGATGATGATGATGATGATGATGATGATGATGATGGTGACAGTATGAAAAAGCTTCTCACATCTAAACTGCTCAGTTACGAGTTAAAACTAACAGTGAGCAAATGATCCATCCATCCATCATGTGCCATGCCGGTAAGCGTGGGCGGTCATGTTTTGCCATCTCACTCGATCACCAGAGTTGTGGATCAGCTCAGTGTTTCTGTCTCGACCATGCCACGAGGCCAAGCCATCCAGGTATTTGCTTCTAGGTCTTCCTCTTGGTCTGTTCCCTTCGATCTTGCCAGTTGTCACCAAGTTCTCCAATTCATTTCTTCTCATAACATGCCCAAAAATTTGACTGTCTGCGTATAATGTCTCTAATCAGTTTACGATCCACACAACATGATTTTCTTGGCATTTATAAAGAAGGTAGTTTGCCATTGCTTTCCTTCCCAGCAGTGATCGTACTGGTCAGTGACCGTAGCCATTGTCTCCTAAAAAAAAGAGATCCTCTGCCTACCGTCGTGAAGGTAGAGACCATAACCTACAACTATCTGTCGGCTGCTCTCCATCTTCATCCACCACCTGCACCCATGGCTTCACGTAACCCTGATCGGGGGTCTAAACGGGTACTCCACCTTGCCCAAGGGTGTCCCGTAGGCTAGCGGAGGAAAGGAGGCACCTTACTTCTCCTTTGATAGGGGATACCCCTACTCCGCTACCTGCAAATGATACATTATAAATAATGTTAAAAAAAAAAAAAAGAGTGAGCAAATGATACATTAAAAAATGTAGAACAAACAGAGTTAGCAAATGATATATCTTTTCAAATGTAGAAAGAAAAAAGGCTGAACAATGAAACATTTAAAAAAACAAAAACAATTCGGAATACACACACAAAAAAGAGTGAGCAAATGATACATTTTAAATAATATAGAAAAAAAAAGAAAGAAAGAAAAATCCAAACAGGAACTTGCTGTGGATATGTGAAGTGTTAGGACCATTACATTTTGTAGGCTGAGTTCACGGAGGAAGACATGGCCAGTCTTTCCCGCCCTTAGTGAGCGGCGAGCCCATGTATGGAATCCTAGCCCGACCCACTCATGCCATTGTGAGCGCAGCTTTCTAAACGCCGTGCCAAGACGTCCGCTAATGTGTTACATTTACTCTATATTATTGTATGATACAGAAACATTAACAATGAACAGAGTGGCAATAAAGTTGAAGCTTTTGAAATGTGGTTGTATAGACATTTAGGAAGTCAAGTATGGCTGGAGAAGAAAAAAACAAACAAACATAGAAGTATTATAAAGACAGGAATTGAAGAGAACATTACTAAATGAGATTGAGGTAAGAAAATTCAAGTATTTCCATCCACCCATCATGTGTCATGCCGATAAGCATGGGCGGTCATGTTCTGCCATCTCACTCGATCACCAGACTCGTGGATCAGCTCCGTGTTCCTGTCTCGACCATGCCACGTGGCCAAGCCATCCAGGTATTTATTTCTCGGTCTTCCACTTGGTCTCTTCCCTTCGATCTTGCCAGTCGTCACCAAGTTATCCAAGTCATTTCTTCTCATAACATGCCCAAAACATTTTGACTGTCTCCGACTAATGACTCTAATCAGTTTACGATCTTCATTTGTTTCTTGAAGGACTTGTTCATTAGTTTTTTATTTTTCTGTCTGTCCATGGTATTCTTTGCATTTTCCTCAGAAACCATATTTCCACAGCCATCATCAGTATTTAGGCTATACACAAAAGATAAAGCTCTTGGTCAAAGGATGTACTAGAGGGAAAGATGGGATAAGCGTACAAGAGGAAGACACTGTCACAGATGTGTGGACAACATGAAATGGACTGAAGACGTTTATGTAGATACGAGCAAGAGATAGACAACGATACAAGTGGAAAAATAACATCAAGACATGGACGAACATCAATCTGACCGAATCTACTGTTAGGGCGAGAGACAGACAGTGTTCGAGATCCATTGCAGCCAACCTTCATTGTGGAGACGGTACCTGATTGATTGATTGATTCATTGATTGAAGATATACGAAGTAGTGTGTTATTCTCTCATCACATCCGATCTTCAATGTGGATATGGTATTTTATCGATTGATTAATTGATTCTGTACTTTATTTTTGCATAATATCTTTGCTTTTATTTGCTGAAAATTAACGCAGTTCCCGTTAAATGTACATAGGGTAGATCAGTTTTCATATTACAATTACTTTTGAACTAAAATGGATACGGATATTTCTTATTTCTTATATATAAAAGACAATGTATGTGTGTATGTCCTTTATGCGTTCGCGAACGGTCCATCCGATTGAGATGAAATTTTCTACAGATGTTCTTCTCATTCCCGCGCAGCCAACTGGCATAGTTTGTTAGTTTACAAACAGTTATTTACGTAATAAAATTTAATTTTTTAATTAAATTATAATTAACATATTGCAAGGGGATTTATTGGGTGGGTGGGTGGATGGATGGATGGATGGATTTCCGCAACGGGAATGGGAAAGGTCAGTCGTGTTTGCATCTTCAACGTTTTCGTAAAAATAATGGATCTATTTTAGATACGTGAAAATTTTCGAACCCATTTTTCCCGCAACGGGAACGGGAAAGGGCCGAACATAGATAGATAGATAGATAGATAGATAGATAGATAGATAGATAGATAGATAGATAGATAGATAGGTAGGTAGATAGATAGGTAGGTAGATTGGTAGATAGGTAGATAGATAGACAGACAGACAGACAGATAGATAGATAGATAGATAAATAGATAGATAGATAGATAGATAGATAGATAGATAGATAGATAGATAGATAGATAGATAGATAGATAGATAGATTGATTGATTGTTCCCCGCCAGGAGCTGGGCGATGCCGCGCCGGGTCCTCTAGTCTATATATATAAAAGGCAATCTCCGTCTGTATGTCTGTCCTTTATGCGTTCGCGAACGGTCCATCCGATTGAGATGAAATTTTCTACACGTCTTCCTCTCATTCCCGCGCTGCCAACTGTCATAGTTTTTTTTCCTTCTTCCTCCTCCTCCCTCCTCCCCCTCCCTAAATACGTACGTAAATATATGATGATGATGATGAAAGAATCCCTGAACCACAATGCTAGGAAAAGCGAAGAAAATGACGTGACTACACAGAATCGTCACACGGCAATGTCAATAACAACTCATCATTTTATGTGTAAAGAAGTTATCTACAGTCATGTAGAAGGGAAGAACAATCAATGGAAGGACCGAAATCACAGAACCTAGACGAGTATGAATTGGGAATGGCGAACTCCCTCTTCCTCCCTTCTCCTCCTCTCTCCTCCTCCTCCCTCCTCCTCCTCCCTCTACCTCCTCCTCCTCCCTCCTCCTAATCCCTCTACCTCCTCCTCCTCCCTCCTCCTCCTCTCTCCTTCTCCTCCCACCTCCTCATCCCTCTACCTCCTCCTCCTCCTCTTCATCTCCCTCCTCCCTCTCCCTCCTCCTCCCTCTTTCTCCCTCCACCTCCTCCCTCCTCCTCCTCTCTCCTCCTCCTCTCTCTCCCTCCTCCTCCCCCTCCCTCTCCCTCCTTCTCCTCCCTCCTCCTCCCTCTTCCTCCTACTCCTTCTCCCTCTTCCTCTTCCATCCTCCCCCTCCTCCCTCTTCCTCCTCCATCCTCCTCCTCCCTCTTCCTCTTCCGTCATCCTCCCTCTACCTCTTCCCTCCTCCTCCTCCCTCCTCCTCCCTTTCCCTCCTCCCCCTCCTCATTCTCCCTCCTCCTCCCTCTCCCTCCTCCATCTCCCTCTTCCTCCTCCTACCTCCTCCTTCATCCTTCCTCCTTGTCCCTCCGCCCCCTCCCTCCTCCTCCCTCCTCCTCCTCCCCCTCATCCTCCTCCTCCTCCCTCCTTCTCTCTCCTCCTCCTTCTCCCTCATCCTCCTCCCTCTTCCTCCTCCTCCTTCTCTCTCCTCCTCCCTCTTTCTCCTCCTCCTCCCTCCTCCTACCGCCTCCCTCCTCTCACCTCATCCCCCCTCCTCGCTCTTCCTCCTACTCCCTCCTCCTTCCTCCTTCTCCCTCCTCCTCCTCTCTCTTCCTCCTCCCTCCTCCTCCCTCTTCCTCCTCTTACCTCCTCTTCTTCACTCCTCCTCCTCCCTCCTCATCCTCCCTTTCCCTCCTCCCCCTCCTCATTCTCCCTCCTCCTCCCTCTCCCTCCTCCTCCCTCTTCCTCCTCCCTCCTCCTCCTTCCTCCTTCTCCCTCTACCTCCTCTCTCCTCCTACCTCCTCCTCCCTCCGCCCCCTCCCTCCTCCTCCCTCCTCCCCCTCCTCTCTCCTCCTCCCTCCTTCTCCCTCCTCCTCCTCCTTCTCCCTCCTCCTCCTCCCTCTTCCTCCTCCTCCCCCTCCTCCCTCTATCTCCTCCTCTCCCCTCTTCCTCCCTCCTCCTACCGCCTCCCTCCTCCTACCTCCTCCCTCCTCCTCGCTCTTCCTCCTACTCCCTCCTCCTTCCTCCTTCTCCCTCCTCCTCCTCTCTCCTCCTCCTCCCTCCTCCTCCCTCTTCCTCCTCTTACCTCCTCCTCCCTCCTCCATCTCCCCTCATTCCTCCCTCCTCCTAATCCCTCCACCTCCCTCCTACTCCTCCCTCCTTCTCCTGTCTCCTCCTCCTCCCTCCTGCTCCCTCCTCCTCCTCCCTCCGCCTAATATGAATTAAATTATATGCCCCCCACCAGGGCCTGGGCGAAGCCGGGCCGGGTCGTCGTTTTTGGGAACGGTAACGGGAGCAGGGGCCGAATATGAATTAAATAAGACGCTCCATTTACCCAAGTTAATTGTTGGGGGAAGATGTAAAGATCTTTCAAGTGCTCTTTCTAATTATAGACAGACAGACAGTAGATAGTCGGGAACGGGAACGGGAGCTTATATGACTACTTATATGAATTAAATGAAATGCTCCCCACCAGGGACTGGGCGAAGCCGGGCCGGGTCAGACAGACAGACAGACAGACAAGCAGACAGACAGACAGACAGACAGATAGATAGATCCCCGCCAGGTACTGGGCGAAGCCGGGCCGGATCAGCTAGTATATTATATAACGTGAAATGTGGAGAAGCATGACCGCCCACCACAAAGAGCTCCGTTTATGGATGTAAGAAGCCTTCAAACAGCTGGTCTTCGGAAAGTTAACTTCGTTTATGGATATAAGAAGCCTTCAAACAGCTGATCTTCGGGTAGTCAACGCCTTGGATGTAAGAAGCCTTCAAACAGCTGGTCTTCGGGTAGTCAACTCCGTTTGTGGCTGTGAGAAGACTTCAAACAGCTTGTTCTTCGGGTAATCAACTCCGTTTATGGCTGTGAGAAGACTTCAAACAGCTGATCTTCGGGTAGTCAACTCCGTTTATGGCTGTGAGAAGACTTCAGATAGCTGGTCTTCGGGTAGACAACTCCGTTTATGGCTGTGAGAGACTTCAAACAGCTGGTCTTCGGGTACTAATTTCCTCATTTAGGTTTCCTTTTGTGTTAATAACTGTTTCAAGCAGTAACGTCGAATTAATTTCTTAGATCAAACAGGGGAGGGATAGGCAAACCCGATCAATAGAAGATCTGGACGGGTGGGGGGGGGGGGGGGGGGGGGTACCGTGGCTGATAGGTTACGGTGCCCACCCCAGGTTCATAAGGTATCGGGTTCGATCCTTGCGTAGGGCGGGGAATTTTTTCAGGACACGTTGTTATCTAATAATATTTAATATCACTTCACACGTCCTCCCGATCTCTTGGGTAGCTAGATCGATTGTCTTCTCATAACGCGGCCAAAATAATATATACGAAGTAGAAATGTATTTTATTCCCCCCCCCCCCCACCTATTTAAGTCTTAATGTGTATATGAAGTATATTCTTCTTCTTCTTCTTCTTTCGTTCGCCTGAAATATGTTTATAACTGCAATGTTGTCTCTTGTATGAATCTAACAGTCTTTTTTAGTTCATTCAGCGGTCCATAGAGTTTATCTTCCACTGTTGTCTCTCTAGGCCAGAAGGTTCGCCTGGGTATGTGTGGGGTAGTAAACGAGAATACCATATGAAATGGACTGAAATAGTGTCTAGGGGTAATAAACATTAGGTCCATCAGGTTCACCGTATAACGGCAGTTGATCGAGACAGTTTATTTCCTAAAAAGACTCCAGGAATAGAGTAGTTATTGGCTCTATTGAAGTAAGAATGGTGTTATGGTCGGATAGACTCCACCCACTTTACAAGATAAACTACCTTCCTGAAGAATAAAACAGAGAATAGGTCACTTAACCACAGATCTCTATCAAGGTGTTATTCTTGGATAAAATATCTGAGACTGTGTGTTGGTCGACCTCCCACTGGATTCTCTGCATAAACATACAGTTGCACAGTTCTCTACAATAACAAACAGTGTAACACTGGTCACTAGACAAGGAAAACTCTCCTGACGAACATATATCTTTTATTAACAGAATCTCGTAATATGGAAGTACAAGACTCGGTCTCCACTACAATCTATCAACACATCAAACAAAAAAATACATTCTCAAGTAATGCATTCAATTCTAATCTAACACTCCTCTCCCCTCCTCTATCTCACCTCGTCTATCTCACCTCCTCTATCTCACCTCATCTATCTCCCTGCACCTAAAAACCCAATCACCCGCACTTGGCTTGTTGTGCCGTTACTCGGGATGACTGTTTCTACTATGTGCCGTTTAATCACTACTCGGCATATACTCCACTACATGATTCTACCGCTGAAATAGATGGGCTCTCCCCATCCTAACGTGACCAAACACCACAATGTGCCACTGAGAAAAAAACAAGGTTCTCTGTATGCTGAACGTTATAATGGGGATACGGCTCATTGACGTTGATAAAATACAGTCATAATTGACCAACAAAAGGAACTGTCCTCAATTGTCCCTTCGCTAAAAATGATGATGGTGTGACTTGAAGTCTGGACTACTCGATATGGCGTTGGTCTTGAGAGGAAAATATGTCTGCACAAAATAGGGGTTTCACCCCTTGGTATTAATGTCCATCATTCTGGAAAAGTTGAAGCACTGACTCTCAACGACGTACTGGGGGTGTTGGTGAAGGAAGGACTCTCCCTGAGCATGGGTCATAGCTAGTTGAACCTCTCTAGGCGATCTCCCGAAGATTGTAAGACTTGCATGCTTCATCGTTAATAAAGACGAAATCTCAAATGTCTCAGTACGACATTTAAACAAACCAGGGAAACGTAGCTGGGTTCATATCTAAGTCAAATTATGATGACTTCTCATAAGGAAAGTACCATCCCATCCGTGCTCTCAACAAAGTCGCTGGGGTCTCCACAACGAACGAAGAACTCTCTATAAGCTGGTGTCATAGTTGGCTGAACATCTTTAGGCGGCCTCCTGCTGATTTATCTGGGTAACATGCTTCGTCCAAAGGAAAAGATGCATCCACAATGTCTCAAGGGGACATTGAACTAAACAAGAGGATCCGTACTGGTTTCATGGTTCACTCCATTGCGTATGACTGCTTCACATCGAGAGTAACCTCCAGTACGTAAGCTGTTGCAGACTATAACTTCCCTGGTACTACAGGAAGAATATTAGTGTCATCTCTCGTCAGACGCCAGTGATGAGTATTAGAAGCTTTTCAATAGCACTTGCTGAATTGATGTGACCAGAGTTGCAAAACCCCAAAAAAAGGAGATAACTCAGTCTGGAGTTTCTCACTGTTGCTAGAAGAAAAATACGGGATTACTTCCCCCGGCCGCTAGGAAAGAATGCCGATGTTTAAAAGTACGGAGGGACGCATACTCCGCACATCAAAGCTAATAGTTGTTGACTCCGCCAAATTTTGCCAATAGTTTTAGACGCAGCCAAAATGTCAATAGTTTTTGACTCAGCCAAGATGTCCCACGCTCTTTGCCAATGCAACATAGAGGCAAAAATGGGCCCACAATGGGCCTACACCCTCTCCCTGAAGAATTCACATCTTACTCGGTGGCTGGCCAAGACTCAAGTGAAGTCCGGTAAAGCCCGGGAGTTTTACCAAACTATTCTATTCTATTTGGAGCTCTGGCACAAGATTCCTCGCCTCGTTCTCACTCTGGCAGTCGTTACCATATAAGGCAACCGCCAGTCCCCCACACATGAAATTCTCTTTTCCAAGAAAAGATATTTATAATCGTCTGCAAGCTGGAGTAAACTGGGACGTTATGTCACAGTATGTTGTAGATAGGACAATCCTGGAGTATGTGCTCTGCTGTCTGCGACGCCAAACCACATGTGTACATGGCTGAGTCACCAATCTTGAATTTTGTATACATGTGGTTGCGTAATCTATTGTGTCCTGTTCTGAGGCGCAGAAGAATGACCTGTTCTGGTCTGTCCATAACGTGGTAGCCGTCTTGAGTAAGGTTTGGTGGCCTTCTGATTGATTTGATCAATCTTTTCTTTTGGTGGTATGTAATAGGCACACCAGGTTCTTCTTCTTTTGCTCCTTCCTTAGCCAATCGATCAGCTTTTTTCGTTTCCGGGGACTCCGCAGTGGGATGGTATCCACTGTATGGTGATCTTACGCTGACTGCTAAGTTCAGAAAGTAGTGTCCTCAGAACTGGCAATTTCCCAGACAGGAGCGCCTCTATTACGGATTTTGCATCTGTCAATATCACCACAGGTTGTGTACCATGGCTGGTATTTTGTAATTTCTCTGTGACTATCTTGATTGCCTCAATTTCAGCATCATAGTTATGGCAGTACTTTCCTGTTGGAATTCTGGCCGTGTCTCTAGTATTATTTGGGTATTCTATGTACACTCCCGCTCCTCCATTTCGAACAGCATTTTGTGCTGACCCATCTGTGTAGACTCGGATCCAGAGGTCCTGTGGGTATTCGTCATCAAGGAAGCTGAGAGTGGCTGTTCTGCGCTGTACAGTGTTCTGTTCTTCCTTGTCAAATATTCCTCTCACTTTTGACTGGATTTGTAGCGATATTCTATGTTCATCTTTCCACGGGGTTCGCTCTGGAATAGTTGTCAGGGGGATACCAACTGTGGGAAGATCGATGGTTTCTCTGCAGAGTTGTTTGGCCTGGTGGATGAAACTATTTCTTTTCAACCGCCCCATAGCTAAGTTTTCAAATCGGTTCTTCATAGGGTGGCCTGGCAAGCTGAGAAACTTTTCTGCTTGTATTAGTGTTTTTGTATCTCTGCGTTCTCTTAAAGCTTGTGTCCTCCCCATTTTCTCCATTGCTACTATAGGGGTTGATCTCATCCCTCCTATGATGACTCTAAGAACTTGATTTTGCACCTTGTCCAGCTCCTGCAATGTAGTTTTTGATGCTGAACACCACGCAGTTGACCCGTATTCCAAGTGTGGTCGTATGCTCTGTTGATAAACTTTGCTAAGTATTTTCCCACTGGCTCCCCACGTGGTTCCAGTTAGCTTTCTCAGGATGGCAATTTTCCTTCTGGCTTTTGCTACTGCTTTTTTGATGTGTTTTCTCCATGTCAGCTTGTCGTCGAATGTTACACCAAGGTATGTTGGTTCTTTATCTTCTCTTAGGGGTGTTCCATTTATCGGAATGCTCCCTGCCTTTTGTTTCGGAGGTAAATAGAGTGGTGCTGCACTTGTCAGTGTTTATGCTGATAAGTGATACACCATCTATCCGCCCATGCAACAAATGTATCTACAGCTCTCTGTAGCAATATGGTGGCCACTGATGCATGTTCATTTGCGCTCCACAAAACCAGGTCATCAGCGTACATTGCCGCTTTAATTCCATCGGGTAGATTAGCAACAAGATCATTGATGAAGATTAGAAAAAGTGTTGGGGACAGGACTCCGCCCTGGGGAACACCGTGACGCAATAGTACTTTCTTGCTCTTGAGACCGTCTATCTGTACTCGGGCTCTTCTGTTGTGCAAGTATGCTTTTACCCATTTGTACATTCTTCCATTGACTTTACAGTTTCTCAGTTTCTTCATCAGACCTTCTTTCCAGACTTTGTCAAAGGCTTTCTTCAGATCTATCCAAGCCGCAAGTACCAGCTTCTTCTCTTGGAATGCATCCTCAACTTCTTGAGAGAGGTAGGTTGTCTGATCTTCCGTAGAGTAGCACTGCCTAAAGGCAGCCTGTTGTGGCACAAAGATGTTTTCACTTTCAATGTACCACTGTAGTCTGTGATTGATGACGCGTTCCATTGTTTTGCAGAGACAACTGGTGAGGCTAATGGGTCTGTAGCTGGAGGCAATGGAACTGTCTTTCCCAGATTTTAGGAGGGGTATCATGATTGCTTCTCTCCAGACTTGTGGAACACTGCCTAAGGTCCATGTATTATTAAAGATCTGTAGCAGCTTTGCTTTGGCCTCTGTTCCTAGGTTCCTGATCATTTCATTGGAGATACCATCAGCTCCTGGTGATTTTCTCATTTTCAGTTTTGATATGGCTAGCTTCAGTTCACTGAATGTAATAGGTGTCTCCATAACCTCATGTACAATTTCCTTCTGTCCTGTATTTTGCCATTTCTCTCGAATCTTTTGTTGTTTCTCTGGGCTAATTTCAATATTGTTATCTTGTGCGAATGAGTCCGCAAAATGGTCAGCTGCTTGCTTTCCTGTTAAGATGTTTCCGTCTTTATGTAGCGCAATTTTTGAGTTTCTCCCTGTGCCCTCATCGTTAAGCTGTTTTATTAGCCTCCATAACTTCCTTGTGTCTCTTTCAAAGTTCAGTGACTGTTTTCTCCTGCCAGCTTTTCCGTCTAGCCTGCAGTTGGGCCCTTTGAAATTTGGCTTTTGCGTGCTGATATTTATTGTGGTGCTCTTGGCTGGGATTGGCCTCTGCTTGTTTTCTACATACATCCACATCATTATGCAACTGTTCCAGTTCACTATTCCAGTAAGGTTTATAATGTTTACGGGCTCCTCTTGGTATTGTTTCTCGTGCTGCCTGTAGTATGCATTTCCCAAATTCTTCAACCAATATATGATTATGCATGTGTGTGAGAGTGGTGCGAATGTGAGCGCGTTTGTGTGCATACATACAAATGTATCATGTGTGCGTGTTTATGTATGCGTGAGTATGTATACTTTAAACTGAGAGAGATAGAAAGAGATATAGAAAAGGGGCAATAGTGTGTGAGAGAGAGAGAGAGAGAGAGAGAGAGAGAGAGAGAGAGAGAGAGAGAGAGAGAGAGAGAGAGAGAGAGATTAAATGACAGTGTGCAGATTCTATTGTAGAATGAAAAACTCATATCAATAGCAGACGACGAATACAGTTAGTTATTGAAAGAAGACTCACTTCCGGATTACAGCGGTCACCTGCTTCCGGGATATTTTAGTGCGGTGCAGACGGCAGTCTTCCGTAGTGTTTACTTTCAGGTTAGAGAGCGCAGACTACTGCGTTAGTTGAGTGAGAGTAAAGCACTTTGTTGCTGTCTTATGTGTTCACCAGTAGACCATGACTAAATGATATTGCCATGTGTGACAGCAAATGGCAGTATATTGATGTTCATGACCAGACGCACAGATCAAGATATATTATTATTTTAATTAATAATTGGAAAAGAAGAGTCTCACCAATTAAAAAAATTCACATCATCAGTTGTGACAGTTGTCCCTTGGCCTTGGCCTTGTCCTCGGTTTTGCAATCACAATGTCGAGCTGAGGTGATTCAGACTGAATCCTTCAGCAAACATCCACTCACATATTGAATTGAATATATACAAATCCTGCAGTTGGTAAGTTTAAGTACTAGTGGGGAATAAAGTTAAAATATTCTAAATAATGTTTAGGTTAGTTCATTTAATAATAATGATCTAACTAATTATTCAGCACTCTGTCCCTAAATGGGGACATAACTCTGTAGTGTAAACAGTATCCCTTACAGGGCCTCATTAGTTGATGTTGCCGATTATCCGGTTCAATGTAACATGGACTGCTAGACCGATTGATGGATGCAATAAATGTTTCCTGTGCCCGGAGGGCCCTGACTGTCATCGAAGTGTATATCTATTTCCACATATAACTGATAGGTATACAGTAAACACTCCAACGACTGTGAGGGCCCTCCGGGCCCCAAAACATTTATTGCATCCATCGATTGGTCTAGCAGTCCACGTCACACTGAACCGGAAGTGATCAACAACACATTCAATGCTTGTTCTGATTTGTACCATTTTTTCACAAAGAACATGCTTTCAGACAGTATTTACAACTTTTGTGCCACAATTTCCACATATAACTGTGAAATATTATTGGTACGTAATTCCATTTTCTCAGTTCTATATTTTAGTTCGTAGTGTTTAATATTTTTTTTTATTAATTTAAGGGATGCTTTTTACACTACAGAGGAGTTATGTCCCCATTTAGGACCATTATTCGGAAGAGTGCCAATTATTATAATGTTAATATTCTAAACGATAAATGTTTTGATCCTAGCTCATTCTGCATGAACTGTACAAAACCTAAGAGAAATAAATAAACCTCATATGCCTAGTTGCAAACTTGTGTTGTGGCTTTTGTTGTGCACAACAAGATTAATGTTTTCCTTTAATTTACTTGTCTTTGAATCATGAAAATGCTGCTATTACTGTTCATAGGAAAAGAAGAAATGATATTTGTGTCACTGAGGTAACAGTTGGTAATGAAGGTGTGAGAACTGATTTTATTGACCAGGCTGATGATGATAAACACAAAGTAACAGTTGGTAATGAAGGTGTGAGAACTGATTTTATTGACCAGGCTGATGATGATAAACACAAAGTTTATGGCCAAAAAAAAAGTATTACAATTACTGGTTGCAAAGATCCTCTCAGAAAATAACAGTGTTGGAGATAGTACAAATATATGTGGAAGCTTAAAGCTAACATAGATGATGATTAAATTTATGATAAAAGTGATAATTATGATAATGATAATGGTAGATGAAAAGATAATAAGAAGAGTGGTATTGGTAAAATTGAATGAAATGAAGATGATGCTTACTAAAAAGATTATAACAGTGGCAGCTAGATTGATGATGATGATGCAAAAAATGACAAAGGCAAAAAGAGGATCATCTCAGAAAATAATGACATACTTTTCATTTAAATGTGCCATTTTAATCTTTCTTGCTGTCTGACATTTGTACATTTACCTAGTTTATCGACGTATGTATGTACATGTGCATTCATGGATGCATGTTTGTGTTTTACACACTTTAGCTGTAAAAATTCCTTGAATGTTTTAATATGTATATCAGTATCTGCTTTCTTCTTCCTCCTCCTCCTCCTCCTCCTCCTCCTCCTCCTCCTCCTCCTCCTCCTCCTCCCCCCTCCTCCTACTCTTCCTCTTCTGCTGGTGCCTGTCAACTCCCAGTGGGGCATATGCCTTTGACCAACTCACACCAACCCCTTTGTAGACTTGTTCATGATTGGTTCAGTTTTGCAGCTAAAGTTTCCCATGGAATGAGGTGTCCAGTCTCATGCCAACCCTCTTTAGTCATCTCTTATAACATGCACGTTAGGTTACAGTGATACTA
The DNA here is from genome assembly GCA_963921405.1 of Cepaea hortensis. Taxonomy (NCBI): domain Eukaryota; kingdom Metazoa; phylum Mollusca; class Gastropoda; order Stylommatophora; family Helicidae; genus Cepaea; species Cepaea hortensis. The sequence goes on along the minus strand of OY992880.1, from coordinate 93,858,568 downwards.
TTCTTGGCTTCCCTTATGGTCTCCAGTAACACACTGCCATGGGCCGTAATAATTCTACCATATAAAGGTACAGATTGCTATAGGCAGCAGTATAACCGGTAACATGTGTAATTGTAAACTATTATTATTAGGGATGTTCATTTGAAACCCATTCCAATGACTTTATTACAAAAGCATGAAAGAAACATTAACAGGTGTGGTAGAATTAAACAAAACATTCATTTTGAATGAATTATGCACCATGGGTTGGTCAGAAGAAGTCACCGTAGGTATTCAGGCAAGCATCCCATTGCTTAGGTGGTCGATGAATGCCGTCCGCAAAAAAGGATTGTGGTTGCTCACTGAACCAAGTGTTTACTGCATTCATTACGTCTGCATCTGTGTTAAATCGTTGCCCCTTGAGAGCTTTTTTTAGAGGTCCGAACAAATGAAAATCACATGGTGACAAATCAGGACTATAGGCTGGATGTTGCAGAATTTCCCACTTCTTCCTTGCTAATGCTTCCTGCACAATCTTTGTGACATGCGGACGAGCATTATTGTGCAACAAAATCACACCGCGAGAAAGCATGCCGGGTCGTTTATTCTTGATAGCTTTTTTGCAGCTTGTCTAGTGTTTGCAAGTAGTGGATAGACTTGATGTTGACACCAGGTTTAAAGTCAGCCAACAATAGCCTTCCATGATCAAAAATGCGCTCAGCATAACCTGACCAGCAGAAATCTGTAACTTGAATTTTTTGGCTTTTGGTGATCCAGCATGCTTCCATTGCATGCTCTTTCTTTTGCTGCTCGGCTCAAAGTGGTGACACCATGATTCATCGCCTGCCACTATGCGGAAGAGAAATGCATCACCCTCCACTCTGTAACACAGCAAGTGGTTCAAACACCATCCCATGCGTTCCTCTTTTTGGTGGTCGGTCAACATCTGTGGTACCCACTGTGAACACACCTTCCGAAAATGCAGTTTCTTATGAATGGCCTTTTGAATTGTCCCAGTTGACACATCAAATTCTTTCGCTAGCGAACATATGCTTCGACAATGGTTCATCTGTGCTGCTGCATCAATTTTGCCGATGGTTTTTTCTGTTGCAACAATATGCACTTGACCCGGCCATCGAAGATCTGTCATGAACTGACGTCCTTTCCGAAACATTCGTGCCTAGTCTGTCACTGTTGTCTTCGACAAACATTTGTTACCATACGCTGCCTGCATTCTTCGATGAATGTCCACTGGTCGACATCGTTAAAATGAAAGAAACTGAATCACCGCTCTTTGAGCTTCTTTGGACGGATTTTGGATCAACCCTGCCATTTTCTCAACGGTCAGAAACAGAACCTAAGCATGTGCTCTTTTAGTCATTGGTCAGTACTTATCACATGTCTATGACATGATCATGTTCAACGTATGCAATTACGCATGGTACGGCACAAACGGATTTCAAATGAATGCCCTTTATAGTTTTAAATCTTAAATTGTTGGCTCGTTAATAACTTTGTTATTTCTAATTATTTGCTTAAGTATATAACATCTTATAAATTTGTAGTTTTTAGCTCAGTGAATTTATTCTGTGTTTGATGTCTTTCTAAATTTTTTTTTCAGCACGATGGATTTTATTATCTTCTTCCTTGGTTATGTTGGGCTGTTTTCAGTGGTGGCTGTAATTGTCTTGTTTTCAAACTCATCACCTTTTCTGTCCGCCTTAACAGAAAAGGCCAAAGACGCATTTTTGAAAGTAAGTAAGTCTTTTACAATCAAGAATGCAGTGGATTACATACATATCTCATGAGATAAACATGTGCACATTACATGAATCAGAATTGTGTGACGTTTTTCAAATGTATTCAACATTTTTATATCTTTACTGGTATTGAATAAGAGGATTGGCTGTCGTTGGGCTGTTACTGGAGTTTACATAAACACAAAATATTACTAGGAAGTTCGACGAAAGGAAAAACACATGGGTCAGGCCAGAGTTTCGACCAAAGTCTTTATCAATGAACAAAACAAAAATCAATAATACCCACAAAAAAATTCAAAATCAAGAATACTTAACTAGGAGTCTGAAGATGATAATCTGATCAGCAGAAAAACTAGGAACTGGTCATGACATTAAGAACCTGTGACCAAATATTTTCTGCAAGAGTATCTATACAACATAATCACAACTGTTCCTTTTTTTGTTTTAAAGTGGGATTCATATACTTAATTTATTTGCTATATATTTTATACAGTTCAGAAGTTTCTCTGTCTGAGCCAAATCATTACCGAAGATGCTTAATGTGAAACTGAAATACAATCAAGGATTACAATAGCCAAGAAGAGAGCATTCCAAAAGAAATTAACTTTCCTAACATCAAGTTACATCAATATTTAACTGCACAAATGAATAATCACTATACATATCTGGCTTGTAGCATTATTGGCTCTGACATATCAATTTGAAAAACAAAAGAGATGAAAAGAACTTTATGTTACCGGAAGATGCAAAGAATAAGATGGAGAAAAGAGATTAAATGGACACATTCTTAATATAGAACAGCATAACAAAAATAATGTTATCTTGTCTTAGTCCCATAAGAAACATGGAAACTGAACATGCTGGAGGGCAAGATCCAGGCCAAGAGAAAAAGAGGATGTCAAAGACATAATTGCATCACATAATCTTGCAAAAATGTTTGGGGCTGAATTTTATGTTGTGCTGAGAGCAGGAGACAGTATAGAACCCAGGAAGGTAACCCGGCTAATAAATGCCTGAAGAAGTTAGATGTTTGGCTGAAAGATTCAAATATTGGAGCTCTGCTGTAAACAGGCAGAACACAATTGCGTCTAATACAACATTCCGGATGAACACAGAAGAAGAAGAAGAAGAAGAAGAAGAAGAAGAAGAAGAAGAAGAAGAAGAAGAAGAAGAAGAAGAAGAAGACAGTATAGAGACCTGATGTAGCTACCCCAGCACCAGTTTGCAGACTGTTGACTTGATGATATTGATAATTGTTGATGACAATATAGTCCATTAGTTCGTTACAGTGACATGTCTCACAATTAATTTGTTGTTGTTTATATGTAGACAAATAATGTTTGTCTATAAATTTAGCTTTTACCAGTTAGTATAAATGTTTGTTTAAAATGTCACGATTGAGCATGTCTTATAATTATTTTCAGATTGTGTACACCATAGTTCCTGCTTTTGTTATTAGGTGTATTACTGACTTATTCCACTATGTTTTTAACACAAGGTAAGTAGACTTTGCCAGTGTTTTTCTTTACATTTTGCAGTTAAAGTAATGTAATAAAAATGTAATGGTTTTCTGTTATTAAAGCGCATAGAATTCTTCATAAACATAATTAGTAACATTAAGTCATGAAGTTGGTGATTTATGAACTTATTTTAAGTCACAATTTCATTTTCACTACCGTTGTATTCATACACTAGAAAAGACAAGTAATGTAAGATAAGTGCACACATAACCTAGGTTTGTTGTCATGGACATAATTGAATTCATTGATTATTCTAGCCTATGTCAACAACTTTAATGTCTAAGATTGATTATTCATTCAGTATGCCTATAATTGATATTTCATTAGTATGCCTTTGATTGATCATTCGTTCAGTATGCCTTTGACAGTAATATCAAAAATCATGTCTTTTAGACTGCATTCACAGGTTTAAAACTTCACAGCTTCGGAACAATTGTTTTATTTCCAGAGAAATTTCATCATCACACCTTTACTATTACCGTGGAGAATAGCACTGTAGCAGTTGCATTCCATCAGTTCATTTCTTGAGAAATTATTCAAATCCTCCCCTGTCTCCTATCACACACACAACTTTGTGTAAGCCTTAAATTGCAAAGTAAGGCTCAACCTTGCAAGTTAACAGTTAGTATATCTGCCTACCTTTTTCATGTTAATGTTTAGTGATAGGTAGGTATTTGTTTTGTCCCTGAATAGTGTGATTTCTTATTCTTTTTTGCAGTAGCTGTCTTTGATTATTACACAACTAGGTGAATTCTCATGATGAATTTTCTGTTTTCGTTTAGTTTAGTTTCATACAACACAGAGTTTCATATTTATTCAGTGGGCCAATCTTTCTGTGTTCACTGCACCGAGGACAGTCTTCAGAACATGTTCAGCAGTTTATTAGCATATTCTACATGTGTTTATTCCATCTGTTATGCCCCATCCTGAAACAAAGAATGGTGATCCATCCCCGATGGTCAAGAGTTGAGTAGTCATCATTGGGTTGATTTTTGTATCTTTCTTATAGACAGTGTGATGTATTTATGTTCAACAATAAACAAATGAAAACTAAATTAAATTTAAAATTTAGATGTAGAGTGTCAGGATTGTTTGAGGCACATTATGTAGAGATGTAAACTAGAAAACTAAATGCAGCTGGAAATATTTATGAGAAAAAAAGCAAGAGGAAGACAGAGAGATAAATACCTGAATGGCTTGACCACAGGCATAATTGTGACAAAACCACAGACCTGATTCAAGACTGGTGATTTTGTGAGACGGCAAACCATGGCCACCTATGCTTATCAACATAGCACATGATGATGGTGATGATAAACTTATGTTTGTACATAATAAAAAAAAAAAGAAGCAACATCATTATTTCCTTGTACATGTATGGATGCATTTCATATTTACAGAAACCATGTAATGCAGTTGGTCTTTGGTGGACTGGTATTGGGAGGCAACATTATCTTCATGCTAGACATCCTTCCATTGCTGTACATTTTTGAGCCAGAGAAAAATCACTTACTGCTTCCAATGGTGTTACTTTTTTCCAATGCTGCGGCATTCCATGTTAGCTGTGCGTCTGACCCAGGTCGTGTAACACCAGCAAATGTTGCCATGCTTGCCTCCCTTTACAAGGCAGATGGCGTAATATACAAAGCTGATGTTGAATGTAGGACGTGTAAAGTGACGAAACCACCTCGTTCAAAGCACTGCCGTAAGTATCAAAACTTTAATGTTATAGGATTGTTTTAGAGTCATGTTATGTACAACATGTGCCTTTTATATCTTATACAGTCAGAAGAAAGGGTAGAGATAATCTGATGTCAGATATTGCTGCAGGGGTGTGAAATAATAGACCTTCATATGTAAGCACATCATTATGACATATGGTGACCAGCCCCCCCCCCCCCCCCCCCCTTCCCCAGTCTTTATCCATTTTACAACTATGATACTTAGATCAAGTGGAGAAACACATATTCTTGATAAAGGATGTGCTGGAGGGAAAAGGGGAGGGAATAGTGCAAGAGACCGATAACATTACATGTGGGTAGGCAACATCTAGAGAAGAACTGGAAGAAGCCTGTGTTTAAAGTTTACAGGTGTGAGGAACGACTTCACTGTACCAGTTTTATCCAGTATGGCTCAGTCTCCACAAGGCGGCCTGCTGAAGGTATCACACAAAGCACAAACTCCATAGCTTCAGCAATGATCCGCAGGAGTCTCAGAGAAATTTGTACTCGTGAACCGAATAACAGAGTTTGGAATTGAACCCACAACCTTCATAGTGTAAGGCAGGCAGCTCAACCAATTCACCATGGAGACTACACACACACACCCCTACCCCCCAAGACTGTGTGTATGCACCATTAAGATGCACAACAGAGGGTGTTGGAGAATCATTGTATTTGACTTCCAGTGCATATATACACTTTATGATGATGATGATCCATTTTACAAGGCTGGGTTGATTCCAGAGTTGTACTAGTCAGGGAAAAAGATGCATTTTGGTAATTGAAGATTACTGTCCAGATGAGCCAGTGCACTAACCAGCATGCTGCCTCAGCTAGTTGATCATTAGATTATCCTTACTGCACATCGAATTATTCAATCCATAAGCGCTCATACTCCTCAGTATCTCCCTTGTTATGTAGCTACTGGTTATACCAGTTCTGTGTTGGTTGACTATTCTTCTTTTACTGCTCTATGACAGTGCAAATAAACAAAATAAACTAGCAACAGTAGCCTTCTGCATGGACAGCCCAAATGAAGTTTCGGAATGTTTTGAAGAGGCAAAGACACAAAGGCAACTTGTCAGAAACAACAGAAACAGTTGTAATATTTTGACGCACTTTTGGGCCAAGAAAACTAAAACATGGTGTTACAACCGGAAAGCTTCATGGTAGAGAAATCAAAAATGTCAACAGAAGATTCTAGGCATCCCTTATCATGATCATCTTGTGCCTTGCCAAATGGCATTGGTATTTATGTCTCTCCACAGAGCTCAGTCCTTGGTATTATGGATCCATTTTATTGATGATATTCCTCCATGCCATTGTCTTAGACCATCCAGCATAATTTCTCTGTCTGCTTCTGCCTCTTTTACTGCTTATCCTTCCAGTCATCACAATGTTTTACAATGCCTCTCTTATCATTATTTGACCCAAGTCATTATTCTGCGCCTCAGAACAGGACACAATAGATTACGCAACCACATGTATACAAAATTCAAGATTGGTGAAACAGCCATGTGCACATGTGGATTGGCGTCGCAGACAGCAGAGCACATACTCCAAGACTGCCCAAAATATAACATATCTAGGCAAACCTTCTGGCCTAGAGAGACGACAGTGGAAGATAAACTCTATGGACCACTGTGTGAACTGAAAAAAACAGTTCAATTCATGCAAGAGACGACATTGCAGATATAGACATATTTCAAGCGAACAAAAGAAGAAGATTATTTGACCAAAGAACACTGTTTGACTTTTCTTATTGTTGCATGTGAAGTTCTACTTTCATTAGCCTACATCAGGCAGTTGTGAGCTATTCTGGCAGTCTTAGGTATTCACAATATTCATCCCAAAAACCACATCTGTGCAATCACCAATCTCATCCTAATTTGTCCATTCACATTCCATATTTCACTGCCATACAGACAACAGGTTCAATATACCATTTCTTATTACATACAATACTTTTCATCTTTTTTGGCCCGGGGATCATGTGTTTGAATCTCTATCAAAGCTGGTTTTTACAAATTCACATGGGCTGTCAGGTTGATCCAGCCTTAAATGGGTACCAGACAGTGTCCTGGAAAGTCATCCATCAAGTGCTATTTGGTCTATACAAACATGGGGCCAACACCATGTATTCAAGATATGTAAAAGGGGCCTTTCTTTTTCAAAAAAGAGCCTTTGTTTTTCAAAAGTATTTTATTTACATTGCAAAAATAAAAGAATTTCAAAAATGTTTAAATTAATGTTTCTTTATGTGAGATTTACATGCAGTTTTATAGTGATTATAACTCCTATAATTGCAGGCATCTGTAATTGCTGCGTGCATCGATTTGACCATCATTGCATATGGACCAACAACTGTGTGGGTGGAGGTAATGTCCGCTTCTTCTTGGCATTTCTGCTGAGTCTTGTAGTCATGATAGTCAATGGGGTAATCGCAAGTACACGAGCCATGATTTTGATGGTCATCCACTTCAAGATGATGGAGACTGGCTATGTAGATCCTCAGACAGGGCAAGTGTTGCCAATGACCATACCTGTTCTCATTCAGGTATGTTTTTACATTACTCGTACACACACCAACATGTACTTTTGTTTGTAGGCATCCCAGGTGAATTTGTAAAAACCATGTATTTTTCATGGCAGATTTTTGTGTTGGCATTCTGGCAGTGGCATTATGCAGAGTATACCTGTGCGGGCTGTTGGTTTGTCATGACTCCTGTCTGTTCCACTTTTCACATGCGATGGTGAGGAGCATTTTGTGTGATAATCACTGGCACAGGAACAGAGCATTATAGGGCAACCTTTGCTGTGAAGTTGGAACTGCAACTAACTAACACCAACATGTTTCTGAGACTTAGTTGTGAATACCTTGGACCGCCAGAGTAATTAACAAGTGCCCAGAAAAGGCTATGGATTTACCCAACATGTTATGATGTCGATTCTTGAATCAGCCATCAGTCAACACCAAAATTTGATATAACAATAGGAGGGATGATACTTAACAAAGTTAATAAATTCAGATACCTAAGATCAATCATAATACCATATGGAATATGGTATACATAAATACTTCCATATTGTATGACAGAGATTAAAAGCAGAATACACCAAGTAGTTCTGCATTTCAGAAAATGAAAAGTATCTTATGCCATAAGGAACTATCTTGAATATTGAATGAAAAAGAATACTGATATGTTATATAGAACCTGTTCTGTATGGCAATGAATTACTGAACATGAACAGATTAGAAAAGCTTGGAGGCACCGTGTATGTGATTTCTGAGACTTATGTTGCAAATACCTTTAACTGCCTGAGTAACTAACGAGTGGCTGGATAAGACTAATGTAAGTAGACCATTATATACAGATACAAGAAGGAGGCAGGTGTCCTTTCGTCATGTACTAAGAAGAGAGGCATTGGGAAGCATGGCTGTCTGTATTTGACTGGTACCTGCCATCTTGACAGACAATAGTTAGTAGAAAGGAGTTATACCTTTCCATAACAAAACCTGGGCTGGGTTTAGAGACCATGTGTAGCCCATGCAGCATGATCCCTCTCTTGGCCTGCCTAGTTTACTCCAGTGGAAAAATAACACTAATACATCTGGAACAACCAGCTGCAGAAGCTGTCGGATTAGCAAAACAGTAGTCTGTCTGCAAGTCGGAGCTTCCATCCTAGACCAGTTGCAACCAAGGCTTAGGGCCTGGTCTGCCCTGCCATGACATTTAGTCTTTAGGTTGCATTTCCTCGCACTAGGGTAAGGCTTATATCCTCCCAATTGCACTCCTCCACTCAAAGTCGTTGGCACAATGTGGGTTGTTGGATTTCGTGAGCATTGCCCAACATTCAGCGCTAACAGAAAGCAGTTCCATCTACTGTCATACGGTAGCTGTCTGTAATTAATGAAATAAGAAATAGTTGATTAGAAATAATAGAATTTAGTAAATTGGAAAAAATTAACAGAAATAAAAGTAATTTTATCATGTTACATTTACTAGATCATTGATGCATTTTCCATCTGGAAAATCTTGGGTTCCTATTTGATAAAGTTAAATCATCCACACAATCATCATGTGCCTTGCCAGCCAGCTTAGGCGATAATCTTTCCACAGAAGCCTGTTACAAAACCATGTTTATTTTCATGTTGATTCTAGAGAGTCAAGTATACTCTACATTATTTGGTGCAGAAACATGTGATGTGGACAGACAGTTGGAATATAACATCAATTTGATCAAAGTATAGGTGTATAGGAACAGATCAGGCAAATGTCAGAAAAGATGAAATGATAAATAATGAATTCCTAAAGAAATTAAGAAAGGAGATTATTACCAAACAAAATCGAAGCTGGGCAATGCATTTTCAGCCTTTAACAATGATATTACACCTTGAAACTGTGAAAAGAAGATACAAGACTGCACCATCATTGTGAGAAACACATTTGCTGTTAACTTTCATTGTGAAGTTTACAGCTGATTTGATATGATCAGGAGTACATTTAGAGGCATGATCGTCTTGCATAATTGTGGCATATCATGTTTATTTATTAAAATAAGAAAATATGTATCAAATTGTGAAGATATAAAGAAATGTGTAGGCCCACAGAGTGGCTTCCGGTACTTTTAGTCAGTACTGTATAAGTAACTAGGAATATGCCATTTCAAATGGTTTGTAGTATAAATGGGTTAATGAGGTGTACATAAATGAAAGCTGAGATAGAACAGTGGCTAGCGCGCTTGCCTGTTAACCTGGTGGTCATTTATTAAAATCCCCTTTCGAGGCGGATTTGGAAAATTTACCTGGACTTCCAGATTGACCTTGAATAAAAATGGGTACCAGGAAAAATTCTGGGAAACAAAGGCAGTCCTTGGTATAATGATGGCATCACCCATCAAAGGCAGTCCTTGGTATAATGATGGCATCACCCATCAAAGGCAGCCCTTGATATACTGGTGGTATCACCCATCAAAGGCAGCCCTTGGTATAATGATGGCATCACCCATCAAAGGCAGCCCTTGGTATAATGATGGCATCACCCATCAAAGGCAGCCCTTGGTATAATGATGGCATCACCCATTAAAGGCAGCCCTTGGTATAATGATGGCATCACCCATCAAAGGCAGCCCTTGGTATAAAGATGGCATCACCCATCAAAGGCAGCCCTTGGTATAATGATGGCATCGCCCATCAAAGGCAGCCCTTGGTATAATGATGGCACTACCCATCAAAGGCAGCCCTTGGTATAATGATAGCATCACCCATCAAAGGCAGCCCTTGGTATAATGATGGCATCACCCATCAAAGGCAGCCCTTGGTATAATGATGGCATCACCATCAAAGGCAGCTCTTGGTATAATTATGGCATCACCCATCAAAGGCAGCCCTTGGTATAATGATGGCATTGCCTTGGTATAATGATGGCATCGCCTTGGTATAATGCTGGCATTGCCGTGGTATAATGATGGCATCACCGTGGTATAATGCTGGCATCGCCGTGGTATAATGATGGCATCACCGTGGTATAATGATGGCATCACCTTGGTATAATGATGGCATCACCTCGGTATAATTATGGCATCACCGTGGTATAATGATGGCATCACCTTGGTATAATGATGGCATCACCTCGGTATAATGATGGCATCACCATGGTATAATGATGGCATCACCATGGTATAATGATGGCATCACCTCGGTATAATGATGGCATCACCTCGGTATAATGATGGCATCACCTCGGTATAATGATGGCATCACCATGGTATAATGATGGCATCACCTTGGTATAATGATGGCATCACCTTGGTATAATGATGGCATCACCTCGGTATAATGATGGCATCACCTTGGTATAATGATGGCATCACCTCGGTATAATGATGGCATCACCTCAGTATAATGATGGCATCACCATGGTATAATGATGGCATCACCTTGGTATAATGATGGCATCACCATGGTATAATGATGGCATCACCTTGGTATAATGATGGCATTACCTCGGTATAATGATGGCATCACCTCGGTATAATGATGGCATCACCGTGGTATAATGATGGCATCACCGTGGTATAATGATGGCATCACCTCGGTATAATGATGGCATCACCTCGGTATAATGATGGCATCGCCTTGGTATAATGCTGGCATTGCCGTGGTATAATGATGGCATCACCGTGGTATAATGATGGCATCGCCTTGGTATAATGCTGGCATCACCGTGGTATAATGATGGCATCACCGTGGTATAATGATGGCATCACCTTGGTATAATGATGGCATCACCTCGGTATAATGATGGCATCACCTCGGTATAATGATGGCATCACCTCGGTATAATGATGGCATCACCTCGGTATAATGATGGCATCACCTCGGTATAATGATGGCATCACCTCGGTATAATGATGGCATCACCTCGGTATAATGATGGCATCACCTCGGTATAATGATGGCATCACCTCGGTATAATGATGGCATCACCTCGGTATAATGATGGCATCACCTCGGTATAATGATGGCATCACCTCGGTATAATGATGGCATCACCTCGGTATAATGATGGCATCACCTCGGTATAATGATGGCATCACCTCGGTATAATGATGGCATCACCTCGGTATAATGATGGCATCACCTCGGTATAATGATGGCATCACCTCGGTATAATGATGGCATCACCTCGGTATAATGATGGCATCACCGTGGTATAATGATGGCATCACCTTGGTATAATGATGGCATTGCTGTGGTATAATGATGGCATCACCTTGGTATAATGATGGCATCACCTTGGTATAATGATGGCATCACCATGGTATAATGATGACATCACCTTGGTATAATGATGGCATCACTGTGGTATAATGATGGCATCACCTTGGTATAATGATGGCATCACCTTGGTATAATGATGGCATCACCGTGGTATAATGATGGCATCACCTTGGTATAATGATGGCATCACCGTGGTATAATGATGGCATCACCTTGGTATAATGATGGCATCACCCATGAAGTGCCAGTTTGCTCTATACAAATATGGTACTAGCACCATATGCCCAATTCATCTCAAGGTGTGAAAAGGACACTTTTATTTAACTTTATGTGCATATGTATATGTGTTGACAATGTTTATTAACATCTTGTTTCAGTTCTTGTTCATGCAGCATCCACGCTGTGTATTTCTGATTACGTCTCTGGCAATGCTTACCTTGCTACTGGGCCTGTTTACATTGTACCACATGTACCTGGTGATCAGCAATCAGACCACCAACGAACGTTACAAAATGGCCAGTCTACCCATTAACAACAACAGCAGTATTACACAGTCTAACCCTAATGAACACAACGAAAAGTCACTACAGAAGGATAGTCCTTTGAGAGCATTCAATGGACAAGGTCAGCATCAAAAAGAAAATAGTAAAAGCAAACATAGCTACCTCAGAGTTAAAAACAACCGCAGGAAAGCATCAGTCAAAGAGGAGGCAGGTAATAATGAAAGTGATGCAGAAAGCAAGCCTAGAGCCTATCATGATAACTGTAGAAATCATTCAGTAGATCAGTTATGTGTTACCTCCAATGTCATTACTGATATAGGCTCTTTTTATAATAGGGGGTTTTTCCAGAATGTTAAAGAAGTATTGCTTCCATGGTCAGGCATGGGCAGTATACAACAGTCAAATGGTCAAAGGTGAATTGGTTCATTTAAGATACAGATGCAGCGAAGCATTTCATCCATTAGACAAGCACATTTATCATTCTTAGTGAACAAATAATGACTATTTATGACAGTTCATTGTTTTGTTGTGTGAACTAACCACATCAATGAGAGATGGTACTTCCTGTCAGTCTTCGTTTTCCTTCTTACCAGATCTTCCAATATTTGAGGCATCGGGTTTATCTGTGTTTACTGCTTGCAAGTCATGCTTTTAGTCTTGTTTCACTCAAAAGAATACAAAGTGACACTTACGAAGCTTTCATTTCTTCATTTTCCAAGTGTTACACCGGCTTGTACTGATAGTCACACATTTTCTGCAGTGTTCTGTACTTATTTCACGCTTTCCCTTGCCAGATACATCTACAGCAAGTATATTTTTATACATATTCATCTCCTTGCAGTAACTAACTGCAAACCTTATTACTTCACATGGCTAACCGTCTTGCTCTGCTTCTTTCTAATGTGTATAAGCTTTCTGCATACATCTTTAGGAATAGCCTTCACTGCACATTTTAGTGGTTAATGAAAATATTATCATACGAACCAAAACGTATGTAGTCACCTGTGATATTTTTGTTTGTTATTCAATTATATCAGTGTTGCAGATTTCTGTGGAACAAAAAGGAATCAATTTTAGCATAAAAAAGGAATGAAGATTCCTTAATAGATGTTGTTGTTCTGTGTGATTTATTGTGGGTATTTTATATGTAACTGTTACTTGAAACATTTCCTCTAGTTCCTGTTCACTGTGTTAGTGTTGTTACATCCATGATTATCTCATTATGTTTTATTATATAGAGAAAATATAATCAGGGCAACAATATTGTTCTTGTCTAGCACACAGTGTTACCTGCTGGAAATACCCAGTTTAGTTGCAGTATTTATATCGGCTGTTTTCTACCAGTTCATGTTCTTGATTATTATCATATCAATGCTGTCAGTGCTTTCTACTAATTTTCTCATTGTATCCCCTGTGTCATTGTATCCCCTGCCCCTGTGTAGTTTTATAAAGCTCAAGTGTAGATCAGCTGTTTCATCTGTAGCTGTCACCAATAAAATAAGTTGACAAGTGAATACAGAAAGATGCAGCACATTAACAACATTTTTAAAAATTAATGAATGGGGGAGAGGTATATCTGATGCAGGGCTAATTATAATGCTTGTAGATCATTGTCCATGGTAATTTTTGTAATCTACTGTTCAGAATAGTCCCTTCACTGGAACCCATAGGGCATATGAAAAAGAGGGCGACCTAAAAACACATGTGGAAAAGAACTAAAGACAGATGAGTAATATGAGAAGCACATGAACCAAGCTATGTGAGATGCATATGATAGGATGGCTTGGCGTGATGTTGGTTGAGATAATGAATGACAGGATGGCTTGGCGTGATGTTGGTTGAGATAATGAATGACAGGATGGCTTGGCGTGATGTTGGTTGAGGTGATGTATGACAGAATGGCTTGGTGTGATGTTGGTTGTGGTAATGTATGACAGGATTGCATAGGGGTGATGTTGGTTGAGGTAATGTATGACAGGATGGCATGGTGTGATGTTGGTTGAGATAATGAATGACAGGATTGCATAGGGGTGATGTTGGTTGAGGTGATGTATGACAGGATGGCATGGCGTGATGTTGGTTGAGATAATGAATGACAGGATGGCTTGGTGTGATGTTGGTTGAGGTGATGTATGACAGAATGGCTTGGTGTGATGTTGGTTGTGGTAATGTATGACAGGATTGCATAGGGGTGATGTTGGTTGAGGTAATGTATGACAGGATGGCATGGTGTGATGTTGGTTGAGGTGATGTATGACAGGATGGCTTGGCGTGATGTTGGTTGAGGTGATGTATGACAGGATGGCTTGGCATGATGTTGGTTGAGATAATGTATGACAGGATGGCTTGGGCATGATGTTGGTTGAGGTAATGTATGACAGGATGGCATGGGGGTGATGTTGGTTGAGGTAATGTATGACAGGATGGCTTGGTGTGATGTTGGTTGAGGTAATGTATGACAGGATGGCATGGGGGTGATGTTGGTTGAGGTAATGTATGACAGGATGGCTTGGCGTGATGTTGGTTGATGTAATGTATGACAGGATGGCTTGGTGTGATGTTGGTTGAGGTAATGTATGACAGGATGGCATGGGGGTGATGTTGGTTGAGGTAATGTATGACAGGATGGCATGGGGGTGATGTTGGTTGATGTAATGTATGACAGGATGGCATGGGGGTGATGTTGGTTGATGTAATGTATGACAGGATGGCATGGGGGTGATGTTGGTTGATGTAATGTATGACAGGATGGCATGGGGGTGATGTTGGTTAAGGTAATGTATGATAGGATGGCTTGGCGTGATGTTGGTTGAGGTAATGTATGACAGGATGGCTTGGTGTGATGTTGGTTGAGGTAATGTATGACAGGATGGCATGGGGGTGATGTTGGTTGAGGTAATGTATGACAGGATGGCATGGGGGTGATGTTGGTTGTGGTAATGTATGACAGGATTGCATAGGGGTGATGTTGGTTGAGGTAATGTATGACAGGATGGCTTGGCGTGATGTTGGTTGAGGTAATGTATGACAGGATGGCTTGGTGTGATGTTGGTTGAGGTAATGTATGACAGGATGGCATGGGGGTGATGTTGGTTGAGGTAATGTATGACAGGATGGCATGGGGTAATGTATGACAGGATGGCATGGGGGTGATGTTGGTTAAGGTAATGTATGATAGGATGGCTTGGTGTGATGTTGGTTGAGGTAATGTATGACAGGATGGCATGGGGGTGATGTTGGTTGAGGTAATGTATGACAGGATGGCATAGGGGTGATGTTGGTTGAGGTAATGTATGACAGGATGGCTTGGCGTGATGTTGGTTGTGATAATGTATGACAGGATGGCTTGGCGGGATGTTGGTTGAGGTGATGTACGACAGGATGGCTTGGAGTGATGTTGGTTGAGGTGATGTATGACAGGATGGCTTGGCGTGATGTTGGTTGAGGTGATGTATGACAGGATGGCTTGGTGTGATGTTGGTTGAGGTAATGTATGACAGGATGGCTTGGCGTGATGTTGGTTGAGGTAATGTATGACAGGATGGCATGGCGCAATGTTGGTTGAGGTAATGTATGACAGGATGGCTTGGCGTGATGTTGGTTGAGGTAATGTATGACAGGATGGCTTGGTGTGATGTTGGTTGAGGTAATGTATGACAGGATGGCTTGGCGCGATGTTGGTTGAGGTAATGTATGACAGGATGGCTTGGCGTGATGTTGGTTGAGGTAATGTATGACAGGATGGCTTGGCGTGATGTTGGTTGAGGTAATGTATGACAGGTTGGCTTGGTGTGATGTTGGTTGAGGTAATGCATGACAGGATGGCTTGGCATGATGTTGGTTGAGGTAATGTATGACAGGATGGCTTGGCGTGATGTTGGTTGAGGTAATGTACAACAGGATGGCTTGGCGTGATGTTGGTTTAGGTAATGTATGACAGGATGGCTTGGTGTGATGTTGGTTGAGGTAATGTATGACAGGATGGCTTGGCCTGATGTTGGTTGAGGTAATGTACAACAGGATGGCTTGGCGTGATGTTGGTTGAGGTAATGTATGACAGGATGGCTTGGCGTGATGTTGGTTGAGGTAATGTATGACAGGATGGCTTGGCGTGATGTTGGTTGAGGTAATGTATGACAGGATGGCTTGGCGTTATGTTGGTTGAGGTAATGTATGACAGGATGGCTTGGTGTGATGTTGGTTGAGGTAATGTATGACAGAATGGCTTGGCGTGATGTTGGTTGAGGTAATTTACAACAGGATGGCTTGGCATGATGTTGGTTGAGGTAATTTACAACAGGATGGCTTGGCGTGATGTTGGTTGAGGTAATGTATGACAGGATGGCTTGGCGTGATGTTGGTTGAGGTAATGTATGACAGCTTGGTGTGATGTTGGTTGAGGTAATGTACAACAGGATGGCTTGGCATGATGTTGGTTGAGGTAATGTATGACAGGATGGCTTGGCGTGATGTTGGTTGAGGTAATGTATGACAGGATGGCTTGGCGTGATGTTGGTTGAGGTAATGTATGACAGGATGGCTTGGCGTGATGTTGGTTGAGGTAATGTATGACAGGATGGCTTGGCATGATGTTGGTTGAGGTAATGTATGACAGGATGGCTTAGCATGATATTGGTTGATGTAATGTATGACAGGATGGCTTGGCATGATGTTGGTTGAGGTAATGTATGACAGGATGGCTTGGCGTGATGTTGGTTGAGGTAATGTACAACAGGATGGCTTGGCATGATGTTGGTTGAGGTAATGTATGACAGGTTGACTTGGCGTTATGTTGGTTGAGGTAATGTATGACAGGATGGCTTGATGTGATGTTGGTTGAGGTAATGTATGACAGGATGGCTTGGCATGATGTTGGTTGAGGGAATTTACAACAGGATGGCTTGGCATGCTATTGTTTGACGGCGTTAAGCTCCAATACTGGATAAAGTACAACAGAAAACTGTTGAGAATATTGTTGATGAAATGCAGGGGAAAGTAAAAGAACAGTTTTAAAAAACTCAATTCCTATTTCAGAACAGTTAAATTATTTATAGATTTATTAAATTAAATGTATTACAATCTTTAAGTGGGGATACTTCTGTATCTAATAATAGAAAAACTGGGTCATTTGTAATGTCAGTTAATGTAATTTAAATTTTACTAAACACTTTAATTATTAAAATAATAGCATGATTTTGACACAGTATTTTCCTTTTACCAGTTTGGCCGTTGTTAAATATATCCAGACTCTTAGTTAGGTCTTTCAATAGAATGATAAAAAAAATAGATGACTTGCACAGTTATTGTCAATTAAGACACATTGTCTTTATAGATTTTGGGTTAATAATGAAAAATATAAATTAAAATGGCTGCATCTTTCAGGTTGTTCTGCTAGAAAGCTATCATGTTTTACATAGTTCATCATCCCCTCACGCCTTTCCATAACTACCTCACCTTGCCCCTTTTGTTTATAAATATATATTTTGCATGGATCTAACTGGTATGTAGATGCAGTGAAACTGTCATCTACTGCAATATCTAATTGGAGGGGAGGCTACTCCTGTCAACTCATATCAAAAATTATTCGTCAAATGATAATTGTCACAAATACTTGATTGTTGTATCATTAGATCTCTGGTACTTCCAGCTAAGTTGTGGTCCATGCTGTACACAGCACAAAACAATACAAACCCTAAGCTAAACAGGCATTGGCAAACATGAAGAACTCACAGAATGAGTAGATGACACTTCCATGTCTGTTGTACATTCCTGATTATTTATATTTGTGTTGACATACTTGTAGTTTGTTACTGTAGTATTATTTCTTGTCCAGTCATTGATGGCAAGAGGGAACACTTGTTTTCTTAATTGTGATTTCATATTTGTCGTTATAAATCCCATTGATGGTATTTTGGTGTTACTCAGTGATGTGAATCATTTGAAGTTTTATATTGGGAATGTATATAGCATGCAGTAAAATGTATGAGATAACAAAACTAGTGATATGATTGTAGTCAATATATGTTGTGCATACGATGTCATAGTGTGATAGGCTACTGTACTTTTAAGTCTCTTTGTACAGTCATTGTGCTTTTTGTAGCCTGTGCTTCAGTGCTGAAGCCTAAGCTGGTTGTAATGTGTGTTAGCAGCACAGTGTTCATAACCACGTACACTTCTGCACATGGGGGTGCCTATTGCTGATCTACTCTAGTTTTTTAAGTGACTTGTAGTGGGCCATGGATGTTTTGGCCCTCCTATTGGGCTGTGATATAAATATTGATGAATATAAACAAGATCATGACGATTGACAAGTGGTTCCACGAATCATTTCATGAATGGCCATTATTTAAATTATGAAGACATATTCAGACACCAGAGAATTAATCTGCTTCAGAAAAAATGGCTCTGTATTTGTAACTCTGCTTACATTTCTCTGTCTGCCTATTCAAGGTGCAAAATTCAGGGCAGCATTTTAATATGATAAGATGGGTTACCACAGAAGATTTAAAAGTCATTAGGTAATAATTTTGAGCTTTCAAAGAGAATAAAACTACACTGTCTACGCAAAATGACCTGCACTAGACCTTACAATAAAGTCTAATTAACATATGGAAGTTGATGCTGGTCTGTGCAATGACACAGAAAACAGTAAATTTAGTGATGTTTCAGGCTCTAGCACAAAATCTGACATGAGATTAGGAACATTCTCAAAACATAACATTCCGATATAACATCAGCAAAATAGAGATAGACTGTAGACAAACGATGGGATACATAGGTCATCTGATAATGAGGGAGTAGGATTTGAGCATAGTATATAGTGACCAAGTTAGCTCGCGTTAGCTGAAGAATGATTGATACTAAACCAGAGAGCATATGAGTCCTAGTCAACATGGCTAATTACGAAGTCATTGTGACTGCACAGGTCAGCATCATCTTTATATATGTAATGAAAACGTCATATAACTTTCATAAACAATTACATAAACATAAACAATGGTTTTCCTATCGTAGACATTGTCCGGGTTATGTGTATTATCTTAACAGGCATGATTGCTAGTGTGTCATAAATTGATCACTTGACTATCTAGTTTAACATACTAGAGTCATGCCTCCCAAGTATCGTCCACTTGTTAGTTTTGTTGCCATAGCATTATAACTGCATGGTATCTCACCTTATCAGGCTATTTTCTTGTTGCCTGTTCCATAAAACTGCTACAGAGCTTGTGACTCTTTCAGTGCAGATAACATGAACCTAACACTTCATACCATGTTAATTGTGCCAGTGTTTAGCATAGTAAGCACTATCCATATGGGACAAACAAGGGAATCTAAACTGGATGGGTAAATGTGAACTGAATTCTAAAGTTAATTTTCTCATACGTGTACATTTACTAAGGACAGACAGATGAACCTTGTCATTTTCCCCAGAGATATCTGTGACATTCAGTTATTGTCAAACTGGTGTGCTGTTTGTTTCACTGAGACCCTGTACTCATGGGTGCCAGATGTTTCACTTTGCCTTGCAGCTGTTTTTAGAAAGTACATGGCTGTTAATAAGCAAAATTATGCTGTCAGGTGAGATTGGTACCTGTCTGACATGTTATAAAACTAAGATGCCGACATGGCAGTTGTGTGGAAGCTATTGCACTTACCTGCTGCTCCTGGCTTCAGGTCTTCCCTAAAGGTGACCACGTGGCTCTGGGGTTGATCCAGGCTTGTAAGATGGGTACCATACAATTTTTGGGGAGATAAAGGTGCCATACAATACCAATCACAACACCCATCAACTGCCATTATGTCAAGAGAGTATTGACTTAGCATCATATCTCCAATATGCCATGGTGGCGTAGAAACGGGGTCCTTAACTGTTCACTTTCACAATACATTATGTCAAGAGAGTATTGACTTAGCATCATATCTCCAATATGCCATGGTGGCGTAGAAACGGGGTCCTTAACTGTTCACCTTCACAATACATTATGTCAAGATAGTATTGACTTAGCATTATATCTCCAATATGCCATGGTGGTGTAGAAACG
Source organism: Cepaea hortensis (assembly GCA_963921405.1). NCBI lineage: Eukaryota > Metazoa > Mollusca > Gastropoda > Stylommatophora > Helicidae > Cepaea > Cepaea hortensis. Next base: position 93,838,259 of record OY992880.1, on the reverse strand, counting down.
GGGTCCTTAACTGTTCACCTTCACAATACATTATGTCAAGAGAGTATTGACTTAGCATCATATCTCCAATATGCCATGGTGGTGTAGAAACGGGGTCCTTAACTGTTCACCTTCACAATACATTATGTCAAGAGAGTATTGACTTAGCATCATATCTCCAATATGCCATGGTGGCGTAGAAACGGGGTCCTTAACTGTTCACTTTCACAATACATTATGTCAAGAGAGTATTGACTTAGCATCATATCTCCAATATGCCATGGTGGCGTAGAAACGGGGTCCTTAACTGTTCACTTTCACAATACATTATGTCAAGAGAGTATTGACTTAGCATCATATCTCCAATATGCCATGGTGGCGTAGAAACGGGGTCCTTAACTGTTCACTTTCACAATACATTATGTCAAGATAGTATTGACTTAACATCATATCTCCAATATGCCATGGTGGCGTAGAAACGGGGTCCTTAACTGTTCACTTTCACAATACATTATGTCAAGAGAGTATTGACTTAGCATCATATCTCCAATATGCCATGGTGGCGTAGAAACGGGGTCCTTAACTGTTCACCTTCACAATACATTATGTCAAGAGAGTATTGACTTAGCATCATATCTCCAATATGCCATGGTGGTGCAGAAACAGGGTCCTTAACTGTTCACTTTCACAATACATTATGTCAAGATAGTATTGACTTAGCATCATATCTCCAATATGCCATGGTGGCGAGGAAACAGGGTCCTTAACTGTTCACTTTCACAATACATTATGTCAAGAGAGTATTGACTTAGCATCATATCTCCAATATGCCATGGTGGCGAGGAAACAGGGTCCTTAACTGTTCACTTTCACAATACATTATGTCAAGAGAGTATTGACTTAGCATCATATCTCCAATATGCCATGGTGGCGTAGAAACGGGGTCCTTAACTGTTCACCTTCACAATACATTATGTCAAGAGAGTATTGACTTAGCATTATATCTCCAATATGCCATGGTGGTGTAGAAACGGGGTCCTTAACTGTTCACCTTCACAATACATTATGTCAAGAGAGTATTGACTTAGCATCATATCTCCAATATGCCATGGTGGTGTAGAAACAGAGTCCTTAACTGTTCACCTTCATAATACCGAGGGTTGTCCTGTGCAGAACATTGCCCTCTGAACAGCCCCTGTCTCAATGAACTGTTAAATACTTATACAATAGCATCAAAACAAAATCTTGATTGAAATACAGCATAACGTGTAACTATAGCGTAACCAATAACTATTTCAGAATGTAGTAACTGATTGTATTTGGCGACAATGTTGCTGGTAATTCCAGGGTTGGCAACACATTGGTCTAAGTATTAACGCTGAAATGGATGAGATCAATAGTTCAGCACTTTCAGACATATTTACGTGTTATTTCAGGTAACGTTTCACACATTTTGTACCTGTTGATGAAACAGAACATAACATTTCCTATAATATAAAAATTTTACATTCATGTGCAGTGTTTGAATACCATTTTTGGGTATTCTCTGATTCAAATATGCTGCTATTTTACCGGATTCCGTAGATTTTACACAGCATAAAAAATTGAATGAAAGCTAGACAAAACGCATTAATAATTCCGAAGCAATATGTCAGACATATAAATCAGAAATGTAATATATTTCATACATTTGTTTGATAAAAGTAACATTTATTACATTAATTGCTCATATTTAGAGTTTGTTTTCTAATTTTTACACTCAAAGAAAAAAGCAATAAAAATATTTGTTTCACGTTGCACGTCTAGGGTATCACCAATGATGTGGATGGGTGATTCAGTGTTGTGTTTGCGTGTACGATTACCTCCCAGTTTCACAGCTTATAGTTCATGTTAGATACTGCCAATGCTCAATCCCACCCCCATTTTTGTTTTCACATGTGAAGTTTTCATGTCACTCTCCGAATATCAATGCCTTAGCCAACATCTTTGGATATATTTACTCTTCCTTTTGTGGTGTTTACATAGCATATATGAAGGGAAACACATGCTTGAATTGTTCACATGTAGACCTGTGCTTATGACTTATTGTTTCAGTGTGTTTTAAATGTGTGTACCTTTTGAACTTTCTTGTAATTCTAATTATTGTCAAGCAATATCATGTGCCAAAAGTTTATCTGATTATGATTTGGAAGTGTTAAATTGCAACTGACCCCCAGGTAAAACACATGAGAGCTCAATTATTTCCGGTTACATTGATTTTAAATAATGCTATTTTTGTGCTTGCATTGTAAAATAATTATCCTAGTTTCAGATTCTAGTGTTTGGACAGTTGTTTGGTATATGTGACAGTAGATATTCTTCTTGTTTCCAGATTAGAATAGAGATGGGCATTTTAACATGTGTAGCAGCACTTGGTGATGGTGTTGGATTGCATTGCAAGATGTCATATACTACATAATTTTATTTAATGTTGAGAAATTAATGTTAATGTTAACATCAAAGATCAGTTGATAACTGTTTACTTGCAGTATATCCTTATCTAGTACTAAATCATTAGTGCAATAATTATAAAAAGAAGCAGCAGTAGAAGAAGAAGAGAAAACGACAGAAGAAGAAGGAAAAGGAGACGCAGAAAAGAAAAATAATTGCAGAAGAAGAAGGAAAAGAAGCTTTAGAAGAATACAAAACTGCAGAGATTGCAGCCCATGTTGGCTGACACTTCTTTGTTATTATTGTCGGTGTAGTTCATACTGAATATCACCATGACTGAAGTAGACTGATTGCTGGCTTTGTATTGGCTGGGAAGGTCTAGATGTCATGCCCTTTTATCAACCAATAAAGATAACCTGGTTTGGTACAAACCTGCTCTGTACCTAACTGCAATATTGGTCTGCTGGGATATAAAAATGTGTTTCTTGAGATCTGAGTTCATGGTCACAGCCACGGAGAAGGTCATTTGCTGGTCAGGTCATGAGATTATTCTGGGTGTTCTCTAAACATAAAAGAAGAATGCAGCACACGGTGAGACAAAGGGGAAAACAAGGAATTAGATCAGAAATGTCTTTTACTTTGTTGGTAAGACACGCTTGTTCTTTGGTATGTAACTTGAATTTATACTCATGAAAAGTAGATTGGATTCTTACTGAATTATCATTATAACTAGCAGACCATATAGATTTAAGCTGGATTTTCTGTTTTTTTTTTAAATTTAATATAATATGATCCAGCGTGTAGAAATAGTAGACAATCTGACGTGATTAATTACATAAAGGTACATCACTCAACCTCGACGTATTTCATAAATTGTTACTGATTATATGCCAATTAGAAACCATGGTAGTTTAGTGGCTAGACACTCACCTGCCGACCGGGGTCAAGGGTTTGAATCTGCATCAGGGTAAATTATTTGTTAATTGACCTGGGCTTTTAGATCAACCAGTCTAAAATGGACTAGGAAATGTTCTGAAGAAGTAAAGGTGGCCAGCATGATCAGACCACTTCACCCACATTGTGGCCATTTGTCTGTACAAATATGGAGCTAGCTCCGTATGCCCAAAGCACCTACCGCATGTGAGTAACAGGGTTGTTTATTTATTTATTTACCAGTTAGAACATTTTGAGGGGTTTTCAAAATGGATTGTAGAAAAACAATTGCTCCACATTAGTTCAGTTTTCACTCATATATTATATATGTAAGCTCAATTTGCGGGATACTGAGCCGGCCGCTCAGAAAGCAATGGCAAACTACTGAGCGTAATCTTGCCAAGAGATCAACACACAGCTGAAAGATGCTAGTGTTGACAGCTAAGTCCTGTAAAGGATATGCAAAACAAAAAAAAAAAAAAAAAAAAAGCTCAATTTATTTTGATACCCACACATGAACATGTCATTATATATGGAAGTGCATTTTCTAAACATAATGATTGTTTTCTGGATGCATTTAGTGTATTTTGGCGGTCATTGTGATTTGTGGTACATTGTATGTTGAACTTCGAGTGTGCACAGAGAAACATAAGCTACCTTCACGCTCCATTAGACATTCTGTATTTGTAGGCTCTGCACATGTGCCTTGTTTAGGCTACTAGTTGTCTCATGTACTCATCTTATTGAGCAGCTTCTGATTCTGTTTTGCCTCAACAGCTTTTTCATTTGAAATGTTAATTACACTATATGTAGCACAATTCCTGTGACAAATCTTGACTTCTTTTCTTGTGCTTGCAGGACTTCTTTCCTTGTGCTTGCAGGGTTATTGCTGAAGTGCAAACACATAGTTGTTTTCTCAACATGTTTAAGACCTTGTAGAATCATGAAATCACAGTATATTTTTGCTCACAGTCTAGTTGTAACTAGCAACAGTATTATATATATTCTGCTTGTTCCATAAAACAATTAACTTGGACTTGGTTGTGTACATCCAGTGATTAAAAGCAATAAGAATAATGAAAACACAATTTACATTGTTTGTGAAGCTTAATTTGACATGTATTGTCACTATATGTTGTCATGTCACAAATCATTGTTCTGTGGATTATTGCACTGTTTCTACTATATAATGCAGAGCTTATAAAATATGACAATAGTCAGGATCACAGAAATGATTACGTGTATTAAATATTGCAGTCTTATCTTTATGATAATAACCATGTATGTATTGTATAATGGAAGCAGCTATTTGCCCACGTAAACTGATCACAATACATCTACTGTGGAATACAGTCTCTATAAGTATGTATTGATGACAGATGTTATATCCCCAGTGTGCCATGTCATATCATGTCAGTCTAGTTCAGTCCAAAGACTGGTATGGAGTTTCTGAACATGTCACTCCTTCATTCTATATTAGTGATGTTTTCATAAACTTATTCTTTGAAAGATAATGTGGTGAATCACCTTGTTTACCACAACCATATGGATGGTTTGTGATCTCTGCCTTTGATAGCCGTTTCCAGTTGTCAGAACAAGTAAGTGCTCTAGTGGTAAACAGTTGTTGACTTATCTCAGTGGATGCTCACACCCCTTGAACTGCACTGGCTAAAGTCTTGTGTGTCACATTCACTTGAAGAAGCTGTTGGGAGTTTGTCTCATTGAGCTGAGACCATGATGCCATTGAGATAATATGCCTTCATGGCATGTAAGTGGACTTGCTCTCTGTGTGATGCTGTTGGGAGTTTGTCTCATTGAGCTGAGACCATGATGTCATTGAGATAATATGCCTTCATGGCATGTAAGTGGACTTGCTCTCTGTGTGATGCTGTTGGGAGTTTGTCTCATTGAGCTGAGACCATGATGTCATTGAGATAATATGCCTTCATGGCATGTAAGTGGACTTGTCCTCTGTGTGATGCTGTTGGGAGTTTGTCTCATTGAGCTGAGACCATGATGTCATTGAGATAATATGCCTTCATGGCATGTAAGTGGACTTGCTCTCTGTGTGATGCTGTTGGGAGTTTGTCTCATTGAGCTGAGACCATGATGTCATTGAGATAATATGCCTTCATGGCATGTAAGTGGACTTGCTCTCTGTGTGATGCTGTTGGGAGTTTGTCTCATTGAGCTGAGACCATGATGTCATTGAGATAATATGCCTTCATGGCATGTAAGTGGGCTTGTCCTCTGTGTGATGCTGTTGGGAGTTTGTCTCATTGAGCTGAGACCATGATGTCATTGAGATAATATGCCTTCATGGCATGTAAGTGGACTTGCTCTCTGTGTGATGCTGTTGGGAGTTTGTCTCATTGAGCTGAGACCATGATGTCATTGAGATAATATGCCTTCATGGCATGTAAGTGGACTTGCTCTCTGTGTGATGCTGTTGGGAGTTTGTCTCATTGAGCTGAGACCATGATGTCATTGAGATAATATGCCTTCATGGCATGTAAGTGGACTTGCTCTCTGTGTGATGCTGGTTGGAGTTTGTCTCATTGAGCTGAGATCATGATGTCATTGAGATAATATGCCTTCATGGCATGTAAGTGGACTTTCTTTACTTGCTCTCTGTATCATGATAATGACTACTGTATGGCAAGCACTACAAGGGGTGAAGCAGTCTACCAGGGGCTGCATGTTTTTTTCTGTTATGAAATATTTATTGTTGAATTTAGTTTATATTGTTTTAAAGAAACTTTTGTAAAAAAAACCAAGATTCAAATGGATCATTAATGAATGCATCTTTCTGATACTAATTCAGCAATAATTGAATGCTCATCCCCCATGGTAGTAACTTCTAGCCTAGACATAATTTGTTCATGAGCAGGGCTGTATGAATGTATTGGTATTGTATGATGTTTAAATGTACCCATGGTTTACTTTAATGTTGTTTCTAAAGTGTATCTATTGTCATGTTACTTGTTGAAAATTGTCATTATCTATATGTTCTCTTTTCTGTCAGTTTCTGCTCTATAAGCTCAAATACTCACATTATTTGAAACTAAAAGTGGTTAATTTTCCAGTTTGTTTAATGTAATAATGTTTTCTACTTTATGGTATCCTATAAATAAATGCACCCAGATATGGTTGACTTTAAAATCAGTGAGGAATGTTCAAAGGAAGTCATGCCTAAACTGACCATGACAATGCAGTTGTTAAACAGTATACCAACCTATGGCACAGCAGCATAAAAATTCATTCTTGTCACATTCTTGTGAATGTGCAGCTTTCCTGTGGCAAAATATGGATGTGAGTCATAGATTATTTCACAATCACTAATGAAGAAAAGCTTTGCTATTGAACTAACATCTTACAGAAAAGTTCTTAGAATATGGTGGACTAAGAAGAAGAAAATACTGATATTCTATAAAATCTGAACACTGAATTGAAGAAAAATTACTCATAAAAAGCATAGTTTCTTTGAAACTAAAATATTTTGACCACGTTAAACAACACAGTAGCTTGGAAAGAACAATGAAAAATGGCATGGTTCTTAGATGAAGAGGGAAAGACCAACCAGCATGAAGATGGAATAGGACATTACAGACACCTTGGGCCTGAGGTAGGGGAACTGGCCAGTGAATCAGGAGACTTCAGCCATGATAAATGCCCTCCCCCCCCCTCCCTTTCCATACACACACACACATACACACACACACACACACACACACGCACAATTGCACTGTCAGTAGACTCAACTCTGTACACAGGGGAATGTTCTGTGCTGAATATATTGCATATGATGATTCACAACAGTAAACACTTCAACATACAGGGTATTGTGTAGCAATACTAGTATTACAGACATTCTTATAAGTTAAAAGTTCATGTATTTGTTGGCTTTCTGAAAACATAATAGTGTTTGATTGTATTCTGCAACTGATTCCTAGCTGTCTTTGGTTCATCTAAATCATCAAAATAGTGCTTATGTATCCAAGTGCTACAAGAAGCACATTCACAAAGACAGATGATTACCCACATCAGGACAAGATATTTGTCAAGTTTTGGTCATGTTGTGAACTAGTAGAGTCTGGAGAAAGTTACGAAGATTTCAGCATATTAGAGACAAAGGTTTGAACAAGTAGCAGTTTTCAGACTCCACACAGAACATCACAGGCTGAAGTACCGTATTTTAATAAACTAAAGATAGGAGGCCGGTCTACCTAGCGAAGGGGTTATGGACGTTGTTCGTAATCCCGTATACTCTCTTATGAAACACAGCTGCGCATGATTTGGCAGCGGATCGTGTCGCGTTGGTTACTTATGGAGGTATGTGAGCCATTCGTTTCAGAAAGCAATGGCAAACTACTGAACTTTAAAAAAAAATAACAACTTGCCAAGACATCGCAAGCAGCTGAAAAATGCTGGTGTTGACTGCAATGTCCTGTAAAGGATATGCGGGGGGGGGGGGGGGGGAAAGATAGGAGGTACTGATGAATGTAACTGTGGACTTGGTAAAAGGCTGATGAAAGTAGAACACAACCATAAGAAAGAGAGTGTTCTTTGGTCACAACTATAATAAAGAGATATTGTTCTATGGTCATATAATGAAAAGGCAGACATTGAAGAGCATCATGACAACAGAAAAGACCAGTGGGAGAAGAGGCAGACAGATATGATGCTTAATGGTCTAAGACTTTGGCAGGGATGGCAGCAGTAGAATTGATCCAGATCACCAAGGACCGATGATGATGACATTTGTTCCAAATGTGATGCATGTTCAGTGTGTAACATAACTATATTATTATTTTCATTACGTAATGACAAGTGTTAATTGGTGAGTTTTTAAAAATACATTTTTTTCAAGTAATATTTCACAATGGTGAGTGACTATGATTTCTTTCCTGTCCCTTTTTATAGTAAAAATTAAAAAAAATAAAGGGCCCTTTTACACGCACTAAGTCTCACTGGGATTATGGAGCTAAACCCGTATTTTTATATCCCTGATGACATGTGAAGGGTGATGTGGTTGTTATTACTCCAGCCACCTTTTGTTATCAAGACTTCCTTATACATATTTAAAGCTGGGTTGACCTATCATTACATTATTGTAGTTGTAATTATCTTCACAGTGCCGTTCTTACAGAGCTCATTGGTGAGGTCTTCCTTGATTCTTTCCATTTCTCTGGTTGGAAATGGTCCTATCTTCCACCTTGCCCTGTCCATTTCTCTGGTTGGAAATGGTCACATCTTTCACCTTGCCCTGTCCATTTCTCTGGTTGGAAATGGTCCTATCTTCTACACTTCCCTGTCCATTTCTCTAGTTGGAAATGGTCCTATCTTCTACCTTTCACTGTCCATTTCTCTGGTTGGAAATGGTCCTATCTTCTACCTTTCCCTGTCCATTTCTCTGGTTGGAAATGGTCCTATCTTCTACCTTTCACTGTCCATTTCTCTGGTTGGAAATTGTCCTATCTTCTACCTTTCCCTGCCCATTTCTCTGGTTGGAAATGGTCCTATCTTCTGCCTTTCACTGTCCATTTCTCTGGTTGGAAATGGTCCTATCTTCCACCTTGCCCAGTCCATTTCTCTGGTTGGAAATGATCCTATCTTCCACCTTGCCCAGTCCATTTCTCTGGTTGGAAATGGTCCTATCTTCCACCTTGCCCTGTCCATTTCTTTTGTTCGAAATGGTCCTATCTTCCACCTTGCCCTGTCCATTCCTATGGTTAGAAATGGTCCTATCTTCCACCTTTCACTGTCCATTTCTCTGGTTGGAAATGGTCCTATCTTCCACCTTGTCCTGTCCATTTCTCTGGTTGGAAATGGTCCTATCTTCCACCTTGCCCTGTCCATTTCTCTGGTTGGAAATGGCCCTATCTTCCACCTTGCCCAGTCCATTTCTCTGGTTGGAAATGGTCCTATCTTCCACCTTGCCCTGTCCATTTCTCTGGTTGGAAATGGTTCTATCTTCCACCTTGCCCAGTCCATTTCTCTGGTTGGAAATGGTCCTATCTTCCACCTTATCCTGTCCATTTCTCTGGTTGGAAATGGTTCTATCTTCCACCTTGCCCAGTCCATTTATTTTGTTGGAAATGGTCCTATCTTCTACCTTTCACTGTCCATTTCTCTGGTTGGAAATGGTCCTATCTTCCACCTTGCCCTGTCCATTTCTTTTGTTCGAAATGGTCCTATCTTCCACCTTGCCCTGTCCATTCCTATGGTTAGAAATGGTCCTATCTTCCACCTTTCACTGTCCATTTCTCTGGTTGGAAATGGTCCTATCTTCCACCTTGCCCTGTCCATTTCTCTGGTTGGAAATGGATCTATCTTCCACCTTGCCCAGTCCATTTATCTGGTTGGAAATGGTCCTATCTTCCACCTTGCCCTGTCCATTTCTCTGGTTGGAATGGTCCTATCTTCCACCTTGCCCTGTCCATTTCTCTGGTTGGAAATGGCCCTATCTTCCACCTTGCCCAGTCCATTTCTCTGGTTGGAAATGGTTCTATCTTCCACCTTGCCCAGTCCATTTCTCTGGTTGGAAATGGTCCTATCTTCCATCTTGCCCTGTCCATTTCTCTGGTTGGAATGGTCCTATCTTCCACCTTGCCTTGTCCATTTTTCTGGTTGGAAATGATCCTATCTTCCACCTTGCCCTGTCCATTCCTATGGTTAGAAATGGTCCTATCTTCCACCTTTCACTGTCCATTTCTCTGGTTGGAAATGGTCCTATCTTCCACCTTGTCCTGTCCATTTCTCTGGTTGGAAATGGTCCTATCTTCCACCTTGCCCTGTCCATTTCTCTGGTTGGAAATGGCCCTATCTTCCACCTTGCCCAGTCCTATCTTCCACCTTATCCTGTCCATTTCTCTGGTTGGAATGGTTCTATCTTCCACCTTGTCCAGTCCATTTATTTTGTTGGAAATGGTCCTATCTTCTACCTTGCCCAGTCCATCTCTCTGGTTGGAAATGGTCCTATCTTCCACCTTGCCCTGTCCATTTCTTTTGTTGGAAATGGTCCTGTCTTCCACCTTGCCCTGTCCATTTCTTAATTTCACCCCCACTTCCCGTTTAATTCTTTTCTTTACTTTGTCCTGAGTTCCATGTACAATTTTAGGAACAACATTCTATACCCACAACAAACACTATCTAGCAAACACCTGGTGTCATTCAAATGTGGTGCAAACTGAACGACATGTTTTGTTGGAGGAATATTTTGTCATCATAAAGCAAGTACATTGCACTTTTTCATCAAGCCTGTTGCTCAGTACATTCAGTTTCAACAAGCATTGTTTTCGGGTTTGATTTCCTAATCCTTTGGCTGTTCTCATTGTATCTACAAGACAGCAGGTTTGTGCCTCAGTTTGTCTGGTCCCTGTCTCTGGACCTGCCTGACATGGGAGACCCTGCGCTACCACCGGCCTGGGTCTTGGGTCATTGGAACACTAGTCCCTGTACCACTTCAAGGTGGAGGCACAATAGAGATGGGTGAAGTATATTTTAATTCCCTATATTTATTGTGAACATTCAAAATCTCAGTAAATGGAGAAATACTATTACAAGTAACACGTTTTGCCTATCTTAGACTTTCAATAACAGATAGTAAAAGTGAAATCGAAATAAAAAGAGAATAAGACTGGCCAAAAATATTTTCAACAACATGAACAAGTATTAACATCTAGAGAGATAAACAATACATTAAAAATGAGAACTGTCAAATATTCAACACTTCTATACAAAACAGAAACCTGGATAATGAATAAGCAATTGGAAAGTTGAATTCATGTCCTGGTGATGTTGATATACACAACAATATGTCATATTTCATCGAGACAAAAACGGTCAAATACAAAGATTGTAGGGAGGCTGGAAATAAAAAGAGAGTTTATGAAAGAAGTAAACAAGAGACATGTTAAAATATGTCAGCGACATTAAAAGGCGTAGCACTCTTGAAAAAAAAAAACATACAGGAGGAACAAGTTGAAGGCAAGCAAGTAAGAGGTTGATAGCGATACAAGTGGGAAAATAATAGCAAGAGATGGACAAACAGCAGTTTGTGAGAGTGCACAGCCTGGGTGAAAGTGTTTTGGAAATCTATAGCAGCCATTCTTCATTGTGGAGAAGTCACCTGATTGATTAATTTATTGTGATGATTTAGCTTATCATATTGCTCAGTCCAGCCGTGTTCTTATGGTGACTTTCTTCCCAGCTGTGTGTTGCTTTGTGGTCCTTTGTGATGCTTCGGAACTAAATATATGTGCTTTTATTCTTGTTCATGTTATATTACCATATTGTTTTCATTTTTTGTTAATTTATTGCAAGACAATATGGCTGCCATTAATGTTGATCTTATTGTAACATAATATGGTTGTCATTCCTGTTTGTGTTATCATCACACTATATCACTGTGATGCTGCTCACACAACACCATAGATTTGTCATTAATAATCAGCATGATTTGCTCCTTGCAAGTCATGTCATGTAAGATAGATGGATTTTCATTCCAGTTCATCATGGCTTTATTTTACATGCCTCGCCAATATTATAATACTTTATGAGTTTACATTGCTATTCATGCCTGGCCAATATTGTAACATTTGGGAGGTTTCATTGCTTTTCATGCCTGGCCAATATTTTAACATTTTGGGAGGTTTCATTGCTTTTCATGCCTGGCCAATATTTTAATACCACGGGAGGTTTCATTGCTGTTCATGCCTGGCCAATATTTTAACACCTTGGGAGTTGTCATCGCTTTTCATGCCTGGCAAATGTAGTAACATCTTAGGTGTTTTATTCTTTTTGTGCGCATCATGTATTGTTAATTCCCCGTCATGTTATTATAACACATGATTATTTCATTCTTGCTGATATTTTTTAGTATATACCTTACTTCATGATGTAAATTGGTTGTCTGAGTGTTATATCTTTAATCAACATTTGTTTGGTGATGCATATGTGTTTGTATGTGTGTCTCTGTTGAGTATTTTTCCAGTGTATGAATGTTGCGGATCTTGTCTGCCCATATGTCTTTGGTCTACCTCTGTTTCATGTTCTCAAGTATAGTATTAGACAGTTCATTGATATTAACGAATGCCATTCAAATATGTCTTTACAATGTCATAATGCATTACAACATATATGACAACAGTATGGATTATCTTGCAGATCTCATGGTTTCGGTAAATGATCACTTTCCCTGTACATGAACAGACTTCTGTCTGCGGCTAAATTTAAAAATGAGAAACAGTTCTAACAAAAGAATATTTATAGCATGCATGATTTTGATAACAGACAGAATGATTTTCAATGTTTACAGAAAAGTTGTTAGACTATTGTGGACCAAGAAGAAGAAAAACTGATTCTGCAGAACCTGAGCATTGAAGAAAACTGGCTCCTAGACAGTATGATGCCTCAGGAACTTGGGCCATGTAAAGCACCACAGTGCCTGGACAGAACAGTGATGGGAAGTAGGTTCCTGGAAGGAGAGGCAAGGGTCAACCAGCACAAAGATGGACACGAGACATAGACTTCCTGAGCTTGAGGCATCAGTGGTGGCCAGGGATCGGGAGGCTTTTCTGTGGAGCACAATGAGAGCCACACTCTGCATAGGGCTCTGAGGCATCAATGGTGGCCAGGGATCGGAAGGCTTTTCTGTGGAGCACAATGAGAGCCACACTCTGCATAGGGCTCTGAGGCATCAGTGGTGGCCAGGGATCGGGAGGCTTTTCTGTGGAGCACAATGAGAGCCACACTCTGCATAGGGCTCTGAGGCATCAATGGTGGCCAGGGATCAGGAGGCTTTTCTGTGGAGCACAATGAGAGCCACACTCTGCATAGGGCTCTGAGGCATCAATGGTGGCCAGGGATCGGGAGGCTTTTCTGTGGAGCACAATGAGAGCCACACTCTGCATAGGGCTCTGAGGCATCAGTGGTGGCCAGGGATCGGGAGGCTTTTCTGTGGAGCATGATGAGAGCCACACTCTGCGTAGGGCATCAGTGGTGGCCAGGGATCGGGAGGCTTTTCTGTGGAGCATGATGAGAGTCACACTCTGCATAGGGCTCTGAGGCATCAGTGGTGGCCAGGGATCAGGAGGCTTTTCTGTGGAGCATGATGAGAGCCACACTCTGCATAGGGCCTGCTTGATGATGCTGATTGTTCTGGTATGCACATATATGGCTGGCTGCTGGTGCTGTGGACTTCCTGCATCGTGTGGAACTTTGTAGGATATGTGGGAGAAGACTGGGGCACTTACAGAGTCATCCATGTCATTTTGTGTGATCTATAGGAGAAGCTTGGAGCACTTATGGAGTCATCCATGTCAGTTTGTGTGATCTATGGGAGAAGACTGCACATGGAGTCATCCATGTCAGTTTATGTGATCTATGGGAGAAGACTGGAGCACTTATGGAGTCATCCATGTCAGTTTGTGTGATCTATGGGAGAAGCTTGGAGCACTTATGGAGTCATCCATGTCAGTTTGTGTGATCTATGGGAGAAGCTTGGAGCACTTATGGAGTCATCCATGTCAGTTTGTGTGATCTATGGGAGAAGCTTGTAGCTCTTATGGAGTCATCCATGTCAGTTTGTGTGATCTATGGGAGAAGTCTGGAGCACTTATGGAGTCATCCATGTCAGTTTGTGTGATCTATGGGAGAAGCTTGGAGCACTTATGGAGTCATCTATGTCAGTTTGTGTGATCTATGGGAGAAGACTGGAGCACTTATGGAGTCATCCATGTCAGTTTGTGTGATCTATGGGAGAAGACTGGAGCACTTATGGAGTCATCTATGTCAGTTTGTGTGATCTATGGGAGAAGCTTGGATCACTTATGGGGTCATCCATGTCAGTTTGTGTGATCTATGGGAGAAGCTTGGAGCACTTATGGAGTCATCCATGTCAGTTTGTGTGATCTATTGGAGAAGACTGGAGCACTTATGGAGTCATCCATGTCAGTTTGTGTGATCTATGGGAGAAGACTGGAACACTTATGGAGTCATTCATGTGGTGTCCCTCTTTGTGTGATCTATAGAAGAAGACTGGGGCACTTATGGAGTCATCCATGTCAGTTTGTGTGATCTATGGGAGAAGCTTGGAGCACTTATGGAGTCATCCATGTCAGTTTGTGTGATCTATTGGAGAAGACTGGAGCACTTATGGAGTCATCCATGTCAGTTTGTGTGATCTATGGGAGAAGACTGGAGCACTTATGGAGTCATCTATGTCAGTTTGTGTGATCTATGGGAGAAGCTTGGAGCACTTATGGGGTCATCCATGTCAGTTTGTGTGATCTATGGGAGAAGCTTGGAGCACTTATGGAGTCATCCAGGTAAGTTTGTGTGATCTATTGGAGAATACTGGAGCACTTATGGAGTCATCCATGTCAGTTTGTGTGATCTATGGGAGAAGACTGGAACACTTATGGAGTCATTCATGTGGTGTCCCTCTTTGTGTGATCTATAGAAGAAGACTGGGGCACTTATGGAGTCATCCATGTCAGTTTGTGTGATCTATGGGAGAAGACTGGAACACTTATGGAGTCATCCATGTCAGTTTATGTGATCTATGGGAGAAGACTGGAGCACTTATGGAGTCATCCATGTCAGTTTGTGTGATCTATGGGAGAAGACTGGAGCACTTATGGAGTCATTCATGTGGTGTCCCTCTTCGTGTGATCTATAGGAGAAGACTGGAGCACTTATGGAGTCATCCATGTCAATTTGTGTGATCTGTGGGAGAAGACTGGAGCACTTATGGAGCCATCCATGTGGTGTCCCTCTTCGTGTGATCTATAGGAGAAGACTGGAGCACTTATGGAGTCATCCATGTCAGTTTGTGTGATCTGTGGGAGAAGACTGGAGCACTTATGGAGCCATCCATGTGGTGTCCCTCTTTGTGTGATCTATAGGAGAAGACTGGAGGACTTAAGGAGTCATCCATGTGCAGTGAAGATGAACCAAGCTAAACCAATCATGTGGCTGTTTTCAAGTCTAACTAGACAGGGATCAAGTTTCTTGAAGAAAGGCACAGTAGAAGTGTGTATTAAAGTTCATAATTGATGGGTTAATGTTGTAAAATGTGTTAGTCAATGTATGCTACATGTTTCATTCATAAAATGAGTTGACACGAGGAAGTCTGGCACTTGGCATGGCACTGTCACTTTCTCAGTAAGTGATGCTGTATATAGATGTATTAAAATCATGTTTCATTATATTTTATGTTTGATGAAGATCTGTGTTTTAAGCTTTGTAAGTAGACAGTAGCTGTGTCACTGTTACTAAAGTAGTGTGTTCATGTGTATGTGCAAGTGTACATAATTTCAACCAATCATTTGTCTAGCATGAAAGTCATGCAGTACTTACTTGAAACAACATCTTTCGTGTTATTTTCCTTAAGGTTATGTTTTAATGCATTCATATTTTAGTGGTATTGTTTGAACCTGTTTTGTTGACCCTCTTCCAGTTGTAATCAAACTTTTTTGCTTGGTGCGTACATTTGATACCTGGAGACATTATTTCCATTTTACATTGTGGTAATCATAGGTCAGTGTATCATTCTAAAACTGTGTTGTCTCACCTTTCAGCTGAGCGAACTTAAGCTTAGTTTAGGGATTCTCATGTCATTAAAATTTGGAAAACATTTCATTGCATTTTATATAACAGGTAAGGTAAAATGACCATATTTGTGACCGTGGGTTAGCAATAATGTGTTTAACAAGTATAAGTAACTTGGGAATGTTTTTTTTTAAATGTTGCATATCCCTTATAGGACGTTGCAGTCAACACCAGCATTTTTCAGCTGCTGTTGATGTACTATGAAAGTTTTACCTTTAGTATTTTGCCATTGCTTTCTGAACGACCGGCTCACATACCCCCGTAAGTTACCAGCGCATCGCGATCCGCTGCCGAGTCTCGCACAGCTGTTTTCCCCACGTGAATATACGGGATTACAAACAATGTCATTAAATTCTTGACCAGGGAGACCGACCAGGAATAGGTTTATTTGACTGAAATTAATACAGCTACTTAGGTTAATGAATATTTAGCCAATATGATAACATTGTCTTTGTACTCTGAGTTATTTGTACTCGGACAGTTGTATTTGTTTCATACAAGTGCCTGGAAAAGGCTAATGAAAGTAGAGCATTAAATACAAGGGGGCTTCAAATGAAAATCTTAAAAGTGTGATAGAAATTGCAATAACCATGCCATTGTCGTGTAACTTGTCAATATTGTTATTAAGGATGTCAAGAGTGTTAAGCACGTGACAATATGATGCAGACGAACACAGTGACGTCATAAGAATAGTTTAAAGATAGCCGCCTCATTTTTGACATGCACCAAAGTGGAGCAGCGTTCTGTTATCCAATTTTTGATCAGTGAAGGGGTGAAACCTAATGAAATTCATCAGCGAATGAAAGTCCAGTATGGTGATGCTTGCTTGTCAGTCCAGCAAGTGTGTGAGTGAAGTAGGAAGTTTCAACCAGCAATCAAATCCAAATGACATGGACTTCTGAGTAAAGGTGTATTTTTAAAACACGACAATGCTCGACCCCATACTACTCATGGAATAGTTCATACCATGGAAGTCCTCCACTTTTGGTGTGTACCACATCCCCCGTCCTCGCCAGACCTAGCCCCAAGTGGTTTCCATCTGTTTGGACAATTCAAGGAGTCATTGGGAGGTTTAAGGTTCTCATTGGAAGCCCCCTTGTATAAGAAGGTGGCAGTGTTCTTTGGTTATATAAAGAGAAGAGTAGCTTTGGAAAACTGACAACTGGAAATATCAGCGGTAGAAGAGGGCAGAGCAGACAGAGAGAAATGATGTTGGATGTTTTGTGAAGGCAGCATGAAGGAATAGTATTCATGGAATTGATCCAGAACACCAAGGCTGAGATCTGTGGAGATGCATGAATACTTTCACCAGTTGGCAGGACTCTTGATGATGATGTATGTATTTCATGGTTGACAAATGAAGATGTGTTAGAATACTTTCTAAATGATGACTTAGCTACTGTTGTGGTTCAAAGGTGATATGGTGTTGCTCCATTATAATAGTTAGGTGATGGGAGAAAAATGAAATAGCTAGTTCAGTATTGTGCAAGAGAAATTCATAACACAGTCTGCTAGAAGAAATAGCGTTAATGAGTTTTGTAACTATTATATGAAACTAAATTGACTGTTGTAACAGAAAGGCTTTGAAAAAGTAGAACAAGTTTGCCAGGAACTGTTTATTGAAGAGTCAGTTGAGCTAGCTGTTTGATTTTCTGTGTTTTCATACATGCATTAGGTTAAGTACCTCTGGGCAGCAACATATCTCACATTGTGCGTACATTTAAAATCAGATCATAGTTTTTCTTTAAAGTTTCAATGTGAGAATGCTGACAAATTGTGTGAGTTGTGAAACAGTTTAATTCTTACATTTTGTGAAATATATGAATGTGAATGTATTATGTAAATAAGACTTTAATCAGCAGCTGAAGCAGCACTCTTCCCTGGTGATCAGCCATTCTTGTTAGTGAGCTAAGTATGATAAGCATTCAGGTTGATTGCACAGCTGAAATATATTTTTCTGTACTGCTGATTACACACATAAGGATTTAAGGATTACACACATAAGGATTTAATGATTACATAAAAATTTAAGAATTATACACATAAAGATTTAAGGATTACACACACACAAAGATTTAAGGTTTGCATATACAGATTTAAGGATTACACACATAAGGATTACACATGTTGTCATCATAACAATAAATCAAGCTATCCAGGTATTTATCTTTGTCTTCCACTTGCTCTTTTCCGTGAAAGTTTGCATCACTTTTAGGCCATTGCCATTTGACGGCTTTCAGCTTCTTGACTTGTAGTCCTTGTTTTGAATACATACAGGTATAGGTTCTAGATAGTACTTTAACACAGTTTTTCTCATTGCAGGATTTATTTTACCAACACACTATACATGTGGTACAGTATTTACTGGAGACAACAGAACCTGCAGCATTTAGTAGATGTGGTTGTTACACGCAGAAGCAACTAGGGTTAGAATTAAACTAAGAAAACAGAAATTATAGTAATCCCCAAGAAGAAAGAAATACCACAATGTAACATCCAAGTAAAAATGTTTAAACTGGCGAATATGTATAAACTATCTCGGAATGCTATGCCAAAGGTAGCCTTTTGAAAGAGGAAAACTTACTCACCAATAAAACGTTATCAGTTGCAGTGAGGAAATGAGTGTTGAAGGCTGTTGTTTGCGTGTGAGACCTGGACAATCAGCATGCAAACTGGGAAATATCTAATAACGGTGGAAATGTGGTTTCTGAGGAAAATGCAAAGAATACCATCGATGGACAGAAAAACAAATGTGACAATCCTTCAAGAAACAAATGCAAACCATAAATTCATTACAGAAGTGGGACGCAGAGGTGTTTCCAAGGCACCAGGGCTGGGTTCTATACTGGCCAAGACCTATTAATGCAGTCTCGCTGAGCGTCCTGTGCAACAGGTCCCTTCGGGGTCCTGGCTGAAGTCAGTAGGATCGTTGATTCCTCCGAAGTCGGAGAGTCTCTGCCTGCACCGCGAGGAACCACCAGTCTGCACACCAATAAGTTAGACATGGGACAACGGGTACTCACGCAAACCTCAGGTCCTGTATGACATCACACTGATGTTGGACAACAGGATGTCTTCATCCGACATACAGGACTTCACGCTGGAGATAACAGCCAGCGAACACAAGCAAGCAAGCAATTACAGAAGTTTGATGTGGACAGTTAAGATTTTTCACATTGTCAGGAGAAGTACACTGGAAAACTTAGTGACAACTGGAAAAATTGATGAGAAAAGTACAAGGGAATGGTAAAAAGATAAATGCCTGGATGGTTTGGGCACATGGAATCATTGGGACAAGATCACAGCTGTGATCCAAGACTGGTGATTGTGTGAAAAGGCGGACCATGACTGCCTAGGCTTCTCGGTGGGCACATGATGATGATGATAGAAAGGTTTGTGAGCTGAGACATGACTCAGAATAAATTAAATTATATATGCAGCTGAGTTGTGAGAGATGTGTAAAAGATGAAAGTACAGCAATGTTGCTGTTATAGCTTGTATTATTCAATTGTAAGTGATGGATTTTAATGTTTGGTAGGGAAGAGCCTAATGTGGGTATGTGAAGTGTCAATACCCATCACATTTTGTAGACCTGAGTGCAAGGAGGAATAGGTGACCAGTCTTTGCCTCTCATGGCACGTGTCAAGAGCTGACATTGAACCCTCGTCTGACCTTGTTCATGCCAATGTAACATCCTAATCATTACAGCAACACACCGGCCCCCCATATGTGTTGTTTGGTAGAGATGAGAATAAATGCATGTTGATCTATGAGTGCTGCAAGATGACAGTATTCAAACAGTTATTGCTTTGTTAACACAGTAATATCATGTAGGAAATATTTAGTTTTAGTTTAGTCGATGGATCAACATCACGACATATGGGTGTAACCCATAAGTGCTCTGTTCCACTCCTAACTCAAGCCTGAGTCTGAAGAATCTCACCTCAGTGCACGAATTCTGTAGCACCGGCAAGGATCCTGAAATACTTTGGGTAGATTTTTAACTCAAAATTTTGCCCTGGCAGCGCCGTTAGGCTACTTTTTTTTTGATTTCCAACTGCCAAGGGATTTTTTACATATGCAACAATACACATGGATGTCTGATCTCACTGCCTAGAGACCAGGGGACATTTTGTTACTAGAAGTCCACATAAAAAAATCCCGGCCAGGATATGTAGGAAATGTGTTGGCATAGTGGTTAGTGTGCTTGCTAACAAACACATTGGCCCAGGTTCAGTCTACATTAGTGTCAGGATTTGTTCCAACCAGTTCCAAGGTCAAGCCGGACGTGTCACGTGGATACTGGGTAATGTGTTACACTTTTCTTGAGCATGTTTGGAAGGAAAGCGACGAGGAAGGCAGCTGGTCACCCTGCCTTATGATTTGGTGAGCTAGTATATGTAAATGTCTGTATTTCACACTCCTGCAGAAGCATCTACCACTAAGTTGCCTGTAATCCTATGTTAGCTTATTTCTTGACTGATTTGAAAGTATTGCCAAGTTCTCTGTTACTATGAAATCACACATACTATGGTTGAAGCATGCCTCAGAAGACCTCATTTGATCATTGAACTGCCTTCCTATTACCATGAATAATTGTGTAACCAGGAGATGGCTCAGATTAACTGATAATTATGTTTATGATGTTTTTATGTAAAGTTATTGATGGAATTTGTAACATGTAATATTTGTTAAATGTACTGAATGGTGTTAACTATTTTGAATCCTATGTTTTCCCAGCTAGTCTGCCTGTTCTAGACCCCTGAGTATTTTTTTCTGTAATTGTTTTTTATGCTTCCAGAATTATGGTAGGTGCTGATTCCATGATTTATTTTCTATGTCAACATTTTTTTTTAAAGATTTGTTTATTCAACAAAGAGAAGAAGAATGGAAACAGACCGTTGGCAGTAAAGAGCTTAAGATCTGAGAATGAAGAAGAAGGAAAGACATTGATTTTGCAGTATCTGTTTGCATATGAATGTTATGGATTTGGTTAATGAAAGGTGATGCTAGCTCACTTGCTAAGTGTTATGTGTTTTTGTAAGTAACAAGATTTGAGTTAATACAGTATATTATAACAAAGACGGGCTTGATAAGTGTACACTCAACAAAGTATTAAATGCCTATAGAAAATAAAATGAATACTGAAAGACACAAACAACCTTAGGTATGGCAGTTTTATTTTCTGGTGTTTTCCCGCTTTGAACTCAAGCATAGTCCATACTTGTGCTACTACTTCTAGTGCATTGACTGATATTTGCGTGTGGATCAGCTTTCCCCACTACCAGTGTCCCTCGCCATCAAGCAAACCCACTCTGACTTCAGTGCTAGGTGCTGTGAGTAAAATAATTCATTTATGCGCTAGAGGAAAACGTCTGTATTCCTTTGGTTTAGTCACCTGGTATTATTGTTGACAGAATAAAGTACATTTCAGGTTAATAGGATAAGGACCAACAGGATACAATTTAAAGTATATGTAGGAACTTTGGGAAAGATTATACTTAGAAATTCTACCAGTAGCAATATAAATTAAAGTCAATTATGTAGGCACTTTGGGAAAGATTATACTAAGAACTTCTAACAGAGACTGTATAAAGAATAGAGAGACACATCTCCTTGTTAAATATGTCGTGGAAGGGAAACTTGCAAAAGGAAGACAAAGCTACATGGATGGACAACATGAAGAGATTGATTGGGAGAAGTTTTTACTTTGGGACCAGGTTCGGAGGATAATCTCTATACCAACCTCACTTCCAGGCTCAGATGACCTGAATGAAAACCAGTGTTTCGGACTAAGAGTTAAAACTCATCTTCCAGAGGATTCACCAATTAACCAGCCAACCAATGCTTTTAACAGGTTGGACATCTAGCTTTTTCAGATGAAGGTTATATTTCAAACATTATAAAACCTCCCCTCAACACGAGGATTTGTATTAAACATTGGAAGAAGATGGGACCTATCCATTCTTGGCTATGGAAATCCCACGATGGTTAGCTTAAACTGGGTGTTGGTTCTTCCATTCTGGTATCCCTGTGGTATACAGTTGAGTGATGGGTTGATATGATTATTTTATTTAATGTTCTGAATTATAGGTTAGGTTAAGTTACACATATTTACACTGTGAGTTTAGCGTTGTTTATCAAATTTATGATATTCACATGATAGCTGTAGGTAAATCACGTGTAGATTAGTCAGTCATTGCTGCAGTTTGTTTAGACAAGGAAGAGTGTTTGCTGCAATAAACAGACATGTTTTCAATTCAGAAGTGTTGACTTAACATAATTATGAAAGTGTTATGTGCCATTTGTGGGAGAACTCATTATGAAAGTTTATGTGTATGAGTATTCTCTAGGAAAGGGTGTATGCTGTGTTTGAGTATTCATTATGAAAGTATGTTTGCTGTGTATAAGTAGTCATTGAGAAAGTATGTGTGCTGTGTGAGTAGTCTCTGGCAAAGTTTATGCGCTGTGTTTCTCTCTCAGGTTCCAACTTCACAACAATTTGCCCCATAATTGCTCCATTCTTGTGCCAGTAAATCACATAAAATGCTCATTGTCTCAAGTGAACTCATGAAGGAAATATTTGCTTTGACAAGACCAAATAGCCACAGCAATTACAACAAGCTGTCCTTCACTTGAATATGCAGTTTATTGAAAAAGAAGACAGCAGTCCAAATACAGGCATACAGCCTCTGCACAGATTATTGCATATGGCGGCCATTGAATCTGCCCTTCACAACATAACCACTGTGGACACATAGAGTACATGAAGAGTACATAGAGTATTCCAGAATTCACAGCACTCAACTCTGTAGCTGGGTGACAAAACTGGGTCCTGCAAGTACAAATCTGGGAAAATGCACTAACAAACTGTGCACTGAGACAATCAGCTCTCCAAGGTCATCAGTAGTCTTTGGGAAAGTTCATGTTCATAAATCCAATGTCATAAAACCAACTGCCAGTTTGGTGGTCCTTGTGTACTTGGTGGACTGTTTTTGACCATACTTGTTCTTCTATCTGAACTGTTACATTTTAACTATCAATGTTGATTTATTTAGTTGACATTTCTTGTTTTGGCTTAAGTATAAAGGCATTTATAATTTCACTTTATCTATGGCCCATTATTCTAATTTAGCGCAGAGCAGTCTTATCTGTTCTTTGGTAGCCTATAATATCCACTCAACCAGGTGTGAACAAGTGTGTTCTGTGTGAATAGATTGTTCTATGTGTGGGAGTAGTATCTGTGAAAATGTATAGATTGTTCTATGTGTGGGAGTATCTGTGAAAATGTATATGCTGTCTATGGGATGTAGCATTTGTGAAAGTTTTGTGTGCTGTGTAAGTAGTCGTTGTGAAGGACTATGTACTGTGTAAGTAGTCACTGTGGAGGTGTATGTGCTGTGTAGTCACTGTGAGAGTTTATGTGCTGTGTAAGTTGTCACTGTGAAGGTTTATGTGCTGTGTAAGTTGTCACTGTGAAAGTTTATGTGCTGTATAAGCAGTCATTGTGAAGGTTTATGTGCTGTGTAAGTTGTCACTGTGAAGGTTTATGTGCTGTGTAAGTTGTCACTGTGAAGGTTTATGTGCTGTGTAAGTTGTCACTGTGAATGTTTATGTGCTGTATAAGCAGTCATTGTGAAGGTTTATGTGCTGTGTAAGTTGTTACTGTGAAAGTTTATGTGCTGTATAAGCAGTCACTGTGAAGGTTTATGTGCTGTGTAAGTTGTCATTGTGAAAGTTTATGTGCTGTGTAAGTAGTCACTGTGAAGGTTTATGTGCTGTATAAGCAGTCACTGTGAAGGTTTATGTGCTGTGTAAGTTGTCACTGTGAAAGTTTATGTGCTGTATAAGCAGTCATTGTGAAGGTTTATGTGCTGTGTAAGTAGTCACTGTGAAAGTTTATGTGCTGTATAAGCAGTCACTATAAAGGTTTATGTGCTGTGTAAGTAGTCACTGTGAAGGTTTATGTGCTGTGTAAGTAGTCACTGTGAAGGTTTATGTGCTGTGTAAGTAGTCACTGTGAAGGTTTATGTGCTGTGTAAGTAGTCACTGTGAAGGTTTATGTGCTGTGTAAGTAGTCACTGTGAAAGTTTGTGCTGTGTAAGTTGTCACTGTGAATGTTTATGTGCTGTATAAGCAGTCACTGTGAAGGTTTATGTGCTGTGTAAGTTGTCACTGTGAAAGTTTATGTGCTGTATAAGCAGTCACTATAAAGGTTTATGTGCTGTGTAAGTAGTCACTGTGAAGGTTTATGTGCTGTGTAAGTAGTCACTGTGAAGATTTATGTGCTGTGTTAAGTAGTCCCTGGGAAAGTTTATGTGCTTTGTAAGTAGTCATTGTGGAGGTTTATATGCTGTGTTTATGAGTACTCATTGTAAATGTTTATGTGTTGTGTGAGGAGGATAATCGTAAAAATGTATGTGCCATGTGTATGAAATTATGAACGTTTGTATCCTGTGTATATGAGAAGTCACTGTGAACATTTATATGTTGTGTGTAAAGGTAGCAATGAAAAATGTACGTGCTATGTGTGTGTGTAGGTAGTAACTGTGAAAGTTTATGTGCTTTGTGTGGGAGTAGTCATTGTGAAAGTTTACGTGCTGCGTATATTATTAGTCATTGTGAATGTGTATGAATGATTATGAAAACTGAGTTGGTGTGTGTATTGTAAATGTGGTATTTATAAACAATGATTATGACAGTTGATATGTGTATTTGTTTAATTGTGATACGTATGAACAATGACTTTGAAAGTTGATCTATATGTGTGTTAGGGCAATGTGAAAATATCGGCTGAAAGTAGATTTTGCGACAAGACTTCACTGGTATTTAGGTTGAGAATTTCCACCTCATTATGACTCATCTCTCTAGTCGCCCTGACCCCTGGTCTTCAGTATTATGCTGAGAATACTGATCAACACAAAATACTGAGCTAAGAACAGATGAAACCGGCATGACACATTTGTCTCCATTTATTCTTCTAACATCATGGACGCCAATCAGTGACATTTGCATTGATGCTAGTAAATATATATATATATATATAATGTATGCATAGTATTACTAGCATATCTATTTAATTGCCCATTAATCCTATCAGCACTTGTCACTAACCACTATCACAGCACACTAACTCTGTCTAACAAGGTTGGTCATTGTAATTGTGGTGTGTATCAACAGTGGTTAATAGTTGATCTGTGTGTGTGTGATAAATGACTATGAAAGTTGACTATATATGTATGTTGTAACTGCGGTATGTGTGAGCATGACTATGAAAGTTGACTATATATGCATGTTGTAACCGCGGTATGTGTGAACATGACTATGAAAGTTGACTATATATGCATGTTGTAACCGCGGTATGTGTGAACATGACTATGAAAGTTGACTATATATGCATGTTGTAACCTGGTATGTGTGAACAATGACTATGAAAGTTTACTATATATGTATGTTATAACTGCGGTATGTGTGAATCTTCTTCTTTTCGTTCATCCGGAGTGTTTTTTCAGATGTGATTGCGGTGTGTCTGTTATGCGCCCTTGGGCCGAAACCCGTAGGCCAACACATCGACTTTAGCATGCTTTTTTGACCAGGTAGCATACCTGGGAGACTCTCACTTTTGTGGTGCCATCTACAACCATGCTGGCCAAGGTTGAACGGTCGAAGACAACGGTCATCCCTCAAAGGAAGGCAGGGACAGTCCATAGCATTTTCCGCCATCCAAGGTTGCTTCCATAGTTGCAGGGCCGACACATAACGCCCTGGATCTGGGCTCACCGAGGGAAATCGTCACGTCCTGCTCATGGCTGATTTAAATCCTCACTTCAATATATTGGTCATTTCGTTTTCCCCGGGCCATTCCGCACAAACCAGACATGTTCGTAGACGGCATCCACTCAGCGAGTTTTCGGACATGTGCTTGTCGTTGCGCCCATCAGAGCTGTTCCAGGCACGACAGACATTCGGAAACTACCTAGTCAGAGCTGTTCCGAACAAGAGCGGCATTCGGAAACTAGGTAGTCAGAGCTGTTCCTAGCACGAGAGACATTCGGGCGAGACATTTCACTCGGACGTAATTGCGTAGTATCAATTTTTAGTTTGCCACCCGTAGGCCGACACTTCCGACTTCTGGCGGGCATTTTTTAGTGAGGTTAGCCTTCCTCTGGTTTCGAGACACGTTAGACTGTTGTAATGACACCCACATCTCAGCTGGTCAAGATAGAACGATCAACGATATCGCGGACGGCCCTCAAGGGAAGGCAGGGGCAGACCATGGGCATCATCTCACTATCCGAGGAGGCTTCCATAATTGCAGAGCCGGCACATATTGCTCTGAGACTGGGCTCACCCAAGGAGTTTCCACGTCCTGCTCATGGCTGCTTTTGTTCCTCACTTCCATGTGTTGAGCATCCCGCTTGCCACTGATAGCTCAAGCACACACCAGGAGCGGTCAGATTGCGGGCGACATCCACTCGGTAAGCTTTTGCTTGTGACTTCAACCCACGCAATAGGTACGCTCGCCGTGCGTTCCATTTTGCGTTGAGACGTTCTTCCACTTATATCTACACTCTCTATGAGTTAGATACAGAGTTTCCGTAACCATGCCCTTCAACTGGGGCACTTTTCTTTCTTTTTTGTACTCGCTCACGAGGTAGGCTACATGTGCTGCCGGCTCAGCACCTTACCTTCGTGCAGCAGTGAACGGGAAACGGTCTGGCCCTCTCATCCGGGAATCCCTCATATCCCCCAGCTGAGAGCCTTTGAACATGTATCAGACCTGAGCATGTAGCTTGCTCAGTATCACGTTTCTTCTTCTTCTTTGCGTTCATCCGGAGTGATTTTTTCAGATGTGATTGCGGTGTGTCTGGTTAGGCACCCTCGGGTCGAAACCCTCAGGCCAACACATCCGACTTTTAGCGTGCATTTTTGACCAGGTTAGCAATCCTGGGAGACTCTCACTATTGTGGTACCGTCCACATCTCAGCTGGTCTAGTTGGAACAGTCGAAGACTACACGGTCATCCCTCAAGTGAAGGCAGGGACAGTCCATAGCATTTTCCGCCATCCTGGGTGGCTTCCATAATTGCAGAGCCGGCACATAACGCTCTGGTGCTGGGTTTACCGAGGGAATCGTCACGTCCTGCTCATGGCTGTTTTAATTCCTCACTTCAATATATTGGGCATTTCGCTCGCCCTGGGCCGTTCCTGCACAAACCAGTCAGCTCTGCGGTTGGTTTCCACTAAGCGAGTTTTCGGACATGTGCTTGTCCCTGTACTCATCAGAGCTGTTCCAGGCACGGCGGACATTCGGAAAACTACCTAGTCAGAGCTGTTCCGAACAAGAGCGGCATTCGGAAACTAGGTAGTCAGAGCTGTTCCTAGCACGGGAGACATTCGGACGAGACATTTCACTCGGACGTAAATGCGTAGTGTCAATTTTTAGTTTGCCACCCGTAGGACGACACTTCCGACTTCCGGCGGGCATTTTTTAGTGAGGTTAGCCTTCCTCTGGTTTCGAGACACGTTAGACTGTTGTAATGTCACCCACATCTCAGCTGGTCAAGATAGAACGATCAACGATATCGTGGTCTGCCCTCAAGGGAAGGCAGGGGCAGAACATGGGCATTATCTCGCTATCCAAGGAGGCTTCCATAATTGCAGAGCCGGCACATATTGCTCTGAGACTGGGCTCACCCAAGGAGTTTCCACGTCCTGCTCATGGCTGCTTTAGTTCCTCACTTCCATGTGTTGGGCATCCCACTTGCCACTGATCGCTCAATCACACACCAGGAGCGGTCAGACTGCGAGTGACATCCACTCGGTAAGCTTTTGCTTGTGACTTCAGACCACGCAATAGGTTCGCTCGCCGTGCGTTCCATCTTGCGTTGATGAGACATTATTCCACTTTTGTCTACACTCTCTATGAGTTAGATACAGACAGTTTCCGTAACCCTTCGACTGGGGCACTTTTCTGACTTTTTTGTACTCGCTCACGAGGTAGGCTACATGTGCTGCCGGCTCAGCACCTTACCTTCGTGCAGCAGTGAACGGGAAACGGCCAGGCCCCTTCATCCGGGAAACTCTCATATCCCCCAGCTGGGAGCCTTCGAACATGTATCAGACCTGAGCATGTAGCTTGCTCAGTATCATGTTTCTATTTTCCGGTAGACGGGTATCAGCCTGGCTCTCAGATCCGAGGGTTTGTGGCTTAGAGGCGTTCAGCCACAGCCCTCGACAGGGAGCCTTAAGAGTTTTGTCCGGACCAAGAAATTCTGCCTTTGTGCACCTCATTTAAATTTTGACTGCTATCCTCAGTCTATGCCTGCAGAGCAGCAGGTTGTGTCTCTCTTAGTCTGGTCCCTATCCCATAAGCTGTCCGATATGTAATTTTTCACCCATCGGCAAGCAAATGGGGTCTATGGGACACGCAAGCTCCCCCACCACGTCAAGGTGGAGACACATCGGGGGAGCCATCGACATTTGATAGGGCAGACATTTGAAAGATGCGTCGCCGGCACGTAAGGCCATGCGATCAGCACAAAGTTATCCAGAGTCACCAGTGGGAACGCCGCGCCCCGCGAAGGGCAACGACGATTGGTTTTGAACTAATAAAAGCGCTCTTTCCGCGAGGGTCGGAGCTTGGTAAGCATGTATTAGCTCTAGAATTGCCACAGTTATCCAAGTAGGATCGTGTCATCTAAGGAACCTCGACTGATTTAATAAGCCATTCGCGGTTTCACCGTGAGACAGTGTGAACTTAGACATGCATGGCTTAATCTTTGAGCCAAGCATATGACTACTGGCAGGATCAACCAGATATCTATCGGACAGACGGACTATTCACGCACACGCAAGCCAAGAGTAGCATCGCTAAAGCGCGCCCTCCCGGTACAAGGTGATACATGCAAAACCACTGGACGCCTACCGACGAGCTTTCAAGCTACGCCGGCAGGACTAACCGGAAAAAAAAAGGTATACCAGCTTACTGACTGCAGGCCCACTACTCATCGAGAGAGAGTGGGCGCTTATCGAGACTTTGTCGAACGGTCGTACAAATTTTGCTCTTTTGCCCGCTCAAACCACGACCCTGGCTGCACGATGCGGTTACATTCTTGAAACGCCTGCCTCGCTAACTCACGTTGGCTGGGAAGATCCCATTTTGGTGCACCTCACACAGCCATCCGAGACAACGAACGCTAGACGCGGAACTGATCTAGCGAACCAGACCAGCCCCACGTATCACGTTTCTATTTTCCGGTAGACGGGTATCGGCCTGGCTCTCAGATCCGAGGGTTTGTGGCTTAGAGGCGTTCAGCCACAGCCCTCGACAGGGAGCCTTAAGAGTTTTGTCCGAACCAAGAAATTCTGCCTTCGTGCACCTGATTTAAATTTTGACTGCTATCCTCAGTCTATACCTGCAGAGCAGCAGGTTGTGTCTCTCTTAGTCTGGTCCCTATCCCATAAGCTGTCCGATATGTAATTTTTCACCCATCGGCAAGCAAATGGGGTCGATGGGACACGCAAGCTCCCCCACCACGTCAAGGTGGAGACACACGGGGGAGTATGTGTGAATGATAACTATGAAAGTTGACTATATATGAATGTTGTAACTGTGGTATGTGTAAACAATGACCATGAAAGTTTACTATGTATGTATGTATGTTGTAACCGTGGTATGTGTAAACAATGACCATGAAAGTTGACTACATATGTATGTTGTAACTGCGGTATAAGTGAACAATAACTATGAAAGTTTACTACATATGTATGTTATAACTGTGGTATGTGTAAACAATGACTGTGAAAGTTGACCACGAGGGTAAGTTAATAAGTAAGTCACAAATGGCTGCAGAAAAATAACTAACTATTTTAACTTATTATTGAACAATAACTATGAAAGTTGACTATATATGTATGTTGTAACTGCGGTATAATTGAACAATAACTATGAAAGTTGACTATATATGTATGTTGTAACTGTGGTATGTGTAAACAATGACTATGAAAGTTGTCTACGAGGGTAAGTTAATAAGTAAGTCACAAATGGCTGTAGAAAAATAACTTAACTATGAAACAACTTGAAACCAGTTTATTTTATACATACATTGTCCCTTTATTTCTCAACATAATTTCCACCAGCATTGATGCATTTTCCCCATCGTTTTATCAGTCATCCCAAACTGGCTGCATAGAACTGCGTGCTTTGTTTTCATTTACTGGCCATCACACAGAACTGTGTGACTTACTTATTGACTCAGCCTCAAACCATTTCCTACCCAGCTATGCACCGCTTTATGGAAAATAGCCAGGGGCTAAGTCCACTGAAAACCCACCTTGGCTGGAGACATTTCGCGAGTGACGTCGAAGCTGAATGTGAAGTGAAAACATGGTTTAGAAAACAGAGCACGCAGTTCTATGCAGCTGGTTTGGGAGGACTGATAAAACGATGGGATAAGTGCATCGATGTTGGTGGAAATTATGTTGAGAAATAAAGGGACAATGTATGTATAAAAAGAAACTGATTTCAAGTTGTTGTATATTTAGTTATTTTTCTACAGCCATTTGTGACTGACTTATTAACTTACCCTCGTATATGCGTATTTTGTAACCGTAGTTTGTTTGAACAATGACTATGAAAGTTGAACTATATGTATGCGTTATAATTGTGGTACTATAAACAATAACTATGAAAGTCGATGTATATATTGTGTTGTAATTGTGGCAAGTAAAACAATGACTGCCAGCATCTGTGTATCAGGTGCAGTGAACACATTTCATAATTCTCCGACATAAAATGAGGTTTCAAAACCAGCTGTAGATGATTTGAAAGCATCCACCTTGCATTTATTTTGAGGTATGAGCGTCAGTCATTCAAAAAGCAATGGCAAACTACTGAATGTAAATATTGTCATAATTGTTACACGCATGAAGAATTGACTATGAAAACTGACATGCAGATTGTAAGGTTGTCAGATTACTATATCTATCATGACTAAACCAACCCTTCTGGTATAAAATCTCCAAGACATTTATAGAAACGGTGAAACAAACAATAAACTACCCACAAAATATATCTGTTTCTTGTAATATTGTGTCGAACAAGACTTTTATCATTGCAAGATGTGAATCGGAAATATTTGGTTAAAGCACACTGCAATACTCACACACCAACAATCGCCCAATAAATAAAGAGAACATCATTTTTAATATTTATTTGATGAAAAGTAAAGCTACAATAGTAAAGTTGCAGTCCATATACATAAAAGCTCTAGCGAAATAAATATACATAGAAAAATTGTGTTCACTAAAAATGAATAGCTACAGACAGTGTGGGTAAGACTTTCACTGACTTACAGAACACTTTAACATTTTCTCTTGTACATTCTTGGAGGTGGCCGACAAATCAGGATATTGTCTGTCAAATGGGAAGATATGAATTTTCAACCTAGAATACCTAGGTTATTCTACCTGTTAAATTTAAGAAACTAGAATGTAACAGAAGCAAATGATATGCTGGGAAACCAAAAAACAAAAAAAAATCTACATACTATACTTCATTAAATGAAACAAATAGATATGTTAAGATCTTGTGAAGAAAACATGCTAGCACAAACATGTGCATGCCTTACAAAGACCCAAGTAAGGTTAAATGAAATTAGTGTTACACACCTTACAAGGACCAGGTGAACTGTGATTTGTTTTCACCTGGTGTAGGCCCTTTTAAGGTTATGCACTTGTGTTTGCGCTTGCTTTTTCTCTGCAGTATCTTAACGTACCTTTTCTTTCATTTGATACTGTCATATCCTGCTGCAGTCAAAATCTTTCTTATTTGCTATACTTCACAAACAAGAGAGATCCCATCTTTGGTATGTTATGTAGATTGGATTTATGGTTTCCCTGTAGGATCTCTACATATTCCATTTGTTATGTTTCACTTGCCATTGTTCTGCTGCAGTTGTTATCTTTCTAGGCTACCCATAGTGAACTCAGAGTAAAAGATTCCAGTCCAGGAAAGAGTCAGACAAGGATGTTTATTATCACCAAGTCTATTCAATTCTTATTTGAAGATGATGGGCAACACTACCATAAAACATCACATAGCTTATGGTTTAAAGTAATGGTGTATAAATATCAATTACCACAAGTATGTCTCAAAGGGTTGATTCTACCCCATTAAATAGTATATGTTACCACAAGTATGTCTCAAAGGGTATGTATCAAAAGGTTGACTCTACCCCATTAAACAGTATATGTGATGTCTTCTTCTTCGTTCATCCGGAGTTTTTTTCCCGGACGTGATTGCGTTGTGCCTGTTTACAGCAGAGCTGCGTTCTTGCGCCGTTAGGCCGACACATCCGACTTCTGCAGGCATTTGTTGACCGGGTTAACCTTCCCCATTAAATAGGATGTGTTGCCACGAGTATGTCTCAAATGATTGACACAACCCCATTAAACAGGATATGTTGCCACAAGTATGTCTCAAATGATTGACACAACCCAATTAAACAGGATATGTTGCCACAAGTATGTCTCAAATGGTTGATACAATCCTATTAAATAGTATATGTTGCCACAAGTATGCCTCAAAGGGTTAATTCTACCTCATTGAACAGTATATGTTGCCACAAGTATGTCTCAAAGGGTATGTCTCAAAAGGTTGACTCTAACCCATTAAACAGTATATGTGATGTCTCAAAGTGTTGATTCTACCCCATTAAACAGAATGTGTTGCCACAAGTATGTCTCAAATGGTTGACGCAACCTCATTAAACAGGATATGTTGCCAAAAATATGTCTCAAATGGTTGACTATACTCCCTTAACCATTAAACAGTATATGTTACCACACATATGTCTCAAAGGGTTGACTCTACCCCATTAAATATTATATGTGATGTCTCAAAGGGTTGACGCTACCCCATTAAACAGGATGTGTTGCCACAAGTATGTCTCAAATGGCTGACACCTCATTAAACAGGATATGTTTCCACAAGTATGTCTCAAATGGTTGACACAACCCCATTCAACATGATATGTTGCCACAACTGTGTCTCAAATGGTTGATACAATCCCATTAAATAGTATGTGTTGCCACAAGTATGTGTCAAAGGGTTGACTCAACCCCATTAAACAGTATGTTGCCACAAGTTTACCTCAAAGAGTTGATTCTACCTCATTAAACAGTATATGTTGCCACAAGTATGTCTCAACTCAGAATTCACACCCTATGGTAGCATCGACCTTGGAATTACCTTGAAATTTTAACGCAAAACAAAGCAATGACAGTGAAATCCACGAAAGTTAAAATATAACATATGCAAACATTTTAAGTAAATAACATTAAAAAATTTTCTCCCCAAAAATGTTGACTGTAAATTTACTTTGAAAGCCCCCGAAAGATATGGCACTATTACATTCCTTACAGTGGAGGTAAAAAAAAAAAATAGGATGGAAATTTAAGAGAGTGAAAATAATTAACATCACAGATAATAAGTTTTTCCGAGTCCAAACCCCAATTTCTTTATCAGTAAATATTGGTAAATTTCATCCTTTTGTATCAATGGTTCCACTTTCCCATGTAAATTATGTTTATGTGAACTGAAATGACCAATCAGATGCTGAGTTAGTGGTCTACGAATAACAAATATACAACTATTATTTTATTGGATAACTCTGAATAAACATGGCTGCTCCCCATGCAAACCCATAGATGCTCCAGCTCCCCAAGGCAGGGTGTAGATGCTGAAGATTCCAGTGATATGCTGGTTGTAAACACTTCAGACTCATTCTCTCATTTATCCTTCCTTGCCAGGACTAAACTTAAATCCAAACTCCTGCATCCTTAAATATGTTGTTTTTTCTGTTATTTATCTTCACTTAGTCGTTCACAGATAGTCATTCATAGACATTTGGGGCAGAGCAGATCAGATATTATGATGCATACCTTTGGCTCCAAGCAAACCAAATCCATCTCATGGAGTTGACTGTCTACAGAAACACAAGCAGGGTGGTATACTCTCCACCGATCCTGGGGTAGTAGATTGGACATCTAGCCTTCTTGGATAATAGCGAAACACTAGGAGGACTCATCTGCACACTTTGTATGTTAAAATTCATTGGCAGTCGGAAATCGAAAAAAAAGAAGGCCAAATAGGCTGTTTTCAAGGCAACATTTCTATATTAGAAAAGCCAGCCACAAAAATTTGACTTTGCTATACACACACCTGTTTCCTATCTAGTGCTAGAGAGTTCATGCACTGTGCTGGGATTCTCCTTGTGTGATTTATGGCAGGAGACTGGAACACTTATGGAGATATCCATATGCAATTAAAGCAAAACTTTACAAAACAAAACGTAATCAAGATAGTCTTCAAATATCTCTCTTGATGATCTGCTTCTGGCACTCTTGAAGCCAACAGATTCACTTATTTGTTGCCTTGTCTTCCAGAATTACCCAAAGTGTGTATATTCATACAAGTCCATGTAAAAGAGACATACCTATTCTTGACAGCCACTCATGCCCCTTCTGTCCATTTTGAACTTAATGAGCACAATTTATTACTCTGGTGATCTGAATGTCAGATAGCTATCTCAAAGCCACACCGATCGCATCCATCTCCATCTTCATACTGAAATATGCTCGTTTCTGCTTAGCAAAAATCTGACCCTAGCTAAGAATCTTTAACCAGATTTCTCTCCATGATGCACAGAACCATCGGTCTATCTTTTAGCATCCTCTTAGCCAGCATTTTCATCTATCAATTGTTTAACCTCTAAATTCTGCCAGCCCATTACATCACTCTGTGCCCAATGTGATAATCTTATAGAAGCATTTGCCTGCCCTATCAATCCATTTTTGCTCCCTGCATAACTGCTTGATTACGACCTCTTGCCCAATATCTTGATTCTGCTTCCACCATCCATGACCTTCCTCTATTCATCTTCCTCTGAGATAATTCTGGTTACTATGTAGTGGCACCGGTCTCTGTGGCTGAAGGGCTTGCGAACGCGGTTTGTGAGCCCGTATACCCGGGTTCGAAACACGGCAGTGCTGGTTTTTTCGAAAAAGGTATAGAGGCCGGTCATTCAGAAAGCAATGGCAAACTACTGAACGTAACACTTGCCTAGTACATCAACAGCAGTAGTGGCTGTCTGTCGTTATCAGTGCCTCACATGTAAGCCTTAGCTGGTGCCAGTGCAAGTCTAAACATCACTGATATAAACACAAGCATATATCTCATCTTTCAGATTTGGGACAATCAAGGGACAATTCTCATTTCTTCATTCTAGATCTATTCCAAATTTCTTGTACAGTGAATCAGACACGTGTTAAAATAGCCAGACCACAGGTAATCACTGAAAGGATTA
Source organism: Cepaea hortensis (assembly GCA_963921405.1). Classification (NCBI taxonomy): domain Eukaryota; kingdom Metazoa; phylum Mollusca; class Gastropoda; order Stylommatophora; family Helicidae; genus Cepaea; species Cepaea hortensis. The sequence continues at coordinate 93,802,933 of OY992880.1, read as the reverse complement.
ACTGGTTGAGCAATAGTGCAAATAATCTCTGCTTCAGGTTTTCATTTGGTAATAGGATCCATGCAGGTCTCTCTGACCGAGGGGTTACACAACTTTCTCTCCTGTTTATCCACGCAGGGTCTCGCAGCGCACGAGAATTGGAAGCGGTTCTATCCGCGCTGGTGATTTGCTGGATAATGAGCCGGCCGCTCAGAAAGCAATAGCAAACTACTGAGCGTAATCTTGCCAAGAGATCAACAATCAGCTGAAAGATGCTGATGTTGACAGCGATGTCCTGTAAAGGATATGCAAATTAAAAAAAAAAAAAAAATAGGATACATGTATTCTAGGCTATAATCAAATGTCACTCCTAGATGTATCATTGATTGCATCTTTCAATTGACTGTCCATTTAGAGATATGCTAGGCAGGTCTGCTTTCCATATTGAGTTGTTTAATGGGCACAGCAAAACACTAGTCTTCCCAGGATTCACCACTGAACTGATTTGCTTACTTCATTCAGCCATCTTCTGCAATGTCCCTTGTAGCAATGTCACTTGTAGCAATGTCCCTTGTATAAACTTTGTCCTGGCTAGCTTTGCTGTACAGATGTTGAACAACACCGGTGATATTGGAGGGTCCTGAGGTAGACTAGGACATATAAGCAGTGCTTCTAATGTCCAGGTTCCAAAATGGAATTGTTCTGTCCATCAAAGCAACTGAATTTCAGTTTACAAGCCAAGGTTTAATGGCATAGTCCAACAAGCATTGCATAAGATGCATTAAGACTAAATAAGTGTAGGCATCTTTGCTGTCACAGCAACTTCTTGCTAGCTTTAAAACCCCTCATACATGTCATATGGAAATATTCTAGCCTCTTATTCTTCAGCAATCAACATGTTTGCTGTGCATTCACTTTGGCAAAGTCATGAACAGAACAGTTTGCCCGAGGTTTTCACTCATCCCCAGGAGTTTGTCTAAAAGGATTGCTCCTGTGGGCCCGATTTCCTTTCTCTGTGAAATGAAGTCAGGGCAGTCTTGTAGGGCATAATCTGAGGTTTGCTGTTTCAAGCAATATTTTGTCACTTTTGATGGCCTGTAAGTGCTAGTAGTATCTGGAAACTGTGCACTCTCCAAACATCACATGCTTAACCATTGAGTTTTCCTGCAATTTACAATATACATTCTGAAGGGTGATCATTCTATGACTGTCAAGGTGTGAAGGATTCTTCCACATTTTGGCATTGGCTCCAGATAACTATTTAACCAGTCCTCTGGTACCTTGGAAGTCCAAATACTGACACTGAAATCCCTCTCACACAGTGCATTTATGCACCACCCAGCTACTTGATGTTGCCATACTGAATGCCTGGTACTGATAGATACTGTGAAAGAGATAGACAAGTGTTCAATGGAAGCAACACATTGCTAGCCAGGTGCTGTCATTGTCATTTAACAAAAAACTGTCATTTACTGCCAATATAGTACATATGACTCTCTTAAGGTAGCCAAATGCCTCATCATCTAATTAGTGACGCGCATGAATGGATTAACGAGTTCCCACTGTCCCTATCTACTATCCAGCGAAACCACAACCAAGGGAACGGGCTTGGTAGAATCAGAGGGGAAAGAAGACCCTGTTGATCTTGACACATGAAGGATGTAGCATAGGTGGGAGCGCAAGCACAAATGAAATACCACTACTTTTATCATTTCTTTACTTATTTAGTCAGGGAGATTTGTTCACAACACATGAGCAATATCTCCGGCAGGCCGATTCTCGCTGATCGTGGGGTCCGCACAGTGTCAGACAGGGAGATTTGTTCGCTATTGCAGTCGCCGTGAACTGTGCAAGTTAGAGTTTTCTTTTTGCCCCTCACAGAAAAAAACTTCACACCTTACCAAGGATTCGAACCCAGGTCTCCTGAAGGAGAATCCGGCATTATAGCCACTCGGCCAGCCGTCCTCGCTAGCCTGGTAGTGATAGGACTTAATAATAGACACAATAATCACACAAGTCTAGAAAAAAAACATCCCATGATTATATGCATTATAAAAAAGCAAACAATATTCAACATATCTAAATCACTTTACAAATCATTGTTAACATGTATTGGAATCTCAATGGTGTGTAAGCACATGCCCACCCACCACTATGAGTGTGTGCGTACATGTGCAGGGTGTGAGCATGTGTATAGGGAAAGGGGGGTGGGAGAAGAGTCACTGACTAAAAGTTAGCTACATATCCTTTACAGGATGTCGCAGTCAAACCCAGCATTTTTTGGCCGTTAGTAATTTCTTGGCAAATTTATGTTCAGTAGTTCGCCATTGCTTTCTGAACGACCGGCACTCATACTTTTGTGTGAAAATACATCGCAAAGTGGTCTGCTTCCAAATCACCCACAGCTGTGTTTCGAACGCGGTATGCAGGATTACAAATTGCATCCGTAACCCCTTCATCACACTGACTAAATCTACTATAAACATGGAAAATGTTCACAAGATTGGAACTTAAGATATTTAAAGTCATTGCGCTGTGCAAGAAAAAATACTATTGAGATTCCAATCTATACATTTACATATATAATTAGTGAAAAAGCATATTATGTGTCCACTTGCAGTATGATCTACGTAGTGGACAATTTGAAATGGTTTGGTATTAGGTCTTATCCATGTCAGAAGTAAGATCAAATGCTATGTCACCCAAAATAGTCTGAAGCATTCTTCAAATCCAACTTTTTCAGAAAAACTGCATAACAAAGATCACTAGCAAATAAAGGGAAATGTGTATTTTGCTAGCAGTACGAAAGATGTTAGCAAATATCACACCTTATGCAGTGGTCACCTCAGAAACATATCTAATGGTCTAAATCTTAGAGAATAAACTACAACCAGTTGGCCACATTTATGCTTTACTTTCACTTTTGTAACACACAGCAGATCAGAGGATAATCCCTACAAAAGCTGTAGAATTTTGAAAACAATATGCTTTACTTTCACATGTGTAACATACAGCTAGATTAAGTTAAAGTTAGTTGCATATCCTTTACAGGACGTAGCAGTCAAACCCATTATTTTTTTGGCTGTTTGTGATTCCAGGGCAAGTTTACATTCAGTAGTTTGCCACTGCCTTCTGAACGACCAGCACTCATACCTGGCGTAAGAGTTCATGACTCTCCACAGATCTCGGTCTTTGGTTTTCTGGATCAACTCTGCTGTTGATATTCCTCCATGCCACTGTCGCAATCCATCCAGCATCATTCCTCGTCGTCTGCCTCTGCCTCTCTTCCCCTCGATCTTTTCAGTTGTCACGATGTTCTCCAGCGCCTCTCTTCTCAACACATGACCAAAAAAAGCTGTTTGTTTCTTTCTTATTGTTGTATATAATGTTCTAGTTTCATTAGCCTCTTTATGGCATTCATTGTTAGTTACTTTGGCAGTCCAAGGAATTTGCAACATTCGTCTAAGGAACCTCATCTCTGCTGCTTCCAATCTCTTCCTAATTTGTTCATTTATATTCCAAGATTCACAGCCATACAGCAAAACAGGTTCTATATAGCTCTTCAACACTCTCTTTCTTACATTCAACGATGACTTATTGCATAAGATATTCTTAATTTTCTGAAATGCAGCCTTCGCTTGGCATATTCTGCTCTTGATCTCTGTTGTGCATCCTCCATCTGATGTTATAAATGTCCCTAGATATTTAAAACTATCTACTAGGTGAATATATTTCCCTTTTATCTCTATTTCACATTTGGGTGTCACCTGTTTCTTTGATATCAACATTGTTACTGTTTTCTCGATATTTAAGGAGAATCCTTTCTTTGCACTCTCTGTTACTACAATGTCCAACAATTTCTGTAGATCTGTTGCATTATCTGTTATCAATACTGTGTCATCTGCATAACGTATATTATTTATACTATAACCTCCAAATATTATTCCTGGCTTTTCTTTGATCTCTCTCATTATTACTTCGCTATAGAGGGAGAAGAGTTCCGGTGACAAAACACATCCCTGTCTTACTCCCAACTCCCAAATGTGTTCATAATTTCCTTCTTTATTTCCCATTTTAATTGCTGCTGTTTGGTTCCAGTAAATATTTTTATTATTCCGAGATCTTTCCCATCAATATCTTCCAACATTTTAATCAGTTCATCATGTTTTACATTATCAAATGCCTTAGTATAATCTATGAAGCACAAATATATGTCTTTCTTTATATCTATTGATCTTTCTAATAGTTGATTTATTTGGTTGTTTTGGGATTTGAGATTTAAATATTGAGCACAACCCACTACTGGCAACGCTGATCGTATTCTGGTATGAACTTAAGGCCTATCCACGTCAATGTGGAAGCACTAGACTCGAGTTTCACTCTAGTTTGAGCTCATCAGTAGTGCAAATCCTTGACCGGACCCAAGTGTTCGTAATGTGTATATTGCATTGTTTGTACCTTTTCCTTCCACAAATTCATACTGTTCTTCACTAATTTCCATTTTATTTTCTTCCTTGTTCTTCTCATTACAATTCTAGGTAGCTACTGAGCTAGATTGGGAAATTATTTTTACAAGCTGTATTATTTCGAAAACACAAAAGTCTGTAATAAATATGGCCAACTATATGACTCAGAGGTGTGGCTGAGAGGTTATGAGTCTGCCTTAGGCCCAGATGTCACCAAGTTCAAATCCCAGCATAAGGTTGGAAATTTTCACAAGACCCATTGTTTCTAACAATATCAGACATTTCCCTAATCTCTTGAGTAGTGAGACTGAATACTTCAGTTTTCTTGGATGAGGGTGAAAACAGCAGGTCTTGTGTGCAAGTTTGTACACAATAAAAATCCCACAGCAATTAAAAATTTCAAAGTGTCGGCTGTAAGGAAACTGACCCGGTAAACCTGTTGGGAATAATAATCTACCCTCTGGCAGACAGCGTCTGGTACCTTCAACGGAATTTGTCCTGAGTTTGAAATCTGTACACAAATGTATGCTAGAAACTTTGAGCTACAGAGGTGCACAGTTAGTCATACTCTTCTCAAGAAAGGAATGAAGACGAATTAGCATCTTTGCCATTTCCAAATCATTTCAAACTGCAAGTCAACAAGTGTAAGTAAAAACCATCATTCAACAAAAAAAAAGGTACAGGTAGCACAAGTGCTAAATATCTTTTGTTGTTATCACCAGGTCAGTTCCAGGCAATTATGTAAACATGTTACATAGAAAGTCTAATTTTCTGTAAAATCATGATCACATGTGGTTTGAAATATTACAGAAAACTGAAAATCTGAAAATTGCAGATACAATTTTGTCCAATATAAAATGTCGACCTGGTGTACAAATCCTGGGATACCATTAAGATCGTATGTACAACATATGGGTAAAATAAATTGTTGATAAAAAAGTAAAAATCATAGCAGCTATTGAAAACACTGATAAAAATGTGTTGCCCCATACACAGCAGCATTTGAATTAGTGTGTGTATGTGTTGCAAATTACTAATGGTACCTATACTGAATGTTTGTAACTTTAATTTTAATAAGATTGAGTGTGAGAAACAACCCCAAATACAAAATAGGTGGGCTATCATCTGGTGGCATGCGTTTTGGTCCAGACATCTCCATGACTGGATATGGATCAATATGATCCTCTTCAGACCCAATACACTTAAACCATGGGGACAGGAGGTTGGAATCTTCATCGGCACTTTCAGTATAACTGCAGTCATTATCTGACAGTCCTGAACTGTCAAAATCGCTACTATCAGAGCTAGTCAATGCTAGCACGTCTTCGGGTTCAAAGCTGGCCATTTTAAAGAAATCAACCCCAAAATGTGGATGTTGCATCTGAAGTTCCTCGATTGGTAACTCTATTATGTTACTAAATATTTAATTTAGCAAGTAAAGGACTCTTCCACATGCCTTAGGTGCCATGGTCGTATAGTGCTGGCTCCATATTTGTTCAGACCCACCAGTAGCGATGTGGTCTGTATCATATTTCCTAAGAAATTTCCCAGTACTCATGTTAGACTGGGTACATAAAAATAAAACACCCTGATGTGGATTCAAACCCATGACACAGGGTTGGCAGGCAAGCATCTAGCCACTATGCTATCATTGCTCCCATTTAATAACACAGATAATTTCAGACATTCTCTATTATAGTTTCATTAACAATAAGTTACCATGATTTGTCTTCATAACACAATTTCAATATGAGTATTGATAGGCACTCACAGAAGACAAAAGACACTTAAAAACAAAGGACTCACAAGACAACAGAAAAACTGGCAGCTCAGGCACACACGGAATAAAACTTCTAACATTTCTTTTGAATTACACATCCTCCAATTTCTATTTCTTTCCCTGTTCCTAAAACGCTAATCAACACCTATGAATTTGTTTGCTTGTTGTTTCAATGACCTGATAAGATTTCCAAAACTGATTAACTCTATACATTCTATCTTAAAGAATATTCAGGTCTGCATTTTTTAGACAGCCATCTTTGTTTTGGAGAAATGGGAACAATATTATATAGCTTAGTAGCTAGCATGCGTGAGTGACAGCTTGGAGGTTATGAGTTTGAATCCATATCAGAGAAGAGTTTTAAAATTGACCTGGGCTGCCAGGTTGGTCCAACCTAAAATGGGTTGCAGGAAATGATCTGTGATGCAATGGCGGCCAGCGTTATATTGACCACATCAGCTATCGAGTGTCAATTGGTCTATAATATAGAGGTCTAGTATCCACACACCTCACGGCATGTAAAAGGGTCCTTTGCCATTTTCCCTTGCAGCTCTGGGATCAACGTTAAAGTTTGTTGTATATTCTTTACAGGATGTGCAGTCAACCCCAGCATTATTGGGCTGTTTGTGATTTCTTGGCAAGTTAATGCTCAGTAGTTTTCCATTGTTTTCTGAATGACCGACACTCATACCATTGTATGGAAACCAACATAAGGCAGTCTGCTTCCAAATCGCCCGCAGGGGTGTTATGAATGCAGTGTGGGATTACAAATTGCATCGGTAAACCCTTCGCCACAGAGCCAGATCAACGTAACCTCATAAAAATGTCTAGATTTTCACATTTTCCTAGGAACTGTCTGTTCAGGAAAGGTCGTTATAAAGGTAACGAGCCTTTCCCACCACAAATATCATGTCCTAGAACACGTGAAGGCCTAACACTTCACACCCCAGTGGCAGTATCTGCTATGGGACTTTATTTACCCATTTTATGTGATCCCAGAGTTGTAGTGGTTAGAAAAGAGAATCCTGCATCAACAGCAGACTCAACATGGGTGAATGTCTCGGTAAGTTCAATGTATGAGGACTGACTTCATCACACTGGGTTCTACAGCATATGACTCAATCTTCTTTCTGCAGAGCAGTCTGTTAAACGAGTCGCAGAGAGTACGAGCTTCGTAGCCCCAGTGACACCTCCCAGGGGGCTTAAATACACTGCGCTCATGAATGAGTCCACTAACAAACCCATCACTTACGTAGCTCAAGGCATGTGGGTTGACCAATTCACCACGGAGACTGCCCGTCTTGATAAGTAAACTTGCTAACCTCTATGTCACCGCAGCTCCTAATTACGAGGGTGATTCAAATGAAAACCTTGAACGTGTGATAGAAATTACAATAATCATGTCATTATCTTGTAACCTGTCAATATTGTTGTTAAGGATGTCAATAGTGTTAAGCATGTGACATCATGGTGCAGATGAACACAGTGATGTCTTAAAGACAGTTTAAAGATGGCCACCTCACTTTTGAAATGCGCTAAATAGAAGCAGCATTCTGTTATTTGTTTTTTATCAGTTAAGATGTGAAACCTGTAGAAATTTATTAGTGAATAAGGTCCAGTATGGTGATGCATTCAGTCAGCAAGTGTGTGAATGGAGTAGAAAGTTTCAAAACTGTTTGGTCCAATGAAGAGCTACAGAGGTGGTTCATGAGTGGTTACACACAAGAACAAGAGAATGTTTTTCTACAAGAATCCAAGCACTTTATCAGCACTTGCATTGAACGCTGTGGTGACTACATAAAAAGAATGATACATTTGTTCTTTACTTTTGTCAGAATATATTCACACACACACAAAACATTTCAAGGTTTTTATTTGAAGCCTCCTCATAATATACCTTTCATTAAATACATTTGTTGTTGTTGTTTGTTTCTACTGTTTTGTTTTGTTTTCCTGATTTTTTTGTTTTTTTTTGTTGCTCTGTTTAATGGTGGACCCACAAAGTGGACCCACATCTTGTACATTTCAATACATGCAAATCTGACACAGAATTATTCAAGTCTTATTTTCTTTTCTGGGGGTGGATGAACACCTCGAACAAAATATAGAGCTTCATCTGCCTCACTCTGATTACCTTCGTCTGTTGACCATGCACTTAATTTTGACGTTGATCTTTTCATCCAGGTCACAGAACTGTTGGTCTGAGTTACCATGTCAGTTACAAGTGACATCCCTTGAGGGATGAACTGATTAGCACCTATGTTTTCAGTGTTCATTTCAGTTTCGGAACCTTCTTCTTCTCTGCCTGCCAGTGATGTACCACCAAAGGCCCCAGAGCCTGTTTTCAAGTTATAATTATTTGCTACATTATACAAACTATCTGGTAATACATTTTCTTGAATGCCAATGTTGTATCCAGCATTGGCATGGCAGAATATTTTTGCATCATTCACAGTACTTGCTGAAGTCACAACCTCAGACGGAAGGTCTCCTTGCAGTTGACACACTATAGCGCTTACTCGTTGTGACTTTGAACCTTGAATAAATGGTAGGGATGTCTGTCCTTCATAAATGTTCATATCAACAAGGTTTGACACTAAGTCATTATCATCCCAGACTTTGTTTCCACCAGTCTCCACACACAATTTGTCTCCATTATCTGAAAGAAAACATAACATACTCAATTATACTGTACAGAAATATATATGTACTATATTGTTATACACAGCCAACAGTAGTAGTTTTTTTGTGTTTTTGTTTTGTTCACTTGCTTTGAGCTCAAGCATGGTCCAAACACGTCCTAATATATCTAGTGCACTGGACTGATTTTTGCATGTTGATTAGCTTTTCCTATTACGAGTGTCCCTCAATATCAGGCAAACTCACTCCCGACTTCTGAGGTACTTGTAATTTACCTCCCCAAGTCAAGGACCAGAAGTCAACATTTTAGTCCAATTGGCTGTTGCAGCGATTGAACTTCTACAACATCAGTACACCGGAAGTTTAAGTGTGTGAGCTCTTATCCATTCAGCCATGCTGACCTCCAGCCACAGTAGTATCATTATTTGTGTAATTGTACAGCAACACAGGAACCCCGGGTTCAATTCCCAGTAGTGGCAAGACAGCATTTGTTTGTCTGAATACCAGGACTCTGAAGTCAACCTTAGCATCATGTGTCATGCTGGTAGCTGTGGAAGGTTATGATTCACCAGGACATGCTCACCAGAGTCTGGATCGAGTCTGCGTGATTTTCCTGATTATGCAAGAACCTGGCCTCATAAAATAAGTGCTACAGATCTAGGATATAGAGGTGGCCAGCATAATACTAAAATGTTACCAATTAGTTACTGAAAATATATAGGCCTACCATCATTTCTCCAATTTGTCTGAATATTATTAGACAGGGTTACTTAACTAACTCACTGCTAAAAATGATATATTGCTAAACGTGACTTACAGTTTTAACCAAAGGATGACATATTGTCATATTACGGTCACTGTGTTATTTGTTTCATTGTGTAGTAACTTCTGCAATTTTAATGCTCATTAAATGAAAATTTACATGCTAATACCTCCTTCATTTGAATGTGTGCTAAGTTACTTTTATGTTGAGTTGTTGAATTTTGTTCTGTGTGTGATTAATTTTGTGAGATTAATTTTGTGAGATTAATATTGTGTGATTAATTTTGTTTGATTAATTTTGTGTGATTAATTTTGTGAGATTAATTTTGTGAGATTAATTTTGTTTGATTAATTTTGTGAAATTAATTTTCAGTGATTAATTTTGTGAGATTAGTTTTGAGCCAACACGCCCACTGGTAACAGTCCTCAGTGATTTTAATCAGTACAGGCTAGAATAATATGAGCAAAATTTGACCAGCTAGATAATGCGATGTAACAATGGTTTATATGTACAGTTTTAAGAGATTTCTGTTATACGTCTATTCAGTTATGCTCACAGCCCTGGTCCGGATAGTGACGGTCAATTGAAGTTTTACTGTATCCACTTTTCTAACGTTTTTCACATTGGTACCATTGTCATACCTTGTACCATCATGACACACAATGTATCACCAAGCTATACATTGAATTAGCATTTTAGATGAAAGGCTAGCAAAAAGGAACTGTATCTACTGTTCCTGTTTGTCTCTGAGAATAACACACAAACAGACAAACAGGAAACCAGTCCTAAGCCACTTGACCATGAACAAGATATTGAGGGTTATGCAACTTTTTTATTTTTCATTTAAGGAGATTCGCTGCTATTGCATTATCAAGAAGACTATGGAAGGTTACAGATAGCAGATTCACCATCTAGTGGGAGGGTGAACTTTGAATTCTGAGGAGCATCGGGTACCTGTTTGTATCTGGACTCCCATACTGAAATGGTAGGACTCTCAGCTCTAGCCATAGATGGGATCACAACACTCCAGGTGACTCTGTATCGTCACATCACCAACATGTATCAAATGTGTGTTTGTGTGTATATGTGTGTAAATGATGGTTTTAGGCATCTTTCTGTTCCATTCTTCACCGATTTCAAATGTTTTGGGCAGAATTTGAATCACTTCAACCATTTTTTCGCTCTAGCTCATTGTTAGAGCCCAAATTGTTTGCAAATCCTGTTTTCATTTTAAAAAAAAGATACATTTGTTTTTTTATAGCACACACGTACTCCACGCTTGATTCTTTTGAATACGTCTTCTTCACCTTCTGTCTTTTGTCTCTCAAGTGAATCCCAGTCTCATCTATTGGGACATCCCTTCAGACAACCTTCATTTAACGAGCCAGCATTTATAGAGACTGTCGGATAACTCTTGGGTAGGAGTTTCTGCCTATTATAGTTAGGAATGCCTAGTGGCCAGTGTCAACAACAAAGGGAATGAGAGAAAGAATCTCATAAACTAGCTTTAATTATTTCACTGAAGTCACACTTTTCTTCTGAAGAAAGTCAACCATTAATTATTTATCATCATTATATATGAGACCCACAAACCTTGCTGAGGAGAGATGTCACACCGGTGATTAGAAAAAAACAGTTCACACTTTTCGTTGATATTTTTATATTTTGCCACTTCTAGCTTTAGTTCTCCATTTATAGCTGTCAATATCTTATTGTCCTGAAAATACAAAAAGACAAGTTACAAAACAATTTCAAGAAATTCTATAATGAGCAAGCAAAGACTATATGATTTAGGTAAATTTACAAAACTTAAAGATCATGAAATTCACAAATCTTAAAGGTCATGACATTCACAAAATGTTTAATTACTAATGTCAGTTGTGTAAAACTTGCATGTAAAGTAAATAATCATTTTCCCTGCCTTGAGGCATATTTGGTATGTAGTGCTAGGCCCATATTTTTATAGACCAATCAGCACTCGATAGATTATGTGGTTAATATTGTAACTTCCAAAAATTGAATTTTAAAATAATTTTACTGATCTCCTATCAGCAGTCAAGGGGATTTACATATTCAACACGAAGATAGAAAAAAGATACATTTTTGCAAATATTAAAAATCAACAATAATTGTTCAGTTTTATGTATTGAAACCACTCTGATATTTCACCCATGACAAAATTATGTTGTATTAATGGCACATTTTTGTGGTAATATCAAACACACATGGTCACTGTACATTAAGAGGCTGTAAAATGGGAGAGAAGTCGATTAGACACCCAAACTTCTACAGTACATTAAGAGGCTGTAAATGGGAGAGAAGTTGATTAGACGCCCAGACTTCTACAGTACATGAAGAGGCTGTAAAATGGGAGAAAAGTTGATTAGACGCCCAGACTTCTACAGTACATGAAGAGGCTGTAAAATGGAAGAGAAGCTGATTAGATGCCCAGACTTCTACAGTACATGAAGAGGCTGTAAAATGGGAGAAAAGTTGATTAGACACCCAGACTTCTACAGTACATGAAGAGGCTGTAAAATGGGAGAAAAGTTGATTAGACGCCCAGACTTCTACAATACATGAAGAGGCTGTAAAATGTGAGAAAAGTTGATTAGACGCCCAGACTTCTACAGTACATGAAGAGGCTGTAAAATGGGAGAGAAGCTGATTAGACGCCCAGACTTCTACAGTAGAAGGTGAGAATTTTTGTCATTTGCAGGAGACTATGATCAACCGCCAAGTTGATGTTTTAGACAATTTGATGTTCAATAGTTTCCCATGCTTTCTGAACAAGAAGTCAATATTTAAGTCCAACTGACTTGTGTAAGAGATGAACCCACGACCTTGCCATCAGCGCACCAGCAGTATGAGAGCTTGAGAGGTCTTGTCCTGTTGGTGACGTTGACGTCTGAGTATAATACTACAAAGAGGCAAAGTTGTCTATATATGGTTTCAGGAGAAAGAGAAGCCCCGAAAAAAGATGGATTGTAATGCCCAGCATTGTCCTGCACAAATGAGTTTGTAAAGGTCACAGAAAAGATTACTTCACATATTAAGCACAAGATTTACCAACTATATGTGCGAAAACAGAAACTTATCTGAGTGAAAGAAAATCGTATTTTAGCATAAAATCTGTTAGTTAACTGCATGTCCTTTTTCAAGACATTGCAATCAACCCCATCATTTTTTGGCCGTTTGTGATTTTCTAGACAAGTTTACATTCAGTAGTTTGCTAATGCTTTCTAAATGGCCGATACTCATACCATTGTGAAAATCAACGCAAAGCGGTCTGCTTCCAAATCGCCTGCAGCTGACTTCGGGCACAGGATGCTGGGGTTGTGAAACTGCATTCACTACCCCACAAGCCACAGAATAAGATACACATAAGATTTAACCTTAAACAGCTTGTCTTCTTCTTCTTTCTTCTTCTGTCTGCTTCTGCGTGCTGCTTCCTTATTTCGCTGCTGTTTCTCAATTTTTTTCCTTTCCTCTTCAGGAGTCAGCTGTTAAAGAGACACAGTATAACAAGGAGTTACTTCAAAATGTAAAATTTTCTATGAATATATGCATAGTTTTAATCCTCTTCTTTCATTTATCCTCCAATGGAACATAGGCCCTCAATTAACTCATTCCTTTCCTCTTGATTCACTGGAATTTCCTGATAATCAAGCTGCCTTGTCAGAGTCCACTGAATTAATTTTTGATAGCAGCTATTGTTGTCTAACGATAACAAAAGCCATCCCTGCATACTCCTGCCTGTTCTCTCTTACTCCAAAAATACATATTAAATCTGCTTTTTTAAAGCCTTGGGCTCCCAGGTTGACTCAGCCTAGAACAGGCACCAGGAAATGCCTTGGGCTCCCAGGTTGACTCAGCCTAGAACAGGCACCAGGAAATGTCTCGGGCTCCCAGGTTGACTCAGTCTAGATCAGGCACCAGGAAATGCCTTGGGCTCCCAAGTTGACTCAGCCTAGAACAGGCACCAGGAAATGTCTTGGGCTCCCAGGTTGACTCAGCCTAGAACAGGCACCAGGAAATGCCTTGGGCTCCCAAGTTGACTCAGCCTAAAACAGGCACCAGGAAATTCTTGGGCTCCCAGGTTGACTCAGCCTAAAACAGGCACCAGGAAATGTCTTGGGCTCCCAGGATGACTCAGCCGAGAACAGGCACCAGGAAATGCCTCGAGCTCCCAGGTTGACTCAGCCTAGAATAGGCACCAGGAAATGTCTTGGGCTCCCAGGTTGACTCAGCCTAGAACAGGCACCAGGAAATGCCTTGGGCTCCCAGGTTGACTCAGCCTAGAACAGGCACCAGGAAATGTCTTGGACTCCCAGGTTGACTCAGCCTAGAACAGGTACCAGGAAATGTCTTGGGCTCCCAGGTTGACTCAGTCTAGATCAGGCACCAGGAAATGCCTTGGGCTCCCAAGTTGACTCAGCCTAGAACAGGCACCAGGAAATGTCTTGGGCTCCCAGGTTGACTCAGCCTAGAACAGGCACCAGGAAATGCCTTGAGCTCCCAGGTTGACTCAGCCTAAAACAGGCACCAGGAAATGTCTTGGGCTCCCAGGTTGACTCAGCCTAGAACAGGCACCAGGAAATGTCTTGGGCTCCCAGGTTGACTCAGCCTAGAACAGGCACCAGGAAATGCCTCGAGCTCCCAGGCTGACTCAGCCTAGAATAGGCACCAGGAAATGTCTTGGGCTCCCAGGTTGACTCAGCCTAAAACAGGCACCAGGAAATGTCTTGGGCTCCCAGGTTGACTCAGCCTAGAACAGGCACCAGGAAATGTCTTGGGCTCCCAGGTTGACTCAGCCTAGAACAGGCACCAAGAAATGTCTTGGGCTCCCAGGATGACTCAGCCTAGAACAGGCACCAGGAAATGCCTTGGGCTCCCAGGATGACTCAGCCTAGAACAGGCACCAGGAAATGTCTTGGGAGTGAATGTGGTCAGCCTTACATTGACCACAAACACCCCTCCCTCCCCCTTCCCCAGTGCAGACAGGTCTATACAAATACGAGTCCAGCATTATGTGCCCGATAAGCCTGAAGGCTTGTGAAAGAGTCCTTACTGACTTTAGCAGCTCTAATTTTGTTGAAATCTGAGTTTATATTTGTCCTTTCTTGTATATTTTAATGGTTTTGGGTGTTGTCCATATTTTGTGTTTCATTCCCTTTTCCCAAGGACATTTTTTTAGCAGAAATTATTGTTCTGCAAGCAACTTACAACTCTTATTTTCTATTAGTTAAAATATGTTGCTTACATTTTATAAGAACAGAAAATCAAAAACACACATAATTCGCTGCTGAATAATCAAGTTGAGAGGAAATAATTGACAAGCATATGTATGATTACATATTTTAAGCAAAAATTATACCTGGTTATCAGTTAAGTCTCGTGGTGAAGAGACCAATGATGTTTCCTGTCTGCCCTCTGCTCTCATTTTCTCCTTTATCCTGCCATGCAACAGCTGCTTAACAGGCAAACTCACAACTGATGACACATCTGAACTAGGCAGAAGTGCAGTTGATGTGGCATCTGAACTAAGGAAACTCGCTGTTGATGACGCAGCTGAACCCACAGATTCGTAAAACTCAGAGACGTTACTAGGTTGATTTTCATCATTTTTGAGTACAAAATTAAAATACTCAGAATTACAAAAATTGCTATAACTTGGGGTAAGTGTTTGATCATTCGAATAATCTTGCATTACAGATTCACAAAGGCCATAATCATCTATTCCTTCAAGATTAAAGTCTTCAAGATCTTCTCGAGTGATGTTACTCATGCTGACTAAATGTTCTTAATGAGTTGATTTTAAATGAAAAGCTTGAAAAATATAATGTGTCAATGCAGACAATACTTTTATTGTTAATGGACTATTATTGAAGAAATTGTCTTTAATTGTACCAATACTTGTGGCTATCTTATTACAGTAGCAGGGCTTGAATCTTGGCTGAAAAGAAATAGGAAAAAACAACAAAGAATTATATTTGTTAATCATTCAGAGAATTATACAGTTTATTTATTAAATAAATGTGGGATAATTCTGAATTTAAAAAAAAAGAAAAGAAAAAGTGCAACTAAAAAACTAAGTCTTATCATGTGTAAGATTGGTATCCTAACTCTGCACCCAAGATACTAGTCTCAAAATGCTTCTTTTATAATCTAAGCCCAGAAGATATATTACTGTAAGCACCATCCTTCCTCTCTGACTTCATTATCATTAAGTAAATTGGAGGTCAGCGAGGCCAAAAGGATAAGAGCGCTTGATCTTAAACTTCCAGTGTGCTGAGGTAGCGGGTTCAACCCCAACACCAGTCAGCTGGATTAAAATGTTGACTTCTCGTCCTTGACTTGGGGACGTAAATTGCAAGTACCTCACAAGTCAGAGCTGGTTTGCTTGATCACAAGGAACACTGGTAATAGGGAAAGCTAATCCACACATGCCGGTCTCTCTGGCCGAGGGGTTACACCACTTTCTCCGTAATCCCGTTTATCACGCAGAGTCTCGTAGCGGGCGAGAACTGGAAGCGGTTCTACCCCCACTGGTGACTTGCGGGATAACTGAGCCAGCCGCTCAGAAAGCAATGGCAAACTACTGAGCGTAATCTTGCCAAGAAATCAATAGCCAGCTGAAAGATGCTGCTGTTGACAGCGATGTCCTGTAAAGGATATGCAATTTAAAAAAAAAAAATTTACTTAGGTATCATATTTTCATCTCATTACATCTTTGTCTCCAATTGCACTACTTCTATCTTTATTATATGCATATTTTTATTTACACAAAAAATTATTACAGTCATTATAAAGAGACTGTCACCTTTTTATGCCATATTATGAGAAGAGAAAAATTAGAACATGCTGTAACAAATGAACAAATTTGTGCAAAAAGAGCAGGGAAATACAATGAGAGGAGATTCATGATAGCCCTTCATCATGAAATATCAGCAAATGATAAATGTTGTTGGAGATCATGAGATGCAGAAAATCATGCCAGTTGGCACCATTTGATAACAATGTTGTTGGTTTGACTCGTGTATACATAGTTACTTTAGCTATATTTTAAAAAATAACATTAATAGTTTACTATTTATTCATTATTAATGTACAGACATTCTCATGGGTTAGGTGTTAGTCGCTTTTCCAACTCCAAGCAAAGTGTCACCCCATAATGCATATGTATCTTAATGAAATCTGTCTAATGTTTTAAAACTAATTTTTAATAAATTTTCTGCTTAAGGCTGATGAAATGAAATCTCATTGGAGTCTATACATCAGTTATAAGCAGAAATATTCATTTTTAATTAATTAATTGTATACTCAACTTAATTAAATAGGAGATAGTGACAGAAACTTTCTTGCCAAATTGTTAAAGAGAGCCTCAACGCAACCATTTCCGTTGAATGTGTTAATGGTATCCTAGATTCACACACTTCCTGTACACCACTTAGGCACTGATGTTTAAACATCACTGTAATAACTTAACAACTGTACTTACTTACAGCAAAAATGTATGTAAATATAAAATTATATGCAGAAATAACCCATTCTATAATATGCTTGCGTAAAATTTGATTATTAAGGATCTCATTTTTCCTTTTCACCAATACAACCTATACAGAACGCCCACCAATTGAGGTCATTATGCTACCGTCATGCTTCTTTTGCATGACTCATTGTGGGAACAACAATTAAAAACTATTTTTAGACATCAGCTAGAAGGTACGGTGTACGGTTTAGCTGAGTAAACCATTAAAACGGATCATGAATTAAAAAGAAAACACATTACCATTTCTTTTGTGTATCCATATATGCAAGTGGCCTAATTCTGCACCCATTCTAGTCCCTCCACCTGTGTAAGGCTGAGAGTCAGAATCACAAGAACATACTCAATTAGGGATCGTCTTGCATGCCATATTTTTCATGCATCCAAATATGCAAATGGCCTCTTTTGGCACCCTTTCCATTCCCTTCATCTGTGTATAGCTGAGAGTCAGGATCCCTAGAGCATGCTAAGGGCCACATTCTGTTACAAGAGATGCAGGCAGTTCTGTTGACAGTTCGTTGCGGCCATCTCCCTCATCACACTCAGACCTTTTCTGTCATTCATGATCACATGATCTCTGTGCTCGATAAGAGCAAGACTTCGGCCAAATCTCACTCCAAGGTATTTAATTATATTACTCCTTTTCACCACCTTACAGCAAATGTTTACAGATGGCAACTGTCAAAGATCCACACAGGAGCTTAAGGAGTTAAGACGGAGCTATACAGAGAACACAAGACAGGAGAGACACAGGCACTATATTTAGCTTGACAACAGGACACACTCTTGTCAACTAATAGGTTATTGAGTGCTGATGAGCGAGGGTTTCCCAAGAGTATAGGGAACTCGCTTCTCGACAAGTAACTGGAGAATACCAGTTACTTGAGTTAACTAACCAAGCGTGCTGGGACTCTACACACGCAAACTCGCCAGCGCACGCAGGACTGAATGTCCGTGGTTCAACGCGCAACTACCAGCGTGGACAGACTGGGACAAGGACTGATAGAGAGCAGACGTGTTCGCTAGGAACCTTATATAGTTTATCAGCAATAGTGTTGGCTAGGCTTTAGATTCCAATTAGTTAATAGTATCATTGTGTTCACCTCTTACATGCATCTGTGAAACATACCATGTTGTTAATTATCCATGAAGTATTCCGCTCGCAGAGCTTGTGTGTAAATAGCTCTAAATAAAAATGTATCCTTTTGTAAACCACACGAGTTATTGATTCGTGTCGTGCAAAAGTAGGGAGTCCTGAATTACCTGTCGCAATAGGTTGCTGACAGCAACAGAGTATTGATAATCTGACTATTTTAACTTATACTTTTGTTATTTGATGTTGTATAGATTATATAATTATGTGTTTCAGATAACTGTGACATTTATATTATGCTATCCATCTTCACTCCTGTCAGTATATTTACAGGTTTTCTATAAATGATTTCAGTTTCTAGTATTTTACTTTGCAATAGTGACCCTTTATACAAGGAACATTTGTTCCTATGATACATTGCTTAATCATCTCATCTCATCAGGTTCCTCTTGTACCTTGCAGTGCTGAGGCGAAGCATAAACAGAGGAAGAGTGCCTGTTTATGGGCTTCCTATATTGACATTCCAATGGACTCTGTAATTCCCTTTGTCCATTATTTATGTGGCCGGCCTCTTCCTCTGCTTCTGTCTGGTTTGTACATAATTGCTTGTTGAGGTATACTGTTAGTTGGTAATCTAGTTATATGGCCAAACCATTTAACCTGCTGTTTTCTGATGAAATCTAGCGCTGCTATAGCCCCAAATACTTAATCTTTCCTTGCTATTTACCTGTGACTACCTATCTTTTATTTTTATCGTGCCTTTCATTGTTCAAGGCTTTTTTTTATGTGGGTCATATTAGTATGAAGAGGCTTCAAATCAAAACCTTAAAAAATTTGATAGAAATTACAATAACTATGCCATTGTCTTGTAACTTGTCAATATTGTTATTAAGGATGTCAAGAGTGTTTAGCGTGTGACATCATGGTGCAGATGAACACATGGTGACGCCATAAGGAGAATTTAAAGATTGAAGCCCCACTTTTGACATGCACCAAAGAGGAGCAGCGTTCTGTTATCCGTTTTTTGATCAGTGAAGGGGTAAAACCTATAGAAATTCATCGGCGAATGAAGGTCGAGTATGGTGATCATGTCTGTCAGTCCAGCAAGTGTATGAGTGGTGTTGGAAGTTTCAAAACTTTTTGTCCTAGAAGAGGTACAGCAGGTGATTCATGAGTGGTTACACACAGGTCCAAAATAATTTTTTTTCTACAGGCATCCAAGCACTATATCGGCGCTGGAGGACTTGCATTGAAGGCAGTATTTATTACATCGAAAAACGATACATTTGTTCTTTATTGTTTTAGAATACATTCACTACACATAAAAATTACTTTAAAAGTATTTAAGATTTGCATTTGAAGCCCCTTCATATATAATATAGTACTCATATAATTCATTTATTTATCAATGTGTAGCCTTTGGAATTCAAATTTCTTGTTCTATCATTCAGCACAGTTGATTTCTATACTTAAAAGTTGTAGCCTCGGTAACTTTTTACTGTAAGGAATTTTAAGTTCAAATGTTTACCAGACATTTTCTTGTTGGGGTGACTATAAGTTATAAGTATATTTGTTACAACACAGAAGATTTCGTATGATAGTTAGTTAATTAGTATAACTCAGTTACTGTGTATTCACTTTTGCTATTCATTTTCATTGCAACATTATTGATTGTATCAATTTCTTACCTGAAACTATAACTGGGCGAGATCTAGTCAGGAAACTGCTTTTCGTTAGCAAATACTCAAATACGACCGTCGGGAGAACAAAAATCTCTCGACGAAGGTTCTAGTCGCTCCAGACCAATGTTAGGTGCTTTCCCTAGACCAGCGAACCTCTGCCGTTCTATTTAATACATATGCTAATGCACCTTTCATGAATAATAGGCCCGTCGTGCTTAAGTAACGGATAACGCCCACTTCACGGTTGGGCTAGACACATGAAGGGGTGATAAGTTATATAGTTTTCACGTCCGTGTGTTTTTTTTTTTAACGTTTAGTTGCTGGCTTAAGCCTCTGGATACGTGTCGACCCGCGGTGCTGTTTGCCCATGTTTAGTGCCCATGTTTTATAACACTAAGAAACACAGTGACCTCTCATTATTGTTTTCACCTCCTGTATTTTCATATTTATATTAAAGTTGTATTTTATTGCTCACGTCAACGTGCACACAAGTGCGCTCACGCACATATACTATACACACATACACGCAATCATAGCCACATTATTAGAGAGAGAGAGAGAGAGAGAGAGAGAGAGAGAGAGAGAGAGAGAGAGAGTCGATGCAGGACGCGGCCCGGAATCGAATCACAATCTTCGGAGCCCGAGTCAAACGACTTGACTACTTCGCCACGGAGACTCCCACAGAGAGAGAGAGAGAGAGAGAGAGAGAGAGAGAGAGAGAGAGAGAGAGAGAAATGAAGAAAGAGAGGAGAGTGATCATTGTTGCGTGTTCTGTGCCGATATATAGTATAGTATTATCAAACAAGATATTGCATATAAAAAAAAATAGTGCATGTTCTTTGCAGGCGATCAACCACAACTTGGGTTGCCAGACATCGTTTAGATCTCTTCACAGACCCTCGGTTCTTGGTGTTCTGTCTAACTATTAACTAAAGTATTACGGAATGTGGTAACATACACCCACACACAATCATCGGGTTACTCTTAAATACAAGTTTATGGCCTGGTCCTTCCAATGCACGCAACAACAGCCATGACCTACATAGTACTTACATATCTGTGTAATATAATAACGGGAAAATCCGCAAACATGGTCACGTCGATTTCTTAGGAAAACGGAAAGTAATACATATCCACCCAGACTCTCTCTCTCTCTCTCTCTCTCTCTCTCTCTCTCTCTCTCTCTCTCTCTCTCTCTCTCTCAATCATACTTAAAAAAAAAAATATTGCAAATCTAGTGACATCCACTATTTTAATGTAATAATTTTCTATTAAATCCTTTGACGGGCCGACCTTCGCAATCTTCGATTCATGCATTCATTCAGTAGCATGTCCTTTGCAGAACCTCGCTCCCATAACAACCTTCCGGAAAACCTCTTGATCATAAGCAAGATGTCCCGCGTCCGATACACCCATCTGGAGATAATCCGTCACAGCCTGCACCCATCTTCTCTTTGGCCTTCCTCTTCCTCTCTTCCCAAGCATATGCCCCTCTATTATTGTTCTCTCCAAACTTTCGTGACGTTTCAAGTGACCAAAATATTTCAATTTCTTTGTTTTATCGTCTTTAATAGCCAACCTTCTTCAATATTCAGCTCTTGAAGTATGGATGCATTTGTTCTTTTCTTTAAGATATTCTTAGAACTCGTCTATAACAGTTAAGTAGTATAGTGGAGGTCCCATCCACGTATTTCAGCATCCAATATGGCTGCCTATAGTTTTTTATGAAGTTTTTTGCCGAGTGGGGTAAAAAAATTTGGCGGTAAAATGGCTGTCTGGTCCGGGTGAATTTTTTTTTGGTGGGAAGGGATTTTGTTCGTCAAGTTGAAACGGTGGTTTTTTTTTTTTTTTTTGGTGGGGTAATTTTGTTTTCTGTAAAAGTAATTAAGGTAGTGTAGGTGGCGGGAGTACGGATGAAGGTGGGGTTGAAGGGGTGGTTGAAGGGATGTAAGTTATATATTTTGGTTGGACGTGGTTACAAAACGTAGGGTATATGAATGTTAAATATGTGGTGTTAACTGCCTAGGGCGGGGTGTGATGGGTCGTCTTTATACTCGACGAACCATGGGTATTGATAAGCGGTGTAGATGGTTACTATCATTTGAACAAAAGTAAAGAGGGTGGTAGGAGTCTGATGTGGATGGAGTGATGTCATCTGTCTGCGGGGTAGCAGAACACTGAAGAGGACTATCATTGGTTGTTAATATCCCTTACATCCCCCAGATGGGGCCCCATGGTGGGAAAACATCGTGGTGGTAAGAGGGTGTAGAGACTGTCGGTATCAACTGAACAAAAGTAAAGAGGGTTGCTTATCATGAGAATATATTTTGGTTGTTGAAGTGTTGGTGAAGTGTACAAGGTCGGGGTGGGAACGCGGTACCTGCTAAATGTGTTTAGTGTAATGTTATACAACTATGCGTGGTGAGATAGTGAAAGCGTGGTGTATAAACTGTCAAGGGCGGGGGTGTGACGGATCGGTGTGTATGGTCTCTGCCAGTGAAAATAAGACAGTAGAATTCTTGTTTAGGCGGGTGATGGTGGGTAAGAGGGCAGAGGTCAGAGGGCAGAGGTGTAATGAAAACGAGGGTTCCAACCACATGTATATTTACGCTAGTAGTCGGGGAAAATTCTTGATGGTTGGTGGGAATGTAAAAATAATTAAGGTAGGAAGGGGGTAAAATGTCGGTACCAAGTGTGTTAAATGTGTGATGTTAAGTGTGATAGTAGTGTCTTAGTGAAATTAAAGGGTGGTATGTTCATAGTAGCTTATTCACCGATTAGAAATCTTATAAAGTAGTAATGGATATGGTGTGTGGTAAGGGGTGCGTATTAGTGGTCGATATAGGGGTGGTCATAAATGTAATAAGAGGTGTAGAGGGTCATTATAATCTGAAAAAAACTAGGAGTCTTGGCTTAGTAATATATTGCGATAGGAGCCCGAAAAATGAGCCATAGGACCAGAGCATTCGTTAGACATTCGGAGGGTGTATGATTAGAATAGGTGGCAGTAGTGGGTTACTGCTCTGTCTGCGGTGTAATAGAACACTGAAGAGGACTATCATTGGTTGGTAATACAAGACAAACGTACAAAGACATCAACCACACATAAACACACCCATACAATCAGGACCGCCTATACTTCTACATTCAGACACACAAGTACAACGAAGCAAACAGACACACAAGTACAACCAAGCAAACAGACACACAAGTACAACGAAACAAACAGACAGACACACAAGTACAACGAAACAAACAGACAAACACACAAGTACAAAGACATCAACCACACATAAATACATACAATCAGGAACGCCTATACTTCTATATTCAGACACACAAGTACAACGAATCAAACAGACACATGAGTACAACGAAGCAAACAGACACACAAGTACAACGAAACAAACAGATAGATACACAAGTACAACGAAACAAACAGACAAACACCTATACTTCTACATTCAGACACACAAGTACAACGAAGCAAACAGACACACAAGTACAACGAAACAAACAAACAGACAGACACACAAGTACAACGAAACATTCAGACACACAAGTACAACGAAACAAACAGACAGACACACAAGTACAACGAAACAATCAAACATACAGACACACAAGTACAACGAAACATTCAGACACACAAGTACAACGAAACAGACAGACAGACACACAAGTACAACGAAACAAACAGACAGACACACAAGTACAACGAAACAAACAGACACACAAGTACAACGAAACATTTAGACACACAAGTACATCGAAGCAAATAGACAGACACAGTGAAAGTCTGAAAAGCTAATAAGTCTTCCTCATATCGTGAGAAATCGGGATCCTACCAACAGATAGGTGGAACGCGGTTGCCTGGGAAGAAATCTTAATGACAATAACAGCCAGCCGTGTACTGGATTTAGTACCAAAAACCCGCCAGAACCATACAGACAAATACACCTACGTACATATATAGAAACAAACAGAAACGCGTGCAGACATACACAGAATCATACAGACAGACACACGTACAGACATACACAGAAGCAAACAGACAGACATACATACCTACATATACAGACAAACACACCTATGTATATATACAGAATCAAAACAGACACGCATATAGACATACACAGAAGCAAACACAGACAAAAACGAACATAGCGATTGGTGACCGAGAGTTAACACTGTACTATGAGAACGACTACAGTCAAACACAAGCGCACGCGCGCGCACGCACACACACACACACACACACCAACAACAACAACACACACACACCACCACCACCACCACCACCAACAACAACAACAACAACACACACACACAGACATATAGGCGGACACGCACTCATAGATATCAGCATAGCCACATAGAGAAACAGAAACCCAACGACAAATAAGCAGATACACACAAACAGCCAGACATACAGACAGACACACAAACAGCCAGACATATAGATAGACAGACATACAGACAGATAGACAGACATGCTTTCAGTCATAGGCACAAACACTAACACACACCATTAACAGATAAATGAAACAGCAAACATGAAAACACGGCCCGAAAGTTCCCCCATCACATTACCTTCTTACTTTTCAATCTTTGTGGTCAGAATATGGTGAAATTTAGATTTATTCTGATGACATCATTTTGATTATAATGTGTTTACACATCTATTCACCCCTCATGTCGATAAGCAGTCATGTTTCACCCTTTTACTCCTAGAGTCGTGGATCAGCTCTGGTCTCAACCATACCCCAGTGGCCAAGCCATCCAGGTATTTACTTCTCGGTCTGTTCCTTTTCACCTTGCTAGTTGTCACCAAGTTTATTTCTTTCTCATAAAATACCCAACATATTTTGTCTACGTCCAATTTCTCTAATCTATTTACGATTTTCATTTGTTTCTTGTAGGACCTGGTTATTTTCTGCTCATGGTATTTGCATTTTCTCCACATTTCCATCCGGTGTTTTTCAGCCTGGTCCACACATCGATACAAAAGTAACACTATGAAGCACTTCAACACTTTCTTTTTCGTTTCAATTGATATCTTTTTGGTCAGTATATTTTTCATCTCGCTAAAGGCTACATTCACCGTGGCGATTCTTGTAACCTCTTCAAGGCATTTCCCAACCGGTATTATAACTGTTCCGAGATAATTGTACCGATTCAATTGTTTTCATATTTACTTGTATATTACATTGTGGTGTTTCCTTTTTTCCAATTGACGACAATAATATGTGTCTTTTTAGTTCTAATCCTAGTTGTTCACGACAACCCCGTCTACTAATTGTTGCAGGTCCTGTTCATTGTCTGCAATCAAGACTGCATATCTATTGTTATTGATGTTACATCCTTCAATGATGAGTCTTTTCATATATTTCTGGTGTACAGGGGAAAAACATTACACATCCCTGTCTTAATAGGTTGATATTTACCTATTTCATTATCAATCCATATGATAGTTTTGTTTTCTATATATGTTTTTTTCCCAGCCGTTTGTAGATCTGCAGACACATCTAATTTGTTGATATGTCTTACACTATTGAATGCCTGACACATGTGATAACATTCACAACTGTTTTTTTTTTTTTTTTGAGTGTTAAAAGCATTGTGTATTGTTCGTGTTTTTACAGACCATTCGGGCGTGTAGGTGACTTATGCGGTATTTTACATTCTGTACCTTTGAAATGGAGGTAACGAAATACTCCACCACCGATTAAAAGCGAAAATAAAGCAAGTAAGAAACAAAGTACGACAGAACTTGTGGTGCCCGGCCTCTCTCTTCCCCCCCCCCCCCCCCCCCCGCGCGCGTGCCTAGGCGAAGTTATCATATGAGAAACCAGAAATAACCGACAATACTAATCGGAAGATATAAGCAATTTACAGACACAGTATTGGTGATAGATAATGCAACAGCTCTACAATTGTTGGACATTGTAGTAATACGGAGTGCTCTATCAAGAAAATAGTAATAATGATATCAAAAGAAAGTAAATAAATGTTTTGCATATCCTTTACAGGACATCGCTGTCAACGTCTTTCAGCCGATTGTTGATTTCTAGGCAAGCTTACGCTCAGTAGTTTGCTTTCTGAACGACCGGCTCACATACCCTCATAAGGTACCGACGCGATTCCAACTGATTCTCACAGTCGTCACGTTACTTACGAGATTATGGAGAAAAGTGTAACCTCTAGGCCAGCATCAAAGAAAGTGTCAAAATGTGACATAGAAACATTCTGAACCAAGTGGATAAATTACCTAGTGGTAGTTATCAGATGGATGATGTACAAGAGATTAATGAACAGGACAAACAAAATTTTAGAAAATGAAAAAGTAATGTAAGAGAGTGCTATATAGTTTTGGTGTATGGGAGTGCATGTTGTAACAAAATTAAGAAGAAGTTAGAAGCAGGTGTGGTTTGTAAAGCGAATTCACTGCCAGAGTAACTAACAACTAGAAAAGAAACAACTCTCTTCGCCCCTGTAAGAGGCGCATGAACATCGTGGCAACTGGAAAGCTCGAGGGGAAAATCTGGTACAGAAACCCTTATACATCACTCATCTCTCCACACTCTTGTTTTCTTTCTATCATAAAGTGGTCACATCACCGAGAACTCCACACCTTCGTTGTACATGAGCTCTAATGAAAACAGTCATAACAACAGGTATGGCCATGGAATCTGTGAGTCCATCGGGGATAGTTCAGCCGAGTATTCGTCCCCAAAGATCAATTTCCCCTGGCTGACATCTTATTCTAACATACACATTACATGACATTTCCCAAATTTGGGGATCTATTAAAGACTACGTATAAGATACACCAAGACAACAAGAACATATCATACAAAACAATTCACAAACTAAAACTAAAACCATATCAGATGAACCACCCAACAAGTACTACTAGAACTCAAAACATAACGACATTAAGGAAACGCCTACTAGTTTATTTCTGTTTATAACTGTTTTAATATGGCAGAGACAAAGATGGTAATTAGACTACAGCTGCCTTCTTCACTGCTGTCCTTTGTTCGATGACCTTTCTTCTGTGCTTGTCCTTCAGGACTGGGTTCACAATTGTTTCCAAGTCTAGTATACGGCTTTCAAAATTCTCACGTTCTCTTATTACATGGTGCCAGTTACCATTGCGTTCTTCGTTGCCAACAGTATGGACTGTCAAGAAGTGAGGCTCTGGTGCAAAATTAACCTGTGGAGGTAAATAAAACACATTGAAATTTACAAGACTGCGAGACCTACTACTTTGTCAACAACCGAGGTTGGCAAGCATTACTGGATACTTCTCTTGCACCACACGATAAACTCGTAAGGCGTACAAGAGGATTAGTTACACATTTTAATTCAGCTTGGCGCTCACAAAATGTAGAGCCATCATTGATTCACACAGTATTTACGAGCATAATAATATACAATATTCACTCTATCAAAGTCAGTCCTAGGCACTAGCACTACTGATATCTACATAACAAAAACCACATCGCCTTGGCCGATGCGTTCATCTAAACAGTCAGTCCCCCGTCTGACAAGACTCAGTCGTGGCATTCACACCACGCGCGGATGGATCACGAAGATCCCCAGGATTGCGTGCTGCGCTTCACGTGGCCTATCCACGGGTAAACTCTCTTAAGAGTTCCTTACATCTCTTTGGGCGGGTGTACTTACAACCCGACCAGAGTTCTCACTTCTCAGGTTGACACTGGTGTGTCTGAGTGGAGACCTGTTCACCCACTCATTCCCGTTGTCTTTTCTATTCCCTGGGTAGGGCCTTGTTACCCCCACTCCCAGTAGGGATTGTATCATATATCCTCTTATATCCTTTTTCTCCACTTCTCATGCAGGTGGTACTCCCTAGGTCTTTGACATACTTCAGTAAAGAAATAAACAGTAAAAAAATCACAATGAGAAGTGGTAAAAGCCATAAAAACAGACTGTCGACATTCTTTTGGTCACGCCTTGAGAAAGGGTAAAGGTATCGTCACTGATGGTCTGTAGTATAGAGAGATGTACATAGAAAACATGTATAGCACCTAGGTCTTCGGTATTGGTCATGTTTACAAAAATACACATGTGAACTATGATCATTCCTAACCATACACACCTTATTCATTGATGACGAACACCTTTGGACACCGACAGTAGGATAGTTTTCGTTCCACAACACATTAATTGTCTTGAGAGAGTCTGGACCATGACTACTATCCAAAAGGTCAATATCTTCATCTGAAGACGAATCATCAACCCAATCAAAGGTTCTCTCTGGTACATCTAAAGCTGGCTGGGTGCCACGAGTAGGCTTCTGGCAGAACAAAATGTCTAATGATAAACCTGGTGTGAAGAAACCAGAATCATCCTCCTGCAAAACACTGTCATCTTCACAACAATCCTCATCTTCTGACCACGATGTCCGTCTATCAAGTAAAGCTGTCATTGTACCTGATGAGTGGAAGGTGAAAAAGTTTTAAACAAGTAGGTTAAAGTTTCAATGTTAGGATTACAAGGTGATAGTATAGAAGAATCTCTGATCACACAACCATACTACAGATACGACAGTGTGATTGTAGATTCTACGAGTCACAATTCTGGACTGGTGTAATGGTTTTCAGTAACAACTGACAAAAGGGTGTTTTGTGAAACAGGGGAATTCGAACCGGTGATATGTTAGTAGTAGGGGATTTAAATCCAATGTCTGACAATGTGTATGTAGGTGTTTTCTTAATGTCGTTGGCGAGGGTATGTGTATTATGTTGAACAAATGCCCAGTGGTTGTGTGGTAGCTGTTTAGTTTTGGTGATAGAAAAGAAGTGTTGGTAGAATTATACAGTGCAATAGAAAAGCACCTAATAGATTAGGGGGATAGATGGTTTACCTCCATTAGGTTGGAAAAGCTGTCTAGTCACCAGAAATTATATTGTTCTGTAATCAAAAAGAATGTTAGTGTTATTTGTTATGAAACATTGAAAGTCGGTTAGAAGATGTGGAAGGTGGTATTCATGAGTTCACTAAGGTAGGCGTGTTTTTAAGAAAAGCCGACTTTATAACAGACAGTGGTGGTTGCTTGCAGACTTGTCGTTATTGCGGATGTGAAATGACAACGTGTGAAAGAGGTGGACACCCTAAGAAATGTTATTTTAGCTAGCCTTCGAGAAAAACCGTTGTATTGTTGAAAGCTGGAACAATTGGAAGGTTAGTGTAGCAGACATTGTGGTATGGAAAGAGGAAGATGGCAGCCTTGGGAAGTGGTTCCGTGATGACGAATACCTAGATGATACAGAAACTATCCCCGGTGGATCACAGACTGCATTGCCATAAATGTTGTTATGTCTGTTTCAGTGGACCTTATACACAACGAAGGTTTGTAGTTCTTAGTGGTGTGACATGGAAAAGTTGTGAAGCTATCTATGAGAGACAGAGATACGTTGTGTTAGAAAAAAATCAAGAGTGTGGAGAGATGAGTGATTAGTCTGTATAAGTGCTTCTTTAGCAAATACGCTGGAATGGTAAGTTAGAGCTGTCGGTACTGTAAAATCGGGAAAGTGCTGACGTGGATGGTTATGTATTGTGAAATGTCTTTTCAGATAAAAGTTCAAGACACGCTTGACATAACTACAGAAGTTACATTTTTCCTAATTTTGGTAACAACTTTGCCTTAGTTTGGTCGACATACTTTTCCATAGCTATTTCTTAGACTGGTTGACAGATTTTCATAGTTTTTATCCCTTTGGATGACAAGTTTATAAGTTTGATTGAAATATGTCTTTAGTTGATTCGCTTTGGTTGACAAATATTCCTACTTTTTTTTATAAGGTTAACTCGTAGTTTTTATAAGTTTGGATGTGATATTTATAACTTTGGTCAACATTGTAGTTGTGTTGGGTAATATTTTTTCTTATATTTTTATAAGATTGTTTGAATTATTTCTGTATTTCGCCAACATTTTTCCTATGTGTCTGATTCATGTTTCTATTTTTTATAAGAATTGATGATATATTTATAAATATGGTTGAAATATTTCTTTGGTTGACCTTTTCCGTTTTGGTTGACATATTTTCCTACCTTTTATAAGTTTAGTTGAAATATTTCTTTACTTGGCGTTTTCATATTTGGTTAACTCCTACTTTTTATAAATTTGGCCGCTGTATTTCGTTACTTGGTCAATATTTATTTTTCATTTAGATGACACCCCAACTTTGTTCATGTCTGGTAATGTAAGCTCTGTTCCATCAAGAAAAAAGACAACGTCATGAACACAAACCACTAAAGAAAATCAACAAAACAAAAATCTTGGTTTCAATATTTTATCACCAAAATATGTGTGTTATTCATCAAACCAGTTTAGTGATATATCGTAAGAAAAAATCAATGACATACATATTCATCAAAACAGTTTAGTGATATATCATAAGAAAAAATCAATGACATACATATTCATCAAAACAGTTAGTTAGTTAGTTAGTCACAGTTCCAACTTCATAGCAACGGGTCGTCCCCATTATGCTCCGTTCCTGTGCCAGTGAATATCACACAAAACGCTCCCCACTGCCCAATGTGAAAAGTGGAAAAGACAGGAGTCTCGACAAACAACAGCCCGCACAGATACACTGCGCATAATGCTGCCGCCAGAATGTCAACACAATAGTCCCCCACGAAACACCCAATTTATCTCTGATGGAATCGGCAGTCATTTTCCCATCTGGATGTTTCCTAGATGTTCACCCACACAGTCCACGAAATACAGTTCATCGTCGATGGCAGTGGCAGTCAACCAGAAGCCCAGCAGCCACGCATTTCTGCACAAGGCAAAAACCGGTCAATTCTGGGACATAGCCATCTGCCATCACTCCGAACATGCAGTCACATTCCAAAAAACCTCGGGCAGATTCAAAAGCATTTCACACGAAACTCACAGCTCACAGTGTCGCGCCACGCACTCACTCAGTAGCAGGGCGACGGAACCATCAAGCCTCCTTAGTCGCCTCTTACGATATATCGTAAGAAAAAAAATCAATGACATACATATTCATCAAAACAGTTTAGTGATATATCATAAGAAAAAAATCAATGACATACATATTCATCAATACAGTGTAGTGATATATCGTAAGAAAAAATCAATGACATACATATTCATCAAAACAGTGTAGTGATATATCGTAAGAAAAAAATCTATGACATACATATTCATCAATACAGTGTAGTGATATATCATAAGAAAAAATCAATGACATACATATTCATCAAAACAGTTTAGTGATATATCATAAGAAAAAATCAATGACATACATATTCATCAAAACAGTTTAGTGATATATCGTAAGAAAAAAATCAATGACATACATATTCATCAATACAGTGTAGTGATATATCGTAAGAAAAAAATCAATGACATACATATTCATCAAAACAGTTTAGTGATATATCATAAGAAAAAAATCAATGACATACATATTCATCAATACAGTGTAGTGATATATTATAAGAAAAAATCAATGACATACATATTCATCAAAACAGTGTAGTGATATATCGTAAGAAAAAATCAATGACATACATGGTTAGTGAAAAACCAAAAGGTTCTGATTTAGTTATCTTCATTCTTCCGGGCTCTGATATAGCTTGGTTGACTAAAACAACATTGTTGTTGTCGAAGTCATCACACATACCTTATTTGTTTCGGATCCACAATAAAGACATGTATGACCTATCAAACAAGATATCTGAATACTTCTTTTTATCATACCAAAACCACCCGGTAGCGGTGGTCGATACTCTTTTCTAATACTACCACTTGATTGGGTAGCATAATCGAGAGGTCCTTGCAGTACGCCTTAAGGGCTGCCAAGCTGTCTCTATCATTTGGTTGGATATCCTCTGCTACTATGAGTGGACGTGTTGCCAGGGTGTCTAAGGGTGTCGTCCTTTCTCGTGGTGTCTGGTGATGTGTTCGTAAGTAACGTTGTAGGTTCGTATTGTATAGATTGTCACGTACCTGACAGAGATAATCATTGTGAATGTTCCCATTGTGGCGGGTAAGGTTATCATTGAAGTCACAGTGGTGGCAGTCTGGTACTTGAGACGAGATCGTAGAATGAGGATGGCGTAAATATACACGTGGTGGTGTCGTCTCTGGTGTTGTAGTGTTTGATGTATTCATACGTGGTTGATGTTGTGTTCGTATGTGTCTTTGTAGATTGCCTTTTCTTTTGAAAAGTTGTCCACAGATATGACATAAGTGTGGTTGATCGTCATGGGTGTGGATGGTCCGAATGTGACGATTAAGGTTATCACAATAGGCTTTGTCGCACACTGAACACGTGAAAGTAGATCTGGTGGTCATATTGATAAACTGGTCATAAGTCACACTTTCACTTTTTTTTCTTTCTTACAACCGCAAAATATGTTCTGGTGTATACAATATATGTTTCACTGTTGTACTAGAGGCTGACGACACGAATAACGCTCACACCAACCTGTTTCACCGCTGTAGTTACCCAAGTCAGCACGTGAATAATATCTGCCGACGACACGAACAGTGCTCACACCAGCCTGAACCACAAATAACTCTGTAGCTACCCAAGTCAGCCCGTGAACTGGTGTACCACGACCGAGTGGTACTGAGCTCACAAGAGACGCCGTCTATTTTATACACTGGTTCTGCACACGACCCTACATAGCTGACGTGGAAGTTTTGTAGACAGGCTATTCTCACGCCGCCCGCCTGCTTCCCCACAAACCGATGACTCACGCTACCACTTAATGACTTTTGCATATGGCGCTGGTGACGTAGGGGCTTCTCGGACATCCGCGTTCGTTACCAAAAAAGGGTATGTGGTTTGTATAGTTTAGTCTTGTGGGGACACGTTTTGTTTATGTATTTGCGATGGGTGAGTGTGTCTGTACTGGTTGTGGTACCAGTAGTAATGGTAGGAGATGGGTGTGTCTTTGTGTCTGTACGCTTGTAGGTCTGTATGTACAAGTGTATCAAGTGTGTATGGGTGTAGTTGATGTCTGGTTGTACTTGTATTTTGTGTCTGTACGTGTGTGGTTGTTTGTGGATGTGTGTTGTTTGTTTGTAGGTGTGTATTTGTGTAGTTAATGTCTGTGTGTACTTGTGTATGGGTGAGTGTGTGTGTGTGTACTTGTGTATAGTTGTGATGACTGTAGTAATTCTTCTTCTTCTTCTGCGATCATCCGGAGTTTTTTTCCAGATGTGATTGCGTTGTGCCTGTTTACAGCAGAGCTGCGTTCTTGCGCCGTTAGGCCGACACATCCGACTTCTGCGGGCATTTGTTGACCGGGTTAACCTTCCCGGCAGTAGTAATGATACGACTGTGTCTGTGCTGTCTCTGCACATGTGTATAGTTGTGAAGACAGTAGTAATGGTAGGAGATGGGTGTGTCTTTGTGTCTGTACGCTTGTAGGTCTGTATGTACAAGTGTATCAAGTGTGTATGGGTGTAGTTGATGTCTGGTTGTACTTGTGTTTTGTGTCTGTACGTGTGTGGTTGTTTATGGATGTGTGTCTGTCTTTGTGTGTGTATTTATGTAGTTGATGTCTGTGTGTACTTGTGTATGGGTGAGTGTGTGTGTGTACTTGTGTATAGTTGTGATGACAGTAGTAATGGTAGGAGATGGGTATGCGTACTTGTCAGTGTTCATATCTGTATGTGCAAGTGTGTGTGTGTGTCTTTGAGTGTTGTTTGTTTGTAGGTGTGTATTTGTGTAGTTGATGTCTGTGTGTACGTGCAGTTGTGTCTGTATGTGGATGTGTATAGTTGTGATGACAGTAGTAATGGTACGACTGTGTCTGTATTTGTGACCCTCTTTGTATGATTTTTACACACCCCAAAAAAGAGACTTGTATCTCTAACAACGCACCAGCTAATATTCTTGTCGCTAATATTGGTAGTACTATTATCACTACTAGTGATTCCTCCTCACTTTACCCACCACCATTGCACTATACGTACTTTTCCCTACAATTTAAGTGGTCACTCGACCACTTGACCACTGCTTGACCACTAATTTGTCACTCTTTAATCATCACCAATAGTTGTTGGTCTACCACCTGATCGACTCCCAGACTCACAAAACGCGACCACTGCTTGACCAGTGTGTAACTACGAACACAACACCTCTTATCAATACCCATTACATTTATGACCATCCCTATATCGACCACTCCTACTTGACCACTAATACCTGGTACCCACCCCTTACCACCAAATGACACCATATCCATTACAACTTTATAAGATTTCTAATCGGTGAATAAGCTACTATGAACATACCACCCTTTAATTTCACTAATACACTACTATCACACTTAACATCACACATTTAACACACTTGGTACCGACATTTTACCCCTTCCTACCTTAATTATTTTCACATTCCCACCAACCATCAAGAATTTTCCCCGACTACGAGCGTAAATGTGGTTGGAACCCTCGTTTTCATTACACCCACCTCTGCCCTCTTACCCACCATCCCCACCTAAACAAGAATTCTACTGTCTTATTTTCACTGGCAGAGACCATACACACCGATCCGTCACACCCCATGAAAATGTTACTTTTTTGTTTGTTTTGTCTCTCTGTTCCATTGTGTCAGACTCCTACGACCCTCTTTACTTTTGTTCAGATGATAGTGACCATCTACACCTCTTATCAATACCCATGGTTCGTCAAGGGACCATAAAGACGACGCATCACACCCCGCCCTTGACAGTTTATACATCACGCTTTTCACTACACCCATCTCACACCACGCATACATTACACTAAACGCATTTGACAGATCATACACCCCGTTCCCACCCCGACCATTCCCGACTCAATTTCTCATGACACTTTCTTTTTACCCGCCATCACCCGCATAAAATGTTCCTACCTTCTGTTCCAAAAAAAAAAAAAAAAAAAATCCGACAGATTTTCAAAAAATTCATAGACCTCGACGAGAGATTTAACCAAAAAAAATTTTTACCCACCAAAAACTTCATAAAACATATACGCATCCATGTTGGATGCTGAAATACGTGGATGTGGCCTCCACTATACTACTCAGTTATATTCAAAGGCATTTATGCGCTGTTCAGCTTGTTTAGCAAGTGTCCAGGTCTCGCAGGCGTATGTTGCAATGGGAAAGATACATACTCTTAAAAATCTAATGTTTGTAGTTCTGTCTGGAAAAATTCTTCGATTAGCTAATTATAATGGATTGGCAACTAGAAGAGAACTAGAATTCCAAGACCTTTAAACAACATTAGAGAAAATTTTCATTTCATTTATGTCTAGAATATAACTGAAACACGCAACAACAACAACAAAAATACTAGGCGCACTGTACAACAAGTACTATAGTAAATTGACAAATGCTAGGCTCACTAAATACAGTTGTGGTCGTCCAAGTAAAGAGGTCAAAACGAGACTATTAATAATAAGAGTGGGTGGGGTGTATTATATTCACACACGTGCCCGTTGCTGATGCCAGGGCAGTGGAGAACTCTTCTTGTTGACGCTTCCACCGTGCCACACGTAAAGCCCACGTGTGGTATTATGTGATGAGATAATGATTCTCTACTACAGAAAGTAGTAGACCGTGCGGCTCCAAACTTTCAACACCACTGGATATAATGAATGATCATCATCATTCTTGATGGACAAATACCACTACAGAAAGACAATAATACAGTTTGTGATAGTTTTGTCAGCGCGTTTCCCAATATTTGTTTTTGAAATTATTTGTGGTCCATAATGTACTGTCTTTGCATGTGTCCCGTTTCATAATTACAAGGTGTGTGTGCGCGCGCACACACGCACTACAGACATATCACACAACACACCACAGACATAACACGCATATAACTGGGAAACATTGATCGCTCATTATCCTTTTTGGACAACAATCACCTTCAAATTAATATCTTATTTGTGGCGGTCTCGGTCACAGGATTATAACCTGAGCCAGGGATGGACCCTAATATAATTTCTCTTCTGAGGTTAAACGGGTTAGTGGTAATGGTATAATCGAATCGAATTACTCCACTGGGTTGACCGAGTACTGAGTGCCACAACGATTGTAGGTAGGCAGACCGACCCCCAGAGGAAACAATCCATTAGTAGCAACATTTACTCATAGACTGCCATGATGGTAGGTACATCGTCATCATGCAGAAGGTCCTTTGCAGAACGCCTGCCTCAACACGGCCAGCAGAAAGTTTCTCAATCCTTTGCAAATTCACCTTCCTCATACGCAAGGTATCTGCAATGTCCTGTGACGGTGCATACGCAGAAGTCAGTATTCGGACACACATAATTGCTCTTCTGGGAAAATAAAGAAAAGTACATTTAAAAAGAAAATAATCAATAAACCAGCTTGTTGACAGAAAGCTGTCTTGTACAGGAGCACAGGTTGTCAGATCTAGCCTGTTATAATTTTGTTTTAGTTACTTCCCCTGAGGGATCGATTATTACGTTTTTATCGGATTTAGTGAGTTACCTTAATAAATATAACGATATATTAAAGCAGTGCAATATGCAGTTAATAACTCACGATTACTTCTTTTCTGTTACTAAAGATTAATTCATTCATTAACAGTAGGTAACCCTGTTATCCTCTTTTCACCCAACAGCCAAACTGCACCAGATTAAAGATGTCACCTGCATGCAAGTGGTAGGTGTTTTCATCTCTATACTGAACTTAGGGCATCTTTTTCTGCGTTTAAACTTCAAACAAAACAAGTATTTTACTATGATTTGTCACTGCTGAGATATTAAAGTCAACATTAAACTAGCTAGCAAGGTGAAGGTCTTAAAGTAACCCTGAGTCACCTGATGTCATTTTATTTGTTGGGAAACTCCCTTGGCCTTAGGCCAGTTTTTCTTGGTCCTATTTCAGGACAGCACCGTGGCTCCTTTCGATTGGTTACCAGAGTACAGTTGTTTGTTTACTGTTTACATACTTAATATTGGAGGAACCAACCTAATGTTATGGCGGGTTATCCAGACAAAGTAAGCACTGTAGTGTACAAGGTGAGTCAGGCCAGGTTTTTTGCATCTGCATGTTCATACATTGAAATGTGTTTGCTGCACGGTTTAACGTCAAAGTCTGCGCCCCATAGTGTAAGTTATCCTATACTAAATCATAAATATAATAATATAATAATATTAATAATGTCAGATAGTCATTATCACTCAACTTAAAATGGGTACCAGGAAATTTCTTGGGATGTACAGGCGACCATAATGGTTATTGACCACATCATTTGAGTTCCTATTGTTCTAAAAAATATGGGACTTGCACCATTTACCTAATATGCCATATGGTGCTTAAATGCCTCCTGTTTTCAGTTATGATCTATCACTTTTAGTATGCTCTTGATGTTTTTATTTTCTTCATACAATATATTTGACATATATGAAGGATTTATTTGAATGACTTGCCATTCTAAAATAAACAAACATACAATGTGACAAATTCATACTAATTAAGCCAACTTCAATATGTAGATGAAAAGAACCTTTATGGTGTCTGATATCTCAGGGTTGTTCTACATACTGACCAAGCTTTATCTTTACCTCCACGTGGGGCATCCTGCACAAACACTAGTCTTTGGGGCATCCTGCACAAACACTAGTCTTTGGGACATCCTGCACAAACACTAGTCTTTGGGACATCCTGGACAGACACTACTCTGTGGGATATCCTGGGCAGACACTACTCTGTGGAACACCCTAGGCAGAATATGTCTGTGAGACATTCTGGACAGACACCAGTCAGTGGGGCATCCTGGTCAGACACTAGTCTATTGTACATGCTGGGCAGACACCAGTCAGTGGGGCATCCTGGTCAGACACTAGTCTATTGTACATGCTGGGCAGACACCAGTCAGTGGGGCATCCTGGTCAGACACTAGTCTATTGTACATGCTGGGCAGACACCAGTCAGTGGGGCATCCTGGTCAGACACTAGTCTATTGTACATGCTGGGCAGACACCAGTCAGTGGGGCATCCTGGTCAGACACTAGTCTATTGTACATGCTGGGCAGACACTAGACAGTGGGACATGCAGGGCTACACTAGTCTGTGGGGCATCCTGGACAGACACATTTGAGTCCTTATCAGCATCTTGCAATTTGTGCACTATGCTGAGATTCTCCTTGTGTGATCTGTAGGGAAGAGATTGGAACACTTATGGTGTGCAATGAAAGGAATCCTCAATCAAAACCAAACCAAATCTGGTAATGAAGTGTGTTTGGTTATGTCTGACATGGTTTGTAGTCTTTGATGTACTGTCTTAGTATGTGCCCCCTTTCCTGATTATAAGGTGTGTGCACATACATCCAGACATATCAAACAACACACAACACCACATTGGTGTCTGTGGACAGATACCAGTCTGTGGGACACGCTGGGCTGACACTAGTCTGTGGGATATCCTAGGCAGACACTAGTCTGTGGGACATCTTGGATAGACACTAGTCTGTGGGATCACGCTGGGCTGACACTAATCTGTGTGATATCCTAGGCAGACACTAGTCTGTGGGACATCTTGGATAGACACTAGTCTGTGGGATCACGCTGGGCAGACACTAGTCTGTGTGATATCCTAGGCAGACACTAGTCTGTGGGACATCTTGGATAGACACTAGTCTGTGGGATCACGCTGGGCTGACACTAGTCTGTGTGATATCCTAGGCAGACACTAGTCTGTGGGACATCTTGGGTAGACACTAGTCTGTGGGATATCCTAGGCAGACACTAGTCTGTGGGACATCTTGGGTAGACACTAGTCTGTGGGACATCCCAGACAGGCTACTGAGGGGCGGAGTGACTATAGTTTTGGCAGTGATGCAATTTGCCTGGAACTACAAACTTTTCTTGTTGTGAGACTGCCAGAGTCACAGTACTTACACACAATAATGGTAGACATTATCACTCCCCAATTCTTAAAGTCGTACAAGAGTGAGCCCTCAAATAGATGAAGTTCTACTATAACAATAACTACTGAGTAGTTGTGGAGTAGATATATTGCAGCAGAGGAGACATGGTGATATTTTACTGCTGAAGGATTGTTATTATCCCAGAGGTTACGTCTGCCTCTGACTGAGAAATTACCAGGCTCACTTCTAGTATACAAGTAAAAGCAAGGGACTCCTTTACTTGCCTTTAGGTTTATTGTTTACGTGGTGCTAGCCCCATATTGTAATAGACTAACTGGCACTTGATGGGAGATATGGTCAGTATCATGCCAGCTGCTTTTACTTCCCATAACATTTCCTGGTACCTATTTTAGGCTGGGTCAACCTGAGAGAAAATCTGCCTCAATGGGGATTTTAACACAAGCCACTGCCCTGACAGACAAGTACAGTGCAGACCTGATAAGGCGAACTCACCTGGGACCCAAGAAATAGTTCTTATCAGAAATTCCTCTTATAAGAGACAAGAAACAAAAAAGAAAAATTGCTGGGAATAAACAAATTGTACTTCACAACAGAAATTTGCCACATCCGAGATTGCCTTAAGTGGTTTGCACTGTATTTTGGCTACTGTGACTCTCTCACTTCTAGTACAGGGCTTATAATTTTTACAAGAATTATTTATTTCTGTATTATACATCTCCCTAATCTCTTGGACAGTGTGATTGAGTACATGGTCTTTGTAGGTAAAATCAAAAGGTCCTGTGTGCAATTTACATGTTAAAAATCCCACTGCAGTTGGCAGTCACAAAAAGTAGGCTATATGGCTGTTGCCCTGGGAAAATTGTAGAACAGAAAAAGTACCCTTTGGGTAGATAGAGCCCACTTTTATGGATTGACTCTACCTAGAGGGAAAAACCGTATGCAGAGAAATGCCAGATTTTTACATGCTGATCTCTGATTTACAGAAGTCATACTTCGTGTAGTACACTATCTTGAAAGAGTGGGTGACAGTGAAATGTAATAAGGGAACTTGGTTTCATTGTGATGTGTTGGTGTCTTTTTGTTTTTTTTGCTAAGTGTTCTTGTTTTCTGTTGTTTGTACACTGATAATGACTTTGGTTGAAACATTTGAATTTGTGCTTGTGCCATTCATTTATCAAGCTTCCTATCAACATTTCATATTAATTTACTTTTGACATTAGACCAATAGCAGTCATCCCTGTTTTTACTCCCTTGAAAGAGAAATTAAGAAGAGGAAGAGTAATGAACTATTTATATTAGACTGCAACAAATGTTTGAAGTGAAGTTTATCACAGGTAGCTTGTCTATGGCAGTGCGGAATTTGATCCGGAATGCAAACATT
Source organism: Cepaea hortensis (assembly GCA_963921405.1). NCBI lineage: Eukaryota > Metazoa > Mollusca > Gastropoda > Stylommatophora > Helicidae > Cepaea > Cepaea hortensis. Next base: position 93,762,669 of record OY992880.1, on the reverse strand, counting down.
TAAAATTTGTTGACAGTTGAGAATACTGTTTACAGCTTAACATTTCATTTTACAAAATTAGTACATATAAAAGGAAGAAATGATATAACTTGTTAAAACTAGTGTGCTACTGCAAGGGACAGAGATTAGAATAAGGAATTATTTGTTTTATCTTTATCCATATATATTATTTTTATTATATTTATGTAATATTATAAGAAGATGGGGAGTAGTCTGCAGACCTTAATTTGATCCAAAAATGCCTCTGAGCATTAGTTTGGAGCCAGTTGATAATAAAATATCTAATAGTGTGGGTTAAACATGATCAACATTGGTGTAATCCCAGTAAGTCTGTATGTTTTGTGTTGAATCATGACCTGATTACACTCAAACATGCCTCTCTGGCTTGGAGAGAATAATGCGACAGGGAGTGACCAGAGGATCTGGCTGACTTAGTTCTCAGAGGAAAGGCCATACGGTATATATAATCAGATTGCAGCTGATACCATTAGTCTTGGGACTCTTTGCTGGTTGTTGAAGATGATGACAGAGCATGTATGAGAATGTCTCAAGTGCTGTGATGTCAGTTAGAAGCATCAGTACCAGTCTACCACACCCACACACACACACACACACACACACCCCCCCCCCCCCCCCCCCTCCCTACTGGTTTCTGGTCTCTACTTAGACAACACACTTCATGTGGAGATGTACTTTGGTACTGGGATGAAAGAAAAATCTCTACACCAACCTCACTCCAATAGATGCAAGCTCTTTTTAAACTCAGATGCAACAGACTTCAGAGCGAACAATCATTCCTCTAGAGAATTCACAACTAATGAACCAACCATCCTTGTAAATCTTCTACTTTCAGATGTTTTAGACATTTAGTAAGACTTCTTCCTGTAACAAAATAAAATGCTGGACTACATCTACCAATCATTCACAATGTGACTTCTACAAAATTGTAGTCAATTTAATTAGTCGGCTGAGAATACTACTTGGTGATGACTATGTCTGTTCTCCAGGAACTTGCAGAAGTCATACTTGGAACAAAAGTACTTGAAAGAAAGATGGACTAATATTTCAGCCACTGTTTGCATTTTTAAAAACGATTTTGTTGATGTTGATCCCAGTGCTGCTGAGTTGTCTACTCTTAGCAATCCAGTGTCATTATTATGAAGATGCAAGTCCTCTGAAGTTGTTCCAGGTAACCCTAGAAGTAAGTAGCTGTTGATGATGACAAGTAGCATGACAGTTGCATGTGCAGGGCACTTGAAAAGAAAGTGGTTCATTGTTTCATAAGGTCTCCCCTGGTCTCTGGGTAGTGAGATCGGACGCCCGTATGTATTGTTGCGCACGTAAAAGAAATCCCTTGGCAGTTGGAAATCGAAAAAGAGTAGCCTAACGGCGCTGCCCGGGCAAAATTTTGAGTTAAAAATCTACCCAAAGTATTTGAGGATCCTCAGCGGTGCTACAGAGTTCGTGCACTGAACTGACATTCACCGGACTCAGGCTTGAGTTAGGAGTAGAATGGAGCCCTTATGGGTTACACCCATGTGCTGTGATGTTGATCCGTCAACTAAACTAAACGAAAAAACTGTTTCATAAGAATTAGCACAATGTCTACATAAGGGAGCATGTCAGGGCTTTATACATGGCTACAGATTCTAAGATGCCCTGTTTTAATTTGAACAATCAGGCTGCATTATTTTCTGCCAAGACCATTGCTGTTGGAATTGACATTTGGTGGGAGAATTTCATTTGAAAAAAATTTGACAAATTGTTTCCTCTGCCCATCTTTTCAGCCAGTTTTCTCTGGTGTTGTTTCTGAAAATCTGTTGGACAATTTTCATACTGCAAGACCAGTCCTTTTCTCATTTCCCATGAGATTGCTGTGACCAGGAATCCACTGTAATGTTGCACTGATGGAATGGGATGGGATGCTATAAAGATGTGGATTGCTGTTCCTACTATAGAGATGTCTTAACTTTCATATGGGGTGCTCATCAGTGTCTCCTGGACAGACTAGGCATTACTGAGAATCACTTCACATGATCTTTCTTTCATAAGGTCAAACTGTTGCTGTAGCAATTCAATAGCAGTTTCTGCAGTTAGAGCAGATTTAACTACATGAATCACAGAACTCAAAGGTCTTGGTTAAAGTTAGTTGCATATCCTTTACAGGACTTAGCAGTCATCCCCAGCATTTTTTGGCTGTTTGTGATTCCTGGGCAAGTGTACATTCAGTAGTTTGCCATTGCTTCCTGAACGACCAGCACCCAGACCATTTCATAAAATAAAACAATTGTAAAATTGTAAGGCGGTCTGATGTCACATTGCCCACAGCTGTGTTTTGAACACGGTATGTGGGATTAGGAACTGCGCCCGTAACCCCTTCGCCACAGAGTCGGCAAAGGTCTTGGTATTTAATATTAATACTACATCCTGCAAGGGAATGTCCTTAAATGCTGACTGACCTGTTTATGCTTGGATCAGTGATGCTGGGTAGCTATTTATGGTTCCATCTTTTGCATTGTTGAGTCTTTGTTGACCATTTTGTAAAGTAGCTTTGTTGTGATATTTAAAAAGTGGAATTTGATCCAGAAAATGTTGACTCCATTATTCTTTCTTATGGGAGGTAGTGTTTGTGTTTCTTCTTTAACTAAATTCAAAAGTGACAGCTGTTTCAATCTCCCTGTTTGTTGCCAGGTATGTCATTTCACTTTTGGACGGTCTTTCTCTTGTCTCCTGTATCTTTTTAAGAATTCAGTCAGTGCTCTTGTTCAACGGATATTTAGTGGCTCTAGGTTGGTTGCTATTTCACATGCAGCTACAAGCTTCCACCTCATTTCTCAACAAATAGTTTGAGACTGGTGTTGCTCATGGTCCAGAGATGAGATGGTGCTAGTGCTCACTATAGTCTTGAGTGAGAGGTTGTAATTCATCAGCTGATATATAAATGGCCCAAGGTGTGTATATCTGCTCCCCTCCCCAAGCGATGCTAGCAAGCCATTTGATGAGTTTATATATATATATATATATATATATATATATATATATATATATATATATATATATATATATATATATATATATTGTTTATGGCTCTCTTTTCTGCTTTGTGGCTGCGGAATAAGTAGGTATATACTGTTTTATGTGTACTAGTCTTAAGTTTCCACAAATTGAAGCCTGTGTTACGATCAAAACGCTGGGGTCTTCTCTCAAAACGTCTAGTCTACCCTCATATGGCTGCACGTACTATGGATACACCACATACTCTGAAATTTAAGGTCTTGAAACATCCAGGATAGTCCAGACTTGGCGCCATTGGACTTTCACTTGTTTGGGCCCTTGGAAGAACATTTGTGGGATGTCAGATGATGACAAGGTGACAGAGGTGGTGCAAAATTGATTTAAGGACACACCCAAAAACCTTTTACTAGAAGGCATCAACAAGTTATAGTATGTCCCACAAAGAATGCCTTCATTCACGATAAATTATTTTGAAAACTGTCTGTTGCATCGTTATGAAATTTTTCCAGCCGTCTTATATTTACCCCCACCCAAGGAATATGTCTTTGATAGGTCCAAAAACAACTTAAATCATCGAAAGCGGCGACATTCCTTTGATGTTTTGTTGAACAACTAGTGATTTCTCGCTAACAAATTTATGTTTACAGTAATGGAAGACCCGCCAATTCAGATGACACACAAGGCATATCTGGATTTGTATGGGAGTGGGTGCAATGAAAGAAGTAGCTTAAAATTGAAAGGGTCGGCTGCATTGCACCGGGTTTTTATCCCATATGGCTCAGTTTCTTTCCGCAGCGCGGAAAGCGTCGCACAAAGCACGAACTCCGTAGCTCCAGCGATGACCCTCGGGAGTCTCCGAAAAAATGCACTCGTGAAATGAAGGATGCAGCCCGGAATCGAACATACAACCTTCAGAGCCCGAGTCAGACGGCTTGACCACTTCACCACGGAGAATCCTGAGAGGGGTGCAATGTGTAATATTAGTAAAGACAGAGAATTTACAGAGGCACGGGGTAAATAATTTGTAAATTAACAGGAAAGTAGAAGGAATATATTTCTTACCTAATGTTTCATTTCCTTCTTGTTTCTTCAGCTGCTGGTTAATAAAGTGTACACAAGTATTCATGTTAGCTTTTTATATTGAGTTCGTGAAAGCTTCCAAATAGCTGTGCGTTAATGTGTGTATGGAGTGACCAGAAATGATACCGCAATTTAGTCATAATGTTTCTATTTTTAAGGATCTGTTCAGCTGTCTGTGTAGTTTGTTCACACGTACACATGGGTGACAGACCCGCTTTGAGTCTTTGTGAAAGACTGTCTACTCTGCTGTTTACCGTTCAGAGACGGAACATGATTACTTGTTTTGCACTATGAAAATAGTTGTCAGTGTCTCTGTAGTGGGCTTTCTTCTTAACGACCAAGATGTTGGTCCTCTTTTCATTGAAGTTTATAGATTGATTCGTATGCACGTGTGTTGTCCCCTAATTTGACAACGTGTTTGCTCTCACGTTTCTTGTTATGCCACAATATGTCAGTTTCCACCGCAATATTACTCTTCTGTTGGTATTCAATGCGTTTAGTGTGTGTGTGTGTTTTTTTTTTTTCAATACATCACTGTGGAATACAAACTGTTGCCATTGACATTATGCTGATGCTGTAATGTTTAGGGCCTGCAATTCGTCTGAATAGTTGGAGCAAAATATCCCAGTAAGTGTGTATGTAGATTAAGGTCTGCGATCTGCTCAGACCTTAATCTGTGTTGGACGATTCCAGTAGGTTGATGATTGCTCTCGGTTGCATAAAATTCAATCCATCCTTTCTCCAATAGTCCTCTTCCTCTTTCAACACATGGTCCTCACATTTTTTCCAGTAACTTTTATCAATATTTAATAGCGTGGACTGGTTGAGAGACAGACAGACAGAAAGGTAGGTAGGTAGGTAGGCAAAAAGGGGGGTGGGTGGGTGGATGGATGGATGGATTTCTGGCTGGCTAGGTAAGTAGGTAGGTAGGTAGCTAGACAGACAGACAGATAGATAGATAGATAGATAGATCCCCGCCAGGAGCTGGGCGAAGCCGGGCCGAGTCAGCTAGTTTATTTATATAATCACGTTTCATGAAAGAACCCCCATTTGAGACACCTCTGAACAAACCCATTTAACTTTGCGCTGTTTGTGCCAAAACGAAAACCGCGAGACAATTTAAAAAAGAGCGGGGGTGTGTCTTGCTGAAGCTGTAATACTTTTAAAATGATGGACTTAATCCCTATGCCGTAAATTATATACCGCATATAAACAAACATTGAAATCTGCTGTACAATCTCCAGAACAAAAATTTTTTGTTGGGTGGACATAATGATAAGGTTATATGCTAAATTTCATCATTTTCCCTCAGTTGGTTACTGAAATATTTTGAATTTTATATTGAGGCCAAAAAAAACACACACTATAGTGGACAAGTGTGTTGCCAGGCAGGTGGGGTAACTATGTTGAGAAATAATATACAAAACATTTATGGTTCTCACTATTGTAAAGAAAGTTATTTGTAAACTTCCTGTTACTTAATGACTTCCCCTCTTATATTATCTGCTTCCAGTGCCTCATTACTCATCAGTTTGTGTATTGCCACTTTTCCTTTCTGTGGGCTATCAAAAGCAGCTATCCTGACTTCACCTGTGCTGTTTTCAATACACCCTTTAGCAGCAAATAATCCAGCCTTTACAAAAAGTCCTACCACACTATATCATTAGTGGATAAATGACAGTGGTGACAATAATAATGCAATGTGCAGGAGATGTAGCAAGAAAGTCAGAATAAATGATAACACTTTTTAGAGTTAAAATTTTAAACAGTGAATCTGAAAATAAAAAAAATTGTATTAGTTCAAGACACATGATTTACAAAGTCTCAAGATTCCAAATTTACAAAGTCAGAAGACTGTAAACTTGTCCCATAAACCAAATTTTTATCTTGGACTTCTTCTTCTGCATTTTATCTGCCAATGGAGCATAGACCCTCAACCAGCTCACACCAAATCCTCTTATCCCTAAATTTGATTATGATTGGTTGGATTTTGTAACCAATCTTTGACTTATTCATTGGCACAATATACCAAGAAACAACATTTATCCACAAATATGGTCTTCTCTTTTGTGTCAGGTATACTACCGTATAACAGTAGACGGTACTACCTGCTTTCTGTTAGCGCCGAACATTGGGCGGCGCTTACCAAACCTGACACCCCACATTGTTCCAACGGCTTCGGGCGGAAGAGCGCAACTGGGAGGGTACAAGCCCTACCCTGGTGAGAAGGAAATGCAAGCTAAAGACAAAATGTCATGGCAGGGCAGACCAGGCCCTAAGCCTTGGTTGGTGGCTGGTCTAGGATCAAAGCTCCGACAGGCGGACAGTTAGAGCATTGCTTTGCTGATTTGGCAGCTTCTGCAGCTTGTTTTGTTCCAGATGTAGGGGTGTTACCTTTCCTCTGGAGTGAACTAGGCAGGCCGAGAGAGGGATCATGCTGCATGGTCAACACATGATCTCTATATTTTAGCCCAGGCTTTGTGCTATTGAGAGAGCGACTGCAACAACTATAGGGGTATCTCCCTTCTGTGTATTGTTGGAAAAGTATTTGCCAGAATTGTTCTGCGCAGACTTCAAGTCCTAGGAGATCAAGTCTACCCCGAATCACAGTGTGGCTTTCGACAGAACCAGTCTACCATTGATATGATATTCTCATTGCGACAAATGCAAGAAAAATGCAGTGAACAGAATCAACCACTGTTTATTGCCTTCATCGACCTCACAAAGGCATTTGATTTGGTCAGTCGTGAGGGTCTGTTCAAGGCACTAAAGAAGATTAGCTGCCCACAAACTCTTCTGTCCATTGTGGAATCGTTCCACACAGGCATGAAGGGTATAATCAAGTTTGATGGTGCAACTTCTGAAGAGTTTGAAATCATGAGTGGAGTTAAGCAAGGTTGTGTACTAGCTCCCACCCTCTTTGGAATATACTTTTCACTTCTACTGAAGTATGCCTTTTGTGATCAGGATGGTAATATATACATTCACTCACGCTCAGATGGCGGCCTCCACAATGCTCAGAGATTGAAGGCCAAGACCAAAATTAGGAGGGTACTGATCAGAGAGTTGCTTTTTGCAGATGATGCTGCAGTTACGACCCACTCTGAGGAAGAATTGCAATGTCTACTATCAGCATTCTCCAATACTTGTTCTGAATTTGGTTTAACAATTAGCAAAAAGAAGACACAGATTATGTCACAAGGTGCACATGGGGTACCATCAATCTTTATTGACGACGCCGAACTAGAGATGGTAGACCATTTTACATATCTAGGATCAGTGATAAATAGCAAATTATCCCTAGATCAGGAAATCAACAACCGGATTGGTAAGGCAGCAACAACAATGAACAGGTTAAGAAAAAGAGTCTGGGAGAACAGGAAGCTTACTGCCAAAACAAAAGTCCTTGTCTATCAAGCCTATGTCCTTAGTACTCTTCTTTATGGCAGTGAAACCTGGACAACTTACTCACACCAAGAGAAACGTTTAAACAGCTTTCATATGCAGTGTCTGCGAAGAATTCTTGGTATTAAGTGGCAAGACAAAATCACAAATACTGAAGTATTGGAAAGATCAGGTTGTGTGACGGTTTATTCCATGCTCAGTCTTCGTAGACTTAGATGGATAGGACATCTTAGGAGGATGGATGATGGTAGAATACCAAAGGACATCTTTTTTGGTGAATTACAGATGGGTAAGAGATCACAGAGTCGGCCTCTACTATGATACAAAGATGTGTGTAAGCGGGACATGATTGATACAGGCATTGATAATGCACATTGGGAGCAAGTCGCAGCTGAACGTGTTGCATGGAGGGCAAACATCAGAAATGGAATAAAGACAAAGGAGAAAATTATTGCAGATAATTCACACACCGAGCTTGTGAGACGTAAGATGGTGCATGATGGTGGAAATGACCACGTGTTCACATGCATCCACTGTGAACAGACATTTACAGCGCAAATTGTCCTTATCAGTCACATTCGCTACCGCCATAGGTAAAAGTTATTATACCTTTTTAAAGCACAAACTATCGTCTGTCAAGACGGCAAGGTGCCAAGGTGCCAATGGTCTTCTCTTTTGTTACATTTCAATATTACTTTTTCTAAACATTTAAGGTATGACTGTAAGAAATACAGGAACAGTGTAAACACACTCTGTATGTCACTTCTTCTCATAATTGCTTTCATGTGCAGATATTTCCTTGCAGATTTTGAGAATGCAGAAAAGTGTGCCTGATCAGGAAAATTGCACTGATATTCAGATTTGGAATGAAAATGGAACATATAACAATAGGGCAGGACACAAAGAAATGTCCTTGATTGACAACTGGATGACTACTGATCCAGATTTTGCATCCAACATGCAAAGAGCTCCGAATTTGCCTTCTACATCGAAGGCAGACAATGCAGCCTGGCATGAAGTATGGAATCCTGCGCCTGTCAAACAGTCCTCAGATCAGGTTAGTGTAAATTAAAAGATATAAATATTTTAGAACATGAATTCACTTACAAAAGCACATCATAGCAACATCTAGGAAGTTTGTGCTGTTGTCAGTGGCTCAGATTAAGTCTTTTATGATCTGATTCTAAACAAAACATGGTTTGCTAATGCATAAACAAACTTGATAATATGCATTAACTGTCCCAGTCTCGCAAGCCACAGACTGCTTCACAGGTTGATATCTCATGCCCATCAGCTGCCAAATTGGCAGTTTTATCTGTTGAGATATATCTTATGTGTATGTTTACACCCATTCCAACTTTTTAAGGGGCATTTGCGATTAAATTCCCGATACTTTTTGTAAAAATTCTTGCATTTATTTTTTTTGGGACAGTGATTTCATTTTAATTTGTGTTAGCACTTTTATTAACATTTTTTGATTGCATTTTGTTTCAGATGAAATAAAAATAGTCATGACAATCTTCATGACAGATGTGATTTATACTCAAGTGGTTAGCAATGCAGTCCTAAAGCTGCAAGAAAAGCCATAAATAAGATCAACTTGTGCTGTGTTACTGCCAACAGTTTAGAATCTGAATGTGAGATAGTCATATGAAAAATACTGTGTCTGAAGCTTTGCTTGCTCCTAAATGTGACAACACCATGTTAAATATAATCCAGTCATTTAAAAACATGATTGCCCAGTGGTCATGTGTTTAAGGTAGATTTTTAAACTGACCTGGGTTTCTAGGTCGACCCAGCCTTAAATGGATACCGGGAGATGCTAGGAAGTAACGGTGGTGAGCGTGATTTTGACCAGATCATCCATCAAGTGCCAACTGGTCTGTACAAATATGAGGCTAGCACCATATACCTTGTACGCCTCATGGTGTATAGAAGGGACTTTCACTTTACCTGTGTATAAAAACACAAATTTCAAGAAGGGACTTTTACTTGATAAAAACACAAATTTCATTGCTATGGAATTGTGCCAAAGTCAGTTGATTTGTCTCATACTACCTTTATCCATTCATATGTGCATATGTTCATATCTGTAGAAAAATTAGAAACAGTTATGGGGGTTGTTAGCAGATCTTCTATATCAATGTCCCAGCTATGGCAAAAATACCCCCCCCCCCCCCCCCCCCCCCAAAAGAAAAAAAGAAAAAAAAACTGGGAATGAATTGGTTAAAATTGTTTTTAAAGTTTTAATGATAATTTACGTAGATGGTGAAAATAAGGTCTCAGTTCTGATTTTCTGGGCACAGACAAGTTTTGACTTGTCCTTTGATTGCCTGGCCAACAAAAATGAAATGTGGTTAGTATTGTTTCTTTGCTGTGAAAGAAATGTTCTTGAAACTGGTATTTGTCAGATATGTAATTAGTCAATTATGATTTTGTGTTTAGTGTTTAAAATAGGCACGTGAAGCAGCAGACATCAAATGCTGAACAAGGAAAGAAAATTCAAGCAAAGCGATGGAGATGAGATACTTAAGACACAATTGTATAGTAAATCACAAACAGCCAAACAATGATGGGATTTATTGCGACATCTCATAAAGGACGTGCAACTAACTTTATTTATGTATATATAGACCGGACTTCAATGCTGACTTCTTTTTCAGAAAGTAATGACAAACTTCTGAATGTAAAATTGCTTAGAAAATCAACCTGAGGTTGGGTTGATGGCAACAACAACAAACAAAACACACACCCACCCACCCACCCACCCACCCACTTGGAATAACATACAGATTATGATTCACATGTAATCTGCAAAATATGAAAAAAGCTTTAACAATTCACAAATTCTAGTGGTATGGTTATGTGTGGAGATCAGCAAAGGTGTTCACTATTTTACATCCTGGAACAGTCCCAGGGAAAAGAAACATAGAAAGACAGAAATACATTGAGCAGATAATATACGGAAATAATAGTCCTAACTGCCTTCTAATTCCAAGTTATAAGAGAAAGAATTTATGAATTTGAATCTGTTTCATCCCCTCATTGTTCTTGTCCTGGATATAAAGTTTATAATTGAAAGCTATTCTTTAGTTGAGATTCTTATACAGCTCTGTGAAAAAATATTTTACTGTTTTACACAGCAGAAAAAAGAAAACAGGCGGGAAAAGAATAGAAAATCAGCCAAAGAAAGTCGAGAACGTGTGAAACAAGAGCAGTTAAAGGCGAAAGAGGTAATATAATAATTGCTTTCTTTTTATCACAATTTAATGCACCATTTAAAGCTAAAATGGTGTCTTCAATGAAAATCTTTATATGTGCATATATTTATTACTTTTTTGCAGACACATAAAATTGTGAAATATTAAAATGGAATAGAATATATTTCCAGTCAGAAGATTATTGTCAGAAGAATTTACTGTTTATTGTAAAAGCTTATCTATCTTGTTTGTGAAAACATATTCAGGAAAAGTGTATACTGTTCCTTTACTCTGTTTTCTTATCTTTATCTTGATGACACACACCAGGATTCCATTTTAGTTCTTTTTGATTCGTCAGTCATTACCAGTTGTTGTATCGAGTTGAGTTAGTTGAGCTAAGAAACAACATCACTGCCCTCAGGACATTTCCACCTGAGCTCCATCCCCTCGTTCAACAGCTAGCAAAGAGTCATACTGCTAATCGTTCCAACTGCCATCTGATTGAAAGTTCTCCTGGTCTTCCCTCTCAGTTTTGAGATTCGTCCGAACCCCTGCCAATCCCTCACGATATCATTCTCTCCACTTACGGGTTCTCATTCTGTTCCACCACTTTCTCTACCTGGTCACACAGGCGCCTCACCACCTCTCCCTTGTCCATAAGTAATCTACCACCAAGAGGTGCATTCTCTGTCAGCCTATTCATTCCCCTGCACTCTGCATGACCAGGGTAGAAAATCCATACAATTCTCACAATCCATGACCTCTGAAGCAAGGCAAGCCATTCTACACGAAACATTCTTTTCTCCACCTTACTAAGCATACTACTTGAGTCCATGATAAATACAATGTGTGTTGTAGCAGCCTCCTCCAACCATTGGAAGGCTGCTGTTACTGCCTCCACCTCCATTCTCATGTTGGAGGTTGAAGTCTCATATGCCAGACTCTCAGTTTTCAAACATCGTCCATTAGCCTTCACACCAGCCACTAGATCTGCTTCTCACCACTGACCCATCGGTGTAGATCACTATGTCACCTTGATGTGTGTTGCCCTGGATCAGTTGTTGCACCTCAAATTCTGTGCTGCCTCCTGCACATTCTCTGCACTCATAACCCAGTGTGACCATTACCTTGCACCAGTCCGACATGTCTTCCGGACTTTTACCAACTCTTTTTCAGGATTAATGTTCTCTATTTTATATATCTGGCTGATAGATATTTCTGCCTGTGCCATCCAGGACCTGCCTCTTCTGAGTCTATGACCCTTGACCATGTCCATGGCTTCATGCAGGGAGTGATCCCTGTCTGCAGCGACTCTCACGTATCATTTAGCTTGAAGTACCCTGTGTCTGTCCGCAATTGTTGATAGTGCAAGGATATGCCTCAAGGATATGCCTCATGCATGTAATTGGTGTGTCCTTTGTGCACCCCAGGATCATACATGCATGGTCACATTCTGTATGTGCTCCAACTTTTCAAGCTGGCTCTTTGATATTGTCAGCACCCCCAAACCATATTCAATGACGATTATTAATTGCTGAGAGAGCATGTAGAGCATCCTCTGCTCCATCCTAGTTGCTGCCATCGCCCTCAGTGCATTAAGTTCCTTTTCCAGCCTTTACCGCCAAAGCCTCAACATGTTCCTTAAAAGACATACATCTGTCAAAGGTGATACCATTTGTTGACAAATGTTAGCACCAGCTGATCTACTTAGAACTAGCATCAGTCTAATTAGTAGCTGAGCTATAGTTTGTCTACTAAGATTATAATGTGGACCTATTAGTTCAGAAGACTAGTTTTAGGTAGTCTGCTGAGGGAAGATGAGAAATAAGTTTACAAGTATTGGTGATCACTGTCGTAATAAGTGTCATCCCTAGGGTGAGGTGAATGAACACCCACATTCTTTTAACCTATATCATTATCTTGAGGATCTCCTAGCTTTCTGTCCACAACACCCCGTCAGTCCTTGGATCACTCTCTCTCTCTCTTACCCTTGGACCATGCCCCCTCTCATTCCATTCCAAAACATACCACACAACTCCAGCTTCTAAAATAATAACAAATTAATTTAATAAAGAAAAGTGTCAGGTATGTGCAAAGTGTATGTGTAGAATGTATGTCGTATAATCTAGTATGTATGCATAATCAGACCAAACAGCTCAGGATCAAAGTCTGCTTCGTCACTGTACTGGCCACACTACAGCACCATAGGTCAAGTACAAGAAGACCTCACCAAATGATGCGTCTCTCCGGTCAAATGTCGACTTCCTCCAATAGCTCTTGGATAGTCCGGATACCTGGTCACCAATAGTGGATACCTGGTCCAATACTGACCATGAATCTGACACACACAATGTAACTACAGGTCACTAAAAGTTCTGTGATCTGATAACACTTGTACCATAAATAATGTTGACTGTCACTTTGAAACTAAATGTTAGTAGTTACGGTCATAGGAATTCACCAATTAGAAACTCAATGTTCATTGGTAATGTTTCACAAGAATTCCCCATTTAGAAAACACAGTGTTAATTTTTCAGTTTTCTGTATACTACTATTGTTCATGTTACTGGTGGTATTGTAAGTATATGTATTCTAATATAATAAGAACCACCACCGAGGAATCACTCTGAAATGATCATCAGTTCCTGCTCAGCAGAGGCCAGTTTCTTGCAGACCCTCTGGGTTATGGGCCCAGTGCAAAAGCCGCTGAGTAAAAAAAAAACTTCCTTCAATAATCGAGCCATACTTTTCTGCTACTTCTTGGTAAACCTAGTGGAACCATATAGTTATTCCTGTTTGAGATTGAGACTACGAAATCACACACTGGATGAATGTCCGCCGATATAAATCAACAATAGACACTGTAGTCTCTCTCCAGAATCAAACTAGGAATATCACACACGTCCGCCTTGCTTCACAACATTTGGTCGACTCCCCCCCCCCCCCCCCCCCCCCCCCCCCAAAGTTGTTTATCCAGACTGTTTCAATACTGTGTCTGAATGACATCACAAAACTGTCTAGACACTAGGCGTCTAGAAGCTATTTTTTCTGTCCTTTTCCAAACTCGATGTAAACAACTGACTGTCCATTTCATCTGGGAAATTGTCTCCAGTACTTCAAAAAGTCTTACCGGTCTGTGATCTAGACAAAATTTTCCCCCACAACAAAAGATCTTGCCGACTTTTACCCAGACAGCCTGTCTACCACATCAAAGGATGGCTGCCACCTGCAGACGAATGGCGCGACAGTATTTCCTCGATCAACAACACATTAAAGAATGACGGCTGCTTGTAGACGTATGGCGCGACATTCTGTCATCAATCGACAACTCCAAGATTTCCTGTGACAATCACTCAAAGAGATTCTAAACAAGTTGAAACCAGATGATATACTCATCATATAGCTGGCCCTCTACAGAACGTCGCTGTCATTTCATTGCTGAATAGGCTCTCTGTCTTTTGCAAGTTTCCCTGCCTCATGCATTTTTATGCTTACTTTATCTGCACTGTTCTGCGTGAAATATTAAAATGAACTAGAATATTCTTCTTCTTCTTTTGTTCGCTTGAAATATGTCTATATCAGCAATGTTGTCTCTTGTCTCTTTCAGTTCACACAGTGGTCCATAGAGTTTATCTTCCACTGTCGTCTCTCTAAGCCAGAAGGTTTGCCTAGATATGTTATATTTTGGGTAGTCTTGGAGTATGTGCTCTGCTGTCTGCGACGCCAAACCACATGTGCACATGGCTGATTCACCATATCTTGAATTTTGTATATATGTGGTTGCGTAATCTATTGTGTCCTGTTCTGAGGCGCAGAATAATGACTTGTTCTGGTCTATCCATAACGTGGTAATCATCTTGAGCAGGTTTTGGTGGCTTTCTGACTGATTTGATCATTCTTTTCTTTTGGTGGTATGTAACGGGCACATCAGGCTGTTCTTCTTTGGCTCCTTCCTTAGCCAATTGATCAACTATGTCGTTTTTGGGTACTCCACAGTGGGATGGTATCCACTGTATGGTGACCTTATGCTGACTGCTAAGTTCAGAAAGTAGTGTCCTTAGTACTGGCAATTTCCCAGACAGGAGTGCCCCGAGTACTGATTTTGCATCTGTCAGTAGCACCACAGGTTGTGTACCATGGCTGGTATTTAGTAATTTCTCTGTTGCTATCTTGATTGCCTCAATTTCAGCATCATAGTTATGGCAGTACTTTCCTGTTGGTACTCTGGTTGTGTCCCAAGTATTATTTGGGTATTCTATGTACACTCCTGCTCCTCCATTTCGAACAGCATTTTGTGCCGACCCATCTGTGTAGACTCGAATCCAGAGGTCCTGTGGGTATTCTTCATCAAGGAAGCTGAGAGTGGCTGTTCTGCGATGCACACTGTTCTGTTCTTCCTTGTCAAATATTCCTCTCACTTTTGTCTGGATTTGTAATGATAGTCTATGCTCATCTTTCCATTGAGTTCTCTCTGGAATAGTTGTTAGGGGGATACCAACTGTGGGCAGATCGGTGGTTTCTCTGCAGAGTCGTTTGGCCTGGTGGATAAAACTACTTCTTTTCAACCGCCCCACAGCTAGGTTTTCAAATCTGTTCTTAATAGGGTGGCCTGGCAAGCTGAGGAACTTTTCTGCTTGTTTTAGCGTTTTCGTATCTCTGCGCTCACTCAGTGCTTGTGTCCTCCCCATCTTCTCCATTTCCACTATAGGGGTTGATCTCATCCCTCCTGTGGTGACTCTAAGTGCTTGATTTTGTACCATGTCCAGCTCTTGTAGTGTGGTTTTTTAATGCTGAACACCACGCAGTTGACCCATATCCCAGGTGTGGTTGTATGCTCTGTTGGTAAACTTTGCTAAGTATTTTCCCACTGGCTCCCCATGTGGTTCCACTTAGCTTTCTCAGGATGGCTATTTTCCTTCTGGCTTTTGCTACTGCTTTGTTGATGTGCTTTCTCCATGTCAGCCTGCCATAAAATGTTACTCCAAGGTATGTTGGTTCTTTATCTTCTCTTAGGGTTGTTTCATTTATTTGGATGATCCCTGCCTTTTGTTTTGAAGAGAGGGTAAATAGAGTGGTGCTGCACTTATCAGTGTTTATGCTGACACACCATCTATTTACCCATGCAGCAAATGTATCTACAGCTCTTTGTAGCAATTTGGTGGCCACTGATGCATGTTCAGTTGTGCTTCATAAAACCGGGTCATTGGCGTACATTGCCGCTTTAATTCCATGTGGTAGATAAGCAACAAGATCATTGATGAAGATTAGAAAAAGTGTGGGGACAAAACTCCGTCCTGGGAAACACTGTGACGCAGTAGTACTTTCTTGCTCTTGAGTCCGTCTATCTGTACTCGGGCTCTTCTGTTGTGCAAATATGCTTTCACCCATTTGTACATTCTTCCATTGACTTTGCAGTTTCTCAGTTTCTTCATCAGACCTTCTTTCCAGACTTTGTCAAAGGCTTTCTTCAGATCTATCCATGCCGCAAGCACCAGCTTCTTCTCTTGGAATGCATCCTCAATTTCTTGAGAGAGGTAGGTTGTCTGATCTTCCGTAGAGTAGCACTGCCTAAAGCCAGCCTGCTGTGGCACAAGGATGTTTTTACTTTCGATGTACCACTGCAGTCTGTGATTGATGATGCGCTCCAGTGTTTTGCAGAGACAGCTGGTGAAGCTAATTGGTCTGTAACTAGAGGCAATGAAACCATCTTTCCCTGATTTTAGGAGGGGTATCATGATTGCTTCTCTCCAGGCTTGTAGAACACTGCCTAAGGTCCAGCTGTTATTGAAGATCTGCAACAGCTTTGCTTTGGCCTCTGTTCCTAGGTTCCTGATCATTTAATTGGAGATACCATCAGCGCCTGGTGACTTTCTCATTTTCAGTTTTGATATGGCTAGCTCCAGTTCGCTGATTGTGATGGGTGCCTCCAGAACCTCATGTACTATTTCCTTCTGTACTGTATGTTGTCGTTTCTCTTGAATCTCTTGTTGTTTCTCTGGACTAATTTTGATATTGTTATCTTGTGCGAATGAGTCCGCAAAATGGTCAGCTGCTTGCTTTCTTGTTAAGATGTTTCCATCTTTATGTAGTGCAATTTTTGAGTTTCTCCCTCTGCCCTCATCGTTAAGTTGTTTTATTAGCTTCCACAATTTCCTTGTGTCTCTTTCAAAGTTCAGAGACTCTGTTTTCTCCTGCCAGCTTTTCCGTCTAGCCTGCAGCTTGGCCCTTTGAAATTTGGTTTTTGCGTGCTGGAATTTATTGTGGTGCTCTTGGCTGGGTGTGGCCTCTGCTTGCTTTCTACACGCTTCCACATCGTTATGCAACTGTTCCAGTTTACTACTCCAGTAGGTTTTATATTGTTTACGGGCTCCTCTTGGTACTGTTTCTTGCGCTGCCTGTAGTATGTATTTCCCAAACTCTTCAACTACTTTATTTATGTCTTTCTCAGTGTTCAGGTTTCTAACCAATATGCTGGTACGATGCTTGTACATTGCCCAGTCTGCTTTCTTGAAGTTCCACTTCGAGAGGGTGCTGCTTTCACTTACAAGCTCATTTTCTACGGTTAGAAAGACTGGCCGATGGTCACTGCCACCAAGTTGTTTCCCAACAATTCGTGTAATGTTCCACTCCAGGTCTGGTGAATGAAAAGCCAGGTCAGGTGTAGTTGTAGTGTGCCATGATCTCGAGTAGAAAGTATGTGGGTCAGACGGCTTGTTAATCAAGATGAATCTATTCTCATCCTGCCAGTCTTCCAGTCTCTCTCCTCTCTGGTCTATGTGATCATAGCCCCAGCTCTGCGAGTGGCTGTTGAAATCGCCACACACAATCATTTTTTCTTTTAATGGTAGTGTGTCTTGTGCCTGTGGGCGGTCACTTGGACAGTAGTAATTGATCAGATGTAGGTCTGTATTACCTGTCTTAAGTTTAAGTGTCTGATACTCAGCCCCTTCCATGTAGACTTCGATTTGGGAAGCAATGATGTTATTTTTTACAAGGGTCAGTATCCCACCTTTTCGCCTGTCCTTTCGGTCAGATCGGTAACACTGGTAGCCTCTGATATTGAAGGCTGTATTTTCATTGAGGTGAGTTTCTTGCAAGCAACATATGCTTACTTTGTCTTGGTCCAAGATGTTTTCTAATTCTATTTTTTTGTTGCTGACTCCCTCCGCATTCCAGTGCATTATTTTAAGTCTTTGTTTAGTATGGCCAGCCATCCTATTCTCATGTCCCCTGGCTCCACAGGACATCTGAGAAGGACCTCCAGTAGTTGTGGTTGGACCCTTTTGAGACATAAGGCCCGGCACTGCACCTGCCTGGGGGTCCAAAGCAGGGCGGACACCATAACATTTAGCAGTAGTCGACATATTCCATTTTGCGTGATTGCGTGGCATCCTGATTTCTGTGGTGCGCCTCCTGGCTGGTTGCCTCCGTCTTCAGCACCTTTCTTTGCTAGAGCAGACTGTGGTCTCACTCGAGTGTAGATGTGTACGCGCGCACACACCTGTCTGCGCATGCATGTACGTGCATACACATCTAGAGCATACTGGTTATTTTTCGGCGCCAGAAACTCGCTGTCGCCCTTTCTCCTGTTAGTTAAAACAGTTCCGCCATGTGAAGGCCAGGAGTTGGACTTTTGCTGCAGAGGTTATGTATTCACAAGCCATTGGGGTATTTAAGCAGTGTTGGGCACTCACCCCAACACTGCGCCCCAGCTACATACAGCAACATTTGGAACCGGACTAGAATATCTCTCTCTCTCTCTCTCTCTCTCTCTCTCTCTCTCTCTCTCTCTCTCTCTCTCTCTCTCTCTCTCTCTCTCTCTTTCTCTCTCTCTCTCTCTCTCTCTCTCTCTCTCTTCTCTCTCTCTTTCTTTCTCTCTCTCTCTCTCTCTCTCTCTCTCTCTCTATATATATATATATATATATATATATATATATATATATATATATATATATATATATATATTTTTACCATATCCTTTACAGGACCTCGTTGTCAACACCAGCATCTTTCAGCTGTATGTTGATTTCTTGGCAAGATTACGCTCAGTAGTTTGCCATTGCTTTCTGAGCGGCCGGCTCAGTGTCCCGCAAGTCACCAGCGGGGGACGAACCGCTCCCAGCTCGCTCCCGCAACGAGACTTTGCGTGACAAACGGGATTACGGAGAAAGTGTTGTAACCCCACAGCCAGAGAGACCGGCCTATATATATATATATATATATATATATATATATATATATATATATATATATATATATATATATATATATATATATATATATACTTCATGTTGGTTGACTCCTGTCTTTCCCAGAATCGTGCCTTCCATTACTGCTCTATTTAGCCACTAAGATATGTAATTATAGTTACATAATGCCGGCTCTGTGGTGAAGGGGTTCGTAATCCCACATACTGTGTTTGAAACACAGCTGCGGGTGATTTGGCAGCAGACCGTCTTGTATTGGCTTTTATAAAATGGTATGAGTGCTGGTCATTCAGAAAGCAGTAGCAAACTATTGAACTTAAACATGTCAAGAAATCATAAACAGGAAAAAAAATGCTGGGGTTGACTGCGAAGTCCTGTAAAGGATATACAACTAACTTTATGACATTTAATATAGCCAGAGTATTTAGTTTCTGAGACATGATTACCTGGGCTTACACATGCTCTATTTGAGGACAAACTCTATGGAGATGAAAATCAGTTGCTGCTTTCTTTAAATATATTCAGGTTGACATCTGAAGGTGTGTAAAGAAGAAGAAGCATGAGACATTTTGCCGTTTATGAGCCAATTTTCTTCAATGTTTAGAATTTGTAGAATATCAGTATTTTACTGTTTCCTGATCCACGGTATTCTAATAATGTTCAGTAGCATTTAAGTTCAAAAGCCTTGATTGTCTTCTTTAGATGGCATACTGGACAATGGAGCCAGGGTGGGACAGATGTTAGTGCACTTGCCTGCTAAGACAATGGTTCATGTTCAGTCCCAGCAGAGGCACTTATTTTCCCCATCTAATAGGCTCTGAAGTTGACTCAGCCTCATAATATTGGGCACCAGACAACTTTCATCATTTTATGAGAATTGTCTGGAAAGAAAAGGTGATCAGTAAGGCAACTGGCCACCACCTCATATCATATGGCCTTAATTCACATTTCACACCCACATGGCAGTATCTGGTTTGGGACTACCATTACCTTTCACTAGACAATAGAAACATTTGAAGCTGTTGGCACACCTGGATCTAAACCTGTGATCACCAAACAATTGACAGTGCCAGAATCAAAGAATAAGTGTTCTACAAAGTATGCCTAGCTGAACGTCTTTCCATTGTTTTGCTGTATAGTACATGCCTGCCAACCTCAAGAGACAAAAACCTGTGTTCCACACCATTTCAAACATTACAAAACATAACATCTTGTTTAATTTTGCATGTGCTGCATTACTGATTTATGAAGTGTGTATACTGCAAAGACCCCTCTGCCATACACCGAAAGGTACTATATTGGCAGTAAATGACAGTTTTTGACAGGAAGTGTGTATACGTTCTGTCACTTTTAACCCTCCCTTCACTTATCATGCTATGTTAATAGAAAAGTTATTTTTAGCTTCTTCCTTGGTCCCACATTGCACATATTTAGTTTTTCCTGTCCTAATTTCACACTTGAACTACTGCATTATTACTATATACGGAAAGTGTGCGTGCATCTTTCACTATTCCCCTCTGTAAATATTCCAGTTATTTTTCAATGTTTGTTTATTGTTTTTTTTTTAAATGTTTTATGTTCATGTTTGTGTTCATGAAGGTTTTAATTACCGAAATCTTTGAAGGTATTTGATATTTTATCTTACTTATTTATACTTGCCTTTGTTCTTTTCTCCATTTTTATAGTATGGATCATCTTATATGTAGTTGGCAGCAAAATGAAGCAGTTTATCAATCCACTAAGAAGCCAAAACTATAAAGTGAAAGTAGTATATCTGTCAATGAAAGATTGACAAGACTATAGAAGACACATTTGGCATAATTCACCAGTTATGAAAACAGCAGCAAACCATCCTTTCTTGCCTAATAACCTGTGCTGATCTTCAGTTTTTTTCTTCTTCTTCATTCTTTTGTTGATGTAAGTTTGTCAATCCAGTTATTCACCTTCACAATTCAGAGATCAGTGTGTGTTATTTTGGCATGGATTTATGTCAGATTGACTTCCCCTAGACAGCCCAGATAGATAGGTTTGTCTTATAACAGTTTTACCAGGGAAGTGACTTGTGACTAATTGTTTGTGATTTCTGTAAGGTGTCATGTGATGACTGTTGTGCTACTTGTTATGTTAAGCATTTTAACAAAGTGTTTTGTTTATAAATATGATGACCATAGAACTAAGAATGGAATATTAAAATGTGGCTTTCATAAAACATCTTAACCTCAGTTCTGTTTGAAAGGAGTTCAGTTAATAAACAATCAATACATTCTGCATAGGAGTCTCCGCCCCTTTCAAGTTAGTGTTTAATAACATTATGTCCTCCATTGAAAGTAGTCTGGTTAATTCTGTATTTGAAAGGCTAAAAAATTGATATATTGACATTGTGCTACATAGAAATGTCTGCTTAGAATTTTAGATCCGTCTCTGTGTCTTTCTGTGTTGCTGTGTGTCTATTTCTCTCCCCATTAGACTTTGTCCAACATTTGACTTCTGAATTTGTGGTGAAACCATTTTGGTCAAATGGAAATAGAGAACCACAGTTTTGGGGAGAACTGTGAAGGTAGTGAATGCAAGATGTGACACAGTCACAGTACAAGCCCTGCCACAGAACTAAGAACTATGGTCTGCATTATGTTTACCTGTAACTAGCGGGGAAAGCATCTCTATGAATTCCACCTCAACCCCCAAATCGCTGGAGAGACACTATCAAAAGAGGACTGCCCAGCCTACATAGGAGTAAAACTGCACAGCCAGGAGAAGCTAGATGGGTACATCAAGATCAATGAAAAGGCAATCAGACATCTGAATCTTGTAAGAAGGCTTGCTAGCACCACTTCGGGGGCAGATAGAAATACCTTGTACCATCTATATATTAGTTATGTTAGGTCAGTGGTGGATCAAATCAAGGATCCATTCAAGGCCATGGAGAGCACTAACCCTATCTCGACTCTTGTGTGTGTAGAATCAGAGTGCTAGACACATATTTTTATAGACCAATCGGCACTTTGTGGGTGAAGTAGAGAGTCATGCTGCCTGCCTGACTTCTAAAGACATTCCCTGGAACCCATTATAGATTGGGTCGACCTGGGAGCCCAGATCTTTTTTTAAAAACATCAGTCCCAATGCAGGTTTTGTTTTGGTGCTTCCTTGCTTTGAAATCAAGCGTAGTCCACACACACTACTTCTAGTAATGTTGGACTGAATTTTGTGTGTGAATTAGCTTTCCCTATTAACAGTGTCCCTCACCATCAGGCGAACCCACTCCGACATCAGACTTACTTGTAATTTATGCCTCAAAGTCAAGGACGAGAGATCAACATTTTAGTCCAACTGTCTGGTGTAGTGGCTGAGCCTCTTACCTCAGCATAAGCACACTGGATGTTTAAGAACATGTGTTCTAATCCACCCTGCCATGCTGACCTCTAACAATGCAGATTAGAACCAAAGACTACCTGGCCGCCAAGAGAGTGTCTAGCTGCCAGATGATTAGATGTTTTGAGTTAATTAAATCTTTTGAATATACAACAATAGGACACTGCATCTTCAGTACAACACACTCTTTTCCCCTGAACAAAACCTTTGTTCAACTTTAGATTACCTTCAGAATCCAGGACAGCTGCTATGCTAATTTGTGGTCAATAATAACAATTTTTCTGAATCTGGTTCTTAAAAAGTCTGAGAACCATAACATGTCTCTTTACAAAATTATCATGTACCGCCTCAGCAATATTCTGACACTGGTTTGCTATAGTTTCTTTCCTTCTGTCGAAACTGGGTCTACTATTTTTTCTGTGTCTGGGTGATGGACTTTAGATTCAACCTGCCCTGTTGGCTGAAAATTGTTTCTCTTTTGTTATTCCTGTTAAAGCTGAGATATTTGAGATAAAACGATAAATATCTTTGGTTTCTGCCCGTGCAGTGGCTAGCATGCTTACCTGCTGGCCGCAGGTCACGTGTTTGAATCCTCTTTGAGGCAGGCATTTTGTTCCCCCACCTGGGTTCCCATGTTAACCCAGCCTAAAATGTGTACCAAGAAACTTTCTGGGAAGTAAAGGGGGTCAGCATGATACTGACCACACTACCCATCAAAATCTACCATTAGAAATGGAATTCAATGGACAGAGCAGCTTGATGATCTGGACCTCACTGATGACATTGCTGCCCGGTTCCACACATGAAATCAAATGCAGGATAAATTAAACACACTTTATGGGAAGTCACAACAAATAGATCTAAAAATTCAAAGCAGAAAGAATGAGAATAAATCAAGCGAATGATAACCCAGTCTCACTTGGTGAAACCTCAATTCAAGAGGTGGAATCATACGTATGTTTAGGTGGTAATGTAGACACAGTTTAGGGAACAGACAGTGACATTAAAATAATAATACAACAGAATGAAGAGCTTTCACAATACTTGGTAATTTTTGGAAGTCAAAGGAAATTAAGCTTAGCACCAGACTGAGATTTTCAACTCCACTGTTAAATCAGTACTACTATATGGATCAGAAGCATGGAGAATGAATAGAAATGTTACTGTTAAACTATAAGTATTCATTATTGGGTGTATGTGCAGAATAGAAGGACTAAAAATAGTATGACAGAGTCACCAATGTGGAGATCACGGAAAGAATGAAACAAATACAGGTGAATTAAGAAGTGTGGAAATGACACTGGCGCTGGGTAGGACACATATTGAGAAAAAGGTGTAATAATATAACTAGACAATAAGTCTGTAACCCACAGGGCTAGCAAAATAGAGGGAGAACTAAAATTACATCGAAGGGGAGAATTATAGACAGAGATGAATAATGTGGAGAAGACATGAAGTAGACGGCAAAGCTTAGGGCAGCTTGGTGCAAGTTGGTTGAGGGTCTGTGCCCCAAGGAGGGATCAAGGACAGTAGAAGAAGACAAAGACAAGATTAGCTTTCACAGTACTAGGACATTTGTGGAAGTCAAGAAATTAAATCTAATACAAATAGTTTTGGATCAGGTTCCTGTCCCAATTATGCCATGTGGCCAAGTAATCCAAGTATTTATCTCTTTGTCTTCCCCATGCTATTTCCCCATCAAGTTTGCCAGTTATCACTAAGTTTTCAAGTTTCTCCTCACACAGTTACAGACAGTAGAAAGAAAGCAGTGGCAGACTGCTTTTTATAGATGCCTAGTACGCTATGTTTCAACAACTCACACAGTTTCTGATCAGTGGATGCTCCCCAGGAGCAGCCTCACCTGGTAGGGAAAGTAATTATTATATTTTTATCCACACATGTTGACCTGTTTAATTTTTGTTTTTGTAATTGCCTTTTTTTTGTTGGTGGGGTGTGCATGTTATTTATGCTTTTTTTTACATTTTTTTGTCAGAAAAATGAGATTCTTGAAAAGGAGAATACACAGCTTACTGATGACATAGAAAGGCTGACAATTAAAGTACGTGATCTTGAAATTGTAAAGGATTCAATTATTCATCAAGGTATGGTAAAAATAGCTGCTGTAATGAAGTTGCTTTACTTTCATTTTCGCTCTGTGATGATTGCAGGCTCAGAACAGAATTATATTTGTTACTCCACAAATAAGATAACATCAGAAACAGTCAATTGCACTTTTATTCTAAACTATAATAAGTGTTCTTCTTCTTTCATTTGCCTGAAATATGTCTATAACTGCAATGCTGTCTCTTGTATGAATTGAACTGTCTTTTTTAGTTCACTCAGCGGTCCATAGAGTTTATCTTCCACTGTCGTCTCTCTAGGCCAGAAGGTTCGCCTGCATATGTTGTAGTTTGGGCAGTCCTGGAGTATGTGCTCTGCTGTCTGCGATGCCAAACCACATGTGCACATGGCTGAGTCACCAATTTTGAATTTTGTACACATGTGGTTGCGTAATCTATTGTCCTGTTCTGAGGCGCAGAATAATGACTTGTTCTGGTCTGTCCATAACATGGTAGTCGTCTTGAGTAGGGTTTGGTGGCTTTCTGGCTGATTTGATAATTCTTTTCTTTTGGTGGTATGTAATGGGCACACCAGGTTGTTCTTCTTTTGCTCCTTCCTTAGCCGATCGATCAGCTCTGTCGTTTCAGGGCACTCCACAGTGGGATGGTATCCACTGTATGGTGACCTTATGCTGACTGCTAAGTTCAGAAAGTAGTGTTCTTAGAATAGGCAATTTCCCAGACAGGAGCGCCTCTATTAATGATTTTGCATCTTTCAATATCACCACAGGTTGTGTACCATGGCTGGTATTTTGAAATTTCTCTGTTGCTATTTTGATTGCCTCATATATGTGTAAACACACATAATATATATCTCACAAACAATATGTGAATTGTCTAATCTAAAATACTAAGCAAGACTTTTACACTTGTGGGGTTGTTCTTTATTCAGACAAGATTTCACCATTCTGAAATGTCTTTTATCTTGTCTGATCCCCAAATTCTTATCTGTCCACTAACCTAACACATGGTCTCTATATTTCAGCCCAGGCTTTGTGCTATGGCGAGATCGTCTGTCAAGATGGCAAGGTGCCAATGAACTACCCCATAAACACATTGACTGATTCTCCCAAATCTTATTCAACTCACATGATTTCCATGCTACCTTAACCAATCATTCCAGTCTGCTAGTCCTTGCTTAACCACCTCCCTGACAGACATGTAACTCGTGATCCATTCAAGGGTCCTAAACATGGATAGTGTCAGTCACCAGTTGGGATTTCTGATAGTACTTGAGGGTCGAGTGGTCTATAAATATATGCACTTTTAACCATATGCCTAAATAAGTCTGGTGTAAAATGGGTTTTTTCACTATTTTTAATGTTTTTTCACTTGTGGAGACAGGAATTTTGACAGAGTTACCTGGGCTTCCAGGTTGACTCAGACTAAAATGGGTATCAGGAAATGTTCTAAGAAGTAAAGATGGCCAGCATTATATAGACTACCTCACCCAACAATGCTGATGGGACTATAAAAATATGGGAATAGCACCATTTACCCAATATGCCTCAGAGTGTAGAGAAAGGTCCTTGACTCTTTACAATAG
Source organism: Cepaea hortensis (assembly GCA_963921405.1). NCBI lineage: Eukaryota > Metazoa > Mollusca > Gastropoda > Stylommatophora > Helicidae > Cepaea > Cepaea hortensis. Next base: position 93,736,727 of record OY992880.1, on the reverse strand, counting down.
AATAACATAATTTTTGTACTTGACTATGTGTGTTGGCCTTAGACATGCCTGACTCTCTCTTTTTGTCTTTCTCACACACACACATCAAAGAAACATTTCTGTATACTGTGCTGAGATAATAATTTCTTGTATTGTATAATTTAAACACTCAAGAATGACAATGCTACTGCTGGAAATGTTCCAGAATCTAATCATCATTCTTGACATTAGATAAGGGAACGGTCATCAGCTGGTTCAAAAAGAATCATGACTGATGTTTCATTATGCACTAATCTTCTTCTTTAGGAGGCTGGTCAGAAGCAGACATGTTTTTTGTGTTTGTTTGCTTTGAACTCAATCGTAGTCCATACATGTGTTACTGCTTCTAGTGCACTTGGCTGATTTGTGTGTGTGGATTAGTTTTCCCTATTACCTTCTACTTTTGAAGTTTATTGACAACAATATTCAACACATAAAATGGTATGGTCCCAGTGGAGGTGTAACTTAGTTCTCACAAGTCATCTGAAGTTTTAACTCTTTCTGGCTTGACAAGATATTCCAACAGTTCTCACAAGTCATCTAAAGTTTTAACTCTTTCTGGCTTGACAAGATATTCCAACAGTTCTCACAAGTCATCTGAAGTTTTAACTCTTTCTGGCTTGACAAGATATTCCAACAGTTCTCACAAGTCATCTGAAGTTTTAACTCTTTCTGGCTTGACAAGATATTCCAACAGTTCTAACAAGTCATCTGAAGTTTTAACTCTTTCTGGTTTGACAAGATGCTTCAACAGTTCTCACAAGTCATCTGAAGTTTTAACTCTTTCTGGTTTGACAAGATGCTTCAACAGTTCTCACAAGTCATCTGAAGTTTTAACTCTTTCTGGCTTGACAAGATGCTTCAACAATTCTCACAAGTCATCTGAAGTTTTAACTCTTTCTGGCTTGACAAGATATTCCAACAGTTCTCACAAGTCATCTGAAGTTTTAACTCTTTCTGGCTTGACAAGATATTCCAACAGTTCTCACAAGTCATCTGAAGTTTTAACTCTTTCTGGCTTGACAAGATATTCCAACAGTTCTCACAAGTCATCTGAAGTTTTAACTCTTTCTGGCTTGACAAGATATTCCAACAGTTCTCACAAGTCATCTGAAGTTTTAACTCTTTCTGGTTTGACAAGATGCTTCAACAGTTCTCACAAGTCATCTGAAGTTTTAACTCTTTCTGGTTTGACAAGATGCTTCAACAGTTCTCACAAGTCATCTGAAGTTTTAACTCTTTCTGGCTTGACAAGATGCTTCAACAATTCTCACAAGTCATCTGAAGTTTTAACTCTTTCTGGCTTGACAAGATATTCCAACAGTTCTCACAAGTCATCTGAAGTTTTAACTCTTTCTGGTTTGACAAGATGCTTCAACAGTTCTCACAAGTCATCTGAAGTTTTAACTCTTTCTGGTTTGACAAGATGCTTCAACAGTTCTCACAAGTCATCTGAAGTTTTAACTCTTTCTGGCTTGACAAGATATTCCAACAGTTCTCACAAGTCATCTGAAGTTTTAACTCTTTCTGGCTTGACAAGATATTTCAACAGTTCTCACAAGTCATCTGAAGTTTTAACTCTTTCTGGCTTGACAAGATATTCCAACAGTTCTCACAAGTCATCTGAAGTTTTAACTCTTTCTGGCTTGACAAGATGCTTCAACAGTTCTCACAAGTCATCTGAAGTTTTAACTCTTTCTGGCTTGACAAGATGCTTCAACAGTTCTCACAAGTCATCTGAAGTTTTAACTCTTTCTGGCTTGACAAGATGCTTCAACAGTTCTCACAAGTCATCTGAAGTTTTAACTCTTTCTGGCTTGACAAGATGCTTCAACAGTTCTCACAAGTCATCTGAAGTTTTAACTCTTTCTGGCTTGACAAGATGCTTCAACAGTTCTCACAAGTCATCTGAAGTTTTAACTCTTTCTGGCTTGACAAGATGCTTCAACAGTTCTCACAAGTCATCTGAAGTTTTAACTCTTTCTGGCTTGACAAGATGCTTCAACAGTTCTCACAAGTCATCTGAAGTTTTAACTCTTTCTGGCTTGACAAGATGCTTCAACAGTTCTCACAAGTCATCTGAAGTTTTAACTCTTTCTGGCTTGACAAGATATTCCAACAGTTCTCACAAGTCATCTGAAGTTTTAACTCTTTCTGGCTTGACAAGATGCTTCAACAGTTCTCACAAGTCATCTGAAGTTTTAACTCTTTCTGGCTTGACAAGATGCTTCAACAGTTCTCACAAGTCATCTGAAGTTTTAACTCTTTCTGGCTTGACAAGATGCTTCAACAGTTCTCACAAGTCATCTGAAGTTTTAACTCTTTCTGGCTTGACAAGATGCTTCAACAGTTCTCACAAGTCATCTGAAGTTTTAACTCTTTCTGGCTTGACAAGATGCTTCAACAGTTCTCACAAGTCATCTGAAGTTTTAACTCTTTCTGGCTTGACAAGATATTCCAACAGTTCTCACAAGTCATCTGAAGTTTTAACTCTTTCTGGCTTGACAAGATGCTTCAACAGTTCTCACAAGTCATCTGAAGTTTTAACTCTTTCTGGCTTGACAAGATGCTTCAACAGTTCTCACAAGTCATCTGAAGTTTTAACTCTTTCTGGCTTGACAAGATGCTTCAACAGTTCTCACAAGTCATCTGAAGTTTTAACTCTTTCTGGCTTGACAAGATGCTTCAACAGTTCTCACAAGTCATCTGAAGTTTTAACTCTTTCTGGCTTGACAAGATATTCCAACAGTTCTCACAAGTCATCTGAAGTTTTAACTCTTTCTGGCTTGACAAGATGCTTCAACAGTTCTCACAAGTCATCTGAAGTTTTAACTCTTTCTGGCTTGACAAGATGCTTCAACAGTTCTCACAAGTCATCTGAAGTTTTAACTCTTTCTGGCTTGACAAGATGCTTCAACAGTTCTCACAAGTCATCTGAAGTTTTAACTCTTTCTGGCTTGACAAGATGCTTCAACAGTTCTCACAAGTCATCTGAAGTTTTAACTCTTTCTGGCTTGACAAGATGCTTCAACAGTTCTCACAAGTCATCTGAAGTTTTAACTCTTTCTGGCTTGACAAGATATTCCAACAGTTCTCACAAGTCATCTGAAGTTTTAACTCTTTCTGGCTTGACAAGATGCTTCAACAGTTCTCACAAGTCATCTGAAGTTTTAACTCTTTCTGGCTTGACAAGATATTCCAACAGTTCTCACAAGTCATCTGAAGTTTTAACTCTTTCTGGCTTGACAAGATGCTTCAACAGTTCTCACAAGTCATCTGAAGTTTTAACTCTTTCTGGCTTGACAAGATATTCCAACAGTTCTCACAAGTCATCTGAAGTTTTAACTCTTTCTGGCTTGACAAGATGCTTCAACAGTTCTCACAAGTCATCTGAAGTTTTAACTCTTTCTGGCTTGACAAGATGCTTCAACAGTTCTCACAAGTCATCTGAAGTTTTAACTCTTTCTGGCTTGACAAGATGCTTCAACAGTTCTCACAAGTCATCTGAAGTTTTAACTCTTTCTGGCTTGACAAGATATTCCAACAGTTCTCACAAGTCATCTGAAGTTTTAAGAACTCTTTCTGGTTTGACAAGATGCTTCAACAGTTCTCACAAGTCATCTGAAGTTTTAAGAACTCTTTCTGGTTTGACAAGATATTCCAACAGTTCTCACAAGTCATCTAAAGTTTTAACTCTTTCTGGCTTGACAAGATGCTTCAACAGTTCTCACAAGTCATCTGAAGTTTTAAGAACTCTTTCTGGTTTGACAAGATATTCCAACAGTTCTCACAAGTCATCTGAAGTTTTAAGAACTCTTTCTGGTTTGACAAGATGCTTCAACAGTTCTCACAAGTCATCTGAAGTTTTAAGAACTCTTTCTGGTTTGACAAGATATTCCAACAGTTCTCACAAGTCATCTGAAGTTTTAAGAACTCTTTCTGGTTTGACAAGATATTTTAACAGGTCTCACAAGTCATCTGATGTTTTAAGAACTCTTTCTGGTCTGACAAGATATTCCAACAGTTCTCACAAGTCATCTGCAGTTTTAACAACTTTTTCTGGTTTGACAAGATATTCCAACAGTTCTCACAAGTCATCTGAAGTTTTAACAACTCTTTCTGGTTTAACAAGATATTCCAACAGTTCTCACAAGTCGTCTGAAGTTATAACAACTCTTTCTGGTTTGACAAGATGTTCCAACTGTAAGTGTAGTGACCAGGTTTTTTTAAATTTATTTCACACAACTGTTAATTTGAAAGAATTATTCAACTGGATATTATCCTGCAATACTTTAAGTACTACACTGTAGAATTCATGTCCAGAATTAAATTCTTGACAAAAGCTGAAATGTTTGAGGAAAGCTTTACTAAAAGAACAGATTTAGAAACAATGACATAAATATTGCAGGTACCACTCCCTGCATTGAGTGTATAGAGAGACAACAAATAAAGTTGGATTCCATGATGTGAGTGTGGCATAACGCTAACCACCATTATTCATTTACCAAAACATGCCGCAAGAAGAGGAAACAACATTAAAAGAAATTGACTTCACAACCGCAAACGGAGACTAGGACTTAAAACTTAACATCGAAACTGGAACTGCATAAGTGACAGATGACGTGGATTCTTAGAAAGATTTCATCAGACAAAGCTCGGAAACCCATTGGATAGGAGGAGACAGGTGACCCGCTTTCGCGCCAACGCCGAATTTGCATATGTTAATATTTCATCAGAATCTGGTAAGCCCGCACTTTTTCCTGCAACCAGCCTGATGAATAGATGTGAGAAGCTGGTGTGACCAAATTTTCAAACATGGAATTGCGGGGTGTCTAGATCTGAGGTAAGCTTGTGATTCCCGAGATTAGACTAAGAACCCGATGTATCAAGTATCAAGTAATGGTAACCCGTGTTTGTAATGTCAATTGAAATGTATTATTATTAATTAAAACCTCTGAAATGTAAAAATGCTCGACTGTAGATTCTAACGACGTAGAGCCGTTCCCGGGCAAAATGACACTCCAATACTCTCTTCGATGAAACTGCAATCTCTGATATTCTTAGAGATAATTATTAACTTTAAGAAGTGCATTATACTACTACATTCTATTCTAAACAACTGTGAGAAGTGATGATTCGAAAGCAATCTTGTGCATTTTGTCAGAAACATTGTTAAAGATGCTATCACTATCTACAGCTGAAATGACAGTTCGTGTACTAGAACAAGTGCCTTGTTCTAAAACAGACTTATCTATGCCTATTTACAATCTAGAAAGCTGAAAGAGAAATCAATCTTTCCTTTCTCCTTCATCTATTGAATCAATAGGGTTTGACGGAATAAATATTTATATTTTTGTCAAATTTTAATTAGATAAGGGCACACATGAACTGCATTACATGAGAAAGTTGTGCTTCGCGCGCATCACGCGCAGTGAACTTAACTCATTAATCAACACGGCTTGAACACACAACACCACACCACCCAACACACAACAACAACAGATAATGGGAGAGAGTTATTAGACACAGAAGAAGAAGAAGTTGGTTAATTGGGAAAACACAGAGAATTATTTATACACATTATATACTTTTATATGGATGTGAAGCTTGGACAATGAGCAGCCAGGCTGAAAAACATCTGATGGCTGTAGAAATGTGGTTTCTGAGGAAAATGCAAAGAATACCATGGACAGCCAGAAAGACCAATGAACAAGTCCTTCAAGAAACAAATGAAGATCGTAAACTGATCAGAGACATTAGACGTAGACAGTCACAATTTTTTGGGCATGTTATGAGAAGAAATGATTTGGAGAACTTGGTGACAACTGGTAAGATCGAGGGGAACAGACCAAGGGGAAGACCTAGAAACAAGTATCTGGATGGCTTGGCCTTGTGGCATGGTCGAGACAAAAACACGGAACTGATCCACGACTCTGTTGATCGAGTGAGATGGCAGAACATGACCGCCCACGCTTACCGGCATGGCACATGATGGATGGATTATAAACACCATTGAGTGGAAGAAATGTTATAAATGTATGTCATTTATTTACATGCATCTTGACACATTCTCACTCTTGTCACTGTCTTACTGTACACGTTCACTGACCCCAGGTCAAATGAGAACTTACATACAGCAGGAACCAGTTGATACAAGGCGTACACAGTGTGATAAACTCTGACCACCCCAAATTAACCCAACACTAGCTTAGAGAAAAAAGGAGGGGAGGGGGACTAGTTCCTACTTCAGGAATTTAGATTCTTCCGACCTAATTCTTATTATTGTATTGGGAAGATTGTATATATCTATGTGAATTTTACACAGTGAAATCTTGGTGGCTACATACCAACAACCACCCAACACATCAGCAAACTAACCACCTAAATCAGACCTGACAGAGGGAAGCCGAGAGAAAGAGATGAACCACAGGTGAGATGGAAGATGACTTGGCCATGAGCAGAGTATGGGGAGGCCTTCAATGGAGCTATACGGGCAGACCTGAAGTGGATCCATCAGTCAATGGACCCTGGCTTACCTAATCTTCCAGTCACCAGGTTACCTTTCTAATTGGTACACACCACACCCAATTTCAGGAAACTGATATTTAATTGTTAAATTACCATCACACTTAACATGTGCAACATCAAAATGTTTAATATGTTTTCACACTTGTTGACCTCTCATGTATTGATGCTTGTTTATTGATGGTCTGTGTGACTGGTCCAATATGCAACTCTTCTAATATTTTGTGTAAATCACAATAGAGATGTATGTACTGGCCAGAAGGCTCAGGCCCAGTCAATAAATGATTAACATGAATTGACCTTCTGTTAATTTATCAGTTCAAACCTATCTGTGAGTCAACAACTTCTTTGTACATCATGTTGTCAGAATCTAATGTGATTAATTATGTGTTTGATTGTTTAACAATAAATCCACTCATAATGACTTACTAAAATGGGGGAGAGAAGACTCTAGATCTATCAACTGCTCAACATCCATGTTTTCTTCATCTAAATCAGGCTGAGAAAATTCTCCAGACTTTCCTCAGATTTGATAACCAAAAAAGGGGGCTCCAGAGCTACAGAATCCTTGCAGAAGGGGCAGAATCCCAGTTAGTAATCATTATTCTCACCAGGGCCATAATCTATATCTCCTAGACTACTTAATAGAACGAGGCCTGCAGATAACTCAAGGTTCATATTCTGGGGTTATTGAAGATAGAAGAGGATGGGGCTCTACTTCTTTTGTTAGAAATGGGGCATGCACTACAGTGATCTCCCACTCCCTTCAAAAATATATGACAGTGAGCATTAGATCAAATCAGCTCATGCTTTGTGCCTTCACCTAAAGAAGCTCTGACTGTTGAGCTACAAGAATACCAGGAATCAGATGTATAGAATTTATCGAATGTGTACAACATAAACTATACACAGTCAAGGCAAAACATTTAATGAAAACTTCCCACTATCCTTAATGTCAAATGTGACCCAAAGTCATTATCACATGGGAACCAGATAATCATCATTGTCAAGTATCTTGGCAGTTGGCTTTGGCGTTCATGTTTCTCCACAGATCTCGGTCTTTGGTGTTCTTTATCAACTCTACTGATTATATTCCTCCATGCCATCATCTCAGTCCATCCAGCATCATTTCTCTTGATCTGCCTCTGCCTCTCTTCCCCTTGATTTTTCCAGTCATCATGATGTTCTCCAATGCCTCTCTTCGCATCACATGACCAAAAAAGAAAGCTGTTTGTCTCATTCTTATTGTTGAATATAATGTTCTAGTTTCATTTGCCTCATTCAGGCAATCATTAGTTACTCTGGCAGTCCTCTGGCAATATTTGTCTCAGGAACCACACCTCTGTTGCAACCAAGTTCTTCCTAATTTGTTCATTTACTTTCCAAGATTCATGGCGATACAGCAAAACAGGTTCTATATATCACTTCAGCACTCTCTTTCTTACATTCAATGATAGTGACTTACTGCAGAAGATATCTTTCATTTTCTTAAATGCATTTTTTGCTTGTCCTATTCTGTTCTTAATCTCTGTTGTGCATCTTCCATCTGATGTTATAATTTCCCTCTAGGTATTTAAAATTATCCACTTGATTAATAATTTTCCTTTCTATTTCCATTTCACATTTTGTTTTTCTTTCATTTCACCATTGTTAATGTTTTCAGATAATAGATAGATGCAATTCACTGGTGTAGCAGGGGTTCTTTGAAAAAATATGGTAAATAATTGTATTCTTTTTATGATTGCTTGGTTTCATCTCTCCTCAGAAAGCTGCAAAGATAAATCTGACATTGTGGACATAAATGAACATAATTCCGGATGTACTCGTAGTATGCAAGTACAGACCTTAGAAAAGATGAAAGATAGCAGGCATGTTGAGATCTTCCCCAATGAGAAGAATGCCACCAGTGATAATATGTGTGTTACAGATCATGGTTATCAACAGCAGGAACAGCATTCTATTGAGCAAGAAGCTGGAACACAACCAGGACTTTCTAGCACACAAGGCAACTCTTTTGCACCGTCATGTTCTTATGCTTTAAATTCTAGTGGTACAAATTTACAGTCAGTGTCAGAAACTTCCCAGGTTACAATTCCTGCAAATCAAGATTGTAATTTGATGTATTCTCTAAATCTTATTATAACTAATGATCAGCTGCCTCTGATTCCTGGACAGAGCATTTCAGATCTGTCATCTCCGATTTCTGTAAGAAATGGTTCAGATCAACTGTGTCTGATTCCTGGACTGAACGTTTCAGATCAGTCATCTCTGTTTCCTGGACAGAATGTTTCAGATCTGTCATCTCTGTTTCCTGGACAGAATGTTTCAGATCTGTCATCTCTGTTTCCTGGACAGAATGTTTCTGATCTGTCATCTCTTATTTCTGTAAGAAATGGTTCAGATCAACTGTGTCTGATTCATAGAAGAAATATTTCAGATCAGTCAGCTCTGATTCCTGTAGGAAATGTTTCAGATCAGTCACCTTTAACCCCGGTGCAGGTGACTGTAAATACAAATACTACTGTATTTCGTAGCCAGAGTAATATTGAACAGCATTCCACTTTTACTCGTCCCTGGTGTGTTGAAGCAGACCAGAATGATGATAATGAAAGGCAAGCTTTAGTGAAATTCTTTCTTGAATAGTTGTAACGGGCAGAGTAAGATGACACAAATAAAATGTGTTACATTCTTAGAACATGCCTAATATGATACATATATCTGAATTATGGTTGCTATGGTATAGAGGGCATGTAGAAAAAAAACAAGAGAACCTGCGTCTATGAAAAAGATTCTTCCGTATGTACATCAAGCCAGTCACATGAACCGGTTCTGAAATATAAAATTGTAAAGGACTCTTTTATGTGCCTTGAGATGTATAGGGCATATGGTGCTAGCCTCATATTTTTATAAATATCACAAGTGATCAGTATCACTTCTGAAATATGGACAAAGGATAAATATGAAGACAAACGTATAGAGGCATTTGAGTGATGGTGTCACTAAAATATGGACAAAGGATAAACATATAGAGGTATTTCAGTGGTGGTGTCACTAAAATATGGACAAAGGATAAACATATAGAGGTATTTGAGTGGTGGTGTCACTAAAATATGGACAAAGGATAAACATGAAGACAAACATATAGAGGCATTTGAGTGGTGGTGTCACTAAAATATTACAAGACTGAACAATTGATAAGTGAAAAAGTTCTGGAAATATGACAGACCAAAAAAAGAAAACTTAAAGAAATGCAAAAATATAGCCTCTCATGGATTGATCACACCCTGAGATGTGAAGAAACACCAAAGTACTATTGAGATAAAGAATAAATAGTAGATCAAGAAAACCATTTATAAAAGAGACATGCACAAATCAATGCAGACTTGCATGGCATTAAAGAGAAGAAGACAGGCAACTATGGAATGGAATGATCCGGAAGCTTCACGACCGGCCTAAGGACTGAAATTCTTGAATAAGATGAAGATAAAGACTACCCTGAGAAGTTATTTTTCGTTCAAATAATATAGGGAGCCACAGAAGTGCAGTGGCTAGTATGTTTGCTTGGTGGTTATGTGTTTGAATCCCATACGAGGTGGGTATCCCCCATTCCCCACCCCACTGACCTGGGCTCTGATTTCGATCCAGTCAAGAAAAGGTACCAAAAATGTAGTGGGTAGGAAAGATGGCTGACTTGATACTGACCACATCACTGATTGGTCTAAAAATACGGGTCTAGCACCGTATGTCCATTGCACCTTAGGGTATGTAAAAGTGTCCTGTACTATTTTTGTACTTATTGCACACGCAAAAGTTCTTGCTGGCATGAGAAGGGAGTTTTTATGTATATAAATATTTTAATATTTAGTAGTGTAGAATGCATCAGTAATCAAATAAACTGAGTATTGAAACAAACATTTTATGCTGTGTCTGTTTGGAAAATTCAGTGTATTTGTGTGTGAGCTTTTCTGTGTTCAAATATTGCAGTCTTTTTTTTTTTTTCCTCATCTCGTTAGAATGCAACACCATCAACTACCAGCACTGGTGCTACATTAAAAAAAAAAGATATGATACGAGAGCAAGATAGCACGTGGGAAGAAAATGCATTGACGACATCGATGACATTGTACAGTCGCACGGAATGACAATATCCAGTGCCAAAATTGCAATGTTGTCCTTGTTTCAACGTTTCTGCCCAGCTTTGGCAAAGTAATTCCGCATCGGCTGGCAGTGGCCCCACTGTTCTTCCACCTCCTTGCTTCATTCACTATGGCTGCCAGCACATTGAGTACTTTACTGTGGCACCATGTGATTCGGCCTTGGCAAAGGGACACTTTTCATGCTGACAACACGTGCTGTAGTGTCTGGCTCTTTCCTTTAAAGAAAGGACATGCTGAGTAAGTGGATTAACCTCACTTGACCAGATTGGTAGCTGATGGTATTAGGGACATTCATTTGAAAGCCGTTCCAATGGCTTTATTACAAAAGCATGAAAGAAACATTAACAGGTGTGGTGGAATTAAACAAAGCATTCATTTTGAATAAATTATGCACCATGGGTTGGTCAGAAGAAGTTGCTGTAGGCATTCAGGCAAGCATCCCATTGCTTAAGTAGGCGGCGAATGCCGTCCGCAAAAAAAAAATTGTGGTTGCTCACTGAACCAAGTGTTTACCACGTTCATTACGACTGCATCTGTATGAAATCGTTGCTCCTTGAGAGCTTTTGTTTAGAGGTCCGAACAAATGAAAATCACATGGTGACAAATCAGGACTATAAGCTGGATGTTGCAACATTTCCCACTTCTTCCTTGCTAATGCAATGCTTCCTGCACAATCTTTCTTTGTGACATGCGGACGAGCATTATCGTGCAACAAAATCACACCACGAGAAAGCATGTTGGGTCATTTATTCTTGATGGCTGTTTGCAGCTTGTCTAGTGTTTGCAAGTAGTGGGTAGAGTTGATGTTGACACCAGGTTCTTTAAAGTCGGCCAACAAAGCCCTTCACGGTTAAAAAAAAAAAAATACGCTAGGCGTAACCTTACCAGCGGAAACCTGTAACTTGATTTAAAAAAAATTTTTTTTTTGGCTTTTGGTGATCCAGCATGCTTCAATTTCACGCTCTCTCTTTTGCTGCTCGACTCAAAGTGGTGACACCATGATTTACCACCTGCCACTATGCGGAAGAGAAATACATCACCCTCCACTCTGTAACGCAGCAGGTGGTTCAAACACCATCCCATGCGTTCCTCTTTTTGGTGGTCAGTCAGCATCCGTGGTACCCTCTGTGAACACACCTTCCGATATTACAGTTTCTTACGAACAACCTTTTGAATTGTCCCAATTGACACATCGTATGCTTCGACAACGATTCATCTGTACTGCTGCATCAATTTTGGCGAAGGTTTTTTTTTTTATGATACAACAATATGCGCTTGACCCGGCCATCAAAGATCTGACGTCCTTTCCGAAATATTCGTGCCCAGTCTGTCACTGTTGTCTTCAACACACATTTGTTATCGTACGCTGTCTGCATTGTCTGCATTCTTCGATGAATGTCCACTGGTCGACATCCTTGAAATGAAAGAAACTGAATCACCGCTCTTTGGACGGATTATTGATCAACCTGGCCATTTTCTCAACGGTCAGAAACAGAACCTGTGCATCATAAGACGATAAGCACGTGCTCTATTATTCATTGGTCAGTACTTATCACATGACTATGGCATGATCATGTTCAACGTACGCGCGGTGTGGCACGAATGGATTTCAAATGAACGTCCATGATAGAACATCATAAAGTCATCTGACGACGAAGCCTAGGAGCAGCGGTGTCATGTGCCAGATGTCGTTCCACGTTAGGGATCTCTGCATTGCCCCTTCCTACGACACCTAATGGCCCTGCTGCGGCTATTGGGCAGCATTCTGTATTCTATTTTTTTCTCTCCTTCACAGATCTTCTGAACCACCATGTCTCTGCGTTCCCTGGCTGAACTCTGTCATGGTGACCGAACCCCTGTCTATTCGAGTGGATGTGTCCCACGGCTTCCTTCAGTTTGAGTGAAGCCTAGACAGATTCGACTGCGCTACCAACCTTCCACTTCCTTCGTTAGTTGAGCGCGGGTTGTGAGCTGCTGACTGTTTCATCTGCAGACTCGTGCAGAATCATCACTAGTCTGGGTTTTTTTTTTTCCGACTTTGCATTCTCCCAGGATGGACTTGAATTGGAAGACGGGGTTTAATGTTTTTGCAGTACAACGCTACCTTCGACAGACCTGGTGGCGCTCCATGCCATATCGTTGTCGCCGTGCTGATCTTGCCCTCTATTGCCTCTACCGCACTCGTCCTTATATCATGATGTAGTAGAGGCCAAAGGAGTTTTGGAATCAGCATCAATCGGAGAGGTCAGATCTTGAATATTCCTATAGGTCTGCTTTTCTTGATGACACGCAGACCGTTCTCCGTTGTCTCGTGTATGTGCTGTACTGCGTTCTTGTCCGCCAATAATCTTACACTCGGTCGAGACTTTTCACGGGTTCTTCCATCATGATGGGAATTGCACGAACGACACCAATGAACAAACATGGTTGTTGCGATCTTTCCCTTCACGATCGACAGGCTTCTCAATTTCTTGGGCTCAAAGCTTATCCTGCACCAACCAGTCAAATTATCTAGTCTGAAGAACATACTCCTAGCTTGGATCTCCTCCGGTGTTAGGATTGTCTTGTCGTCCATGTAGGCATTTAGTGGTAACATTTTAGACTTCTCACTGAGTTTCGGACCTTGTGCGTAGCCGGATGCCGCATTCAGGTTCACTTGCAGAGCCATGACAAATATTATCGGTGACATCAAACATCCGATTGTTATACCCACTTTTAAGTCGATTCGTCTATTCGTGAATGTGGAGGTCGAAAAGCAAAGATAGAAACCCGAGAGGTAATGCATTAATAGTGTTGTGATCTTCACGGGCACGTGATATATCTTGAGGGATTGCCACAACATTTGGTGGAGCATTTACACGTACGCTCTGGCCAAGTCCAACCATATAGCGTAATCTTCTTTCTTCGTTTTCGTTCTCTGGATAGCTGTCCAGATCATGGTACCACGCTCTACACATTCTGGGACCCTGAGATACCCTTTTTTCTACAGTTGTGTCAACATTCTTATTCCTCATGAAGTATGTCGTGATTCGGCTGGTCATGGCTGAGAAGAATATTTTCGCCTCGACTTTCAGGGGGAGACATCTGTCTGAACTCGGTAACGCTGGTCAAATTTTGCTCTTTGGGAATGTAGATTCTGTTGGCTTTCTTCCACTCCGAATCTACGTACGTGTGCTCCAACGCGGATCTCAGAATCCGGCGGAGTCTCAGTAGGACATTCGGGCATTGTTTGTATAAATTGTGTAAAGTACACCGTTGGGGCATCGGGGTGACTTGTTACATGACTTCTTAATCATTGCCACTGTCGCGTGATCAGCTACTGTTGAGAGAAGTCTCACAGGTACAGTAGAAGACTATGAACCTAACCGCTAGGAAAGACTCCCCACTGAAGAAATAGCCGACGAGTGGCTCGTGAAAAACAAAGGGAGTATGACAAATTGTCCCAGAAAAAGAAGTCTACTATTCTTACAATGGCACAGGACTGCAGATAAAGTTGTACAGCTATACACACAAAGATGACAGCAAACTTAGCAACGACACAATGATCCTGTGGAAAAGAATTTAACCCCCCGACTTGACTTGAGGTATGCAGCACAAAGAAATCTATAAAAATGAAGATTCAACTTTCGTCCTACTCTCACACTTGTGTGATCTATTTAAATGTTGGATATGAAGATAATAACTAGGGTTGCTTATTTAGCAATAAGAGACAACACCGCTTATAACAAATTGATACTTCAATTTTAATTCACCGCAAACAAAGAAGAATCCCTTCGAGCCTCATTTGCATCGGCCCGGTATTCATTTTCTGGTTTAGTGTTCGGTGGACTGCTAGACCGATCGATGGATGTTTTTTTAGTTTTGGGCCCGTAGGGCCCTCACAGTCGTCGACAGTGTTTTTTTTAGTTTTGGGCTAAACTGTCGTCGACAGTGAGGGCCCTACGGGCTCAAAAACTTAAAAACATCCATCGATCGGTCTAGCAGTCCACCGAACACTAAACCAGAAAATGATTGCCGGACCGATGCAAATGAGGCTCGAAGGGATTCTTCTTTGTTTGCGGTGAATTAAAATTGAAGTACCCACAAACTTAATAACTGAAAATAGAAATTATAAGTTCCCACAAGGAGCGTAAAAGGAGAATAACTGATGAGAAGTATATATTTTAAAAAAATAAAATATTAAAAAAAAACAATGTTCTCGGAGCGAAGTCTCATTAATCATGAGACGAGATGGTGGTAGGTCAAGCAAAGTATGGCTGTGACTCCAGGAAGGTGTTTAGGCATTCAGCTGTAAATGGTGTTTCCAATGGTTAAGTTGGTAGTCTCTCCGTCCGTCCTCTTCGGGTCACCCTATTCGCCAGTGGCCCACAAATCAGTTCTTTCACAGGGTCGCTGAGGCGCAACACTGATAATATTTTGCTGGGTTGCAACGATAGTTGATGCTGCTTGTGAGTTGCTCTGATATTCCACAACACTCTAGTTCCCAGAATCAGATTCTCACTACGGGTGGGGGAACTTGTTCAATATAAAATTTTGTGAGACTTATTACTGGGTTTCAGTAATCTACTATTTCAGTAATCTACAATTGAACTATTACTGGGTTCAGTAATCTACTATTTCAGTAATCTACTGTAAAAGGTTTGCCTTTCAAACACCTCAATTGGCCCCGACCGTTGTCTGCGATTTCTCGCGGAAGAGTGAGGCAGAAAGTGGAACTAGGATTAGCAAGTGGCCGTTCCCGGGCCCAGTTGTCTGTAGTTGGCCAGGATAAGTAAGCCAAACTAAATTACCCCATTACTGTATATACAAAGTAAACGTAACTTTGATGTAAACATATATTAAAGAATCTTTGTAATATACTGAGTACTAAGCAAAAGGGGAGGGTGCAGCCAGGCTTTCGCCATATCCACGACGGAGGTAACTGTCGACGTAACCCGTCTACGCAAACAAAAAGGAAAAACAATCATCGTCATTTGATTTCGCGTGTTAGGTTTGCTCTACAGGTGCAGGGATTTTATTTTGCAGTAAGCCTCCTTTTGGTTCCTTGGGCCGCTTCATACGCATCTGCATCAATTCTAAGTCAATTTCTGAAGCACACGATACTCCCTTTGCATACAAGTACGCGGGAAATTTAAACCAATAGTGTCTCTTTACATTGATACTCAGCATTCCTGCCTGTTTTAACGATTTCTGAGTCAAGTGTAACATGTTCCTCCCTCTTGAGACTGGTGTGGAGCAGCATTGACAATCAAGACTCTCCAATCCCCCTCTCTCTCTCTCTCTCTCTCTCTCTCTCTCTCTCTCTCTCTCTCTCTCTCTCTCTCTCTCTCTCTCACACCTGATAGTTTAATGAAGTTGGTATTGGACTGTCAAAATGAACAATCTGGACATTTTGAGGGAAGCTAAGTAGCAAAGATAACTTATCACAAACATCAGAAAGGGGCAGTCATCGTTTCTTGGCCACGTTATGAGAAGACAAAGACTGGAACATGTCGTGACAACCCGAAAGGTTTGTGGGAAAAGAGATAGAGGAAGACAGCGGGAGAAGATTCTTGACAGTCTGGTATCATGGCACGGAATGAAGTCAATACATGAACTGATCCATGCAGTCGGAGATCGCAATTTGTAGAGAAGCATGATCGTCCATGCCAGCCGGTGGGGCACGGGATGATGATGATGATAATTGCTTATATTATTACTATTATTTGCTGCCCAGCTATTTAAATTTTTGCATACCTCTTTCTCCATCTTCACGTGCTCTCTTGTCTATTATTCTTCCATATCCAGCTGATTTCCCCATTCCATCTCTTCTGCTATGCTCTATAAAATGTCGTTGTCTTTTCCTTAGTTGTGATGAGTGATCAAGTGACTCCTACAGCTGAGCTACTGTGCATAATGTAAACTTTCAAAAGTCGACAAACAAATACTATATCATCAAGTGAAATAAACAAAGTTATCAATTATCATCTTGTTTTATAGACAGAAAGTAAGTTTATTAAAAGAAGCTATGTAAACTACTAGCAATAGACAGGCACGCTGATTAAGGCAATTTAATGAAATACCACAATATCTTGTACAACAACAGTAAGAGGCCAGAACTTCTTGTAAAATATAAGAAGCCCGACCAAATCCAAAACAAAGATGTAAAGCAAAGGACCCTTTTCCACGTCTTGAATCGTATTGGCTAGCTTCAAATTTTTTTTATAGATTCGACGGCACTTGGTGGGGTATTTTTTTTTTTTTTTTTATAGACCAATTGGTTGGTACTCATGGGTGGTGTAGTCAGTATTACACCAGCCACGTTTACTTCCTAGGTCGAACTGATCAACAGAAATAAAATATGCCCACCCTCGATGGGGCTTCAAACATATGACCACCCGGAAGGGAGGCAGCCGCTATAGCCACTGCATTACCACGGTTTCTCTAGTGTAGTTAACTGAATAATATTGACAACAACAAAAAATCACGTTAACATAAAAGTTGCTTGAGTAGGTCATTACAATTGTGACAGGTAAACAAGTTGAAGTGAATACCTAACAGATTCAATGCAGATATTACAGAGAGAATATCTAGAGTACAGATTATGAATATAAAACAATCACAGCAAAATAATGCATATGTAAAGCTTTGAAGATAACACAAATTTCGACCTCCCCAAAAAACTAAACGTTCAGAAAGCAATGGCAAACTACTGAAAGGAAACTTACCAAGAGATCACAACAGCAAATAATAATAATAATAATAATAATAATAATAATAATAATAATAATAATAATAATAATAATAATAATGGTGTTGACTGCAACGTCATATAAAGGATTTGCAATTAACTTTAACTAAAATCTAAACAGCAGAAAGCTGTAAAGTATATACCAATCAAAATGTGTGATGGGAGAAGAAAAGAAGTAAAAATGACTGTTGGGAGAACAACCTACATTTGACAACAAAAACTGGCTGGCATCTGGCCGTCTTGACAGACGATAGTTTGTTACATTGTGCTTTAAAAAGGGCATAATAACTACAATCCATGGCGGTCCGAGACCGGTTATCACCAAGGATGGAGTTATACCTCCCCATAGCACAAAGCCTGGGTTTAATTGTAGAGCCCATGCAGCATGATCCCTCTCTCTCTCTCTGTCTAGTTTACTTCAGATGGAAGGTAACACCAATACATCTGGGACAAGACAAGCTGCAGAAAATGCCGGATCAGAAAAGCAATGCCTTAACTGTCCGCCTGTCGGAGCTTCGATCCTAGACCAGCTGCAAACCAAGGCTTAGGACCTGGTCTGCCTTGTCACGACATTTTGTCTTTAGGTTGCATTTCCTCGCACCAGGATAAGACTTCTACCCTCCCAATTGCGCTCATCCGCCCGTAGCCGTTGGCACAATGTGGGGTGTTGGGTTTGGTGACCGCCGCCTAACATTCGGCGCTAACAGAAAGCAGGTAGTACCGTCTACTGTCATGGGGTAGCTCAGTCATATTTGTCAAAGACCTGACAGCAAAAACACAGCTAGTCATATCAAATATAAATATATAAAATGCAATAAATTCGGAACAAAGCAAATGACTGTTAGTGGCATTATCATAGCAATATCCATGAATTCCGAGAGCTTATGAGGAGCCACATTGATGGACAGTGTATATATTCGTTACAATCCTTTCTATACAGAATCTATAATACTGTATGCATATGAACATGGGCAATAAAAAGACAAGCCGAGAAACATCTAATGACAGAGGGAATGTGGTCTCTGGGTAACATGCAAAGAATACCATGGCTGAGCAGAAAAACAAGCGAGATAGTTCTTCAAGAAACAGGTGAACCTAAATTGATTAGAGAAGTTAATCGAAGACAGTCGAGAGGTTAAGGGCAGACTATAAGACATCAACTTGAAAACTAAGTGGCAACTGTACAACTTGAAAAGAGAAAGGAGCAACACACTCTCCAGCAAACAGTTGTTCTATATACAAAGTATAGTGAGACTTTACAAACGCCCTGTACCTTGATAGTTTGGTTAAATGGCATAATCGGGAACATAACACAAGTGTGATTGCGGACTATGTGGATCACACGAGATAGCAAGTCAGCCATTAGTGATAATCCTTGCTTAGCGACAAGATACACGATGATGATAATGGT
This sequence comes from Cepaea hortensis, assembly GCA_963921405.1. Taxonomy (NCBI): domain Eukaryota; kingdom Metazoa; phylum Mollusca; class Gastropoda; order Stylommatophora; family Helicidae; genus Cepaea; species Cepaea hortensis. The sequence continues at coordinate 93,717,886 of OY992880.1, read as the reverse complement.
ACTTGTGCTCTTGGCACGAATACCCCGTTGGAAATTTCACAGCACTATATCAGCGACAGGCTTCTTGGTTGTCTGTTGAATTGCAGAATGATCATAGTCGCTGAGTTTCCAACGCCTGGAAGCAAACAGTGTTAAACGTGCATATAAAATGCTCATCTGGAATCATATATGTGTGAGCATAATATAAAAGTGGTAAAAGGCTATTTACCGAAATGTGTAATTAATACCTTATAAATCACAAATATGTGTTTTGCTGCAGAATTACACTTAACTCTGCTCAAGTATGATTGTCGGCTTCGTGGCGAAGGTGTTACGGACGCAGTTCATAATCCCGCAACCCACGTTCGAAACACAGCTGCGGGAGATTTGGCAACAGACCGCCTAGCGTTGGGTTTTACGAAATGGTATGGGTGCCGGTTGTTCAGAAAGCAATGGCAAACTACTGAAAGTAAACTTGTCAAGAGATTACAACATAAAAAACAATGCTGGTGTTGACTGCGACGTCCTGAAAAGGATATGCAACTAACTAATAAGTATGGTTAAAACACAGCCTGGCTGCATTCTTCTTGTTATGGTCCTTGCCGTGTGGCGTTGATGATCATGTGTGTCCAAAGCCTTCTGTCTCTTATGCTGCCAATCATTTCTAATTCCGACGTTCCTCCATACTATGATGTCAAACTGTGCAGCACCTTCTCTCTTGGATTCCCCCTGCCAGTCTTCCCCTGCAATCTTCCCGTTGTGACGACATACCCCAGTTTTCCCCTTCTCATAATGAAGACACATTTTCGTAGCTAAGAAACTGTCAACAGTCTCCTAAAGCTGGCTCATTCAAATGGGAATAATGTTCCAAGGGAAGGTCAGGATAACATTGGAGACGTGGACACTGATCGCGTGGTAGGCTTGTTAGTTAGTCGTCAGAGTATCCTCACTGCACGTCAGACCATTGAGTCCATGGGTGTTCGGATCAACTTCTCAGTATCTCCCTCAGCGTGAAGCTGTCGACGACACCCGTTGTGTATTGGTTGACTATTCTACTTTGGCGCCATTGTGTAGAAGGTGACAAGTAGAGCAGACTAGCCCTGAGCACATATGTATTTGATATAGGGAAGTATCTAGGGTAGAGAGGGTCAATTTCACTGGACCGGGTTTCACTCCATCTAGCTAGGGCTCTCTCCGCAGAACGGCAAGTTGCTAGCCGAGAGCATCGCACCAAGCACGAACTCCGTAGCTCCAGTAATGATCCCCAAGAGTCTCAAGGAAAATGACACTCGTAGACTAAACTAATATAAAAGACACAACCCGGGGAGCGAATCCACGACCTTCAGAGAGGGAGACAGGCGGCTCAACCACCTCGCCACGGAGACACAGACAGAGAAGTCTACTTAATTGAATCCACTGTCCCAAAACATATCTAATTATCCCCCAAAAGAAGAATTAAAATGGGTCTTACACGCACCTCTTGCCTGCTGGAATCCTTCACCAGTTGGGGGTTAAGTTAATTACAGGACGTTGTAGCCAACCTCATCATTTTTTGGCTTTTTGTGATTTCTTGGCAAGTTTACGTTTAGTAGTTCGACATTGCTTTCTGAACGACTGAACTGATACAATTGTATGAAAACAAGCATAAGGCGCTCTGCTTCGAAATAACCCGCAGCTGTGTTTCAAATGTGGGGGATTTTGCGATTTGCGTGACGTAACCCCTTCGCAGGTTGGGGTGTACAAGTAAAACAATAACTTGGACTCCCAGGTATTATGCCAGGCGGTGTGTTCCTTCACAAACATGATTTTATATATTCTTGATAATTCGACTTCTGGTCATCTTCCATGCTACTATGACAAACCATTCAGCATTGTCTCCCATTATCAGCTTCCGTTTCTGACATCATCTAGCTTTCAAATTGTCACACATTTCTCCAGACACTCTGGTCACATAATGTGAGCAAAAATGATGATTGTTTTTGTCCGGATTTAGTTAATCGTCTGCGAATTAGCCTCTTGCCATTGAAGAATTTTATATTCTTAGCGGTCCATGGGATTCTTAGCAGTCTACAAGAAAGTGCAATTCCCAAAGATGACGGCAGAAAGTCAGAAAACAGCAACAAGCTGACCACCCCAATTACCTGTATCATTATGTATCATACCCATACGCGTGAGCGGTCATGATTTGGCATCTCACTCGATCACCAAAGCAAGAATCGCCATGGCGAAGACAGCCTTTTGCAAGATGAAAAACATACTGACCAATAAAAAGATGTCATTTGCAACGAGACATAGAGTGTTGAGGTGTTACATAGAATCTGTGCTTATGTATCATGTATGGATGTGAAGTGTGGACAATGAACAGACAAGCTGAAAAACATCTGATGGCAGTGGAAACGTGGTTTCTGAGGAGAATGCAAAGAATACCAATGACCAAGTCCTACAAGAAACAAATTAAAACTGTAAACTGATTACAGACATTAGATATAGACAGTCAAAAGTTTTTGGTCACGTTATGAGAAGAAATACATTTGAGGACTTGACGACAACTGGCAAGATCTAGGGGAAGAGAACAATGGGAGGGCACAGAAGTAAATACCTGGATGGTTTGACCACGTGGCATGGTCGAGACAAGAACACTGTTCTGATCCACTATTCTGGGATCGAGTGAGTCGGCAAAACATGACCGCCCACGCTTACCGGCATGGCACATGATGATGATGACGATCACCAGAGTCGTGGATCACTTCTGTCATCTTGTCTCGACCATGATATGTGGCCAAAACATCCATATATTTATTTCTCTGTTCTCTGCCTTCGCCTGGTTCTTATCCCCTCAATCTTGCCAGTTGTCACAAAGTTCTATAGTTTATTTCTTTTCATAACGTGCCCAAACAATATTGATTGTCTACGTCTAATTTCTCTAATAATTTTACGGGTTTTGTTTGTTTCTTATAGGACTTGCTAATTGGTTTTTCTTTCTGTCCATGGTATTCTTTGCATTTCCATCGGAAATAACATTTTCACTGCGATTAGATGTTTTTTTCCCAGCTTGTCTATTCATTGTCCTATCCATATAAAAGAACATGTTCTATGTAGCATTTCAACACTTTTTTCCTTGTTGCAATTAACAATTTTATTTATTGATTGGTATATTTTCTATCTTGCAAAAGGCTACATTTGCTAAAGCGATTCTTGATCTAATCTTTTCAAGGCACTTCCCTTTATATTTTATATGTTATGTGAGATGAGTTTTGTGAGATAGTTGTACCGGTTGACGTGTTTAAGAATATTCCATTTACTCGCGTATTACATTGTCTTATTGTTTTGTATTTTAGTGACGACCATAATCTCGGTCTTCTTACAAATTAATCCTAACCCTAGTTGTTCACTGTGTACAATAACTGCATCGATCAAATGTTGCAGATCCCTTTCGTTGGCTGCAATCAATAATGTACCGTCTGCATATCTAATATTATTTATGTTATGTTCCCTAATGATGATTCCTCTGATTTATTCAAAATTTCTAATATTTTCAATGTATAGGGGAAAAAAGATAAGGATTAAATCCTTTCTACAGGGTGAACAGGGTCACATGGTCAAACAATAATTATGTGACATCTAGTTTTATTTTTCATTACAAACAAAGTTATGCAGAAACCGGCATTCAGTTAAACAGTGACAATATCAGACAAACCAAAATTTAAACGAAATTACTGTACCAGACAAACCAAATTATAAATGCAATGACAGTACCAGGCAACCCAAATTGTAAATGAAATGACAGTACCAGACGAACCAAAATGTAAATGAAATAACGGTACTAGACAAGCCAAAATATAAATGCAGTGACAGTATCAGACAAACCAAAATGTAAATGCAATGACAGTACCAGGCAAATCAAAATATAAATGCAATTACAGTACCAGACAACACAAAATGTAAATACAGGGACAAAACTAGGCAATTCACATTGTAAATACAGTGACAGTACTAGACAAACCACGATGTAAATGCAATAACAGTACCAGACAAACCAAACCAGTGACTGTACTAGGCAAAACAGTAGTGTATAAGGTGTTTACCCAGTATATTTATGTGATGCATATTTCTTGTATAAATCAACTGATTTTCGAATTTGCGCCACTTTTTGCAATCTATTCTGAACTCTTATCGATTTTTCTGGTTGGGCTTAAACAAACAAAAACTTTTTTTGTTTTAAAGTCGACTTACGAGAAGAATGTGTAAGAGTCTACAATCATTTGTTTCCAGTCGAGTTTTGTTCCGCCCACAGAACTACTCCTGGTACTACAACATGTCAGGGCTGTCAGGACATCAATGCTTACAAAAAGAGAACCCCTGGACTCTTTAAACTAGAGTACGAAGGGGATGGAATGGTGTCTCTGTGTAGCAAATGTTATCATTGTTTCGGTTCCTATGCACAAACCAACACGAAAGGTCTGACTAAGAACCACAACACCTAAGACAAGGACAAATTCTTGAATGTCCTCACAACCCAACAAGCGGGACGGGGAACCAATGTTGGCTTTAAGTCCAACGGGACAGGTACATACACCTACCAGCAACATCGAGCGTCATTATCTCACCTCTACATACAACGACATGTCCAACCCGATAACGTCATCACCACCCATCTCCTCATTTAAATATGTAATGTTCAATACTGGTTGTATTATATATATATATATATATATATATATATATATATATATATATATATATATATATATATATATGTGTGTGTGTGTGTGTGTGTGTGTGTGTGTGTGCGGACGTGCGTGCGTGCGTGTGTGTGTGTTTTTTTTTTTAATTATTAAAATCATATACATTCTTCGAATCGTTTGTTTATTAATTCAATGTTTTATGTTGTACACATACCATGTCACTAGACGTATCCTTTTACGTCATCGCCCACTTTACCTACTAGCCCTTCTTACATCTCGAGGGTCGCTAGACCACCCTACCTCTTTTATATCATTAAGACCACCTCTTACGTCATCGCCCACTTTTCACAAACTTACCACCTCTTACAACCCGAGTGGTCATTTGACCACCACGCCCAGCCAGAACAAATCAATAAAAGCTAAATATTGATTGCAAATTGTGGCGCAAAATCGTTAATCTGTTGATTTATATAAGAAAAGTGCGCCACAAAAATGTATTGGATAAACACTCTATAAACTACCCAAACCACAATGTAAATGCAATGACAGTACCAGACAAATTAAAATGTAAATGCAATGATAATATCAGGCAACCCAAAATGTAAATGAAACAGCTTTCACGAACCTTCTGGCACAAATCGCGATGACGTCAGTGTCTCCGCAATGCTTCTGTGACCACTGAAACTGGTATTTGGCATCTATAACCACACAGACACCATTCACGAATGGAGAGAGAAAATCTGTCTTGAAGTTCTTTATCCTATTTTGGAAATAACTAATATTTAAATAAGTTAACTGAGTGTTAAAATTGTGCAACACACAGAAATATGAGCTAGCAATGGAGATCATTACAGATATTAACTCCAGAACAGTTTTTTTTCCACCACTATTTTGGAGGGTTTTCCTATAAAAGAGTACACAATTTATTTTGAAAGCCCTCCAGTCCCACATGTGGGCAGGCGTCTATGTGATTTATGGGTCTCGTGGGTGATTATTGTATGTTGTTAGGCAGCGACAGCTTCTCGAACTATATGGCCAAACGACGGGTTGTTTAAAAGATTTATTTGTAAATTTAGTAAGACGCTTTCAATAAAATTCCCGAAATCTTCTTCTTTGTGTACTTTGTAACTTTATGCCTAGCTATTGTTCCAATTTGGAAGAGAGTTAATATATTCAAAACTATTGATTTAACTCATAGAAAGTCCTGGGAATTAAGTAGGTATCTGTATTATATCAGGCATACAATATAAATTGCATAGAGTCTGTCTCTTTCCCTTCTCTAGTGTGTCATCTATTTCTTTCCTTTCTCCAGTGTGTCATCTATTTCTTTCCTTTCTCCAGTGTGTCATCTATTTCTTTCCTTTCTCCAGTGTGTCATCTATTTCTTTCACTTTCCACAGTATTCTATATTTCTTTGCCTTTGTCTATGCCACGACTCGGCTTAGGAGTCATGGCTCAGTTACGAGTCAAATTATATTCACGCACTATAGACCTCGGTTGTGAGCGCTATCACACGGAGTGGAACACATCGACAGTCGCTGGGAAAGGACAAGCGTCTCCTCGAGGGTCATTCAGAATTCGACCGAGGTCTGAGGTGGACCGGTTAGAAGACGAATAATAGCTATGGCAGAATTTCACCCTGCCGCCACTTGCAGTTTGAATGTATACGTTGTTCTAAAGTATTTTACATTAACTTTGTTTTAATATAATTACGACATGTACGACTCAGCAGAGCGACAATATAGATTATCAATGACCGTATCGGCGTTGTGTACTAATAGTTAGTTGTGGAGTTGTCTTAATCGTCGTATAATGTATGTCAAAAGATAACATTCAACCAATCTCTCAGAACTTAGCAAGTATTACTATGGCCCAGCTCAATCAGCTAGTTGGTCATGTCAGATTGATACGTCAGCAGTAATTCCACTGCTAATGAACTAGCCAAACTCTCAAGCCAGGTCGTAGCAAAACACTCATCAGTAAGTCCGTGGCAAACATGGGATATGTCAACTTTATAACACTGTGAACGACATAGCCCATCCCTAAGTCGGGTTATGTCAATCTGCTTCTGTTTATTTCTTGTTATCTATGTTTTTCCCTATTGATTTGTAATCTTTATTTACGAGTATTTCGTTCTCTTCTCCAAAGTGTCCTCTAATTACTTCTGTCCTTTCTTCAGTGTGACATCTTAATTACTTCTTTCCTCTCTCCACTGCTACCTTTAATTGCCTCTTTCCTCTCACCACTGTGTCCTCTAATTACTTCTTTCCTTTCTCAAGTGTGTCCTCTAATTACTTCTTTCCTGTCTCAAGTATGTCCTATAAGTTACCTCTTTCCTCTCCTCAGTGGTTCCTCTAATTACTTCTTCCCTCTCTTCAATATGCCCTCTAGTTACTTCTTTCCTTTCTCCAATGTGTCGTCTAATTACTTCTTTCCTCTCTCCGATGTCTCTTCTAATTATTTGTTTCCTTTCTCATGTGTGTCCTCTAATAACTTCTTTCCTTTCTCCAGTGGGCTCTCTAATTACTTATTTTCTTTTCCCAGTGTGCCCTCTACTTTTTCATCTCTCCAGTATCTCCTCTAATGACTTCTTTCCTTTCTCACGTGTGTCCTTTAATAACTTCTTTCCTTTCCCTTGTTGTCTGTGAGGTCCAGTATAACCCCGATGATTAGGTAACCATACCATTAACATAAAGAAGCCAGGGCAGTGCAGTGGGTAGAGCACACATCTATCGAGCAAGTGGTTCTGGGTTCAACTTCCATTCAATCTTGAGATGGGCCTACACCTCTCCTCTCTCTCTCTCTCTCTCTCTCTCTCTCTCTCTCTCTCTCTCTCTCTCTCTCTCTATCTATCTATCTATCTCTACCACGTGACTCCAGGTCGAAACAGCCTCATAAAATGAATACCAGAGAATGATCTGAGTAGTTTAACCGCCAATGTGTCCCTGCCCACATCACCCATCAAGTGCCGCTAAGACCAGAAAACAAGGGCCCGGCACCATATCCCACAAATCACAGACAGTACAGACCAAGTCTTTCATATGTTACTAATAACATGAAGGAATCGACTACACACCTGGGGAAAAAGCTTGTGCTCCAGATCAGCTTCAACATTGCAGGCCTGTACCTTGTATATGCAACATAGCCGTCCAACCACACTGGCTCACGAATGCCACGAGCTACAAGAAATTGCATGTCAACGTTAAAACATCATTTTTAGTGAATCATATAATCAGCGGCGGACTGGCCAGGGTGTCAACTTGCTCGATGGCATGTGGGCCCTGCGAGATTCTGATGAACTAGATCCCCGTAAAAATGTGAGAATATGTTGAAAATGTTAATGTCCTTTTGGTGGCTTTATCTCCTGGCAACATAAATCGTTTAGACCCACTCCGCCACTGCATATAGCAATATTTATGGTGAAATCACATAGCGGTATTTAAGTGTAATCACATAGCGGTGTTCAATGTGAATTCCACATAGCGGTGTACAAGGTGAAATCACATAGCCTAATGGCGCTGCCCGGGCAAAATTTCGAATTAAAAATCTACCCAAAGTATTTCAGGATTCTCGCCGATGCAACGGAGTTCGTGCATTGAGCTGAGTTTCTCCAGACTCAGGTTTGAGTTAGGAGGAAAACGGAGCACTTATGGGTTAAACCGTGTGCCGTGATGTTGATCCAACGACTAAACGTAAACTAAACATAGCGGTATTTCAGGTGAAATGACATAGCGGTGTACTTAGTGATATCACATTGCGATATTTCAGGTGAAATCACATAGCGGTGTTCAATATGAAATCACATTGCGGTATTTAAAATGAATTCTCATGGAGGTATTTAAGGTGAAATCACAAAACAGTGTTCATGGTGAAATTACATAGCAGTAGCAGTGTTTAAGGTGAATTAACACGGGGATATTTAAGGTGAATTCACATGGAGGTATATAAGCTGAAATCACCTAGCAATGTTCAAGGTGAATAGCATGACAGTATTGGGGGGGGGGGGGGGGCGGTAGCGTGGCTGGCTACCTGCTTGCCTATCGGTTCGGTGGTCCCCAACGAAGGAAAGATTTTGAAAAAAAAAACTGTATGGGTTTTCAGATTGACTCTGCCAAAGTTGAGTATCAGAAAATGTTCTGGGAAGTAAAACCGGAAGGCGGGATATTGGTCACATCTACCATCGAGTGCATGCACTGTGGTCTCTAGCATCACATTCGCCTGCAGGCGTGGAAAAGGGCTTGGGTTTTCTATGTCTTCTCTTTTCTTCGTGTCTCTTAACGTCCCGGAGAGTAGCTGCTTTCTTTTGCAGACGATCTTCTGCCAATGTATTCCATCTTCCAGGCTGTGATGAAGCCATTTTACTGTGGTTTCTGTAGTGGTACCTTTGAATCTTAGTTGTCGCCTACCTTTACTCCTTTCTGTGTCTGACAGCTTTGCATACAGCACTTCAGTGGAATAAGGGAGTTATCATGACCGTCGGCGCTGTCAGTTCTGTTAGAAGTCTTCGTGCTTCAGGTGTCGTTGTTGATAAATAAACACATTGATTGAATCGAAAAATAAAAAAATAAAACGAAAAGCAGACGGTAAGCTTTACTGGGACATGATCACAAGTAACAAAATGGGCATTGCAGTAAAAACCTTCGTCAGCACAGAAACAACAAACACACACCGATACTACTACACTGGTGAATATATATATATATAAAAGTTATCATTGCTGTGGACTGGATAAATAATGCACTGTCATTGATCAGTGTTAACGGGACATATAATAAGGGAACTAGGCACTATCATCATTTTACGGTGACAGGTTCGAATTCCACTGTGTAAAACTTGCCATTTTTCTGACGTCTAGTACACAGTTCCTCAAATATTTAATTGGCAAACGTAGACACAACGTATTTTAATATATATATATCATTATTATAAAAAGCCTGAGGCTGCGGTGGCATATTTATTAGTGCTGTTTTCTGAAAAGGGCAATGGTCCGGGTTAAATCCCCTGCAGAGGAATTGTATGGGAATTAGGCATAGACAGTCAATATTTTTTAGAACATGTTATGAGAAGAAATAAGCTAGAGCACTTAGTGTTTTGCCATATTTTTTGGCAATGAATCAGTTAAGAACTTCGTGTTTCCCATGTTTTCTACCTCTGTCCTATACCTTCTATAAGAACCATTCAATTTGACTTCGTTTCCCTTGCTATTTCTTTCGTATCAAGAATTTCCCGGTTGTTAGTCCAGGTGTTGGTATAAAAATGCTGTTTATCATTCTTTGTTCGTCCGATGAATATTGAGATGAGGGGACACTTGAGTTGGACTGATAACTGCTATGCCACTGCGCTGTTCTTTGACATCACTGTGTAATCGCTCTGCCAATCTTTCCATCATCTTTCAGTGAATACAACACAGTATTCACTCTGTCAGTTCCAACAGCTTTTAAAGCAGATACCCTGTAGCAGGAACATGTTGTGGGTATATGAAGTGTAATGACCATCGCATTTTCATAGGTCTGATTGCACGGAGAAATAAGTCTTTCCCTCCCGTAGCGAACTACGAGAGCTGGCATCGAACACTTGTCCGATCGCGCTCATGCCATTGGCAGTGTAACGTTCAAACCATTACACCAACGCGCCCGCTTGCTTTCCTTATATTTGAAACTCGGAGACCCAAATTGTGTCACAAATACATGGAACTATCTGCTACAAATACTGATCCCTAGTCAGTTAAGAGTTACACCGTATCCTAGCGGTAAGACTAGGTGGAGCCCAACGGTTAAGACCACGCATACCAAGAATACAGAAAAACAACCAACATGCTGAATGTATTAAAGGTTAATGTTACTTTTCAGAAACTGCTCCAGTTCTCTTTGTTCGTGCCATGAGTGGACTTCAAACAAGTTACTTCCTTTTTCTAAACACAACTCCTGTAAGAATAAATCCAATGCTGATATTGAAATAATTACATAGCTGAACATCATACATGATGGTGTTATTGTGTAGCACTCATATTGTTTTTCTTCTTGTAATCATATACACGGGTGGCTCTGCGCTAAGAAGTGCACGGGAGTTCGTAGTGAAGATTAATGGATATTGTGCAGTATGGGAGAGCATGGCATATGATATCACGACATCTAGTCTGAGAACGGAGGTGGAGGTAGTCACACGGCGTTCGGCTGGCTGGAAGGTAAATAACGCCTGCATGTCGTGATTGTAATGGACTCGCAGAGCATGATGAGCAAGGTAAAGACAGGCATGCTTTGTGCAGAGTGGTATGCAACAATTAAACAATCAAAGAAAAAGATCACCCGTTGGATCTTTTCCCCAGGGCATGCTGGTGTATTGGAAAGCGGATCTAAGCCTCTGGAGAGAGTCTTGGAATGTCTCAAGGGCTGTGGTGCTGGTTCTTGACTCAGCTCTACTCAAGTTTTCTTCTTGGCTAATCGGTGACGCACGCGCACATGCTTGTGTGTGTGTGTGTGTAATGATGGTAGTGTGTGTGTGCGTGCGTGCGTGCGTCTCTCTCTCTCTCTCTCTCTCTCTCTCTCTCTCTCTCTCTCTCTCTCTAAAGATGGTGTTATTGTGTGGCATTCTGTTGACTCAGCTCAACTCAATTTTTCTTCTTGGCTAATCGGTGGGTATGTCTCCGCTTGTGTATCTAATGATGATGTTATTGTGGCATTCTGTTGACTCAGCTCAACTCAATTTTTCTTCTTGACTAATCGGTGGGGATGTCTCCGCTTGTGTATCTAATGATGATGTTATTGTGTGGCATTCAGATTGTTTTTCTTTTTGGCTAATTGGTAGGTATGTCTGTGCGTGTGTATCTAATTTAAGCTCATTATGATTTAATAGCTGTTATTTACACAGATGGGTCATAACAGAAAACAATATTTTAGAGATAGAAACATACACGTCCCATAAAAATACAGCAACAAAACTTCTGTATACCAAGCAATGCATATATGTTCATGGCAGAAAGGTTACCATCTTAAAAGCTACAGAAACGGTATGTTAATACCCCCCCCCCCACCCCCCCACTCATCAGTATATTGAAAAATATGATAAATTTATAGGATAATGAGAAATATCGCCATCGGAGGACATAATATCAATAATATAATATATGCTGTGATATAGTATTAATTGCAGACAATGAACATGATCAGCAATTAGAGGTAGAGTGATATTGTAAGAAATCAGAGATTGTGGTCGTCTCCAAGAATAAAGAAATACCACAATATAACATCCAAATAAATGGGAAAATTGTTAAACCAGTGAATCACTAAAACTATCTCGGAACAGACATAAAATCTAATGGAAGGTCCCTTGTAGAGATTAGAACAAGAATCGCTATGGGAAAGGTAACCTTTTTCAAGATGGAAAACAACAGACTTACCAATAAAAAAATAAAAACTGTCAACTGCAGTAAGAAAAAGGGTGCTATATAGAACCTGCACTTTTATATACATGTAAAGCAAGGACAAGGTAAGCAATATCTTATGACAATGAAAATGTGGTTTCTGAGGAAAATGCAAAGAATGCCAGAGATGATTAGAAACAAGAATTAGAAAGCTCTACAAGAAATAAATGAAAACTGTAAATTTATTAGAGAAATTAGACGTAAACAGTTATGATTTTTTTGGGCACGTTATAAGAGAAATAAAATTGAAAACTTTGTGACAACTGGCAAAATTGATATGAACAGAGAAAGGGGAAGGCAGAGAGATAAGGGAGGTGTTATTCGCAGCGCGCTGCGAATAATACTGAGCGTTATTCACAGCTGCGAGATTTAAGTGTGGCTCCCCTTGACAATTTAAATAATTTTATATATATATTTTATACATTTAGTTGTGTATGCAGCTCCTAACCCTAACCCGAAACTTGAAAAAAACGCTCCTGCGAATAATCACTTCGGAGAGATAAACACCTGTCACGTGGATAATCGGAACAAGAACACAGACCTGATCCAGAACTCTGTTGGTCGTGTGAGAAGGCAGACCAGCTTATCGGCATGGCACATGAGAATGCTGAATTTCTCCCAGAAACTGACAGTTTTATTCAGATTTACTTGTATAAAAATGGCTCATAAAAAATGAATAAACAAATAACACTTCCATTATAGACATTAACAACAGACACTAATTATATTTTGGTTCGAAGATGAGTATTTTAACTAATTAAGTGCCATCGGATGATTAATCGTCTTAAGCGACATCCTGTGTCTTCCATGGGCTTATATACACAATACTTCCCTAAGCACCCCACTTTAATTTGGTATATAATACAATATGTCTGCTACCATATTAACAACTTGTAAGTCATTACTGTGACATACCCCTACTTCACATTTTCTGCCATCCATTTTCATTTGGTCCAAACCTACTGTTTTGTTTGGCACCCAGTCTGTTAAAACTGACCTGGTCTCCCATGACGATCCAGTCAAAAATGGGTAATAAAAAATGTATAGTTTAGTTTAGTTTAGTTTAGTTTAGTTTAGTTTAGTTTAGTCGGCGGATCAACACTACGGCACACGGATGCAACCCATAAGTGCTCCGTTCTACTCCTAACCCAAGCCTGAGTTCGGAGAATCTCAGCTCAGTGCACGAACTCCGTAGCACCGGCGAGGATTCTGAAATACTATGGGTAGATTTTTAACTCGCAATTTTGCCCGGACAGCGCCGTTAGGCTACTCTTTTTCGATTTCCAACTGCCAATGAATTTATTTACGTGCGCAACAATATACATGGGCGTCCGATCTCACTACCCAGAGACCAGGGGAAATTGTGTTACTAGAAGTTCATGTGAAAAAATTCCGACCCTCACCGGGACTTGAATCCGGGACTTCCAGCACTCGAGGCGGACACCATACCTCGAGACGGGGAAGTGAAGGTGGGTCGGCGTGATATTGATTGCCGATTGTTCTACAAAAATACAGGTCTAGAACCGTATACCCAGTACGCCTTATGACAGGTACAAGGTTCCTTATAACAAGTATCACCCCAAAAAATCGTATCTTATACCAAGTATAACCCTGGCAGGTTCAATCGAATATTCATTGACTTGTGAAGTGCTTTAATTGATTTGCTTTATGCTCTTTGAGTTCATCTAACATAATCTCACTTTGGCAGCTGTCTACCTATCTATCTACCAATGTCTGTCTATTCGTCTGTCTGCTACCTACTTATCTACCTATGTCTATCTATTTGTCTCTATGTCTATCTAGCCATTTATCAATCTGTGTGTATCTATTTTTCTGTCTACCTATATATCTGTGTCTGTATATCTCAAGCTCTCTCTCTCTCTCTCTCTCTCTCTCTCTCTCTCTCTCTCTCTCTCTCTCTCTCTCTCTTTCTCTCTCACTCTCTCGCGCGCTCTCTCTCTCCCTCAACCTTTTTAGCTACTTAGTAAACTGCCTTTCCGCTTTTCTGTCTGTATTTTGAGGACAAATACAGTAAAATTATTTGAAATCAGTTTTCCTAGAGGGGGTGGGATCACAGAGTTGTGAAAATAGCTTTCTAGGCTCTACTTTATAGATTACCTCACATGTAGAGTGTATCCTATATACCAGTGGTTCTCAACCTTTTTTGGCCCTTGCACCCCTTCACCATATGTTCAGAATGTCACCCCCCCCCCCTTTCGTATTTCCTCCCTATAACCCCCCCCCCCCTTTTTAACACTGTATATGTAAAAATGGAGGCTAAATTTGATAACACATACTAGAACAAGTCTAGACGTGTACATAAAATGTGGTTTGCAGGTCTACGTACGTTATAAAACGAATTTCAGAAGAGCGAGAAGTACAGAAAGTATGGAGGGAAAAACAATATCAAGTAATCGGTTCTTGTATTAACGCAATCTTGAAGTAATCTTAGCCCCCCCCCCCCCCCCACCTAGAAACCCTAAAATCCCCCCGTTGAGAACCACTGCTATATACCATATTGGTGCTGCTTCATTCTGTCATGTGTTTCCTTTAATATCTACAACAAGGAAGCGTTCCAATTATTGTAACTGGTCACTTCATAAATGAGTCAACACAAAAGAAAAGCATGCCCTCGCCTTTGAAGTAAGAAGATCTGCCTTTCCCAGAATTTTGAAGCAGTGGTCGGTACCCGGTAACCAGCCGGTGGGACAGAAGTAGAATTTCGTGAATTTAATTTCTGTAACGACGAAAGGTTACAAATGCATTTTTGGCAATTAATTTAAATAATGAATTATCTTAATAATAATAATAATAATAATAATAATAATAATAATAATAATAATAATTATTATTATTATTATTATTATTATAATAATAACATATTCATGCATCATGTGCCGTGCCGGTAAGTGTGGGTGGTCATGTTTCGCCATTTTACACGATCACCAGAGTCGTGGATCAGCTCTGGCTCTGTGTTCTTGTCCCGGCCATGCCATGTGGTCAAGCTATCCAGATATTTACTCTGTGCTTTCCTCTTGTTCTTTTCCCCTCAATCTTGCCAGTTATCACCAAGTTCTCTAGTTTATTTCTTCTCATAACGTGCCCCCCCCCCCCCCCCAAAAAAAAAAAAAAATAAAAAAATTGATTGTCTACTTGTAATTTCTCTAATACTGCATCGCACACATACATAATCTAGACGTTCTTAATTTTATCAACAGTGGTTAACGTTGCTCTGTATTACAGTTCTGAACAAACTTTGCTTTTCATCGTTTAAGAAAATAAACAACTGTGTGATAACTTGATTTAAACAGTTATTGACAAAATCTAACAATTATCATTATTAACATTGATATCACAATTCTTACAAATAAATTGTCACCTGAGACAGACAAATGAATGAGAACATATAATCTGCACAGTTGATAGATGTAGTTCGAGTCCATTAAAATATTCCTTGTCAATATCACTGATATAAAAATATATGTTTCTGTTGTTCACCGTGTGTTATGTAGCTTGGTGGTGGTGAGTAGTGACAGAATTCGCGAATACAACAATAAGATGATAGTTATTGATCGCACTATGTGTGTGACATGATAATTAAAGTATACGACATCCAGCTTTATGGTTTATAAATCTGAACTGTTGGAAATTACAAAGAATATAAACAGGGAGCATACTTACTACAGGAATTGGTGTATACCTGTGACATCCTCATGATTATGGGGAGGAATTTTAAATAATGAGGCAACCATTAAATATTCTGGCTATGATTGTCACATCAGCACTTGTGGGCTCCTCTTTGTCGTGTATCCACTGTGATCTAAAAGAGAGGCTTGCGTGTTCCAGTGACCCCAGAAGCTTTGATGTCTCCCAGCTCGGACAGGTCAAAGGCTAGGGACTAGACAAAGTGATAGGCTACATAAACCGGCTGTCTGATTTGTAGGTAGACCTGGCAACGATCGAAGGCTAAGGAAAATAGACCCGAAAAAATACTTGTCGTAGTCGGATGTACTGAGTCACCGGCTTGATGAAAAAGCGCAACGCAGCTCACTTGTTGATGATGCTTGTGGGTCAAATAAACAGGATTTGGCAACGTATGTAAAGCATGAGCTCCTTCATCTATAAAAGATACAAGTCCCTACAGTAGTCTCATCATCTCATCTCATCATGTTCCTCTTGTACCTTGCGGTGTCGAGGTGAAGTATAAACAGCGGGAGAGCTACAGTAGTGATGATGTTTAAATATAGAAGAACATGGTTGTACCTAAAGATCATATCCGAACATGCAGATCGCTTTTCTAATGAGCGCAACTGGAAGTTTCTCTTCTTAGCGATGGCTTATTCCCATGGAAAATGTCTTATAGCCGGAGACTATCATTCTCGATCAAAAGAGTGAGGGAAATCTTACATAAAATACACAGGGAACCGCACTTAGCCTCTCAACATATTCACTTTTTTTAAATTTTAATTTATGGCTGTGCTACAAAATTAGCTACTGGAGGATTCTGAGAGCACAGAAGAGAGGGCAATGTTATAGAGAAAAGTAATTCCTAACGATGATGGATTATGTATACTTGTCACTTGTCGTCTCGGGGTGGGGGGGGGGGGACAGTAGAATCAACAAGCACACTTCAAACTTCCCTTTTTTCAGTTTTGGGTCTATTGCCGGACCTTTGTCTACACACCCCCTTCCAGTCTTTTATTCACTATCTCTCTCTCTCTCTCTCTCTCTCTCTCTCTCTCTCTCTCTCTCTCTCTCTCTCTCTCTCTCTCTCTATTACCACAAGACCATACCCCTCTTCACATTCCTCCAGAACATACCCACACAACACTGTCCTCCAATAAATACTAAAATTATTTAATGAATAAAATGTGTCATGGGTGTGTATAGTGTAGGTGTAAATACATCCGTGGTGTAATCTATTGTGCAAGTAAGACAAGATTGACAGTCTAGGATCCACATCACAGTTCTCATCACGCAACGGCCATGTTATATCACAACAGCACAGAACTGGAATGCGCTCACCCAGTGAAGTGTCTCTCTGAATGATGTTGATTTCTTCACAATATCTCCTTGAAAACTTTTGAAACAGTATGTTCCCCACTGAGTGATTTTTGTAGGTCGTGTCTTTCAGGTTTATACATCCAATAAAATGAAAGTTATTATAGTCCCGGTAATGTCTACACATCCGATACATTTGAATGTACTATCGTCTATGTATAAACGAATAACCAAAACACTGTCTAGAGATATATCACCGACACACTGCTTTCATTTAGTTCACGAAATGGTCTATTACGCGGGGAAAATGTTCCGTCGTTACAGCCTTTCCATTTATATGATAGTTCATGTGAACAATTATGGCATTCAGTTCTTTGCTTGCTTGAAATATATTATGCTGCCAGTTTCTCTTATCATGACTGCATTCTAAGTTTCCTTTAGTTCAAGAACTGTCTGACCTTAGTTATGATACAAGACTCAAATCTTGATGTTACGTATCACTGCACCAGAATATGGTAATTTCCTTCTTCTCAGGAGTGTAGCTATTGCCCTTTCAATTGGAACCTGTCGAAGAGACAATACCGGTGATTGTCATAATCTCTCCACCTGTTCTAACGCGTCGTCGTCAACGGCGCCTGGTGATTACGGCCAGGTCCACCTGTGAGCGACGCTAACCGCGCTGTGGTAGGAATGGTCAGTCGGTGCATGCGTGGGACATGGAGTCCACGCAGGGGCACAACTCCGACTAGCGACAGCTCACTGTGGTTAGCGGCCAGACGGCCCGGTGAAGTTGTACAGGACAGACGGAATGAATGGTGCTCGTATACTTGTGTAGATGAACGATAATAGATAGAAAGCCTGTGTGAGTATAGGAGACTTTGCGCTTGTGAGTTGTATGCATTACATTGATATGTCTATTGTCTATTGATTGTATTATGGCATCGATATTGTAATTGCGCGATGCATGTAATGGTTGTGATGAGTGAGACGCGTGAATAAAGTGTTTGAATTGTATTTGTAGTGTGTCACGTCAAGTCATTCTGTGACAGTGTTTGTATCACATCTGTTGGTGATTATGAGCCTGTGTTATTACTGCATGCAAGAATCTGACAGGTGTGAACGTAGGGGAATCGTCCAGGTTGAACCGAGTATAAAATAGATGCGAATGTGAATGTATCATCCATCTTGGAATTAGTTGTAAAATAGGATTGAACTTGTGTGTAGGCGAAAAGTTTTGGGAAAGAAAGCAACATGGAAAGTAAGTTGTTGAATGTGTTGAACGGACGACAGTACGACTAACAAACATACTTGACAGCAAACAAACCTACTAAACGTAGTTGACAACGCATACACCACATAAACACACATGTCCTAATATTTTCTTCTTCCAAAAGCAATAGGTTTTTGTGTCATCCGAAACCGTTAGCAGTAAAGTTCATTTTTCCGTGCAGTAACGTTCAGGCAGCCATTCTCTGGTACAGTTCTCTATCATACTCCAGAGCTCCAAAGTCACTTAAGTATTATCTTTTTTCACATATACTTTTGGGTGTAAGTCTAGGCACAAGCTGTAATTTAAGAAATACTGTACACATTGTTATATTTACTAACACTATAATTAACTTTTTGTACATTCATTGTATTTCAGATATCTGAAATATTTCATCATGTCTACATTGAATGATTTCATCGAATCTGGTTTGAAATTAAAGTTAACTGGTGATGAGTTGACAAAATGGAGTGAGGCAAAATATTCAGAGTATGTCGTATTGCAGGAGAAAGCTAGTGATCGTGAAGACAGAGCTGCCGAAAGGGAGCTGAAAAAAAAAGCAGAATTAGAAACGGAGGCTAAGAAATTAGAGGCTAAAAAGGCAGAATCAGAAGCTGCTTTAAAACAATCAGAGTTAGCTGCCAAAACCAAACAGGCAGAGACAGATGCTGAGATAAGAAAAGCTGAGATCGTAGCCCAAAGTAAGGGGGAAGAACTTGAAATGCAGCTGAAAATTAAACAACTGGAAGCTGAAACATCAGCAGATAAAGATTCTAGAAAGTCAGAAAGACTAGATAAAGAGAACCAGTACAAAAAGTACCAAGGGATCGTCAAAAATTTCACCACGGGCGACTGCATTGCAGCCTTCACCCAAAATTTTGAAACCATAATGGACCATTATCAGATCCCAGAGACTGAATGGAACATTATATATATATGAGAAGTCTTTCAGGGGAACCTCTCAAAGTGATAGAGACCATTCCCAAAGATCTTAGGAAAGATTATCAATATATTAAGTCCAAAATTATGTCACATTTCCTGTTAGATGAAGAAGGCTACAGAGGACAGTTTAGTAAATTAGCTCCAAAACCTACACAAACGTTCTCTGACTACATCTCAGTAGTACAGGATATATTTAGTAAATGGCTGTCAGCAGCCAAAGTAAATAACAACTTTGAGAAGTTGAAAGATCTAATTATTAGAGATAAAATTATTACATCTCTACCACCACCGTTTTCTAAATTTCTGCAAGAATGTGAGTGCGAGAGTGTGCAACATATTGAAAAACGAGGTTCGGCTTATTTCACAGCCAACAAACAGTGTTTTACTAGTGGATTGACTGACACACACTTTGTAGCAGCCGCTACCTATGACAGAACGAAAACAGGTCCCTACACGAAACAGAAACCCCTTAAGCAATCTGCTGATAAATATTACCAATGCAGATATTGCCATCTTCCACATAATGAAAGTGATATGTGTGACAAATACCCAGGGTACCTCACATACTTGCAAAACTATATAGATCTTCGTCCCGTAAAATGGAACGCGTTTTTTCCGAAATGTGTATGGATTAAGTGTTTTTTCGTGGTGAAATGGAGTTCGGACCGTGCAACGGAGTTCGTGCACGCGCGTCCGGTCTTCTTTCGGCGTATCATCGGCGCCCGGTGGCGATAGTTAAGCCTAACATGACGGCCAGACGACCAGCTAGGACACAACGTGGTAAGAGGGCGGGCGCGCGCAGAAGGCGCTTAAAATGTGACAGATTGGGTATCGGGAATGTTCGAGTACTGTACTGGAACTGTGCATCATTTAGTCAACGCCGACCCATTCTTGAAAAACTAATCTACGGAAACGATATTGTAGTCTTGCAAGAAACACACCTCACCGACGGAACAGTCAATGTGGCGGGATTTCAGGGTTTCCTTAACAGGCGGCACCTCGGACAGGCCATTCTGGTCCGCGACAACATACTAGTGTCTGAGATCGATATGTCCGCCTGGAACAGCGATGCCCTGCAAGTGCAGGCATTAAGAATAATGACACCAGTGCAGCTTGTAATCGTTAACGTCTATGCGCGAAATGGGAAGGTCGACGTGCGACAATGGCAGAGTTTGTTCGATATGGATGAAAGGCATATCATCTACTGCGGGGACTTCAATGCCAGAGGCAGTCAATGGGGGAATTGCATCACCAATAGACAGGGAGAAGATTTGGAGGACGCCCTGGCATCTGCTGCCCTAATCTGTCTGAATGATGGGAAGGTCACTAGAATGGCCACTCGACCAGGCGACTCTGACAGCATCATTGACTTGGCTCTGGTGTCGCCCACCATCGCACCAAGGTGCCGGTGGGGCACACTGGGATACCACGATAGTGACCACTACCCTTGTGTCATCCTGATCAAGAAAGACGGGGCCATGAGTCAAAGAAACAAGACCAATGCCTTCCCGTACGACACCACTGGTCAAGACGCCATAAGCAAGATCAGAAGAAGGAAACTAACTTCCTCCCGTAGGAGACAAGAAAGATGGCTGCAGCCACCATGGTGGAATGGAGAGGTCGAGAAGGTGTGGCTGGGAAAGAGGTAGGCTGTCAAAGACTGGCAAAAGGCCAGAAAGGCTAACATACCACAGGTTGAATTGGCGAACCTGAAGACTGAGGTCGTTAGGACGACGACTTTATTCAAATCCTGCGCCAAACAGGCCAAGGCCGACAAATGGGACGAGTTCTGCAGGAAGGTGTGCTCCGAGCAATCTCTTACGACATTCTGGCGCCTCCACAAGAGCATGAACGGTGCTGCACAACGTAGGGGTATTCAGGACTTTCAAGGCACAGACCTCGCATGGAAAAAGTCGGATGCGGATAAAGGTAAGGCCCTTCTTGCACGCTACATAGAACAGACTGACCAGAAAGACGAGCCCGCCAGACAGAGGACCACAACAACACTCTCTCAGTTGTGCGAGGGGGTCGGGACAGACGAAGAATGGACGATCACAGTTGACATATTGCGTGCGATGCTCAAGAAATCACCTAACACCGCCCCAGGCCCAGACGGCATCCGATATGGTGACCTAATGGTGATATCAGATGATGACATGGAAGAACTGGCCAGAGAATTCAACACCAGTATCCAGAGGGGTCAGGTCAAAGAAGAATGGCTACACAGCTACCTGCTGCCGCTGCCAAAACCGAACAAAGACCACTCCAAGATAAGCGGCTACAGAATCATTACGATGCAGAATACTGTTGGCAAGCTACTGGAGAAAATTGTAGCACACAGACTTGCTTGGGACTTGGAACAGCTCGGCTGCTTCCCGCCCACACTTGGAGGATACAGACGCAACAAAGAGTCATGGCTGAATGCGGCGGTCTTTGCTCAAGATGTTTACGAAGGATTTCAGGTCAGAGAAGAGACATGTGCGGCCGCCATAGACTTAGAGGATGCATATAACAGAGTATCTTTCGAGCACTTGATGCAAACCCTCCTCAGACTGAAAGTGCACCCTCACCTTGTACGATGGATAGCTGCAGTTCTACTCCAAAGGAAGGTGGTGCTAAGATGCGGGAGTTGGTCTTCTGAGCCGATAACGATATGTCCAGGATTGCCGCAGGGTTCACCACTGTCACCAGTACTATTCAACGTGTATACGGTGCCGATCACTGAACAACAGTTGGATGGGAGGGGTAGGACTCTATCATTCGTTGACGACATCCTCGTGTATCGACAGGGTCGAGATAGACAGGCGGTTGCCAACTATGTGCAGGGCGAACTAGATCGAATTTCCTCATGGTGTGCTGATGCCGATGCCCTTGTCAACCCTGCAAAGGCAACGGTTACATGGTTCTCACTAAACAACCATATTGTGAAAACAGACCTGCCGCCAGTAAGAATGGATGGGAGCATTCTGAGTAGAACCCAGTCAATGACATATCTTGGCGTGAGGCTTGATCGTAGCCTGTCCTTCAGAGATCATGTCGATTATGTCATAACGAAGGCTCGAAAAGGTTTGGCAGCAATGAGAGTCATGGCGAGTGCCAATATCGAGCAAAGACTGCTATTACTTCTGTTCCAAGGACTTGTGCTTTCACGCATCGAGTATGCCCTGGCCATCCTCACTGTCAGCCCTACACAGATTGGAAGACTTGAAAAGGTACAAAACGAAGCCATGCGCATCATTTTGGGCTGCACGAGAGACACCAGCTGTGTAGCAATGAGATACCTCCTTGACTTCCCGACAATGGAACACAGGATCAAGATCTGGAGAGCTCGTGCATACTTAAAAATAAGTGCAGATGAGCAGCACCCTCTGCATGACGCTGTATTCAGAGAAAAGGGTGACAGGCTAAAGAGGGGCAAATCATGGATGGGTCGGGCGGAAGATGTCGTCGGACAGGTCTGCAGTCTTACCAGTATCAACCCCGGCAAGGAATGGGTGCCGGTGCCTCCAGCTTATAAGTGTACCTTCTCCTGCATTATCACACTCGACAGACGGTGCAGAGAGCAGAACCCTGTCGCTGTCAATGCAGAGGTTAACGCGCTCATCTATGATCACTCAGATAGCCCCGAAGTGCTCATCTATACAGATGGATCTGTTGTAAAGCAGCAGAGAAGTGCGTGGGCATTTACAGCCGTTCAAGAATCCAGTGGTGCCCAATCCATGACCACGAGCAGCATGACGATGGAGGTGATGGCAGTTACACAGGCTTTCATATGGCTGGAATCACAGCATTATACCAACGTGTGTGTACTAAGTGATTCAATGAGCATGATTCAGAAGGTCGAAGCTGGATCTGTACGTAGACAGTGGACTGAGTCGCTGCGGAAGTTTGTTGTCCGCAAAGTCACCTTCATCTTCGTCCCGGGACATGCGGGAGTCGAGGGAAATGAACGAGCTGATAAATTGGCTGGCTCTGCACCCCCTGTAGATGGCCAGCCCATGGATCGTGCCGATGTTATTAACGCCCTTAAAGATATGGCGAGAACAGAGGTTTTTGACGCCAGTGATTCCACATCGCTTTCCAGAATGAAAGACCTGGGAGTAAGAATCGGCACAGCCAGACGCGAGAGGTACATCGGGAAAACAAAGCGCCTCGTCAACCAACACAGAACTGGCACTATTAGCCACCGGACGCTGATGCATATGCTGGGGGGAGGATCTGAGCACCTATGGACATGTCCGGAGTGTAACGAAGTTACCCCAACTGATAACTAACTAATAACTAACTATATAGATAAGCAAGATAAGGAGAGAAAGAGCTATAAACGACTCACCAAATGCTTCCTTTGCAAGGCATATGGCCACTGGCGTCATGCTTGTAAAGGTAAACAAATGACCAGAAAGGCTAATGCAGCCATGTTTGATAGCTCTTCCGCAGATGAGGAAACAGTAGAAAATCATCCTGTTAATGCAGCACAGGCCATTGATGTATTTCATCTTAATAAATTTACCATCTGTGATCGTTTTCATGAGGATGGCTTATTAACATGCGGCCACTCAATACCTATTGCCAATAAAGAAGCTAATTTGCTAATAAACTCCAAAAGCAAACTTAACAACCACCAAGGGTTTGTAAATGGCAAATCTGCCACCGTTTTACGGGATAGTGGATGTACTCTTATTGGTGTGAAGAGAGACTTTATTTTACCTTCAGATTATACTGGCAAACATGTTACATGCAGAACTTTCTCAGGTAACATCGAGAAATACCCACTTGCATGGGCATATATTGACACCCCATTTCTCACCTGAAAGGTTAAATGCGGAGCATTATCCAACCCATGTTGTGACATAATCGTTGTTAACCTTCCTGAAGTAAATGGTATGCCATACGACAGCATAACATCTTCTGTCGAATGTATTATTGATAATGCAATATCATCTTCAACTAAACATACTGTTGACAATGTATTATCACCTGTGAATGAATGTACGTTTGCCAATTCATTAACTTCATCACATGATTGTATTGATTTAAATGTAACGTCACCTTGTCATGTTGTTGATATTGCAAATGCAGTAACTAGATCTGCTGCAAAAGTGCAAGATGAAATTAACCAAACTGAGGCTTTGGAAATGTTAAGCCCAGTTATATTACCTCCTAAGACCATGAGGGAGAATTTCATAACAGCCCATAAGACCGATTTATCATTGCACAAATATTTTAATTTATTAGGCCAAAAGCCAAAAATTACAAAGAATGCTAGATGGCATTTTGCTCTCAAAGGTGGTATCCTTACACGGTACTATACCAAAGGTACCAACACCGCTGAGCAAACGGTGTTACCAACCGAACACCGCAAACAAGCTTTACATCTAGCACATGACATACCCTTTGCATGGCATATGGCTTATTCAAAAACTAGGTCTCGATTACTTACCCAGTTCTACTGGCCTAAATTCTGCAGTGACACCAAGAAATATTGCAGAACTTGTGACATCTGCCAGAAGCTTGTTAAAAAGGGTAAACACCCGCAAGCTGAGCTACAAGTAACAGATTTAGCAAGTAGACCTTTCGAAAAGATATCTGTTGACATTGTAGGTCCACTAAACCATGTGACGTCAAGAGGAAATAAGTTCATAATAACGATAATTGACCTCTGTAGCAGATGGCCTGAAGCAATTCCACTTAAGAACATAACTGCCAAGGATGTTATGGAAGTTTTCTTCCACATTTTTTCTAGAGTAGGGTTTCCTGATACCATTCTCTCTGATCGTGGGAGTCAGTTCATAGCTGCAGCCACTCAAGCCTTTATTAGAATGTTAGGGGTAAAGCAGTGCTTTAACAGCCCATACCACCCTCATTCTACGGGGATTGTAGAAAAGATGAACGGTGATCTCAAGCATATGCTATCAAAAGTTACCCAGGAACATCCTGAAGACTGGGATACTTATTTACCTGCCATACTATTTGCATATCGCGAAGTACCTCATTCCAGTACAGGTTTCTCACCATTTGAACTTGTGTATGGAGCCAAACCACGCGGCCCATTATCTATGTACCATTCTATGTTAACTGAAAGTATAACTGTACATAAACCAGTATCATCATATGAACATGTAACATCATTGCGTGATAGGATAATAAAATCTTGTGTGTTAGCTAAAGAAGCACTGAAACAATCTGGTGCTATTTACAGACAGTATGCAAACAGAGGAAATAGGACAATAACACTGACACCTGGACAAGACGTACTACTTCTTTTGCCAAGCGACAGACAGCTTTTGACAGACTCATGGCAAAGACCGTTTAAAGTACTGAGACAAATCTCGACAGTGGACTATGAGATCGCAATAAAAGACAAACACAAAATATTTCACATCAACATGTTAAAACCATACTACACCAGAAACGAAGACCAAGACGAGACAGCAGCAAGCACAACGATAGTGGACCACGCAGACGATGACGAGACCGACGAAATACCGACCCCATCACTTGATACGACAAAAATCTGCATGACATCAGATTAAATCCTAATCTTAAGGAGACAGAGACTGATAAATGCAGACAACTGCTACAAGACTGCAACATTTGTACGGAAGACGAGACTTCTTCTGACAGACATCCCTAATATAATTTCATACATGGACGACATCTGTGTACACACAAAGACTATGACAGACCATGTAGCAACATTACAGCAGACATTTGACCGTATCAGACAACACGGACTGACAGTCAAACCATCTAAAGTCGACATAGCCTACCAAGAAATTTAATTTTTGGGCTACAAAATTTGTAATGGCTTTGTCATGACTGACGATAACATCGTGTCAAGAATTCTTAAATTGCCGCTTCCGACGACAAAGAGTTGAGAAGTGTCCTAGGTCTGTTAAACTATTACAGACAGTTTATACCAAATTTTGCCACATTGACGGAATGTTTTACTATCCTACTTACAAAGGACAAACCTAACAAAATTGTAAACAGCGAATGCCTAAGACCTGCATTTACAAAAGTGTTATCCTACTTTTCTAGTAACCCCATTCTTAAATTACCAAATTTGGACATTATTTACAGATTAAGAACTGACGCGAGCTCCGTAGTGATTGGGGCAGTACTTTTGCAACAGCACGACCAATCATCACGACTGGAACTCCTACCAACCACAGGGTAGCACGATGGTCACTATTACTGCAAGATTTCAGTTTTGGTTGAAGTCAGGCATATCTCTGCCACACAGAATACGATTGCTGACCTTCTTTCCAGATGTCCTTACGACACATCCGATAGCCTAACTGTGCCTGAGCGCACACATCAGATCAATAAGCAATCTGCAGATTAGTATAGCGCCCAGCATCACAGCGAAATGTGAAAGTATTTCAGTAACGCTGTGTAGAAATTGTGATAGGGACAACGTCCCAATGTAAATATAGTACATATATTTTATAGTTGTGGTGATAATTGTGATGAATACTTGTGTTGTGTGGGATCGAAAGATAACATTATTTTAAATATGTATTAACATTGTAACGAACAGTGCTACGTGATTTCAAGACTTACTGTGCTTGAACTCTTCCAGTATCCGTAGTACCTGCGAAGCAGAGTGTTCCGACGTATTTTACTCCGTGTGAAAGGGACAGTGACATCTGAATTCTACAGAACACTTTAATCCATATTTTGAAAGAAAGAGTTAATCCAGCAGCTGTTCTTAAGAACTGTGTACTTCGCTTGTTTATATAACATCCCGACGGAAGAACATTGTGTTAACTACACCTCAACACACCAGCTGTGTACTTCCGGTATTTATATAATGAATTCAAAAATAAGTAGACGATAGTGTAATTCTCACAAAGAATTGACAATTGATATAAACTTTGTGAGCTGAAAGTTTGCACAATACAAACTGTATGCAAGGATTTTGATAGATGTAATCTTAGAATCATAAGTTGATTAACTTGTTCACAATAGTGACATTTGGTTCACTATTGTCAATAAGCATCAAACTATGACGCTTAGAAATTGATTTACTAATGTAATTTATTTTCTTTGAAAGCATGTTGAAATTATCGCCCATAAATTTTGTATTGATTACAACCAAGGGAAACAATTGAAATTAGTGGTAATGTGTAACAAGTATATAAACCATCCTTGTGTTGCCAGATTGGCGACACATCAAGGTGACATCAACTATGCATGGTAGTAATTACCGAAGTTGTAGACCTACATGAGGCTTTCCGACCACATGAGGTTGGGGTCAAATGTTAGAGTCATCTCATAGGGAGGGACTCGCGGCCTGACATGTTGTATTTGTTATTTTTGTTTATTGGTCGAGAGGTAGTTGCGTGGCTCGCTGATAGCTACCGGACTGGCTGTGTCGAATTGCAACTAACGTAAGAATCCATCTAGTGGATAGTACTTGAGGAGTGTTGCTTAACAGCATCAGTGGAGTGTGTGCATATAACTTACAATTATCTACATATTTCAATGTAAACCAAAGTGTTACGGCAGATGACAAACATGGGTCGATTCTGACAGGTAATATCAACCTAACTCAGACTCATTAGAGGTGAGAGTAGGCTTACGGCCGTTCTCACTTAGTAACCTCTATATATTCAGAGAACTGACCTCTGATATAAGACATAGGAGTTCTTCACATAACTTAAGCCTAGGTAAAAGAAGGAAAAGTCACAGGAAAAGCTCAGACATCCCAGTAAACACCTCTACTAGAATCTGCTAACATATACCTATCCTTATCTCCCCCCCCCTTCTGCCTATCTTTTCGTGGTCATAGTACTTATTCTATCGAGTGCCCTGACACCTTACTCGACCCACTAAGTTACACCTCAGCTAAATGCTGCCGACACTCGATACTACGGTCATACACGCAAATTCACTATGCTCGAGTTCTACTCTACATCACTACTACCTTATAATCACTATCCTCAGCTTGAATTGGGAATACATATGCACATCCACTACAAATGCCCGTTGTTTTCAACCAACGAGGAACATTGTAAATCCCTTTTCGTACTAGACCAAGAATAGATCAAAACTTCCTCTCGTTGTAGACCTCGTAGCACACTGACTTAAAATTGTGTATTCAGACCATTTATACTTTGGCTATGTAGGACTATACTGGTATACTATACCAAGTAGCCCCCTGTTCTCTTCTCCTGTCTTTTGATCTTCATACAACAACATGCCGACAATCTCCTTTGATAAACGATCTTTTCAGGACATCAATGATTATCTTTTGATATCGACTCGTTTCTCTGGATCACGGACATACGTTGCCGTACTTCAAATGACCTCCGATCGTGTTTTCTCGGGACTCCGTCTTCCCTTTCAAAGAGTTGTGATATTGCCTGATCGTGACTCCGTCTTCTGTGTTCAAAGCGTTGTGATCGTGGTTTATCGGCCCCCGTCTCACAACAAACAAGTGGTAGCTGTTTTGATCGCCGATCTCTGTTCTTTGATCTTAGGGTCAACAACCTTCAATCACCTCGCGACAGAGGCGATCTCTGTTATGATTTTATCGTAGGGTCGCCAACCTTCCAGTATTCTGTGACAATACTAAACTTCCTGGAATAATTTTCTGCGTATAACTGTGTTCATTTGTGATTAAACGGATTTTGTGTGCGCAACATAAGTTTTCTCCAGTGACTCATAGCTGTTGATTAAAGTAATGATCTGTGTCGTTATACCTGTTGCTGAGCCACCCTGCACTACTCAGTGATATTTGGGAATTATCGGGACCTTAGACAACGGTCAATCTTAATCTGTTACAGGGTATTGTGACACACAGGCTCTCCTTCCTGAGGGAGGGGAGGTTTGAGAGCAGACATGTTCACAGTTATGGACAAGCGTGGAACAACAAGGACAACGCAAACGACCGAACGTCTCACACGGCAGAGGAGAGACGCCCGGAGTCATGACGCGGACGGGCCCACCCCTAGAGAATGTTAAGAAGTGAAAGGGCCGAATCATTCGTGAAAGGGGACACTTCTGACGATCAGAAACCCCCTGTTGCGTGTGTTCCGCGACGGAGTTTTTATCACATGTTTTGGCCAGTCCATCCGGAGAGACGGATTGACAATCTGAAAAGACAGAGTGACGCCCTGGAAAGACTGGCACTGCTGCAGCGCAGTAGTGGAAATTGCTCCACCATTGAAAATATAAATATATATTTTCTTTCTCTTCTATAGTTTTCTAGGCGTCTGTGAAGACATTCGATTCGCTTCGATTATACCATTAGCCATTCCCCGTTCAACCTCAGCAGAGACGTTATAGTAGGGTCAATCACCTGGCTCAGATTAATAATCATGTGACTGAGTCAGCCACAAATAGGATATTAATTTGAAGACGTGTCTTTCCTTCATGGTAATGACATTGTAGAAGAACTATAGAACATAATGAAAGAAATCGGCTTCTTGTTGCACTTAAGAATCATCATCATGCACCATGCTGATAAGCGTGGGCTGTCATGTTTCGCCATCTCACACGATCACCACAGTCGTGGATCAGCCCAGTGCTCTTGTCTCGACCATACCATGTGGCCAAGCCATCCGGGTATTCCTTGAATTCCCCTTGTTTTTTTCCCTTCAATCTTGCCCGTTGTCACCAAGTTCACCAATTTATTTCTTATCATAACCTGTCCCAAAACAAGTGACTATTATTATATTAGCATAATGAGTCCGGCATGGCACATGATTGATTGATTGATTGATAATGAGTCACATCACAAAGATTTTGCTACGAATTATCATGCAAAGAGTGAGGAAGAAAATACAACCTGAAATAGGGGAAGAACAATGTGGGTTTGTAGTAGGAAAGGGTACAGTAAATGCTGTGTATATGCTGCGATCAGTTATTGAACATGCTATGTAAGTAAACAAGGATATGCATCTTTGCTTTATTGACTACACAAAGGCTTTCGATAGAGTTAGACATGTCAACATGGTGGATATGCTTGCAGATCTACACATTGATGGAAAAGACATTAGACTTATAAAAAACATATATTGGAAACAACAAGCTGCCATAAGGATTGATAATGAAGTGGGACAACATCAGCCTATTAAGAGAGGTGTTAGGCAGGGATGTGTAATATCTCCAGATCTTTTTTTTCCCCTATACAGTGAAAATATTTTCAGAAATGTAGAAGATATAAATTGAATCAAAATTGGAGGACGAAACATCAATAACATTAGATATGCAGATGATACAGTATTGATTGCAGACAATGAGCAGGATCTGCAACAATTAGTAGATGCAATTGGGGTTAGAATTCAATTGCAAAAAGACACAGATTATGGTCGTCACTAGGAAGAACGAAATACCATAATGTAATATACAAGTAAATGGGAATATTCTTCAACAAGTGAATCGGTACAATTATCTCGGAACAGTCTAACATCTGATGGGAGATGCCTTGAAGAGATTAGAACAAGAATCGCCTTGGCGAAAGTAACCTTTAGCAAGATGAAAAACAATCTTACCAATAAAAAGATGTCAACTGAAACGAGAAAAAGACTGTTGAG
The DNA here is from genome assembly GCA_963921405.1 of Cepaea hortensis. Lineage (NCBI taxonomy): Eukaryota > Metazoa > Mollusca > Gastropoda > Stylommatophora > Helicidae > Cepaea > Cepaea hortensis. Next base: position 93,687,046 of record OY992880.1, on the reverse strand, counting down.
GCGATACATAGTGCTCTTTTGTATGGATGTGATACTTGGACAATGAGCAGTCAAGCTGAAAAACATCTGATGGCTGCAGAAATGTGGTTTCTGAGAAAATGCAAAGAATACCATGGACAGACAGAAAAACCAATGACCAAGTACTAGTACTACAGGAGACAAATGCAAATTGTAAATTGGTTAGATAATTAAGACGTAGACAGTCAAAAATTTTTGGACATGTTATGAGAAGAAATTGATTAGAGAACTTAGTGACAACTGGCAAGATCGAAGGGAACAGACCAAGAGGAAGACCGAGAGGAAAATACCTGAATGGCTTGGCCACGTGGCATGGACGAGACAGGAACACTGAGCTGATCTACGACTCTGGTGATCGAGTGAAATGGTGAGTCATGTCCGCCCACGCTTACCGGCATGGCACATGATTGATTGATTGAATAAATGGCAACCACGAGAACATGTGACGATACAACAGGAAGTCAAACGGAGTTGAACTTTGTCCCCTTTTATATATAACCGATATCCTTCAGTCAGGCTTTAAATTATAAAGGGCTTATCTAGGATGGGCGCAGGGGTGGCGACCTTTTGCCCTGTGTTTTGTTTTTAACCCCCCCCCCCAAAAAAAAAAAAAAAACAACAACAACCGTGGCTTCTAGCTGACTTTTGCGATAAAAGTAGTTCTGGGCGCAGTTTTATTGTCATAGCGCCGTTTTATATTCTTGCTCCCCCTGACGATAAAACCTGGCTACGCCACTGGAGAATGTTACAGAAAGTATTGATCTCTTTGTAATCGAAATTATATAAACAATTCTATATAATGATGAAACATCATTTCTACCAACAACACAAATCAGAATTGGGGAACAAATGAAGCCCGTGAAAGAGCTATATAGTGTCTCTTCACAGCGGACACATCTATCGCCTTTTACTTAAGATCAAAGCCAACGCTTTGGGCAGTTTGGCTAAGACCAAAGTGCAGTTATCTGCACTTTGATCTAGCTTTGGCCAATTGTCGTGTCCTCCTTTACAGTGTCGTCCCTGGAGTGAAGAGAGTCGACACCCACATTATAATATTTTTTTCCTCTCAATATTCTGGAGAATCCACCAGCTTCCGTCCAACACACTCCATCAGCCTATGGACACCTTTTCCTATCACTCTCTCTCACTGTCGTACTATGCCCCCTTCTCATACTTCCCCAACGCAACGTATTCAACAACTCTTGCTTCTAAAAATTAATACAGCTTAATTTATTAAAAGAAAAGTGTAACGTATATGAGACGTGTATGCGAAGAAAATGTGTGTCGTGTATTATAACATAAATGTATGTGTCAGCCTTCAAAGTTCAGGATCATAGTGTACACATCATGGCAAGGATCACACGACATCATTCGAGTCAGTACGATAAACCTCACCGGAGTCGTATCCTTCTCTCCAGACATGTCCTCCTCCAGGAACTCTGATGACCATGAGATCTGAATCCCATGTAAATATATAATCCGTGGAAAAAAAAAACTGTTATTGTTCCTAACACAACTGTTCCTAACAGTTTATAGAAACTCCGGCTTCATAATTCCGGCGCGGTGAAACAAACATGGAACACTGTCCTATGAACAAGACTTTTTGTCTCTTGATAAATGTTCACTAGTTCTCACTATTAAACAGTTATTGTCTATACTCCAATAGAGACCTTTATTTTTGTTCTAGTCATAAGTGAACTGAATATCCATCACTACTGGTGTGTTAAAACTGGTATGACCTAAACTCATTCGGTATTTATCCGGTAGGATACCATTCAGCTCCACTGAGCAATGTTGATCATCTTCCTCTAGCATAATCTCTGTTGTAAAGTTGTTGGCCAATCTTTCTGCGCCAAACTTTATCCGGGATCGGATTGTCTCTTGGTTTCGTGTTCTTCATTCCAACCAGAGGAAACCTGTAACATAAATCATATAACCGGTGATAGCCTCCCCGTCACTGATCTCTATTAGATGATCGTGGCCATCGGCCTCGCTTCAGAAAATACAATGAACCTACTCTGTCATGGACAGATGATTGAACACATAGGTTATCATCAGGCCAAGACAAGAAAAAAAAATCAACAAACAGAATGCGGAACCCCGCCCACCAGGGACACTACGGGAATATCCCAATTATCCCTCATTACTCGATTCTCAACTAGTAAAGCTTATCCACACTTCACTAATCTATTTTCAACTAACAGAGCCAAGTATCACTTCCCTACTCTAGCTAGTTTTCCACTAACAGTGCTAATCATCACACTTTAGTTTTAACAAGGCTACAGCCTATATTAATTAGAACGAATATTATAATAGGTTATACCTTACGGCACTGCAGTTTACACTAAATTACATCTAATGGTAGCCATACAGGCTCGTGTAAACTAAATCAAATATCTCCTTCACACGTTAGATGTTCTAACTGCTGCAGTGACAAGCATGTCTGCCTAGATCCACATTTTCAAGTTTCCCTAGTTGGTCCCAACTCGGTTTTTTATGGCAACTCCTAAAGTTGATCACGTGACATTTTCCTTTATGCCCACACAGGTGGCATATTGGCAGACCCTCCCTTGTCAGGGATCCATCCTCCCTGGATCCATCAATGTTAGATTTGTCACCACTGGTTTTGACATCCAAAACAATCTAGAGAGTTACTGTACAGTTCCAACAAAGGGTTTCGATACCAAGCTGCCAATCATGGTTTTCCAAACAACCTTACATTGTGCACGTGACGTTGTTGATGTACTGCAGGTGTTCCACTGTTTCTAATAACCAGCCCTCAACTTTCTGTCATGTGGTGACAGTCAAAACCGCCATTCCGTCTGATGTCCGGAACTATAGATGACAGACGGAACTATTCCATATCCTGAGCGGGCAAGGCTATGTGATTTTAACTGTTTATGAACTGCCAACGCGGTGTATCCATTCCTTCTCACTCACCACCAAATGTGTATATGTGCTGCCCCGATGTAACCCGTGCAGCTGTGTTTACTCTGTTAGTACGACTGTTGTGGCCTAGAAAATATACGCCAAGCAAACGTCGGTATTATCATTATCTGGTTAACTCATGGCGATCTCGTGACACCAATAACAAATGTAAAAATTTTTTTTTTTTACGAATGACACACAGGTGGATCTTCAAGGTGTGGCTCTTCCCCTGGAGAACCTTTAGCCCTTAAAATTTTAAACAAAAGCAAAAAAAAAAAAAAAAAAAAAACAGGGCAAGAGCGAAGAGGAAAACGAAATTTATATTCTAAAGCAATAGAAATAAAAATAATGACCTTAAAATATCAACAAACATATTTTTTAATGAAAAACAAATTACTGGAAGATAGCAGTTTTGAATGGAGAGATACGACGACATAAAATAAACGAAGAACAAACATTGTTCTGCAAAAAGTAAAGAAATTAAAATCTTTATGGATTGCAACAGATAGAACAACAAAAGTCACAGTATTATAGTGCATTCACGTTTGTTTGTCTCCATATAAAAATCCATATCTCAGTAACCAACTGAGGGAAAATTATGAGATGTAGCATATAATTATAACATTATCACCATGTCCACCCAACAAAACAAAAAAAATGTGTTCTGGAGATTGTACAGCAGATTTCAATGTTTGTTTATATGCGGTATATAATTTACGGGACAGAGATTAATTTCATAATTTTAAATGTATTACACCATAGCCAGACAATCAGCGTTCAACGTTGAATATTCTACGTGTTTCATGGGATTGGCCTTATGCCAAGAACCCCGCCCTGTTTAAACTGGGAGTGTTCAGATGTGTTGTCAAATTGTGGGTTATTTCATGAAACCTGATTTTTTTTTTTTTTTTAAATCTTACCACTTATCGATAACATTGAAATGTGTGAATATTTTTCAATGGGATTGAATGCGAAATTGTGTATACACTTCAAAGCATCGCTATGAAGTTGTACACATATTTGTGTCAAGAAGCTGATCGCAGGAAACTGTTTTATACTATTACACATTCCGAAAAAGAAAAGTGCATGCATTGGGTTTGAGTACAAACATTGAGTTTGGGTACAAGAATCTGGAATTAAACCACCACGCAATAACCAAACGGTAGGTAGAAAGGTTATTGTAAACAGCTTTGACAAGGATGTCATAAGGCGAGCTATTATAAAAATGCTTTAAAAAGTCGCTTAAAAGTCGACAGGGTCGACTTCATTGCACCGGGTTCTATCCCATATGGCTCGGTCTCTTTCCGCAGCGCAGAAAGCATAACACAAAGCACGAACTCCGCAGCTCTAGCGACGACCCATTGGAGTCTCCGAAAAATTTAACTCGTGAACCGAAGGATGCGGCCCGGAATCGAACCCACAACCTTTGGAGCCCGAGTCAAAAGGCTTGATCACTTCGCCACGGAGACTCCTAAAATTATAAAAATTTTGGATTTTATATCCAGGATTAGCCATTTTTTTGTTGTTGTTGCATATCCCTTACGGGACGTTGCCGTCAACACCAGCATTTTCAGCTGTGTTGATGTACTAGGCAAGTGTTGCGTTCAGTAGTTTGCCATTGATTTCTGAATGACCGGCCCCTATACCTTTTTCAAAAAAACCAGCACCGCCGTGTTTCGAACCCGGGTATTCGGGCTCACAAACCGAGTTCGCAATCCCTTAGCCACAGAGACCGGCAGGATTAGCCAGCATTATAAAAATGCTGGATGCCAAAGAAACAGTGGCTGTAAGAAAACTTAGGGTTTGGTTTAGAAAAAAAAACAATAACATACATAGAGCTATCGAAAACAACTTTATGGAAAATTATAAGGACATTATCTTCACGTTTAGAAAGTACAAGTACAAGGGAGGTAGAAATATTCTGTGCGAGCAACCGCGTTTAGGAACCATGAGAAGCAGATGCCTACGTGAAATAAGGGAAATGCGCAAAGAAAATTATGGCATAGTGTATTTGGATGAAATGTGGATCAATGCGCACCACACAAGTGATAAGGAATGGCAATCAGTGGATGGACAGATAAAGCGATATGTGCCCAGTAGTATAGGACAGCTTTTGGCCATGGCCCATGCTGGTAATATGCATAATGGCTTACAACAGAATGCTGGGCTCGTGTTCGTATCAAAGCATACAGACAATAGGGTTATCATAATAAGGTGAATGGTAATATATTTAGAGATTGGCACGAGAATACTGTGCTTCCATTCCTAGATAGACCGTCGTATCCAATTATGGACAATGCATGATATCAATGTTGTTGCCCAAGAAGACAAAATACCTACAGCATCGAGCACAAAGGGAGCAATAAAGATATGGCTCCGAGTGGAAAACATACCATTTCCAGAATCGTATTTCTAGCTAGAATTTATGTTCTTTGTAAAACAGACGCCAAAAAGCAAGAAATATCAAATCGACAAGTTGATAGAAGAGCATTGAGATTTCCGCCGTACCATTCTCATTTTAACCATATAGAACCTGTGTGGGCTAAAATTAAAGGACAGGTGGCAGCTGACAATACTATATTCAAATTGTCTGACGTCAAGATACTAATTCAGTCCGCGCTATTAAATATTGATAAAAGTTACTGGAAAAAATGTGAGGACCATGTGTTGAAAGAGGAAGAGGACTATTGGAGAAAGGATGGATTGAATTTTATGCAACCGAGAGCAGTCATCAACCTACTGGAATGGTCCGACACAGATTAAGGTCTGAGCAGATCGCAGATCTTAATCCACGTGCACACTTACTGGGATATTTTGCTCCAACTATTCAGACGAATTGCAGGCCCTAAACATTACAGCATCAGCACAATGTCTATGGCAACAGTTTGTATTCCACAGTGATGAATTTTCAATTCCGCAAGCCCTCTGTGACAGGTTGGCCCACCTCTCAGATCGTTTTGTTACTAGATGGAGATAGCCCTCAGTAAACCCCTCTATGTATCCTGTATTCATTTTTATTTTTATCTATATTTTCCAATATTAGATAAAATCGTCTTTGGTTAGTGTATTTATATACATAAAACTATAGAGAGAGTTAAATACTATTTCTTCTTATAGTTAGAAGTAGATGTAGGGTAGAGTTCGTTTACAAGCCAAGAAATCCAGTCAGACTGAATTTTATATTCAGATTTGGCTGTGAATAATGATTTGGCCACAGGAAGGGAACTCTCCTGGATGAGAAGTTAACTTCCGGTAGCACCCTAACCTCTGCCATTTTTTTGCCAGCAACCTGGAGGGAGGAGCTATCAAGTCAATTGGCTAAAATTGAACACCTGTCTGTGTTTAAACATATTTTATTGCTGGCTCTTGTTAAGCCGAACAACAATCTAAAACATAGAAAAGCCAATGATAGTCTCCACTCCCGATAGGCCAGTCAAAATCTAGTTGCAGGGTGAGTTAATAATAATTTTGGTAAACATTTTTCTGTGTGTCAAAATTCCGGCAAAATATACCGGCCATGCCGATCGATAATAGATACTATTAATTAAAACTAGTGTTAGTTAACTAATATTAGAATTAGGACCATGTTTGTGCCATGTGGCTTGCCGACAAGGGTAAAACGAAAAGCTCGTCACATGTGGCATTAAAAACATGGATAAATTACATTACGTGATTCTCGAAATTAGGTATCTGCCTGCGGAAGGACACCTGAGTTAGTCAGTAGACGATTAGAGTTAAGATAATTTAATTATGTGCTTAAACTTCGGAACTAGCGGATTTCTCTAGATAATATACTTATTAGTTGAAGGAATTAGTTCAGAGAGTGAATAAGTTACCATTAATTATTCTTTATTAATCTCTATCTTGCCCATAGTCAGATTACTACCATGTGGTCCAATATGGCCCACTTAACAAAGTTCAAACCTTGGGGGAATTCTCCAACCCTAATATTGTTCTTGTATATAGTGAAAGTAATCTTAAATCTAGCTAAGAAATCTTCTAGATAATTAATTATGTTTTAATTAATATAAGGAAGACCTGCTAGTAGTACAACTCATAACTCCTTAAGTGAACTTGGGGGTTTCATTGATTTTAATGGTTCACTCGTGTACATCGTGAAGTTATAGTTGTTGTGTGTGATTTCATTTCATTCTATGGAATTCATCATGTGATGTTAATTCATCGTGTGGAGTGTAGTTTGTGTGTTTCCATACTTGGAAAATGATGTGTGGTGTTTCATCGATTTAATGGTTTGTTAATGTATATGTGACGTCGGAGTTGTGGCGTCTGAGTTCCATTCCATTGAAGTCATCCTATATGTACTGTTAAGTCATTATGTGAATTGTGGTTCATGTTTCCATGATTAATCGTGACTTAGAATATATATTTGGAATGTGGTCTTTGAAGTAGAGCATTGTGATTGTACATGTTTGATCTAAATGTCAGCCGAGAGAATAGGATATCATTTGTGTGCTGTTTCCATTAGATCAGTGTGATGTTGTAGATTTCAGATAAGGAATCAACCTGTAAATTTAAATAATACATGCTATGAAAATTTATGAGACAAGCATGCCATGCAGGACATGGCCAAAAGAATTTACAATTCTGTCTTGAAGGATTATTCACTCCTTCTCACTGTCATTCACAGAGCCTGCACCCTGATCATCTGTAGCCGTAGTCACGACCGGTGATTGAGCTACGAACCACTCACTTGGTGCAGCAGAGAGTGGAGTCCATACCACGATCCAGTCAGCACTGCCAGCTTACTATCCAGGAGGCTAAGGATTATCAGATGAGTGGCTACCCACCCGTTTGCCACTGCACAGCAATCCTAATTTGTCCGCTATTGGCTAAGAGTCTATGATTATATCCTCTAGCTGAACAGTATCTAGTCGAGATTTAAGGGATCTGCGTATCTCTTATGTGTCAGTGAGTTCCCAGTGGGGCTCACGTAGTGTTCTTTAGGATTAAACTTTATGTTATATTTGTACTTTTAACAACTGCGTCTGTCATTATAGAATTAGCATCATCAGATTGTGTGACGAGTGAAAGGACTACATCTATACGTATCATTCTGTCTTATCTCCTGTTGTGTGAGAATACATTAGGCAGTGGGGGCTCATTATTCATCCAGGCACGTTAGCAGGAATAACTTGACATACTGTCTTCGTGTGTTAGTACAGTTAGTCGTCATAACTTTCCGCCTGGCACTGTTTAGAAGTAGTGATCCATTCTGGGACTTTGTTAATCATTCTTCTAGAACTGCGAGCCATTTGATCGCTTCTTCAGCAGTGGTTAGATTCTCTATTCGTAGAAGTCTATTTAGTATCTACTTTGATCCAATTCCATCCTAGTAGAATACGTTACGCGACACTGGTGGCTCGGTCCGGGCATGACAATCCTATAGATTGTTGGGGTCAGTCGAGTATCCAACTTCATAGATAGTTCTAACTTTCAGTCACTAAAAAGAGATAGCTACTAATCATACTAGTTAATATAGATATATATATACTTATAACATAGGATTAACATAAGAATAGATATAAGTTAACATAAGTTAGGGCAAATGTGAATTGCTGGCAAACGGGTAAGTGTTGTGTCAATATGTAACATTTTTTATGCTTGTCATTGAAGATATTTGTGAATCTTTGCGACAAACACATTCTTGATTAAGTGAGTGAGTTATTCAGGTGTATCAACAGATATCTTATTACATAACTAACATGTCTTCTGAAAAGCCACCTACTAAGGAGGAACTGCGAGAACAAGGAACATTGTTAGGTTATGAGGGTGTAGAGTTGAACAAATATGTAATGGAAGAAGGAAGAGAGTGGCGCCGAGAACAAAGGGACATCATCAAGGAGAGAGAGAAGGAAGAACGAGAGGAAAGAATTAAATTACAAATCCAGATGGCGGAAATTGAATCCAGAGAGAAGATGCGACAAGCTGAATTGAACAACCAGTTGAAACAAGCTGAATTGGACAACCAGTTGAAGCAAGCAGAACTGGACAAGGACTTGAAATTAGCTGAGCAGTTAAGACAGCACGAGTTAGAACTGAGGAGATTAGAACTACAAAATCCTGATTCCTCCAGATTTAGCAGTGCCAGCTCTCCAACTGACAGTCAAGACATTTCCTCAGGACAACATATTACTCCAGGAGCAATGAGTTTTCCACTGGCCCACTTCGACCCGAAGGAGGATCAGATGGATGAATATCTTGACAAATTTGTGTTAATGTGTGAAGCCTACAATCTGCCTAAGGATAAATTTAATATTAAACTCTCCCAAGCACTTCGCGGTCCAGCGTATGACGTGTTTGCAAAACTCCCTCCAGGTCTTGAGAAGGACTTTGTCACACTCAAAAATGCTCTCTTGAAACGATATCAGTTAACTTCTAGTGCCTACAGGTTGAAGTTCCGTACAGCCAAACGGTCACCAGGAGAATCATTTCCTCAGTTCGCCTCACGGTTACACACTTATTTTAACAAGTGGGTAGAACTGAGTGATTTGGATGCTACTTATGACGGGCTGGCGGAACTAATACTTGTTGAGCAATTTAAAGATGTTCTTCCAAAACAGTTACAAACCTTTATTGCAGAGAATGGTGGTGCTCGGCTAGAGGAGGTTATCTCCCTAGCCGAACGATATTTAACTGCCCATGGCGAAGTAGCTACCACTAAATCTTGTAATTCTTCTACTGCTCAAAATACTCCTGCAACACAGAATAAGGGTTTTCAGCAGAACAACTCTTACGGTAAGGACACCAGACGGCACACTGGGGGTCCGCACCAAAATCCTGGTTCACAACAAAAAGCACCAGCAACCAATAGTGGATGGGGTAAACCTTACTGCAAGAACTGCAAAAGTAATGATCACCACACGAGCGTGTGCAAGAATAAAACCCCAACCCAGTATGCTGCGTGTATGATTATGGGGGCGAGTACCCAACAGAACGTAGGTTCAAGTAATGGAACTAGGCCACCCACAGTTGAAACTATTCTGGTTAACGGTAGTCCAGTACTATGTCTCTATGACAGTGGACTCCAGTGTGATGCAATAATAGCTAAGCAGTTAGTGAAACCATCACAGTTAACAAAACAAACAGTTGTAGTCAAAGGGGCTACCAGGAGCTCTCCAACTATAATAGCTAAGATAGCCAAAGTACATGTGACATCTAAGTATGTCACTGGACTCATTTCAGCTGCAGTGATCGATGATCCGGTATATCCTTTCATGCTTGGTCGTAAGTATGTATATTTAGGAGAACCATCATCACCAATGATAATGGCAGCAGTGGAGACCCGGAGTCAGGTTGCACAGTCACATGAACCTATACTCTCAATCAACCCTCTACCTCGGGAGATTAGGGCTGCACAAAATGAATGTCCGACTTTAGCATCTTGTTTTGGCAAACTGCCAAACGGTAGAAATCCTCCAGCAGCTGGAAATTTCTATTTAAAGGACAAGTTGTTGTACCATAGGGCAGGAACTATGGGTACCGAACACGGGCAACTTGTCGTGCCGAAACAATATCGTAATCAGATATTGCATATGGGACATACCATATCCTTCAGTGGACATATGACTGTAGGAGTTACTACCCAGCGTATTTCTTGTCATTATTTTTGGCCGGGAATGACTGCTGACATACGAAGATACGTCCAGTCTTGTCCGGAGTGTCAACATGGCTCCCCCAAGCAGTGGTCTACTCCTGTTTCCATAGGGGAAGGGTTAGTTTTGAACACTCCTTTTGAGCGAGTAGCTATAGACATTATTGGTCCACTGCCCACTTCTAAGAAGAAAAATACTTATATTTTAACTGTAGTAGATACAGATACAATGTGGGCTGAAGCTACTGTACTGCCCTCCATCAATGCAACTAGGGTAGCAGAGGCTCTCCTAGAAATATTTACCAGAGTAGGATTCCCTATTCTTATTGTAAGTGATAGTGGGTCATTATTGAATGAGAAGTTAAGGGGAGAAATCTCCGACATCTTCAGGAGGCACCATATCACCACAGGTTTTAGTCTCACAGAGAATAAGCGACTTGTGGTCAAATATACGGGGACTCTCAAATCGATCATGAACAAGTTAGTCCTGGAGAAACCAGATAGTTGGGACACGTACTTATTAGCAGCAATGTTTGCCTATCGAGAAGTACCACATGTCGCCACCGGTCTTCCACCTGCTACACTATTGTTCGGACAACCAATTAAAGGACCGCTTGAGGCTCTTTTGAGAACCTGGACTGATGAAGGAACAGATGAGAGTGTCGTCAAGTCTTCACAGTATGTAGAGGAACTGAAACAGAAACTGCACACGGGATGGAAATTAGCTAACTCCACTCTCCGTCGTGCCAGAAAGAAACAGGCTTCCTTCTATAATAAACCTATTAGAAACCAGTCTCTAGAGGTAGGAGATAAAGTGCTAGTCTTATTAACCAAAGGGGATAATAAGTTAGAAATTGCTTGGCAAGGACCATTCATCATTAAAGAGAAGGTGTCCAGCAACAAGTACTCTGTTTCTATTCGTGGGAAAACTACAGTCTTCCACGTGAATTTACTCAAAAGACATTTTGAGAACAACACGAACCCACCAGTTCATATTATGACTCTGGCAGTGGTTGATAATGGATCCAAAGGGGATCAATCCAGATGGGAGGACAACCCAGACAGATGTGAGGAAGATGACACGGCTGAACACGATCCCAACTTAGAGACGTCTAAAGGGAAAGTAAGGACGACGTGCATGAAGTATAGGGATCAAGACCAATTGGGTCGAAGGAGAGATGTTGGAATTGTAGGACCTTTATCAGTGACAGACGAAGGACACCCCGACCAACGAAAGCAAAGTTTCCAGAGAAGATTTCCATGGAAGCGACATCAAGGGAGGAGGTTTCTTAGAAGGTGTCTTAGAAACGAAGAGTCCGAGAATTTTGAATAGACATAGTTCTACTGGGGAAGAGGGGGACCTGTCCAAATGACCCATAAACGTCAGAGTAAGGGCTGACAAAACTATATGAGAGTTCGGGCTGGAGAAAAAGTTGCTTCTCCAACTTTTTTTGAACGATGGGCATTTGTGACAGGTTGGCCCACCTCTCAGATCGTTTTGTTACTAGATGGAGATAGCCCTCAGTAAACCCCTCTATGTATCCTGTATTCATTTTTATTTTTATCTATATTTTCCAATATTAGATAAAATCGTCTTTGGTTAGTGTATTTATATACATAAAACTATAGAGAGAGTTAAATACTATTTCTTCTTATAGTTAGAAGTAGATGTAGGGTAGAGTTCGTTTACAAGCCAAGAAATCCAGTCAGACTGAATTTTATATTCAGATTTGGCTGTGAATAATGATTTGGCCACAGGAAGGGAACTCTCCTGGATGAGAAGTTAACTTCCGATAGCACCCTAACCTCTGCCATTTTTTTGCCAGCAACCTGGAGGGAGGAGCTATCAAGTCAATTGGCTAAAATTGAACACCTGTCTGTGTTTAAACATATTTTATTGCTGGCTCTTGTTAAGCCGAACAACAATCTAAAACATAGAAAAGCCAATGATAGTCTCCACTCCCGATAGGCCAGTCAAAATCTAGTTGCAGGGTGAGTTAATAATAATTTTGGTAAACATTTTTCTGTGTGTCAAAATGCCGGCAAAATATACCGGCCATGCCGATCGATAATAGATACTATTAATTAAAACTAGTGTTAGTTAACTAATATTAGAATTAGGACCATGTTTGTGCCATGTGGCTTGCCGACAAGGGTAAAACGAAAAGCTCGTCACATGTGGCATTAAAAACATGGATAAATTACATTACGTGATTCTCGAAATTAGGTATCTGCCTGCGGAAGGACACCTGAGTTAGTCAGTAGACGATTAGAGTTAAGATAATTTAATTATGTGCTTAAACTTCGGAACTAGCGGATTTCTCTAGATAATATACTTATTAGTTGAAGGAATTAGTTCAGAGAGTGAATAAGTTACCATTAATTATTCTTTATTAATCTCTATCTTGCCCATAGTCAGATTACTACCATGTGGTCCAATATGGCCCACTTAACAAAGTTCAAACCTTGGGGGAATTCTCCAACCCTAATATTGTTCTTGTATATAGTGAAAGTAATCTTAAATCTAGCTAAGAAATCTTCTAGATAATTAATTATGTTTTAATTAATATAAGGAAGACCTGCTAGTAGTACAACTCATAACTCCTTAAGTGAACTTGGGGGTTTCATTGATTTTAATGGTTCACTCGTGTACATCGTGAAGTTATAGTTGTTGTGTGTGATTTCATTTCATTCTATGGAATTCATCATGTGATGTTAATTCATCGTGTGGAGTGTAGTTTGTGTGTTTCCATACTTGGAAAATGATGTGTGGTGTTTCATCGATTTAATGGTTTGTTAATGTATATGTGACGTCGGAGTTGTGGCGTCTGAGTTCCATTCCATTGAAGTCATCCTATATGTACTGTTAAGTCATTATGTGAATTGTGGTTCATGTTTCCATGATTAATCGTGACTTAGAATATATATTTGGAATGTGGTCTTTGAAGTAGAGCATTGTGATTGTACATGTTTGATCTAAATGTCAGCCGAGAGAATAGGATATCATTTGTGTGCTGTTTCCATTAGATCAGTGTGATGTTGTAGATTTCAGATAAGGAATCAACCTGTAAATTTAAATAATACATGCTATGAAAATTTATGAGACAAGCATGCCATGCAGGACATGGCCAAAAGAATTTACAATTCTGTCTTGAAGGATTATTCACTCCTTCTCACTGTCATTCACAGAGCCTGCACCCTGATCATCTGTAGCCGTAGTCACGACCGGTGATTGAGCTACGAACCACTCACTTGATGCAGCAGAGAGTGGAGTCCATACCACGATCCAGTCAGCACTGCCAGCTTACTATCCAGGAGGCTAAGGATTATCAGATGAGTGGCTACCCACCCGTTTGCCACTGCACAGCAATCCTAATTTGTCCGCTATTGGCTAAGAGTCTATGATTATATCCTCTAGCTGAACAGTATCTAGTCGAGATTTAAGGGATCTGCGTATCTCTTATGTGTCAGTGAGTTCCCAGTGGGGCTCACGTAGTGTTCTTTAGGATTAAACTTTATGTTATATTTGTACTTTTAACAACTGCGTCTGTCATTATAGAATTAGCATCATCAGATTGTGTGACGAGTGAAAGGACTACATCTATACGTATCATTCTGTCTTATCTCCTGTTGTGTGAGAATACATTAGGCAGTGGGGGCTCATTATTCATCCAGGCACGTTAGCAGGAATAACTTGACATACTGTCTTCGTGTGTTAGTACAGTTAGTCGTCATAACTTTCCGCCTGGCACTGTTTAGAAGTAGTGATCCATTCTGGGACTTTGTTAATCATTCTTCTAGAACTGCGAGCCATTTGATCGCTTCTTCAGCAGTGGTTAGATTCTCTATTCGTAGAAGTCTATTTAGTATCTACTTTGATCCAATTCCATCCTAGTAGAATACGTTACGCGACACCCTCAGTGGTAACAAACAACTGGTATTGAAAAAAAAACACACACACTAAACGCATTGAATACCAACAGAAGAGTAATATTGCGGTGGAAACTGATATATTGTGGCATAACAAGAAACGTGAGAACAAACACGTTGTCAAATTAGGGGACAAAACACGTGTATACGAATCAATCTATAAACTTCAATTAAAATAGGACCAACATCTTGGTCGTTAAGAAGAAAGCCCACTACAGAGACACTGACAACTATTTTCATAGTGCAAAACAGGTAATCATGTTCCGTCTCTGAACGGTAAACAGCAGAGTAGAAAATCTTTCACGAAGACTAAAAGCGGGTCTGTCACCCATGTGTACGTGTGAACAAACTACACAGACAGCTGAACAGATACTTAAAAATGGACACATGATGACCAAATTGCGGTATCATTTCTGATCACTCCATACGCACATTAACGCAAAGCTATTTTGAAGCTTTCACGAACTCAATATAAAAAGCTAAATGCATCCTAGTAACATGAATGATTGTGTACAATTATTAACCAGCAGCTGAAGAAACAAGAAGGAAATGAAAAATTAGGTAAGAAATATATTCCTTCTACTTTCCTGTCAATTTACACATTATTTACCCCGTGCCTCTGTAAATTCTCTGTCTTTACTAATATTACACATTGCACCCCTCTCGGGAGTCTTCGTGGTGAAGTGGTCAAGCCGTCTGACTCGGGCTCCGAAGGTTGTATGTTCGATTCCTTCATTTCACGAGTGCATTATTTCGGAGACTCCCGAGGGTCGTCGCTGGAGCTACGGAGTTCGTGCTTTGTGCGACGCTTTCCGCGCTGCGGAAAGATACTGAGCCTTATGGGATAAAAACCCGGTGCAATGCAGTCGATCCTGTCGACTTTTATTGCACCCACTCCTACGCGAATCTGGCTACGCCTTGTACTTGTTTCCTTACCTGAAATGACGTTGCTTTACTGTAAGTCTAGTTTGTTAGCGTGAATTCATTACATTTTCCCCAAATCATCAAAGAAATGTCGCCGCTTTCGATGATTTAAGTTGCTTTTGGACCTATCAAAGACATATTCCTTGGGTGGGGGTAAATATATAAGACGGCAGGAAAAATTTCATAATGATGCAACAGACAGTTTTCAAAATAATTGATCGTGAATGACGGCATTAATTTCCGAACAGACTATAAGAGTATGTATACATACTGTGACGACGTACGGATGGGAACCTGACGTTAAACAGATCACATGAAAAGCACATATGAACCTTTGAGTATGCATGTTACAGAAGAGTATTAAATATCCGTTGGGCTAATAAAGAGAACAATAAGATCTAAAAAAGAAAAGAATTCAGTATTGAAGAAGATTGGTTAATAAGACAAATGAAATTGAGAACAATTAAATATTTTGGGCACGTAAAATGAAATGAATGTCGGAAAAGATCAGGAGAAGGTACCAGAGAAGAAGAGAAGAGTAAGACCACAGAGTAGATTGATTCTGGATGTGACAGATAATTTACACATGACAAAAATAGAGGCATTACATTTGGCTTTTAAAAAATGTGCGTTCGCTGGCTTTGAACTCAAGTATAGTGCATACACACTACTTCTAGTACCGCGCTGGACTTAATTTTGCCTGTGGATTAGCTTTTCCATTATTACCAGTGCCCCTCGCCATCAGGCTAACCCACTCCGGCTTCTAGGTTACTTCCCCAAGTCAAGGACAAGAAGTCAACATTTTAGTCCAACTGACCGGTGTAGGGGTTGAATCCACTACCTCGTCATCAGCACACAGGAAGTTTAAGCGCTAGCGCTCTTATCCATTCGGCCATTCTGGCCTCCATTGCATTGGACTTGTTTGATTGGTTCCATGCACTTTGATGTTGCACTTTTATGTGTATACACTTTTACTATGTAATAACCATTACTTCTGTTTCCAGACCAATTCCTTTGCTTTGACTATCTGTTGCAATTGTATCTATAATTTCTTGTAACTGCGTTTCATTTTCAGCGACCAAAACCACATCGTCAGCACAATGCAGACTGTTTGCGTTCGATTTTGATTCTTTTTCTACCATTACCCCTATCCCGTTCAACCTCAAGGAGAAGTTATAAAAAATTATATTAATAATCAGGGTCCATCACAGGCTCAGATTAATACTAATAGTCCCATGACTGAGTCAGACGCAGAAGCAGCTTCCCGCAGTTTTAACCTCACAAGCTTAATAATTTGAAGGCAATTATTGTCCACAGGGTGTGAGTGAGTGAGTGAGTGAGTGTGTGTGTGTGTGTGTGTGTGTGGGGGGGGGGGGGGGTTGTAATGACAATGAATGAGTGTTTACATGATGCCCTTCAGCTGATATATATAAATACACACCAGTAATCGTCACGTGACCGACTCCGTATCTCTTTCCGGGAATTTGTATGTCGTAAGACAAGTTTTCCCTGGTTCCGTCAGACGAGACGCACATACAGGGCGAAGCGAACGTTCGTCATTTCTGTCAGGTTGTAAGTAATGTAAGACTGCACACTCCAGACTTATACTTTCATCAGACTTTAAGTAGGGTCACCGTGTTTTTATTAATCCTAATATATTAATATAATAATTTCAACAGCTGAATTCGAAGCTCAGAGGACACCAAGTGCCAACAGCCAACAACCATTGATTGATCGCAGTCAGTCACAGTTGAATTGTAAATTGTTTGTTTTGTTTTGACATTTTTTGACTTGAGACTGAGTTTTCATCGGAATTACAAACTGTATCAGACAATGAGAATGAAATAATTAAGTAATAGCGGTAATTCTTCATCTTCTTCGTTCGTTCGTCTGAAATGAATTGACAAATAATACTAGGGACATGGCCAGAGTACCAACAGGAAAGTACTGCCATAACTGTGATGCTGAAATTGAGGCAATCAAGATAGCAACAGAGAAATTAATAAATACCAGCAATGGTACACAACCTGTGGTGCCACTGACAGATGCAAAATCAGTACTCGAGGCGCTCCTTCATTGTTTGAGCAATGGTACACAACCTGTGGTGCTACTGACAGATGCAAAATCAGTACTCGAGGTGCTCCTGTCTGGGAAATTGCCAGTACTAAGGACACTACTTTCTGAACTTAGCAGTCAGCATAAGGTCACCATACAGTGGATACCACCCCACTGTGGAGTACCCGGAAACGACAGAGCTGATCAATTGGCTAAGAAAGGAGCCAAAGAAGAACAGCCTGATGTGCCCATTACATACCACCAAAAGAAAAGAATGATCAAATCAGTCAGAAAGCCACCAAAACCTGCTCAAGATGACTACCACATTATGGACAGACCAGAACAAGTCATTATTCTGCGCCTCAGAACAGGACACAATAGATTACGCAACCACATGTATACAAAATTCAAGATTGGTGAAACAGCCATGTGCACATGTGGATTGGCCTCGCAGACAGCAGAGCACATACTCCAAGACTGCCCAAAATATAACATATTTAGGCAAACCTTCTGACCTAGAGAGACGACAGTGGAAGATAAACGCTATGGACCACTGTGTGAACTGAAAAAGACAGTTAAATTCATAAAAAAGACAACATTGCAGATATAGACATATTTCAAGAGAACAAAAGAAGAAGAAGAAGAAGAATTGCTTTCGCAAGTGGAAGGCAAGCAAGTGCTGTTGTGTAATGTATTTATTGAAATAAAGAAATTGAATGTGTTGTCGATCACTTCTGGTTGAGTGTGGAGGACTGCTAGACCAATCAATGGATGCAATAAATGTTTCTGGGCCGGAGGGCCCTCACTGTTGCTGGTAGCACAAGATATGGATATACACTCCGGGTGTGAAAACTGATTTGACTTTCAAAAATTTTAAGCCATGTCATACGATGAACAATAATTAAAGCAACAAAATAAATTTTTAATAGAATTTAAATGTATATTGATATTCTGGTTAATTTTATGATTCTAAATATCATTGTTTTATTAATAAAAACAGACACCAGTCTGATATATCGTGATTCCGCGATTGTGAATTTCCCGATCATAAAAAGTACCCAGCTTGATCACTCACAAATGTTTATTTTACATTGCTAGCATAATGAACCTTGTTGAAAGCTTATGTAAAAATGGACACAGAGTTAAAAAATGCACGATAAAGTACAATATGTTCAATATTAGACAAGTCAGACTATAAACCTGGTCACTGTATGCCGAAAAGTTGAAATTTTTTTAAACTGCCATGGAAGATTAACCTCTTGAACTTATGTTAAAGTTGTCGTTCGCAATTTTGAAGCGATAGGTTCTCATTCATCCAATTAGGAACACATCAGGGTTTTTTCATATACAGATCTAACAGACATGCAGTAAACCTGCGCACCCGACGAATTGTTGTCCTTCCAACACCTGATGGGTCACACTGGATGGTATCATTTCATGTCATTGTACAATGTCTTTGATGTTGTCAATCCATTTTCTTCCCAGGTGTCCTCTTGTTCTCGTATCAGATCCTCTTTTATGTAGCGGAAGTGCTGGTAGTTGATTATGTTGTGTTATAACAAGATGGCTGAACCATTAGATCTTCTGCCTTTCAATACATGTGGCATAAAGTGTTGATCCCACTGTCAGTTCCGGGTCAGATTATAAAAAATCCTGCCTCATTGGGGATGCAAATAGGAAAACACTGCGCCAGCAGGCAAGCATGCTAGTCACTGGTGCAAACTAAAGGTCACTCAAAACAAGATTTTTGGGTATTATTGTTTATCTTGCAAGAGTTTATTAACAGAGAATTTACCTTTAATTGAAAACAGAAGATGGAAAGAGAAAAGCAGCTACACATATTTTCATTTGAGATTAATGTAAAATAAAATACATGTCTGTTTGTGTGCATTTTGTGCATTCTGTAATTTTAAGACAATAAGATAGGAGTAACAAAAATTTCAATATTTGTATGGAGTAGTTTATAGAGTAGGAATGTATACTGCATGTTCAGAGTGAATTAATTTATTTACTGTTTGATAGAAACATGGACACAGCAATCCCATACCATCCTGGCATGTTGCTAGGACGTTCTGTTAATATGAAGACTATGCAGCCGGGGTACATGTTGATTGGAGAAGACATGAATCCTACAGTACTGAAGGTATGTACATAAGAAACATAACTATCAAGTTGTAATATTTCATATTTAATTGTCCATTTCTGATTAAGTGAGTGTGTAAAGTAAATTGCATTGCACTGTTTCGTCAAGCCTGTGGCACAATACATGATCAGACTTTGACAGGCATTTGGGGGGGGGGGGGGATTTGCTTTCTCTAGTCTCTAATTGTCCCCAGTCTACCTACAAGACAGCAGGTTTGTGTCTCTTTGTCTGATTCCTATTCCTTAGTCTATCCGACATGGGAGATCCTACCAGTAGTTGCGCTATCCTCAGCATAGTTTTGGGGTCATTGGAACACACAAACCCCTCTACCACTGTAAGGTGGAGATTTGATTTTGATACTTGTCTCTTAATCAGGAGACCCACCGTCTAATCCTTAGTAAGGTAAAGGATTGTTATCTGTCTGAGGTGAGATAACAAATTGTAGCCTCCACATTGCATGGTTATTGCTCTTGGGCAAGCACCCTTTAATCCTGTGCCCTTTTAAAATCCTTTTAATATCAACAATTATATAAATGCTGTAATGCAGGACAGATATTTTTACATTTTGTTTTGTTAGTGAGAGGTGCAAACAATATGCCATCCCTTTTTTGTTGGTGGTGTCTCAGTTTTTGGGTCAAGATAGATAGAAATTAATAATTTAGACAAAGCTTACAGATTAGTCACCATGAAGTTACCCAGTTTATATGCACAGAGAGTTGAAAAGTTGGTTGGTTTGTTGGTGAGTTTGTTCATTGGTTGTGATTCCTCTTGAAGACTTAAGTTTTAACTCTGAAGTCACTGTTCAGTTCGCCTGCGCCCTAAAAAGAACTTGAATCTATCAGAGTTAGGTTGGTAAAGAGACTTTCATCCTCACCCAACATCAAAGTACTATCTCTGCTGGGACCTTTCTGAGTTCTTCCTTTCTCCAATCTGTTTTCCCTTTCTCCAATCTGTTTTCCCCCTCTCCAAGCTCAGTAACTGGCAGGGTGTGCAAGAGACACTGAAACTTCACATCTGCAGGGAGACACAGGTTGTGAGCAGATCAAGATTCAGAACAGCACATACAGATTGTTGGAATTAGGCCTAGGATGGTCATGTTTCCTCCAGTGGTGTTAGGTATAGCCGGATCTGTCTTGAAGGGGTTACGAATGCTTACAAAACATAGCTGCGGGAGATTTGGAAGCAGACCGCCTTGTGATGGTTTTCCATACAAAAGGTATGATCGCCGGTTGTTAAGTAACAATGGCAAACTACTGAACATGCCAAGAAATCACAATTGCCCCAAAAAAGCTGGGGTTGACTGCGATGTCCTGTAAAGGATATTCAACCAACTTTTGTTAGGTATATCCTTGTCAACAACTCCAGTAGTGTCCAGAGGAAATGACCACAAAGTACAATGACATTGTTTTTGCATTTGATTTCCTAGTGACGCCTAGTCCCTTGTTGGAGTAAAACAAACTTTGACACTTGTAACCATACGATTATACTGTCACCTTTCTGTCTTGACAGACAATAGTTTGTTACTTTGTGCTTCATAAAAGTACATAATAACCTCTCCACGGCACGAAGCCTGGGCTGAATTGTAGAGACTAAGTGTTGCTTATGCAGCATAATCCCACTCTCTGCCTGCCTAGTTTACTTCTGAGGAAAGGTAACAGCAATACATTTGGAACAAGACAAGCTGCAGAAGCTGCCGGATCATCAAAGCAATGCTCTATCCATCTTTCGGAGTTTCGATCCTAGACCATTTATTTACCAAGGCGTAGGGCCTGGTCTGCCCTGCTATGACATTTAGTTTTTAGGTTGCATTTCTTTACATCAGGATAAAGCTTGTACCCTCCAAATTGTGCTTCTTCGCTCAAAGCTGTTGGCATAATGTGGGGTGTTACGATTGGTGAGCGCAGCTGAACATTTGGTGCTACCAGAAAGCACGTAGTACCATCTACTGTCACTTGGTAGCTCAGTCATATCTGACTAAGACCTGACTAATACAATTACACATTATGTCACACTCCTCCATCTGACTATGGTTTGATTGATATTATAAGAAGAAAACCTCCAGCAGTACAGTCTGTCATTCCTTTCTGCAGGTTCTTTTCTCCTCTACTTGTTGAAGTAGTCTTCTTTCACATAGTTTATGATGATTCCCTGCATACATCTCCATGTGTTACAGTCAGAAATCTTTTCCTTCCAGGTTGTGGTGTCTATCCCCAACATTATTATACCTTGTTTGCATGTATCTTTGAGTTGTAACTGCAGATGTCCAAGTTTTCTGTTAGTGTTTACCAGCTGCCCATAGAGAATTACTTTGGTATGCATCCATCTGGCATGTGGTACATGATGTATTTATGACCAAGCCATTGCACATTATTGTTCTTTTGTTTTGATCTTCTTCATTCAGTTTTGTCTTGTAGTTTAAATATAAAAAATGTCTGCCTGCAGGTCAGCTTGACAACATCACAGTTCTCCTTTGCCATGACACTGAAAGACGTTTGCGATATTCTGAGTATCCCTCCAGAATATGCTTTGAAAGTGAAAGCAGGTTTGCGGGATATAAAAAATGAGCCGTTTGTAAAAAATGAACTCGTGGAAGCATGTCTGAAGGATCTGGGAAAAATCGATTTATTCAGAATTATTTTCAGAGTGAAATTTGTAGAGGTATGTTTACATCGTTATATTGTATATATATTGGTTATATAGTTTGTTTGAAGTTTTACAAAGCTCATAGTGGAATTAAATACATTTTTGACATGGAGAATGATGTCTGGCTTGAAAGAATTGTGACTGAAAAGGAAAATGTACTGATAAGCTATATTTATGTAGTTTATTTTTTATTGTTAGACATGAGTTTTTATATTTATATTCAGGTTAATTGTTAGGGTTTGAAAAGATGTTTTATTACAGACATATGGGCTAATATAATTCACAAAGTCATGATAAAAGATCAGTTTCTTTGTCAGCTTAATGGTGAATTTGATGGTGAATTTATGATAGACAATCGTGAAATTTGAAGACAAAACTCTGAACAGGAGAGTGTGACACAAACAAAATTGAAGTGTCTGTTAGAAGCCACAAAAGTATACTGTAGGACTTTCAAGATATCAAGAATTTTGTAAGCGTGCTTGTGTAGTTATAGCATTTGAGAAATGTGTTCTAACAATAGGAATATTTGTAGCATTTGAGAATTGGGTTATATGTTTGTTTTTTTTTGGCGCTCACTCGCTTTGAATTCAAGCGTAGTCCATACACGCTATTTATAGTAGTGATGGGCTGAATTTTTGCGTATGGGTTAGCTTTCCCTATTATCAGTGTCCCTCGCCATCAGGCGAACCCACTCTGACTTCAGGGGTACTTGTAATTAACGTCCCCAAGTCAAGGATGACAGTTCAACATTTTAGTCCAGCTGTCCAGTGTAGGCGTAGAACCGCTTACCTCGACATCAGCACACCGGATGTTTAAGAACACGCGTTCTTATCCATCCGGCCATGCGGACTTACAGGGGATTATAATGATATTAAATATTTATAGCATTTGAGAAATGTATTATAATAATATTGAATATTTATAGCATTTGAGAAATGTATTATAATAATATTGGATATTTATAGCATTTGAGAAATGCATTATTATAATATTGAATATTTATAGCATTTGAGAAATGTATTATAATAATATTGAATATTTATAGCATTTGAGAAATGTATTATAATAATAATGAATATTTATAGAATTTGAGAAATGTGTTATAATAATATAGAATATTTATAGCATTTGAAAAATGTTTTATAATAACATTGGATATTTATAGCAATTGAGAAATGTGTTATAGTAATATGTAGAATACTTATATCATTTGAAAAATGCATTATAATAATATATAGAATATGTATAGCATTTGAGAAATGTGTTATAATAATATATTTAATATTTATAGCATTTGAGAAATGTGTTATAATAATATAGGGTAAGTAATAAATGTATCGACTTTCATTAACCTTTCCTAAATCTATCAGTATGCATCCATTTCTTTTGAATTATTTTATTTGAATAGCAAAAACAGTACCTGTCACCAGATGTTGTGCCTGTGGGTTCTGATTTTCTCGATGAGCAAGTCACAAGCGGAGAAGAGTCACACACCACAGAAAGTCTCATTGCAGAAGCAACTGCTGATTCTGAATCAAGCATGCATATTGGAGACTCATGTTTGCCAGGAAGTTCATCTGAAAAGAGCCGCAGGCATCACGGCACACACTGGGTCAAAGCCATAGAGATTGGAAATGAACTGGTCACAGTCATGACAATCTCATGTAAAGGTAACATTTCAACAGTTAAATTGGACATTTTGCTGTATGGGCAATCCTGTTGAATCACATTGTTTAAATATATCATCATGTGGCCTGGAGGAAATATGGTGTGGCTGGGAGCAACTAGTTAGTTATTCTTTGTTTTGTCATTAGAATGTCCTGGGTTTAATTTGTTCAGGAGTACCTTTAAATCAACTTTTGAATTTCAAATGCTTATTCAATACTGTTCCATGACTCAAACACACAAGTTCAGCATTAAAGCTTGTTGACTGAAAATGGATATATGTTTTTGGAATACACTTCATGAGAATTATGTAATTCCAAACTGATACTCACCCACTCACTGCCTTATTCAGACTGCTTCTGAAACTTTATTTTCAGGTGGAGGACTTCCATATTTATCCACATTTATAACTTTACCAAAGAAACCAGTTGCTTTAGAATGCAAAGATTGTTGATTGTCTTTTGGGTCATATGAGAAAACAGTTGCTGACAGTCATTATGAAAAGAGATTAAGCCAGAAATGAATGAGGAACAATGTAGATTTGAAGAGAGCAACGACACAAACAATGCCATATACACATTATCAGGACATTATTAGAAAAAGTTAAATTTAAGAAAAAAATTCTTTATAGACTATACAAATGCATATTACAGAGTGAAGCATAAATAAATAGTCAAACTATTCTTCTTCTTATAGTCCATGCCATGTGGCGCTGGCGATCATGTCTCTCCACAACCTTCTTTCTGTCTCATGTGCTGAAAATCATTTCTGATAATGATGTTCCTCCATGCCATGAAGTCAAACTGTCCAGCATCTTCTATTTTGGTCTCCCCTTGCCTCTCTTCCCCTCCAACCTTCCCATTGCGATGACATACTCCAGTTTTCCCTTTCTCATGAAATGCCCAAAGAACATGAACTCTCTTCTTCTGATGCGAGTAACCAGTTCTCTTTGTTATTTAACTTCTTTCATTATATCTTCATTGTTCTTTCTATCCATCCAAGGTGTTCTCATTATTCTTCTATAAAACCACATCTCTGTAGCTTCCACATCATTCCTCACTTGTCTGTTAATTGTCCATGACTTCTGTACATCAGGCGTGGCTCAATATGTCTCTTCAGAATTCTTTCCCTCACCTCGACTGACAAAGATAAATTTCAGATAATATTCTTTATCTTGTGAAATGCTGCCTTAGTCACTCTATTAGAACAGTAAAATATTGTTGACAAAGATTTGAGAATAATTTAAAAAAAAAAAACTTTGGCAGCAAACAGCAGCTATAAGTATAATAATTAACAATTTAACACTATTTTGGTATATAAAGAAGGGTGTCGGACAAGGATGCATACTGTCCTGATTTGTTTTCATCATAGGTGGTCATAGTAAAAACTTACGTTGTGCTGTATTTCTATCAACAACATAAATGAGAATTCAGAAACTTAAGTCAATGCAAGAGTGAAGTGAAAAACAAAATTGTATATCTCAGTGCAAAAGAAACCAAATAATTATGACTGATAAAACAAATATGTCAACAGATATATTTATCATTGGAAAGATACTACAGAAAGTGAGCAGTTTTGAATATCTAAGTTGATTGCTGATAAGTCGTGAAATGTTATGGCAGAAATTAAAATAGCAAACATTGCTCTATAATGAAGAACATCTTATGCAATAAATCCCTACCTTTGGAAGTTGGAAAAGGAATTCTTGCTTGCTACATAGAACCAATTGTCCAGACCTGTGGTGGGATTTGAACCCTGTAACTACAAAGTCTAAGGGAGACAGAGAAACCTCTCAGTTATGTCATATCCCCATATCTATGTTTGCTCGCTCGCTTTTAACTCTAGCGTACCCTATATGTGCTACTACTTCTGGTGCACCAGACTGATATTTGTGGGTGGATTAGCTTTCCCTACTACGTGCCCGTCACCATCAGGCGAACCCACTCTGACTTCTGAAGTACTTGCAATTTATGTCCCCAAGTCAAGAAGTCATCATTTTAGTTTTAACTGACCGGTGAAGGGGTTGAACCCACTACCCTGGCATCAGCATGGCTGAAAGTTTAAGAGCGAGCCCTGTTTTCCATTCAGCCATGCTGACCTCCTTACTCCCATATGATAAGCATCTTTGGTGTTAGCTTAATAATGGTTTATATCAGCTGAACCGGATCTCTACGAATGATGTTTTAATATCAAGAGTAAAATGTGTCTACTACAAAATGAATACATCTTCATTGTTCTGTGACTGTTTCTCTGTTAGTGTTAAGTTGCTGATGCAGGTTTCTAAATGTAACCACATCTTGCCAGAATGCATCCATCAGAGGGGTCAGCTATATATTTGTCACACTCACAATTTTATTTTACGTTTGTATGCTCAGACCAATTAGATTTTATACTCTCATTGCCTTGATCTCTGTTACAATTCAGGTATGAAACTGCAGGGTTGTGTCTTTGTTTATTGACACTGCTGTGAATTATAATGAATATTGGCAGAATTATTGTATATTATCTCTCTCTCTCTCTCTCTCTCTCTCTCTCTCTCTCTCTCTCTCTCTCTCTCTCTCTCTCTCTCTCTCTCTCTCTCTCTCTCTCTCTCTCTCTCTCTCTCTCTCTGTGCGTGCGCGTGAACAATGTGGGCGGGCAGACGCTTGCCTGCCTATGCATATTTGCTTACACATGTTTGTCCTTAACCTTGTAAAATACACAATAATTTACGATATGAAGATAATCCCAGATCAGTCTGTATTTTGCTTGATTCCTGTCTCTAGATGTTTCATGAGATTTTGCACTTTTAGTTCGTGATTTTACTTTTCTTATCTTTGCTTAACAAAGGAAAGGAGATCAGCATGGATGATTGTATAAGAACACTTACTCTTAAACTTCCTATTTGCAGATGCTGAGATAGCAGATTCAACCCCTACACCATTCAGTTATTAAAATGTTGACATCTCATCCCAAACTTGGACATGTAAATTACAACTGCCTCAGAAGTCAGAGGGGGTTCTTCTGATGGCAAGGGGCACTGGTAATAAGGAAAGTTAACCCACATGCAAAAACAGTCCAGTGCACTAGAAGCAGTAGCACATATATGGACTATGATTGAGTTAAAAGCGAGCAAATGCAAAAAAAACTGATAGCATGATGTTTGATTTACTGATAAGTGATTTCTTTGATCTGCTAATATGGTATTTATTGTTATACTGCTGCAAAACTGAAAACGTGTCTATTTTTATTTGTATCCAGATTCAGAAAAGCTGAATAAGCTGAGATTAAAGTTTTGTGAATGTTTGCAAGCCTACCGAGGACAGCTGGACAGACCCAGGGTGGAAGCCCTCACTAAACTTGCAGTTAAATTGGACAAAAAACTGTCCAAAAAACATTATGCTGATGTTCACCGTGATATCCAGTACTCTTCTTTCACTGAGTTAGACAAATACCCAGCCAGCATAACAGGAATGATGAAAACCATTGACAGTTTCATGGACCAGTGTGTTGGTTGGACCGAGAGAAGCAAACATGGCGTAGAATGTGAGGTCGAAGCCTGTATCATGAGATGCAAGCCTGGTCTTGATGAGGAAGAAAAGACATCAGTGAAAGACACTCTGAAGAATATGTTTTCAAGTAGGCTATCTTTGAGCTTTTATCTTTATTAAATAAGGACTTTAGCAGATTATTTAATTAAGACTAACATATTGTTTTCTAATTAGTTACAGTTAATCTGAATTATATACAGTAAATGTTAACTGTTGTTAAGATACTTCTTCTGCTGTTTTTTTTCCTCCAAAAAGATTATAGACACTCAACTATCTCATGCCAAGCTATCCTATCCTCTGCCCATTCCTTGTCTTTCCTTTGTGACTTATCTCTGTTTGTAATTATCTTTGGGAAGTCTCCATGGAGGAGTGGTTAAGATGCCTGTCTCACGCTCCATTGATCATGGATTTGTTTTCAGGCTCTGTCATTTTGCTGATGATTGCAGTTTTTTCAGAGGCTGCTGGGGGTTGTTACTTGAGCTATGGAGTTTGCGTTTTGTGCAATGCTTTTGGCAGGCTGTTCTGCAGAAAGAGACTGAGCCTTATGGAACAAAACCTGGTGTAATCATCTTTTTCTTTTACATTGTGGATTCCCAAGGAAGGTCTTATGTTATAAACAGTTTTTTTTCGTATGTGTCCAATCCAGCGCTGCCATCTTTATCTCGCTGCTTAATTAATTTTCATTTATCTAGTAGTCTCCATGAGCTCTATATTGATGATTTTGTCATACCATTGAGTTCTTATTAAGGTAACTAATTAACTTAAAGGATGAAAGTCATGCTGGCTGAAACAGTATTAACTGGCAGACGTATTCTGCTGTGTTGTTTAAGTTAGGTAGCTGCATTAGATTAACATTTCTTTTCCTTATTTATGACTTAATGGTTTGCACGCACACACGTTCATACACACGCGCACACATGCGTTCCTTGATCAGATATAGTTATAGTTATATGAGTTATTGAATGAATCATTAAACAAAATATATGATTGCTTTAAAACTTTGTAACACATTTTTCTCAAAATATGCAATTGAAAGTGTCTTGAACCTAACATATTTGCAATATGAAGAATTATAGCACGGCCAGTGCGTGATACTGTGTGATAAACAATTACATTTGCCAGTGTTTGTAACCTCAGTAATATGCAGATCATATGTAAAAATAAAACCAATAAGAGATAAGAACACAAAATCTTCATCAGGACAACATTTAAAATGCAAAGAAACACTCCATAAAATTGTAAAGCAATCTGGCAATTCATTCAACAGGACATTAGAGGCACCGTGTGCATGACAATACATGAGGCAGGGAAACTGGCCGGGACTGGGAGTCTTTCTGATGGACCTTGATTGAAGTGTAATTTTGCAAAGGACCTGTTAGATGACAATTGTTGAGAGTTGTAGTATAACTATGCATCACTTAATAATATAAACTATTGTATTTTTGAGAGCCGGTCTCTCTGGCCGAGGGGTTACAACACTTTCTCCGTAATCCCGTTTATCACGCAGAGTCTCGTAGCGGCGCGAGAGCTGGGAGCGGTTCGATCTGGTGACTTGCGGGATAACAGAGCCGGCTGCTCAGAAAGCAATGGCAAACTACTGAGCGTAATCTTGCCAAGAAATCAACATACAGCTGAAAGATGCTGATGTTGACAGCGATGTCCTGTAAAGGATATGCAAAAAAACATTTTTGAGAGTTGCAGTATAATTACTCATCACTTGATAATATAAACTATTGTATTGTTGAGAGGTGTAGTATAACTATAAACCATTTGATAATATAAACCATTGTATTGTTGAGAGGTGTAGTATAACTATAAACCATTTGATAATATAAACCATTGTATTGTTGAGAGGTGTAGTATAACTATAAACCATTTGATAATATAAACCATTGTATTGTTGAGAGGTGTAGTATAACTATAAACCATTTGATAATATAAACCATTGTATTGTTGAGTGGTGTAGTATAACTATAAACCATTTGATAATATAAATCATTGTATTGTTGAGAGGTGTAGTATAACTATAAACTATTTGATAATATAAACCATTGCATTGTTGAGTGGTGTAGTATAACTATAAACCATTTGATAATATAAACCATTGCATTGTTGAGAGGTGTAGTATAACGACACATCATTTGATAATATAAATTGTTCTATTATTGAGAGGTGTAGTACAACTACGCATCACTTGATAATATAATCTGTTGTTGAGAAGCATAATTTGGTTTCATAAAACAATAACATTTCTTATGGCTAATGACTTAACCAACCTGAAATGTTGTTGACAAATTTATTTATTTCCAGATTTGTACTCTGCTTCTGGTAGCGGACAGACTGTTGCATATCACCCCTCCAAAGAGATGTGTGAGGTCGCCATAGATTCAAATATTGACGGCGACAATGAGAGTTTTGTTGTACTGGAACCCTCTGGCACACGGTATTTCTATAACCTGCGAGTTACTCTTCAGTCTTTCAAAGAAGGTATGTCCCCATTGCTGTCTCTATACAGAACAAATCACCACACGTTGATAAGTTATTATGATAAAACACTTTCATTTTTCTAGTTTTTGTGTCATGAGCTCTTTACCTAAGTGAGGAAATGCAACCTAAAGATTAAATAGCATGGCAGGGCAGACCAGCCCTAAGCCTTGGTTGGCAACTGCTCTAGGATCGAAGCTTTGACAGGCATACAGTTAGAGCATTGCTTTGCTGATCTGGCAGCTTCTGCAGCATGCCTCAATCCAGTTGTATTGGTGTTACCCTTCCTCTGGAGTAAGCTAGGCATGAGAGAGGCATCATGCTGCAACCCAGGCTTTGTGCTGTGGAGAGGAACAACATTTGCTACTCCCATGGATTGTAGTTGTTGTGTCTTGTTAGAAGCACAAAGTAAACAACTATCATCTGTCAAGATGGCAAGGTGTCAGTGCATGAGCTGTATCTTCAGAGACCACTAAAGTGCAGCCATGAAACTTGGGACATTGTTGACCACCCCCACACACTGAACAGTTTGATCCCTTAGTCTGCTGCCAACAGCTCTCATGCTGTTTACTTCCAGGATCAGGATTTTGGTTACCGACTTCTGCATTGGCTTTCATGAAGAACAGTGTGTTCCAAGACATGCAGTGCAATACCTTTTTTATTTTTCTTGAAAGGCAGGCCAGAATTTGATGTGCACTCCATTGTGGTATGGTGGCATTAATCTTTATACCTCAGGAATTTGTGAGAGCAGGAAGATCCCTTTCACTGATCAGTGAGACTCCTTGCCACATAAATCCCTAGGGATATATTTTGCAACCATCTTGGGACAGGCAGGGTCTCTTCTAATTTTCAGAAACTTGCATGTGCAGCAAGATTGTGTCTTGTAGAACCAATTCTTCACTGGGTAGCGTAGTTATTGTGGACATCTGAACAGATTTGTCATTCTGTAGAACTCTCAATGAACATGTGAACAGATTTGTCATTCAGTAATGCTAAAACAAGTAGCGAGATTGTAAAAGATCTGAGGCCAGTGATAACAGATAGAAGGAAAGCAACACACAGACAACATACAGAATAATTTTATCAAGAACTGAATTTAATCTGATGAGAAACATTCTATGTGATAGATCTGTTTCAGTGGAAGTCAGAAAGCGAGCCTTACGGTGTTACATTTTGCCCTGCTTTATTCCCATAAAGTATGAACAGTGAATACGATTAGAAAGACATTAGAGGCCACTGATATAATTCCTTTTGTAGAATGCTGAGAAAGTTATAAATAGCTGAAAAGTGTTTCATGTACCATATAAGTCAGGTGACTTCCCACGTATGGAGAAGAAAGTTATTTTTTTATGGTCACTGTATGAAAAAAGTTGGTGTAGAGAGCAATGAGACACTGTGAATATTGAAGGTTTAGAGACAGGTTGACAGAGGGAGGACAAGTCTGAGTGGATTAGCAGAGTGACACAGAAGATAATCAGTGGTTGAAATTTACTGAAAATTTGCAGTTGCAAGATAAACTCGACAGCTAAGCATAACACATGATGATTATAATGTCAAGCACCTCAACGTGTGATTATTTAGTGTCTGTACATGCCACACACTTTTGTCTAAAAGTTGTTTATATGTGATATATTGTGAAGATATAAATTGTGTGTGTGAGAGAGAGAGAGAGCATGAGAAAAAAGTTTTTTCTCACCACACTTTCCTTGCAACGTGTCTAAAATAGAAATAGCTGTAATTCCTAAGGTGTGGTTGTTATACATTGACATGAGGTGTGTCTCATACTATAAGAAGTAACAAGTAAAGACCCCTTTTGCACAACTTAAGATACTTTCAGCATATACTGCAAGACCCACATCTTTTATAGACCAATCTGCACTCTCTAGGGATGTGGTCAGTAGCACAATGGCTGCTTTTACTTTCCATGACATTTCCGGGTACCCATTTTAGGATGGATCAACCTGGAGGGCCCAGGTCAGTTTTTAAAATCAATCTCAATGTGGATTTGAACCCATGACCACCAGGTTGGCAGTCGAGCTTTTAGCCACTATACTACTGCCGCTCCTGTCTCATACTATAATAATGTTTTATTTCTGGTCTTACCAGATTCAAGGTTTGTTTTCACACTAAACTGTCATAGCTCATTGGTTACTGCACTGGCTTACTGAGAAATTTGTTTGGATTGAACACACGTACACATGCACACAAACATACACACACTGGTTCACACAGTTTATAAATTACTCAAGACCAGTCCTGATAAGCAGTCACTAGGACTGACACCCTCCTGGCAGGCTAAATATTTGTCTAAAGTAAAAGCATCAACATTGAGCTGACCAGCTCTCTTTTCCTGTGTCTTTCGGCTAGCATGTGTGAGGATCTAGCACCACATCTCTAATGTACGAGGGGCTTTCAAATGAACACCTTGCTGGACTGACAGGCATGAATCACCATACTGGGCCTTCATTCGCCGGTGCATTTCAACAGGTTTCACCCTTCACTGATCAAAAAATGGATTACAGAATATTGCTCCTTTTTTGGTGCATGCCAAAAGTGGGGTGGTCATCTTTAAACTGTCCTTATGACGTCAGCATGTTCATCTGCACTGTGATGTCGTGTGCTTAACACTCTTGATTCCTCAACAACAATATTGACAGGTTACACGACAACGGCATGGTTATTGTAATTTCTATAACAATTTTAAGGTTTTAATTTGAAGCCTCCTTGTAATATG
Organism: Cepaea hortensis; assembly: GCA_963921405.1. Classification (NCBI taxonomy): domain Eukaryota; kingdom Metazoa; phylum Mollusca; class Gastropoda; order Stylommatophora; family Helicidae; genus Cepaea; species Cepaea hortensis. Next base: position 93,654,380 of record OY992880.1, on the reverse strand, counting down.
ATGACATACAAACAGGGTTGCTTTATTAATTGTGTTCCAGTTTCAGATAATGATATTGATGACAGTTTAAGCAGTCTTGCTCTGAGTCAGTATCCAGAGACTACCAATACCATGTTTGAAAATGTATTCAAGCTTCTGACAAACTGTGGGGAAGCTGTGCGCCTCATTCTGGTCAGTCCTGTAGATAAGGTGTTTTCTATCTTGTAAATTATGTAGTCTGAATCTGTTGATGCTGTTTATCTTCGTTTGTTGGGTCCATTAATCTGATGCTGAAAGGCTCGACAGGGACAGAGAAAGTAGAAGGAGAAAAGGCTGTGTGGATTTAATGTGAGTGTAGCATAGGAGCAGCTGGCCGAGTGGCTAGAATGCCGGACTCTCCTTCGGGAGACCCGGGTTCGATCCCTCGATAAGGTGTGGGATTTTTTTCTGTCGGTTGCAAAAAGACAATTCTAACCTGCACAGTTCGCGGCGACTGCACTAGCCAGGCAGCCTTTATTCCTCAGGCTCAAAGACCCCTCTGCCATACACCGCAAGGTACTATATTGGCAGTAAATGACAGTAGCATAACTTGAAGTGTATTTGTTTTTAATTATAGAGAATGGTATTTATGTGGAAAAACCATTCCTTTTTTTAGTTTATTTGTAAATAAACTACATTCACTAATTGGTGCCTGCGCAAAATAGAATGAATAAAATGGTAAGACAAATCACAGGTTTGGAGCTTATGGAGAGAACTAGACAAATACCAGTGGACCAAGAGGTGAGGGTAAGATGGTAGCACTGGATGGACCTTATATTGAGACAACCTGAGAATAATATAACTAGAAAAGCATTAGTCTGCAACCCATAGAACAACAGAAATAGAAGGAGACTTGAAAACTCACGGAAAAGAGAAGTAGAAACAGAAATAACAATATGGATGTGGACAGAGCTGCATGGGATAGCTGAAGATAGGGGGGGGGGGGGGGTGGCCTTGGAGTGAGTTGGTTGAGGACTTATGCCACAAAGGGGGATAGAGGGCAAATTAAGAAGAAGGAAGAATTGTTCACAATGTAGGAGAAAATAGATTCTTTAATGGAGTGCATGACTTTTCAGACCTTGTCGTCTTCTAATGTCCTCATTACTAATTACATCTCAATTATCTCCTCATTATGTCTTCATTACTAATTATATCTCACTCATCTCCTCATTATGTCTTCATTACTAATTATATCTCACGTTTTACTCCCACAACTCTTCTAAGGCATCTCATCGTTGTTTAAAAAAAAACAGTTACAGTAAGCATCCAAGTTTGACATTGGCAGCATAATGTCGGGCAAAAATTGTTCTAATGATATTTGCTTTAGTATATAGACAGATACCTGGAAAAACACAAAGGTTGAAACAGCTGTCTCTCTTGAATTTAATTAAAGAAGAAAGGAACAAATACTATCTCCCAAAATATGTTAATAGAGTCAAAATTGTCTGGGCCACCTCCCTGGGAGATCTTCCAATTCCCAACATTCAAAACAAAACTGCTAGACAAAATGGTCAACAGAGACACACTCCTTACAGTGCTACACCAAAGATGTGCCATTAGACACCTTTTTCATCATCATGTGCCATGCCGATAAGTGTGGGTGGTCATGTGTTATCATCTCATTTGATCACCAGAGTCGTGGATCAGCTCAGTGTTCTTGTCTCAACCATGCCATGTGGCCAAACCATCCAGGTATTTACTTCTCTGCCCTCCCCTTGATCTCTTCCCCTCAATCTTGTCAGTTGTCTCCAAGTTCTCCAGTTTATTTCTTCTCATAATGTGGCCACAAAATTGTGACTGTCTATGTCTGATTTCTCTTATCAGTTTACAGTTTTCATTTGTTTCTTCTAGGACATGGTCATTGGTTTTTCTATCTGTCCATGGTATTCCTCAGAAACCACGTTTCCACTGCCATTAGATGTTTTTCACTTGTCTGTCCTTTGTTCACGTTTCGTATCCACACAAAAGCACGGGTTCTATATAGCACCTCAACACTCTTTTTCTCGTTGCAAATGACATCTTTTTATTGGTCAATAAGTTTTTCATCTTGCAAAAGGCTGTCTTCGCCATGGCGATTCTTGTTCTAATCTCTTCAAGGCATCTCTCATCAGATCTTATGACTGTTCCGAGATAATTGTACCGATTCGCTTGTTTAAGAATATTCCCATTTACATGTATATTACTTTGTGGTATTTCCTTCTTCTTAGTGACGGCCATAATCTGTCTTCTTACAATGTAATTCTAACCCTAGTTGTTCACTGTGTGCAACAATCGCATCTATTAAATTAGACACCTTAACTAGCTTGCAATCTTTAACAATCCAGACATACACATACTATTTAAGACAACACAGGACATATACAGGATATGCTATTTACATTAAGTACCCAGACAGATCCTCTTTTTAGTTCTGTGACTCTCATGTTGAAAACTGCTCCAACATCAAACAGAGACTGTTTCAGTGAGAGGAAGGAATTAGACCTTGTAGAATAAAAACCATGTGATGTAGTGATTTTCAGTGATGTCTTGCCTGTCTGGGAGACACTGAAGAACACTCATTATGATTGCATAGGCATTTGTCTAGTTGGACAGGAAATTAACAACTTGATATTATCCCACTCCTTCAGTATAACAATACAGTTCAGTTCCCTGTCACTGTGACCTCATGAGCAATGAGAAAGTGTATATACTTGCTAAAGCAGTAGCTGCCAAATAGCACAGTGACAGCGCTTGCAGTATGAAAACTGTCCAACAAATACAAGTGAAGTCAACACACAAGTGAAGTCTGGCTGAACAGATAGGCAGATAAAACAACAGTCTGAGCTATTTTTACAGAAATACTCCAACATCCATGCCGTAGCCTGAAAAACCAGTGCAAAATTGTTCAGTCTCGATCAGGGCATGCTAGAAAAAGTGTCATCTCAGCTATATCAATCCTTGACATGCAGACAATCCAGACATTATTCTCACCCTTATGAAACCATCGACCACCTTCTCTTCAAATGTTGTGTACTTACACATGTTAGGGAAAAAGCTACTATAGCTGCCTCCAATAGTTGTAAACTCTCTCAGTGGTTCCCTGGAACAGTTGTAGGGAACCTGCACCTTAAAAAGAATGGCATTAGGCTGCCAAGAATAAAAAAACTCAACAGCACTGGAATCAACAACAGTAGCATGATTTGATATATAGTGCAAGAGGACAGGATTTGTGGAAAGGCATAATATCCCACGTCAGTTAGCAAGACACTTGTTAATGATGATGATGATGATGCTGTATACAAGCTCAGGCTGCCCTCACCCCCATGCTTTATGGCAAGTTTTGATTAGGAAAAGAGACATAATCCACCTAGGCCTCAATCAATCAGGTGCTGTCTCCACAATGAAAGTTGGCAGCAATGGATCTCCAACACTGTCTGTCTCTCGCCCTGACTGTACATTCTGTCAGATTGATGTTCGTCCATCTCTTGATGTTATCTTCCCACTTGTATCGTTATCTACCTCTTGCTTGCTTGCCCTCAACCTTGCCCTCCAGTATGGTTTTTATAAGAGTATTATGTCTTTTAATGTGGGTGAAATATTTCACTTGCCTCTTTTTTATTTATTTTAACAACTCTCTTTTCATTCCCAGTTTTTCTAGAACCTCTGTATTTGATTGGTTTTGTTTCCATGAAATATAACATATTCATCTGTATATACACATCTCCAGGGCCTCTATTCGACTTTCTATTTGCTTGTTCAATGTCCAGGCTACCGCGCCATACAATAGTGTTGAATATATGTAGCATTTAACAATTCTCAATTTTAATGCGCTGTTAATCTCTCTAGATGTTAATACTGATTTCATGCCATTGAAAGCATTTTTGGCCATTCCTATTCTGTTTTCTGTTTCATTTCTGCCATTGTCTGTTATTATATGTCCAAGATAGGAGAAACTTGTTACTTGTTCTAGTATCTCCCCGTTTACTGTGATATTCATTGAACCTTTCCTTTCCACTGCAATACTTATAGATAGATGATGCAATATATGCTGTGAAATTATCTTTTCCTTTGATTTTATAGTGCTGAATGATATATTTACAGGAATTTTTGTCAAGCAAGCGCTATCTTCTGGAGACTCAATTTGAGGAAGGCAACAAAGTCCTTAAGTCCATCCAGAATGTTCACCTTCTAGTACTGGAGACTGTTTCAGATCTGGACTTTGTGTGTATTCCAACAGAGAATACCTTAGAGAATGTGATCACTACAAACCCACTTACCACAGTCATTGATTTCATTGAGGTCAGTAAAATGTTTCTGTTCCCACCAATGCATTATTTGTGGTTTCTTCTTCTTCTTCGTTCATCCGGAGTTTTTTTCGGACGTGATTGCGTTGTGCCTGTTTACAGCAGAGCTGCGTTCTTGCGCCGTTAGGCCGACACATCCGACTTCTGCGGGCATTTGTTGACCGGGTTAACCTTCCCAGGGTATTTGTGGTTTGATACCCTTCACACTTACCAGTCCATGTGGTATGTACTGTGTTATGTTAATGTTGGATTGTACTTCCTACAATCCTAAAAGGAGCGGCTCAAGAGGCTAGAATGCCAGGTTCTCCTTCAGGAGACCCAGGTTTAAACCCTCGGTAATGTGTGGATTTTTTCTGTTGGGGGAAAATAAAACCCTACCCCGCACAGTTCGCGGCGATTGCAATAGCCAGGTTAATTTCTCAGACTCAAGATCCCCCTGTCCTACACCACAAGCTACTGTAGGCAGTAAATGGCAGTTTTGTTTTTGTTGGCATCTGAACATAGCATACTAAATAAATCTGACTGCATTATTTTTTTTAAACAAGGTATACATATTTAGCCCCTGTGAAAGTAATACAGATGTTATTTGTTGTTGTCATTATTCCTTTTCCTCTTCCTCCCACTTTTTAACAGCATTTGATGCTTTCTGGGATTGAAGGCATTAAATATTGTTCTTCTTGTATGATTTGTTTGAATGTGCTAAACTTGTCTTTATCTGGTGTTATATGATCACATTTTTCCAGCATTGAGTACATCTGTTTCATCCGCATATATTGATGGCTGTATATATTTTGACTTTCTGCAGACTATTGTTTTAAAGTAAGTAGAAGATGCTTTTACTTGAGCTCCTTAGGCAGATTAAACAATAAGCTGACCATGCTCCTGTTCACTTTTATCAATCATATGGTATAATAAGTTCTACTTTATATAAAGTGGTCCTGTCCTCTCTTTGGGTGGGGGGGGGGGGGGGCTTTGGACCTTGTGCAAAGGGATGACTGTCATGCCCTTTTCAGAGCCCATTCCCCACTGGTCCAAGCCTGACATCCAGATCACATGCCTGGGGCTCCTAGTTGCTGCCAGTATGCGACAGTGGCCACCTCCCAGACAACAGCTGTGACAGACCGGCTAAACCTGGCAAATTCCCAGTGTAGGATGCCAGTATACTTTCTTGGGTCTTTGCAGCCCTTATTTCCCAAGAAATAAATTCAGATGGTGCCTTGTTTATTTTTTCAGTGAGACCTTGTCTGCACAGCAGTAAGAATGATCAATGTTCTCCTGGGTAAATGTACCTACATCCCAGTAACATATATTTGGTTGGAGTTGTTAGGCACTCCTGCTCCTCAGTGGCATCCTCTTTTAACTGTCCAAATTCTGTCAGGTGTGGAGCTATTACTGCATCAAACTTGAGCCCTGTGTCATACAGCCATTCCATCTGCTGACAATTTTGAGGCCTGTTGAACTCTAGAGGGGGAGTCCCAGGGTGGGTTTTTTTATTGTCCGTGCATAAGCATGTTGTATGTTTCTTTTTGCAGTCAGCCGTATTTTGGGTATTATTATGGCAGACTTTGCAATATGTTTACTCTGCCACATCACCATATCAGGTTGTTGGTTGGATCCCTTGACTGTGTCTGTTATGGGGTGCATAAGCATTGGCAGATTGCTTTATCTGTAAGGCAGGTCTTTCAGTTTGGAAGGGTGGGAGTCCCCATGGGCTGTCTGATACTCTTGTGTGAGGACTATGATCTCATCAAGATGTTCAGTTCTATGCCAGGAATATTTACTTGGGCTTAGACATTCACTGTCTCAGTTGCTTGGCTAGCATCTTTTCTTTAAATCTGGGGGAATATGACTGGTCATATACCCCCAGAACTTGCCATTTGCTAAAGTAGCTTTGCAACCTTGTCTTAAGCTGGGTGACTAACTCTTGTGGTAACTTAATGGCACTGCACAATTTTTGACAGTTTTTGGCAATTGAGGTAAATGTTTTTGGCAATTGAGGTAAATGTATTATATTATATGTTACTTATCTCAATCTTGCAAAAGCTTAAAGTTTGCCTGCTCCTTTTCCAGCCTAAATGTTTCTGACATTCTCTTTAACTTATGCAGGTAGATGTCAATTTGCTCCTCATATTCGTTTTAAGGGTTTAGAGGGAAGCCAATGGATTCCACCAGGAAGTAATGAGAAGACTGAGTCTTTAAATTGGGTTTTAGAAATATTAAAGAGGAGTGGAAAAAGATAAAAGATGGTGTCTGCCTCGCCAACTCTCTGAGTCTCATTTAGTTATGACACTTCCATCCTATCTCCTCTGCTTGTTAGATTTCTTTATTCCTTCTCTCCCCCTTTGATCTCCACTAGTTGAATTTATTATCTGTACTAGGCTAATGTGTCTTCTCTTTTCTGGTTATACCAGTGAAAATCTCTCTCTCTCTCTCTCTCTCTCTCTCTCTCTCTCTCTCTCTCTCTCTCTCTCTCTCTCTCTCTCTCTCTCTCTCTCTCTCTCTCTTCTCTCTCTCTCTCTCTCTCTCTCTCTCTCTCTCTCTCTCTCTCTCTCTCTCTCTCTCTCTCTCTCTCTCTCTCTCTCTCTCTCTCTCTCTCTCTCTCTCTCTCTCTCTCTCTCTCTCTCTCTCTCTCTCTCTCTCTCTCTCTCTCTCTCTCTCTCTCTCTCTCTCTCTCTCTCTCTCTCTCTCTCTCTCTTCTTTCTTTCTTTCTTTCTTTCTTTTCTAATTTTTTTCTGGTGAATTCATGTTGTTTTTTTGTGTGTGTTCTTTATGTTATCTCTTAATTTATTCCCACCTCAATTGTTTCATCGTGTGTTGAGCATATTCATGCAACTCTTAATTTGACAGACCCATCTCATACCTTGTTCATTCAGCTCAATCATCGACCAATTTGATTGAGCCATATTTTTAACCTTCAGTTAAAGCTGAAGCTTAGAGATTCAACTGAATAATAGTAAATTGTACACAGTATTACAAAATTAGGCAATTATCTAAGTACTAGTAATTAGGCGGGTGTTGGTTATACAAACCAAGGATTGAGAGCAGACTTGTTAACACCACACAGTTAAAAAAATTAATTTTTCACTTTAGAATCTGAACGAGTAATGTCTTATTATTTCCTAAGTGAAGGACTACTATTTCATAAGCGATTGTTGAAAAAATTTGAATGAATTTATAATCAGATGAATTCACTAATTAATAGTATCTTAAGTTCATTAGGTGAAATTCAAGACCAGCCAATATGCCATGTGCAGACATTACGAAAAGCAATCTCATCGTGTTGCATGTATGAGGGAAGATACAATACAGAGTTCCTTCTATCTTTTCAGTTGAATAAAGATTTAGAATGACAGACCAAAGAAAATACTGCTGTCAAAGGGGTTTGAGAGTACTTCAATACTAGAACCAAATAGTCTATTAATTTATATAGTAAAGAAACAGTATTCCCACTCCCAAGCAGACAGTATAATAAAGGAATCGCGACCCAAGAACTTTAGCCTAAAGAGGTGATTAGAGGGAGGAGAATATGGTTGCTGTGTAACAGTAATGGAGTACTGGGGTATCATTAGGATCTAGTGGGAAACAGATACAGCACGATTGAGCATTGAGACTGAAAGCTGGGGGAGATGCTCAATCGTGACGTATTGGGTTGGCAAGGGCAGTTAACATCACACCCTTGAGAGGTAAAGAAGCAAGTTGTCATCATGAAGCAATAAACTATTTTAACTTAACCTCTGGCTTGTTAATCTCTGTACACACTGTTACAGGATTAATTATGGAGCATGTGACCAGGATCTGAACCTGATATAATCGCCGGAGAAAAACAAAAACAATGCGAAGTCAAGCCGAATAACATCGCGTTAGAGACCAATTAGTGAACGTGAGAACAGGCGCACCAAAAGATGGCCAGTAAATTTGTAAATCGTAGTTATCTGTGAATACAGAGGCCAAAAGCTCACCCAGGAGTGGTCCTCTGTAAGTCTTTTTCAAGACTTAAGATAACAAATAAAGTAGCGCCAAGAGCCTTGATATAACCGTCACTTTGCAGAGTCCGCAATTCAAGAAGTTTATTATAGCCGCCGTGCTGCAAGTTGATTGTCAGCAACAGGCTTAACATGGACGGTGCCTGAATTGTTGCGTTTCAAGAGCCATTACAGCCGCTGTGAGGGGACGAACCGGAATGATCATGTCCTGAGAGTTTGGGCAAACCAGCAATTCAGCCAGAACATTTTGTCGGTCAGAACAAGAACTCAAGAATTCTGTAGAGGAGCAATTCAGTCAGAACATTTTGTCGGGACAGCATGAAAGCCTCCTCGTTTCTTTCGTTGATCGGGCCATAGATTGTTGAAACAGTCAAATATCACTGGGCCTCGGCTGATCCTGATATTTTTTTGGGCCTCGTTATTACTAAGACCCTATCAAATCGTCGAAGATGTACCCCACCCGGGGTGAACGCAAAGACTAATATCAGATGTGACCCGACCAGGGGTTGAAGATTATCCAGGCATCCCATGAGAAGTGACCTGAGGGGAAGAGATAGGCTACCTAAATTCCACTACCTAAATTCCGCGACTGATGGTCAGCTGATGCAGGCACCTGGTGTTCGAACTTAATTTGACGGCGAGGGTAAATTTCTGTATTTAGTTTTACAAAACAAGTGAATTGTGCTCTTTAAAAAATTAAGAAATTGCAAATGTGTGATACTTGGACCCAGAAAATAACTGCGCATTGCTATATAATAAGTGAGTGCATTACTTAAATTTAGAAGTAAATTTGTGTCTATAATAAGTAAGTGTATTCTTTAAATTTAGAGGTTGAAATTGTGTGTTTCTTTGCTTGCCTTGTTTCAGTATTATTTCAGCATGGCGGAACAGGACACCTTAGCACAGGTTTAGCTCTGTTTAGGAATATTTTAGCAGAGCAGATTCATCACGACACAAGTGAGAATTATTTCGGCTGAGATAGCATAAAGAGTAAAAATGTACTTGAACAGAGACTTAGGACACGTGACTGCATGGTTAGGAGAATTAAAGGTGGCAGTCAGCGAGGTAGAATGCTTTGTACACTGGTTACAGAGCAATGTAAGAGGTAATGAGATAAAAGGGAACAACAGAGTAAGAGGGAATAACAAGAGACAGCCAGTGCTTAATGAAGACAGAAGACGATATGGGTCTATGTGTGCGGCTGGTTATGACGAACCAAGTACAAATGCTTATAGGGTAAGAGACAGTAAGAAGAACAGACATAATAGTGAAAGGTCAGACTGGTATAGTACTGGGCGTGAGAGAAACCTTGCAAAGAAATCGTGGGACTGGCCCTCTCACAGTGCAACCGCCAGAAAAAGACGTAACGACTGGTTTGAAAAGAGACAGAGACAGTATTTGAAGTCAGGGTCAAAGAACAAAGTAGAAAACGTAAGTGAAAATTCAACTATTCCCAAGGTGATTGCAAATATGACTGTTAAACAGGAAAAGAAGACGACGGTGTTAGTAAGGAAAATAAACCGAGAGACACAGACGCAGACAAATAATACAGTAGAAAGTAGTACGCAGACTCAGGTACAACCAGTCAGCAAAGTAACAAAGGGAACTCAAACTGACTTAATAGAGAATCAGTCAAAACCAAATCAATTGACTAAGAGAGACAAGGGTGAATTTAGGAAAGATGGACAGACGAGGACCAAGAACGAAAGAAAGATAAAGAGGAGAAGTATTGAAGAAAGAAATAGTATGGTTGTAAATAGAGGTAGTGCCATGTCAAGTTCTTCAGCTATAGACAGGAAACTAATTCCCAAATGGTGTAGGAATATTAGCTGCCAGAGTTCAAGTTACGGAGAAGATATTCCTACAGCCGAATATTATAGTGATGCTGAAACGGATATTATTACTGAGGATTCAGAGAATGAGAGTGTTGCACTACGAGCAGATCCTGAATCGAGGCGTGATGTTCCCTCATACGGAGTAGTTGCTGGTGGACAGACGGACAGAGTTGTAGTTAGTGACTATATTGGGAAGGCTAAGGGACGAAGACCGAGAAAGAGAAAGAAAGCCAGACGTTTTAAAGATGACTATGGGAATAGGGCCGACGTGTTTGCAGTAAACTATAATGAGTCTGATGAAGGAACTATTATTAGTGTGTCATCTGAGGACGAGATGGGAAGGTATAAACGTTACGTAAGGTATACAGGAAACGGCGAACAGACTGATGCAAATAAAGGAAATAGAAATAACTCATTTAAGAAAAAGAATAGTGGTAGACAGATAGCGGGAATTTACTCAACGACAGAAAGTGACTTAAGTAAAATAGAAGACCTTATAACCTTAAGACCTGAGTACTTTAACAGGTTGACAACAGATAGTGAGGATGACATTATAAGTGAAAGACAGGTTAGGGTATTGAAAGACAGTGAAGTGTTTAATTTGGACACACTATATAACGGTTAAAATTCCTTGGGTGAAGAAGAAAAATGAAATAGTTTTGGGCTTATGAGAAGAACTCCGGTTTGAGAGTATAGGTATATGAGCTGTCCAAAATAGACAGATGAATTTTTGGGGTAGCATGGTACAGGGTAGGTGATAGTGATGTTGAGGTTAAGGAAGTACGGCAAATGATATTCCACGTGGATTACGTAATACAGGATATCATATCTTCTGTTTGGTTAAAATGTAGGGAGAGTACATTAAATAAAATAGGGTGGATTCAGCACTTAGTAGAGAGAATTAGTAGAGGGTGAGAAATAAATTAAGTATGAATGTTCGTATTAGAAGTAGTTTGACTCAGAGCTATGACGTGATGGTCCGAGATAGTTTTGCTTGTTGGTTGGAGAAGAAAGAATAGTATTGTTGACAGGTGAACCGAGAGTGTCTGGTGAGGAGATATGGACCGAGGTGGTACTGAGCGTCCTGTGTGTAAAGTAGCCAGTTGAACACGAGAATATTAAAAGTAATAGACTGTAGAAGTGGATGCTTGAAAAATACGAGTTACGTAGTGCTTGTGGAGAAAGAAAAAAGTTGTTGTGTCTGGAGAAGTATAGAATAATAGTTACGAGATTTGTGACATGTTGGAATGAAGTTTGTTTTGAAGAGACAGTAGATAGTGCTGTGAAAGCAATATAAGTTGCGAGATGTCATATATAGGGTTTGACCTTCGTATAGGGGTAGAGATATAAGAAAGCAGTGAATTGAGAAAGTCCTCTGGATTAATTCGTCTGGTTATGCGTTGTTCATACGTGAATATAACTGTAGTCAGACAGGTGTTCAGCGTGATGAAGGAAGTAGGAGAGAGGTATGATGAAGTCGCCTAAGTGAAATACGTACGTAGATAGAATGTAAGAGTGGCGTTAATATGTCTTGTGTCAATGTGTGTAGAGGAGATCAATACGTGTAGATATGTGGTGAATGATTGCTGGAATGTTGAGGTGGCGTCTAAAGTATTTTGTTGTAGTAATAGTATGGAGACGTTAGGTTGTCGCGATGCGAGAGTAGGCGTGAGATGAGAGCGAGGCTGTGTGTCATTGTCCTTGTGAATACGAGAAGAGCGGTTGATAAGTGACGTTGATAAATCGTGGTGGAACATAGAGCATGCGAAAATCGAGAGATAGAAAGAAAATTGTAATGTCTTTTCGTAGAATATCTGAACTTGGAAGGAAATTATGGAAGTTATATGCGGAATTAACATTATGAATGTTTAGTATTCTTGACAGGAAAATGGCGAAGCAAGAGTGCCTAAGACTGAGAAACGAGGAAAGTGAGGTCCGTGGTCAGTTGTAAGTGGCGTGGCTTGCAGTTCTGAAAGAGTCCCGAGAAATAATAAGAAGAATGAAAGATGCGGAGGTAAACATGGTTAGTTAAATGAATGTTGGAGAACGTGTTCCGAGGAGGGTGACCGGTTTGATTGTCGTCACGATGTAAGAGTGCTAGGAGAGACTTGGGGATAGCTATAGTAGTGCTGGTGAGACGTTGAAAGTATTGAAGCAGGAGGATGAAATATTAATTGCGTCGGGTAGACGAGAAAGTTGGAAGTGGAATTGGTGGTTTTGGTGAGAGGTCTATAATAAATAGACAAGTTCTTTTGATGGGAGTAGCATGGTGGAGATACTGTAGTTAACAGTAATGATTAAGAAGTGGTAGTGATGTTTTGTATAAAGTCAAGGGAAACAATAGCTGTGCCGAGCCACAGGTTATTAATAAGTGGATGATGGTTAGTACATTGAGTTGACATTGGAATAGTCGCCACATTAGGAAGGGATAAAAGGAGTTGACCTGTAGTTTACAGTGATTGAATTCCAAATAATGTGATGTGTAAGGAGTTAGTTTTGTAAAATATTGTGAGGGGAGATAATCAATGGTTGACTTCCAGAAAATGGAACGGTCAGTTGTGGAGTGGTGATTGTGGTTGAGGAGAACAAATATTGTTCTAAATTAAAGAAGTTAGTCTGTGGTTAACAGATATACATACGTAGCAGTGAGGTGTTTTGTTTTCTCGGTTATGGGAGGCCAAGATTGATGGGCCACCGTGTGTAGTAATTTGAAGGGAGTTGTATTTTTTTGAAAACCTTCTCTGTAGAGAGAAGACAATTGTTTTATCTTGTTTTATGGACTCTAGTTTTGATGCCTCATATATAATATGTTTTTTTTGTTGCTCGATTTGGTCCTGTAAAATGATTGTTATTTTAGAATAGGATTATTGTGTTTGTAGACTTTTGTGTGTAAACTACTGGTCCGTAAAAGAGACCAGTAGTAGTAGGTAAAAATAGAATAGGATGTATGTTGTATCATCATCACCATCATCATCACCATCATCATCATACCTTTAGTTGAGTTGCGGGGAAACATAAATGATTGTTACAAAAATTTGGGGGGGTATGATATTCTGTTGTGATTTTATTTCGCTGTTTTGTATGTTAAATAGTAGTTAGTTAAGTTATGTTTAAGTTACAGGGTTTTGTCTAGAATAAAGACAATACATGGGCTTTATTTTAGTCCTTCGTTCAGAAAATAGTAATAAACTACTGGGGACTAGAAGAGAGACATTTATTTGGGATCCTTCGTTCAGAAAATAGTAATAAACTACTGGGGACTAGAAGAGAGACATTTATTTGGGATCCTTCGTTTAGAAAATAGTAATAAACTACTGGGGACTAGAAGAGAGACATTTATTTGGGATCCTTCGTTCAGAAAAGAGTTAATAAAACTACTGAGAGCTAATAAAGAGACACATTCTCTTTGTGTAGAATAAGTTCATGGGTATTTTGTTGCTGTGATAATCAGCGTAGAGAGGTTAATATGGTTATGAAGTGTTGGAAACAGGGGACGAGCTTACTACACAAGTAAAGTGGTTAGGGGGAAGTTTAGAGTTACACTAAAGTCAGCATTGATTTAGAAGCCATATGGGGGAAGAAAAGATTAATATAGCAGTGGGGTTAATGAGGAGAAAGTTTTAAACATGGGTTACATGGGGTCAGAAGAACCATGATATACACGAGAATGCTGGGTTATAGAAGAATAAGAAAATTACCCCAGAGAGTAAACATGAATTGGATCCATGTTTAACTAGACACTGTGGATAACAGTACAAGAATAAAGGGGTGTAAGGGTGTAGTCGAGACATAATGACATGGGGTGTTTGAGAGTCCGTAATATATGGGCTGGGATAAAGTTATGGTTGCTATTAGTAACGGCATGAAGGGAGATTTGAGTAGTTGTGCCCATAATAAATGGACAGTAAGGGGGCAAGAGAGGTATATTATGTGAAGTGATCTGTATTGGAACAGGTCTTGATTTTTAGTTGTGTCCTCGGGACGTGTTTTGTGGTTGACATTACAATGAGAGCTTGAAGTAAGGTTCAGAGACATAAAAGTAGTAGTGTCTGTAATATATAGACAATTGGATGTGAATAATGGTTTTGATGCTGTAGATAGCAGCGTAAACGTTTACCATAATGAGTGGTAAAGGTGTGTGATTTAGGTGAGTGTGGTTTTAGACTTTATTACATAAAGTCTCAAATGACATAGGAGGGTAAAGGAGTATGGTTTGGTAAAGGGGGTGTGTGATTTTTGTGATTTTTAGCTGAGTGTGGTCTTTGTGTGGAAGAGTTCTACTGCTTCTTTTTAATACCGGTGGCCACCGATTCTTTATCTTTCTATCGTGTGAAAGTGATTTCAAGTTAGTCGAAAGTGGAGAATGGTATCAGAGTTTGAAATAGTAAGCGGAATGCTTATGAAGTGGAAAAGTAATATTTAAGAAGTTGTGTTATAATGTATTTTATAAAGTTGATATTGAATTGTTATTAAAGATATGTAAATATGTTATGGTTGTTTGAAGAGCCAGAAACGAAGAAGAAGTGGGTTGATATATATATATATAGCAGGGGAAGAGTTAAAGAAATAGAGTATTTACTTGAGATGATTTAGGGAAGATTAGAGGAAAAAGAGGGAATAGAGTAAGGGGATTAGGAGTAAAGATTTTTCCTTTATAAGGAAAATTCTTTAATAAACATGGGGAGGTGTAACAGTAATGGAGTACTGGGGTATCATTAGGATCTAGTGGGAAACAGATACAGCACGATTGAGCATTGAGACTGAAAGCTGGGGGAGATGCTCAATCGTGACGTATTGGGTTGGCAAGGGCAGTTAACATCACACCCTTGAGAGGTAAAGAAGCAAGTTGTCATCATGAAGCAATAAACTATTTTAACTTAACCTCTGGCTTGTTAATCTCTGTACACACTGTTACAGCTGCATGACATATAATTCCTTGTTTAATTATTTAGTTTATTTCAGTGAATGTTTATCTACATTCACAAACACTTATTTTGTTTATTTATTATATTATGAAAAATATGTCACCAAACATTGGTGTTAAATGTTCACTAATACAATCTTATTGCATTATAATTAAATTAATGGTGGAGCATGTTCCTGCCTAAAATATTTAATGATGAAATTATTCTTAATCATTGGACAGTAATGGAGCCGGTCTCCGTGGCGATGGCTCTGTGAATGCGATTCATAATGCCACTTACACTCGTTCGAAACAGCAGCGACCGATTTGGCAGCAGACCGTGTCGCGCTGGTTTTAACGTGCTAGTATGGGAGCCAGTTCAGAAAGCAATGGCAAACTACTGAATGTAAAAACTTGTCAAGGCATCAACAACGGCCATTAAATGCAGGTGTTGACTGCAATGTCCTGTAAGAAATATGCAACGTTAAAAAAAAAATGGAGTTGCTGATGAATGTTTTGTTTCAGTGGACTTAGACTGTCCACTAATATGTTGCCAGTTTCTGGCTCTGCTTGCTTAGCCCACACACACATGCATACACACACTGGTCCACACAGTTCAAAAATTACTCGAGGCCATTTAAGCACTAGCTAGATAAGCAGGCACTAGCACTGAAACTCTTGTGATTGGTTAAATATTTGTCAAACTTTTTTATGAATAGAAGGACAAATTAGTTTGTTATATGGTGCCAAAACTATGCATTGCTGCAAGCTCATGCCAAAGAAAAAGTGGAAGCTCATGGAATTTCCTGTTAGTGCAGCTCTCCTGTGTCAGTCATACTTTTAATGGATAATCTGTTTAGGAATTTTGAAAAGTGCTGGTTATAGTTGTAATACAACTCACAGAAGAGGATGCGCCGTGCCAACTCGTGAAATATAAGATGAGACAAACAGTGATCTTGGTCATTTAATTAGAATAGAGAATATTGTGATGACTGAAAAGATCAGCACTATAAAAGGCTGTGCAGGAGGAGAGAAATGATGCTTGAGAGTATAAGGCGATCACATGGTGGAATATCATCAGTAGAATTGATCCAGAAAAAAAGGACTGAGATTTGTGGCGAGACATGAATGCCTTTACCACTTTGCAAATACACATGATCATTTTTATAAGCTTATATGTTCAGTTAGGTATTGTTTGCAAAACAATAAACTATACATTCATTTACTGTTGGTCTGTTTTCAGAATGTCACATCCAAGTTACCACCAGGCAGTGATATTGACCTACTCATGATTGGTAAGACGGGACATGGCAAAAGCTCTACAGGGAACTCAATCTTGGGACAGAACAAATTTGTCTCTTCAGCAGATGGAGAATCTGTAACCAGCCACAGTGGAGTTGGCTGGGCTGAGATTGATGGCCGCATCATCAAAGTTGTGGACACCCCAGGAGTGTGTGACACGAATGTTGATGGTGATGCCTCATCCATTGATCTTGCCATCAAGTCTATCAGTGAAGCAATAGCCAGTTGTCCTGAGGGATTTCATGCTTTGCTTCTTATAATTCGCTTTGGGACCCGCATGACAAGTGAGGAAAAAAAAGCAATTGGTCTCTTGAAATGCATCCTAGGGGAAGATATTGTTAGATCCCATTGTATTTGTGTCATTACTCATGGTGATAACTTTGAAACGGAAATGATGGCAAGCAAAACCACCTTTGAGGAGTGGTGCAAAAATCGCAGTGGATATTTGAAAGATCTGTTTGAGGAATGTGGCTACAGATGTGTACTCTTCAACAATAAGGCCACAGATCCAAAGGTAAAGAAGTCTCAACTGATCAAGCTTGTGTCAAAGGTGGATAGTTTAAAAGACAGTGGCACCCGTTACACTAATTCCCTCTTTGAGTTTGCCCAGAGAGAACGCCAGAGAATCATCTCTGAAGAAATGGTACCCCAGGTGAATGAAGAAATGATGAGGGATATTCAGCTGGTCCTTGAGCATCTGAATGGTATGGTTAACAATACCAGTGAAGCCAGCAGATACAGCGATGAGTTATCAAAACTGAAGGAGCGGGTTGACAATCTGAACAACAGGGTCACAGAAACGGAGAATGGGCAGCTCGGTTGTCTTGTTGATACTATTTTTGCACTAGCTGCAACAATACATTCAAAGATGGATGAGATTGCTGATCGTCCCAAACCAGACAGCCCAGATGAATCTGTAGGTGCCTCACTAACAGAAACAACACTGAAGAAAGGGGAACATTCTTCTCAAAGCCAGGATTTAGTGGTATTCAGAGATGAAATCCAGAAGTACCATGATGATGAAATGATGCCTAAGCAGAGCTTGGTTACAGAGAAAGTGACTGAACAACTGAAGTCTGAGGTTGAAAAAGAAAAGCAATGCTTCCCTGGAAGTTCAGTTGTCATGTTGTCAAATGGAAAATC
Organism: Cepaea hortensis; assembly: GCA_963921405.1. NCBI lineage: Eukaryota > Metazoa > Mollusca > Gastropoda > Stylommatophora > Helicidae > Cepaea > Cepaea hortensis. The sequence continues at coordinate 93,636,913 of OY992880.1, read as the reverse complement.
TGCCACTCTGGAAGAGTTGCGTGTCGGGGATCAAGTCCTGGTCAGAGATCACAAGGGTGATCTGAGTTTTGACACTGTTTACATGTTTGGACATCAAGAAAAGAATGTCTCCAGTGAATTTCTAGCCCTGAAGACTGCCTCACAGACAGTCTATGTCACGGCTGGACATTATGTCTACTGTGTTAAAGATGGGACAGAACTGTGTGTGTCTGCTGAGAATGTCCATGTGGGAGACTGCTTGAAGGTGGCTACAGGTGATGGTTTAGTGCTTCAGCCAGTGCAGGCTGTCACTTATGAGAGAAAGCCAGGCCTGTTTGCTCCATTCACCAACAGTGGCAACATTATAATTGATGGAGTGCTGATGTCATGTTACATTGATGTTTTGCCAGCTAGGATGTGTCATACTTTGTTGTGGCCAGTTCGACAGCTGTACAGTGCTTCCCCAAGCATGCTGTCCTATATAAATGCATCATCCACACAGCACCCTGTCCCTCGCTGGGCTAAAGCTTTAATGAAGCTGATGTGAGAAATTAAGGTCAGAAGTTTCATCAATTTTTTAACATGATTTTCTCAATAAAGTGGGACTTTACAGTTACTGGTGTTACTTCATTTTTGGAAATGAGGTAATATTTGATCTTCAATGTACCATGTTGTTTATTGTTGCGTATGTTCTTGGCAATTCATACTTTAAGGCCAGTTATTTCAAGTGTGTTTCCAATTCTCACAAGAACCATTTAGACTAACTAAATAGAAAACTTGTAAAGTCAAATAAAACTGTTATGTTTGTTTTGAAAACTTGAAGTATCACAGTCTTCATTTGTAGCATCCATACTGAGCTAGGTTTGTCAGATCTCTGTGTATCAATAACCCCATGGTAGCCAGTATACTGAGATAGATTTGTCATATCTCTGTGTGTGTCAATAACCCTTTGGTAGCCAGTCTACTGAGATAGGGTTGTCAGATCTCCATGTGTGTCAACCCCATGGTAGCCAGTCTACTGAGATAGGTTTGTCAGATATGTGTGTGTGTGTCGGTTACCCCATGGTAGCCAGTCTACTGAGCTAGATTTGTCACATCTCTGTGTGTGTCAATAACCCCATGGTAGCCAGTCTACTGAGCTAGATTTGTCACATCTCTGTGTGTGTCAATAACCCCATGGTAGCCAGTCTACTGAGGTAGGTTTGTCACATCTTTGTGTGTGTCAATAACCCCATGGTAGCCAGTCTACTGAGCTAGGTTTGTCAAATCTCTGTGTGTGTCAATAACCCCATGGTAGCCAGTCTACTGAGGTAGGTTTGTCACATCTCTGTGTGTGTCAATAGCCCCATGGTAGCCAGTCTACTGAGGTAGGTTTGTCATATCTCTGTGTGTGTCAATAGCTCCATGGTAGCCAGTCTACTGAGGTAGGTTTGTCACATCTCTGTGTGTGTCAATAGCCCCATGGTAGCCAGTCTACTGAGGTAGGTTTGTCACATCTCTGTGTGTGTCAATAACCCCATGGTAGCCAGTCTACTGAGGTAGGTTTGTCACATCTCTGTGTGTGTCAATAGCCCCATGGTAGCCAGTCTACTGAGGTAGGTTTGTCACATCTCTGTGTGTGTCAATAACCCCATGGTAGCCAGTCTACTGAGGTAGGTTTGTCACATCTCTGTGTGTGTCAATAGCCCCATGGTAGCCAGTCTACTGAGGTAGGTTTGCCACATCTCTGTGTGTGTCAATAGCCCCATGGTAGCCAGTCTACTGAGGTAGGTTTGTCACATCTCTGTGTGTGTCAATAACCCCATGGTAGCCAGTCTACTGAGGTAGGTTTGTCACATCTCTGTGTGTGTCAATAGCCCCATGGTAGCCAGTCACCTTCTACACTTTGCCCAGCTCACAGAAATGAATGTAAACAAACATGACATAAACCAGCTTGATACAGCTACAGACGGGGGCTGATAACTATTTGTGGCTTATAAAGAGGGTTCAGTTAATCAAAGTAGCACAAGACTAAAGAAACAGAAAACTTTATAACCAATACATCTGATAAAGACAATAATTCATAAGAAAACACATATATGAATCAAATGACAGAATTTGGGAACACCTCTCACCTAGTACATTTGTGTTATGTAAGAGACAACATGGTTAAGTGGCCAGGATATGGACTTTTATAAAGTGGGAAATAATTAACGTATTCAAAATGTTATCTTTTTTCCCAAATTGTATTATTTGTTTGTATCTTTATTTATTTTATTTTTGGGTGATTATTATAACATTATATCTTTTTGTGCCATGTGCAAATACAGTTCTTGCCTCACATGTAATGTTATTTGCTTGAAATGTTTTAGTCTGTAGGTAAAGTTGCTATTTGAGATATTTGTTCATGCTAAATAATTGTTTCAGAAATATATACTTGAGATGTGCAGTAAAAATGGTGTTCATGTTCAGTACTTCCTTTATCTTTGGGAGTGATATTTTGTTATTTGCTCGCTCATTTTGAACTCAAGTGTAGTCCGTACACACTACTTCTAGTAGTAGCTGGACTGAATTTTGTGTGTGAATTAGCTTTCCCTATTAAGTGTCCCTCGCCTTCAGGCGAACCCACTCCGACTTCAGAGATACTTGCAATTTACATCCCCAAGTCAAGGACTAGAGGACAAAATCTTAGTACAACTGTTTAAAAACATGCATTCTTATCCATTCGGCCATGCTGACCTCCATAGTCCCATATGATAAAGTCGATCTTTGGTGATAACCTTTGGCAGTGATTATTTTGTTTGATTGAATAGTTCTGATCAGTTGTCAAAGTAATGATTTTGTTGGTGCAAACACTTACAGATTCACTTTATTTTCTATTATCTTTTAACTGACACACCTGTGTTCCTGACATTGATAATTTTCTATTTTTAAATCAACATATTGTTTTCTTATTTCCTTGTAAAACACTAGTAATAAGGAAAGCTAATCCACATACAAAAATCAGTCCTGTGCACTAGAAGTAGTATCATGTGTATAGACTACGCTTGAGTTCAAAGCAAGTGGGGACACACATCTACTGTGTCCTTTATTCTTGGTAAATTAGTATTGTTGTTTCACCAATTGCAGTGTTCTTTATTCTCGGAATTTTAGTACTGGTGTGTCAGAATCTGTAGTATTCTTTATTCTTGGTAAATTAATATTGTTGTTTCACCAGCTGCTGTGTGTTCTTTATTCTTTGTAAATTAGAATTGTTGTTTCACCAGCTGCAGTGTTCTTTATTCTTGGTAAATTAGTATTGTTTCATCAGCTGCAGTGTTCTTTATTCTTGGTAAATAGTATTGTTGTTTCACCAGCTGCAGTGTTCTTTATTCTTGATAAATAGGATTGTTGTTTCACCAGCTGGAGTGTTCTTTATTCTTGGTAAAGAGTATTGTTGCTTCACCAGATATTATGTCCATTTTTCTAGGAACCTTAGTACTGGTGTGTCAGCAATTGCTGTGTCCCCTATTCTCGGTACCTTAGCAATGTTGTTTCTCCAGCTGCTGTGCCCTGTATTCTCAGTACTTAGCATTGATGTTTTACTGGCTACTGCGTCCTTTATACTTGGTACCTTATTATTGCTGTTTCACACTGCTGTTTCACACTGCTGTTTCCTTTATTTGTTCTAACTTAGCATGGTTATTTCATGAGTTCTGGTATTAAATAGCTGTGTTTGTGTGTGTTGATGGGGGGTATTTTGTAAGTTAGAAATGTTTTGTCACATGACCTCCATTGTAGTTGAAGGTTATTGAAATATGCATTGATGTTTCCCCATAAATACTTTATTACTGTCATACTGTGATAACACAGTGTAGGATGAAACTATTTGTGGTGATGATGTGACTGATAAGATGATGAGACTGATAGATGTCGTGATGTGAATAGAGGATGATGGGTACTTATGTTGATAAACATCTGCAGTTTACACTGTGAGAGGAAAAAGGTTGGTCATAAAATGTGAAGCCTGGTGTTGTTCAATCTAGGCTCCAAACCCCCAGATGACAAAATCACTTTTAACACCCACTTTGTTCTCAGGCAGGAAGTAACAAGTAGTGAGTAAAGGAGCTGGCTACTCCAGCTCATGATACTATGACTTACTGTATGTTTAGTCCTTAGCATTCATTTCTCGCTGTTACATGTTTCTGCATCTGATGGGCTTTTATTGTTAATGATAAAAACTGTATGAAAGGGTGAGTTCCATTGCTAGTAACTATAGAAGATAGAGATGTCATTGATGACCATCTTTTATAGTTTTCAGGCTATTACTTCATTGATCCTGATTCCTGGAAGGTTTTCACGACACTGAACAAATCATTGCAATTTATGGAAATAAGATATTTTCTGTAAATACAAATCATACATGTTTTGAAGACAGCTTATTATCTTTCATTTCAGTTGTCTTTTCAAGGTGATAAGATATTTATAATGTGTATAAACTAGCTGATAAATCCTTGACAAGTATAGCATATAATAATTATATATTACTTATGATATATTATTTGATAGATAAAGTTAGCTGCAGAGCTGCAGTAGCAAAGTGGCCAGACGTTCACCTGTCATACTGGTGATCTTGGGTTTGGCTTCCAGGTCAACACAGCTTATAATGGGTACCAAGACATGTCTTGGGAAATAAAGGAGGCCTGTGTGTTACTGACCACATCAGCCACTGAGTGCCGTTTGGTCTATACAAATGTGGTTCTATCTCCCACATGTCAAGTGCACCTTAGATGTGTGAAAGGAACCTTTAACTTTACATTTGTTTTAAAAAATTAGCTGCTTTGAAATGCACATTTCATAACTATTAACATATCAGCGTGACATTTTGGAGCCAAAGTGAATTTGTTTACTCCATTATTCTTGAAAACTGCTAAAAAGGCTTTAAAAGGTACAATGATCGGCTTCATTGCACCAGGTTTTATCCTATATGGCCCGGTCTTACAAAGCACGAACTTCATAGCTCTGGTGACGGCCCCTGGGAGTCTCCAAGAGAGAAAATTGCACTCATTAATTGAACGACATGGCCTGGGATTGAACCTACAGCCTTTGGAGTGTGAGGCAGGCGGCGTAACCACTTTGCCACGGGGACTGCCTGTGAAAACTACCGCACTTGTGTACTCTTTCTCTGAAACAACATATTTACCTGATAGGGTCTAACAAAGAAACAGAACAGGAATCTGGTTCAAGAAGGCAGGCAAGAATATGACAGAATCTAGTGGAATGTTTATGGTTTCAAGTTTGGATGTTGTACTTTTGAAGGTTTACAACAAATCTTCACCGTATAACTTCATATGTTTAAAATTGTGGGTAAATGGCCTACTAAGATATTCTAACGCTGTTAACTGACGAGTAGTATAGACCTGTATTTGAAGCAACTGGATATTGCAATTGGGATAGATGATTGTAGACAGAGAGCAGTCTTTTTTTTTTTTCCATCTGCCATTTATTATTGTGCCATTTCTGGTGACATGTTCCCCGTTAATTGTTTGTATCCTTTTACTTCTTGTCAATTCACGTTTGAACATGTGAATTGTTAAATTTGTTTCCCTTTATGCTTATGCCATATGCATGTCCATTTTTATCTTCCGTTTCATTGACCTGCATTGTTTACCTTTTCTGGCTAGTTCTGTCATTTAACCACCAGATATGGAAGGATCTAGTGGAATGTTTATAGTTTCAAGTTCGGATCTTGTGCTTTTGAAAGGGTTGCAGTGTTTCTTCACCACAAAACTTCATGTGTTAAAATGTTTGGTGAATAGACTTATCAGATATACTAATGTTGATTGGCGTGATGTAATATCCTAATGTTGAACATTCTGGTGTAATATCCTCATGTTGAACAGCCTGATGTAATATCCTAATGTTGAGCAGCCTGATGTAATATCTGATGTAATATCCTAATGTTGAACATTCTGATGTAATATCTGATGTAATATCCTAATGTTGAACATTCTGATGTAATATCCTCATGTTGAACAGCCTGATGTAATATCCTAGTGTTGAACATTCTAATGTAATATCCTATGTTGAACAGCCTGTTGTAATATCTAATGTACTATCCTAATGTTGAACATTCTGATGTAATATCCTATGTTGAACGGTCTGATGTAATATCTGATGTACTATCCTAATGTTGAACATTCTGATGTAATATCCTATGTTGAACAGCCTGATGTAATATCTGATGTACTATCCTAATGTTGAGCATTCTGATGTAATATCCTATATTGAACAGCCTGATGTAATATCTGATGTACTATCCTAATGTTGAACATTCTGATGTAATATCCTATGTTGAACAGCCTGATGTAATATCTGATCAGTTATCAGTTGGGGTATCTTCATTGCACTCCGGACAGGTCCATAGGTGCTCAGATCCTCCCCCCAGCATATGCATCAGCGTCCAGTGGCTAATAGTGCCAGTTCTGTGTTGGTTGATGAGGCACCTCGTTTTTCCGATGTACCTCTCGCGTCTGGCCGTGCCTATTTTTACACCCAAGTCTTTCATCCTAGACAGCGATGTGGATTCACTGACGTCAAAGTCCTCTGTTCTCGCCATATCTTTAAGGACGTTAATAACATCGGTACGATCCATGGGCTGGCCATCTACAGGGGGTGCAGAGCCAGTCAGTTTAACAGCTCGTTCATTTCCCTTGATTCCCGCATGTCCCGGGATGAAGATGAAGGTGGCTTTATGGACAACAGACTTCCGCAGCGACTCAGTCCACTGTCTACGCACAGATCCAGCTTCGACCTTCTGAATCATGCTCATTGAGTCACTTAGTACACACATGTTGGTATAATGCTGTGATTCCAGCCATATGAAAGCCTGTGTAACTGCCATCACCTCCATTGTCATGCTGCTCGTGGTCATAGAGTGGGCACCACTGGATTCTTGAACGGTTCGGCCCGCTGAACGGGCTGTAAATGCCCACGCACTTCTCTGCTGCTTTACAACAGATCCCTCTGTATAGATGAGCACTTCAGGGCTATCTGAGTGTTCATAGATGAGCGCGTTGACCTCTGCATTGACAGCGGCAGGGTTCTGCTCTCTGCATCGTCTGTCGAGTGTGATGATGCAGGATAAAGTGCACTTAAAAGCTGGAGGCACCGGCACCCATTCCTTGTCGGGGTTGATACTGGTAAGACTGCAGACCTGTCTGACGACATCTTCCGCCCGACCCATCCATGATTTGCCTCTCTTTAGCCTGTCACCCTTTTCTCTGAATATAGCATCATGCAGAGGGTGCTGCTCATCTGCACTTATTTTTAAGTATGCAAGAGCTCTCCAGATCTTGATCCTGTGTTCCATTGTTGGGAAGTCAAGGAGGTGTCTCATTGCTGCACAGCTGGTGTCTCTTGTGTAGCCCAAAATGATGCGCATGGCTTCGTTCTGTACTTTTTCAAGTCTTCCAATCTGTGTAGGGCTGACAGTGAGGATGGCCAGGGCATACTCGATGCGTGAAAGCACCAGTCCTTGGAACAGGAGTATTAGGAGTCTTTGCTCTATATTGGCAGTCGCCATGACTCTCATTGCTGACAAACCTTTTCGAGCTTTCGTTATGACATAATCGACATCATCTCTGAAGGACAGGCTTCGATCAAGCCTCACGCCAAGATATGTCATTGACTGGGTTCTACTCAAAATGCTCCCATCCATTCTTACTGCCGGCAGGTCTGTGTTCACAATATGGTTGTTTAGGGAGAACCATGTAACCGATGCCTTTGCAAGGTTGACAAGGGCTCCGGCATCAGCACACCATGAGGAAATTTGATCTAGTTCGCCCTGCATATCATTAGTAACCGCCTGTCTATCTCGACCCTGTCAATACACGAGAATGTCATCAGCAAATGACAGAGTCCTGCCCCTCCCGTCCAACTGTTGTTCAGTGATCGGCACTATACACGTTGAATAGTACTGGTGACAGTGGTAAACCCTGCGGCAATCCTGGACATATCGTTATCGGCTCAGAAGACCAACTCCCGCATCTTAACACCACCTTCCTTTGGAGCAGAACTGCAGCTATCCATCGTACAAGGTGAGGGTGCACTTTCAGTCTGAGGAGGGTTTGCATCAAGTGCTCGAAGGATACTCTATTTTATGCGTCCTCTAAGTCTATGGCGACCGCACATGTCTCTTCTCTGACCTGAAATCCTTCGTAAACATCTTGAGCAAAGACCGCCGCATTCAGTCATGACTCTTTGTTACGTCTGTATCCTCCAAGTGTGGGTGGGAAGCAGCCGAGTTGTTCCAAGTCACAAGCAAGTCTGTGTGCTACAATTTTCTCCAGTAGCTTGCCAGCAGTGTTCTGCATCGTAATGATTCTGTAGCCGCTTATCTTGGAATGGTCTTTGTTCAGTTTTGGCAGTGGCAGCAAGTAGCTGTGTAGCCATTCCTCTTTGATCTGACCCCTCTGGATACTGGTGTTGAATTCTCTGGCCAGTTCTTCCATGTCATCATCTGACATCACCAGTAGGTCCCAATATCGGATGCCGCCTGGGGCAGTGTTAGGTGATTTCTTGAGCATCGCATGTATTGTCTCAGCTGTGATTATGCACTCTTCGTCTGTCCCGACCCCCTCGCACAACTGAGCGAGTGTCATTGTGGTCCTCTGTCTGGCGGGCTCGTCTTTCTGGTCAGTCTTCTCTATGTAGCGTGCAAGAAGGGCCTTACCTTTATCCGCATCCGATTTTTTCCATGTGAGGTCTGTGCCTTGAAAGTCTGGAATACCCCTATGTTGTGCAGCGCCGTTCATGCTCTTATGGATGTGCCAGAATGTCGTAAGAGATTGCTCGGAGCACACCTTTCTGCAGAACTCGTCCCATTTCTTGGCCTTGGCCGCAGGATTTGAATAAAGTCATCGTCCTATCGATCTCCGTCTTCAGGTCCGCCAACTCAACCTGTGGCAAGTTAGCCTTTCTGGCTTTTTGCCAGTCTTTGACAGCCTGTCTCTTTCCCAGCCATGCCTTCTCGACCTCACCATTCCACCATGGTGGCTGCAACCATCTTTCTTGTCTACTGCGGGAGGAAGTTAGTTTTCTTCTTCTGATCTTGCTTATGGCGTCTTGACCAGTGTTTTCGTACGGGAAGGCATTTATCTTGTTTCCTTGACTCCTGGCCCTGTCTTTCTCGATCAGGATGATACAAGGGTACTGGTCACTGTCGTGGTATCCCAGTGTGCCCCACCGTCACCTTGGTGCGATGGTGGGCGACACCAGAGCCAAGTCAATGACGCTGTCAGAGTCACCTGGTCGAGTGGCTGTTCTAGTGACCTTCCCAACATTCAGACAGATTAGGGCAGCAGATGCCAGGGCGTCCTCCAAATCTTCTCCCTGTCTATTTGTGATGCAATTCCCCCATTGGCTTGCCTCTGGCATTGAAGCCCCCAGTAATATCTGATGTACTGTCCTAATGTTGAACATTCTGATGTAATATCCTATGTTGAACAGCCTGATGTACTATCCTAATGTTGAACATTCTGATGTACTATCCTAATGTTGAACAGCCTGATGTAATATCTGATGTACTATCCTAATGTTGAACATTCTGATGTAATATCCTATGTTGAACAGCCTGATGTACTGTCACAATGTTGAACATTCTGATGTAATATCCTAATGTTGAACAGTCTGATGTAATAACCTAATGTTGAACTTTCTTATGTAATATCCTCATGTTGAACAACCTGATGTAATATCCTAATGTTGAACAGTCTGGTGTAATATCTTAATGTTAAACATTCTGAAGTAATATCCTTATATTGAACATTCTTCTGTAATATCTTAATGTTGAACATTCTGATGTAATATCCTAATGTTGAAGATTCAGTTGTAATATCTAGATCTATTTTCATGTTATCATAATAGTAGCCAATAATGCTGGGAGTTGAAAGAAAACCAGTTCTGTGATTTATAATAGTTTTCGGTGTTTCTTGTCTGTTAAATATGTTCTCATTTGTATAACCGACATCTTGTAACAGGTGACACACATGTTCTTATTGAAACAGTAAAGATAACAGTCACATGTTATTTTCTTGTTACATTTTTGTTATGACATCTACATATATGTTTTCCAGTGAATAAAGTTGTTTTGTAACTGTAGTACTATTTTATATATTTAATCTTTGCATATGATATATATAATATGAAATCATCCAATTTATTATATAAATATTTTATAGTATAAGTTTGGTAATTTCTGTTACTCTAGGGATATTATGAAATGTGAATGTTGAGTGAATAGCTGTTGGCACGTGTGTAAAACCTGTTGTTATTATTGCCAATAGTACCTTTCAGTGTAGGTCGGGGGGGGGGGGGGAGGTCTTGAATCTAGGGAATTAAGACCATCTGGCTAGAGCAGTCACTGTGAACTATGCAGGTTAGGGTTTTCTTGCGAAGAATATATTGAGCAATGGCATTTTCTGCAAATATTCTTGAGACTACTTATCTCTTTAAACAATTTTATAAGCAAAACTCACAACTGATTTGCATATATACTTTGGTAGGAAATATACAAACAAAATAGTAAGCATCTTGTCCTGTGTTTGCTATTGTTGGTTCAAGGTATGAGACAGAACTGATCAAGCCTTGAAAGTTCTTGAATAGTCTTATATAATATGTTGCAATTCACAGGTTTAGTTTCTACTGTTTGGGAACAGTAAAGGACCCTTTTACACAGAGCATACGGTGTCAGACTCATATTGTTATAGACCAATGGGCACTTGGTGAGTGATGTGATTAGTATTACGCCCACCGCCTTTACTTCCCCAGTCATTTCCTAGTACCCATTTTAGGCTGGGTCAACCTTGGGGCCCAGGTAAATGTAAATATAGTAGTGAGCATCTAGCGCCACAACGCTGTCACGGCTCCCACTCTTTGATCTACTAAACCTTATATTGTTGTGTTAAGACATGAACAATGGGCTATAATTATTTGATTATTTCTGACTTAATCAGTTGTTTAGGGTTCTGAAATATGCTGATGGACTCCAAACCTGTAACAATTAATATCGGTTTCTCCACATGGAGGTTTGTGTTTAATAAATAATTTAATGCTAACAGTTTGTATCACATTGTGTTTTACTTTATCTAGCTGTGTTTTGTCACATGAAGACATTCTTTGGACTTGCCATGTGAAGAGGACAAATGAACATAGATTGTGACAACAGAAAATTTGGAGGGGAAGAAAGACACTGGAAGACATGAAGAAAAGTTAGATAGCTTGAGATAGTGACATGGGGAAACATCAGTATTGAAAATGATTGACAGTATATGAGACAGGATAAGCAGTATGTCAGACAGGGGAAGCAGTACATGAGACAGGAGGCTGTTTGAAAACAGAACAGTCAGTGCCATAAGACATGGATATATGAGGAAGAATCCAGCATTTGTTTTGTAATACGTTTTTGTAGTATACTGAAAAATGGAAATAAAATTTGAATTATTGTTTGTCTCTGTGGTAATTTTGGTGATTTTATTCTAATTATTAAAGCAGAAAGAAGGCTACTAATGTAATATGAAGCACTCCCTAGCACAGACAATAATACTGATCAGAGATCAGTTATAATAAAAAATAATGAACACACAATAAAATAAGAAACAAAAAAAGTAACTAAAGACACTATCAATTTTAGGAGTCATCAAGAAAATGCTGTCAAAAGTGAATTAAAACAAGAAATCAAAATGATGAGTGGGTTCGTAGAAGGCAAACGATACAGTAAATGATGTGTATATGCTGAAAACATTAATAGAATGTTCAATACAAGCAAATAAAACCTACATCTTTGCTTTATTGACTACACAAAGGCTTTCGATAAAGTAAGTATGTCAACGTGATGAGGATGCTTGCAGATCTACAAATTGATGGGAAAGACCTCAGACTAGTAGAAAACATATTGGAAACAACAAGAGGCCATTGTCACAGGGCGTAGGGTTATGGTGGTTCTGGCTCTAGGGTATAGTATGATATCCATGAGAGTCACCTGAGATTGCGGCAAGTCCGATGGGTCAGCCCCTCGCATCCAACCCCTCACAGCAACACGACAATAACTATCACCAACGACGAACAATCCACGAGCGTGACGAATGGTGCTGTTTATTAGCCACCAGCAAGACAGACATGTGGAACGGATACGAATAAATCTCTGCAGTTGCCAGCCTTCAGGCCATCACAACCATTCAACGAAGACTCATGCTCCCGCCACAAACTTACAAATCATACAGCCCAAGTGTTAGCGTTGTGTGAAGCAGCCCCTAGTGCGTGTGGAGTCTGGAGCTAACGGCTACCGGCCGTCAAGTCAAGACAATGGCCCAGCATGATCATCCGACATCGGCACTGACGCGGTCCTACCCGGAGGAATGGGCACCCGCACTGGCTGTCCGGCAGTTAGTAGATGCCGTGGCTGGTCGCGAAAAAGTGTGTGTGAGCGTATGACTGTAGTCTATCTCTGAAGGAGTAAGCGTTCTAATGCGTAAGCTGCCCTGCTATGAGTGTAGAGCGTAAGAGCGACTATGTTGCGTGAAACCTGGTGGTGAAGTGTCCCTAAGAAAACAGTTGCGTTCTTAATCAAAGCAACTTGATGACGTAGCACTTGTACATTTATAGTGATACCTCGTGCTTCTCTCAGCTAATGTTTTATTTATGTTCACTGATGTACGTGCACATAAGTTCACTATCTACCTGCCTGTCATACGGCATATGACAGCCATAAAGATTGACAGTGAAGTAGGTCAATATCAGCCTGTTAAGACAGGTGTGCGACAGGGATGTGTAATGTCGCCAGATCTTTTTTCCCTATACAGCAAAAATATTTTCAGAAATGTAGAAGACATAAGAGGAATCACCATTGGGGGACATAACATTAATAACATTAGATATGCGGATGATACAGTCTTGATTGCAGACAATGAACAACATTTAGTAGATGGGGTTGTTGCACACAGTGAACTAGGGTTTGAATGAAATTGTAAGAAGACACAGATTATGGTCGTCAGAAGGAAATACCACCATGTAATATACAAGTAAATCAGAATCAACAAGTGAATCGGTACAATTATTTTGGAACAGTCATAAAATCTGATGGGAGATGCCGTGAAGAGATAAGAACAAGAATCGCCATGGCGAAGGTAGCCTTTTGCAAGATGGGAAAGATACTGACTAATAAAAAGATGCCATTTGCAACTAGAAAAAGAGTGTTGAAGTGCTACATAGAACCTGTACTTTTGTATGGATGTGAGGCGTGGACAATGAGCAGACAAGCTGAAAAACATCTAATGGCTGTGGAAATGTGCTTTCTGAAGAAAATGCAAAGAATACCATATGTCATAAAGTGACTCTTTTTGACACCAGACAGGCAACAAATTTATCAAAATTCGTGGCTGCTGCCGCCAATTTGTCATACGTGACTTGAATTTATTGCTGACATAAAGTCCAATACGTCAGTTGACTAGTTTGATTCCAGACTTGCCGTCCAATAAGTCAGTAGTCACTGCTTCTCACACTCGGGTTTAATCCTGGGTGCCGGATCAGATTCCTAACACTCTGGATCTCAGAGAGAAACTCGGGACACTTGTCTGCAATATGTATAAAGACAGAGCTAGTCTCTGGATATCCGAAAGTACATCTGTGAATGGCCCATGAACAGTTATAAATAGCTTGTCTTGGTATCCTCAAGGAGTGGGAAGTAGAAGGTTAAATGCCCAGATTTATGTCTAAAACTGGACTACTAGGCCTTCACAATACTCTTTTCTTAGTTACAATAAATCCCACACCAAGGTGCACAACAATTGCTTCCCGTGGAAAAATAAGATATACCTATGAGTTGAACACAAACTATTCTGGTTTCTTCTTTTCTATCAAGATCAAAATTTAATAAATAAAACATGATGGTGATATTGAGTAATGTTAGTTTACATCAACATAAAAAAATACAATAAATAATTGGTACTGATGGTTGTGGCATGGCATCGGGAATCCAGGATTTCCATACAGGTGAGAATCTCCACGATTCCAATAGGATAGGATCAGCTGAGTCAGTGTTCGGGACAACTGTAATTTCACTGAACAGGATCTAAACCTGGCGCTCTAGTTGAGAGCTAGGAATACATTATCAAGAATATGTAGTTCTAAAGCCTACCCATATACAATTCTATATCTTACATAACTACCACACACATTCACACATGCAATAGGGTGTCTGGCAGTGTCTCTCTTCCAGCTTTACTGCTTCCACTTTCTTCTTTCTCTCCTTGTCGAGTCAATGAGGTTTTTCCAGTAGTAGAACACGCTGTGTATTTACATTCTCTGCCTTCCCCTATTTGTCCCGTTATAAGAACTGAAATGTCCTACGTCCATGTCACTCATTCAGACATAATGGTGCTTCACAGCCGATTCTTTGTTACAAGTTGTTTCGGCAGATTAAGTGTTCCATTGTAGTAATACAAAAGTGTCTGATCGTCGGGCTCATGCGAGTTATAATGAACGCTCGTAAATCACGCACTTTTAATGGCTACACACACTATATAGGGCCTACCTACTACCTAGTTTGGGTAATGTATTTACCACAACACTTATTGCTTCAAACACAACCACGCTAGTAACATATAACATTCACCATGGAGTTAACAATATTACATGTAGAGCCTACTACGGCAACAGACAATATGCCTATGACCGCTGCTCATAATAATAGCACCAACTATTCATCCTGGTGGGTTGCCATATGGCATCCAATATCTCAAGTATATAATAAACATTATGCATGGAAACATGAACGTATGCATAGAAACAATTCAAAATATGCATGTAATGATATTCCTAATAATAGAATAACGAATCAGTTAGTAATACTATTATATACAGCCAAATGAGACAATAAACAGTTCTCATTGAAGCGATATACATCTGGTAAGACGAAATGAAAGTCTGCCAAATGTAGCCATCAATCAAGTTGTCGTGTATTATTTTATATGGTATGTCGTCCCTGGGGTGAGGGGAATCAACATCGATATCCTTTTAACCCCATTTCATTATCTTGAGGATCTTCTTGATTTCTGTCCACAAAACCCCGTCGATCTCTGGATCCCTCCCTCGCTCTCTCTCTTTTTCTACTGTATCAAGCCCCCTCTCGTTCTTTTCCCAAAACACACTAAACAACACTGGCTATAACAAAACAACAACTTAGTTTAATAGAGAAAAGTGTCATGTATGTGCAACGTGTATGAGTAGAATGTCTGTCGTATAATCTAGAGTTTATGCAGAATCAGACCGAACAGCCAAGGAGCACAGTCTGCTTCATCACTGCACTGGCCTTACAACACCATATCAGGGACAGAAAACCTCACCCAAGTGATGTGTCTCTCAGGCCAAGTGTCGACTTTTTCAGATAGCTCGTGAACACTCCAGATGCTTGGGCTTCAATAGTGGAAACAGTCCAATATTGATCATCTATCTAGCTCACACAGTGTAACTACTCTGTTCATTAAAGTTCTGTGTTCAGAGAATTTCACAACTAATGTTACTGTCACTTTGGAAAAACCTAAATGTTCGTATTTCACTTTTTGGCAAGATTTCCCTAATGTTCATACACAATGTTACTGTTCCAGGTAGTTATTGTTACTAGTGTTCCTGGTACAAGTGTTATTTTCAGTGTCCTGAATTTAATGTGATGTAACTATCACTTAATAAACACATTTATAAACATCATTTCCTGCTCAGCACAGGCCAGGTTCCTGCAGACCATCTGGGTTATGGAGCAACTCGATTCCGACCTTTATTAGGTGAGTGTAGGCCACTGGCCGCACTCAGAAAAAATAACAGAGAACCAAACTGTCATCAGGCCGAGGAGCTCATCACTTCGGTCTGAGTCCTGGTAAGACAAGGAAAGACTAAAGGGAACGGGTAGAAACCCAGCAGATGCCATACTGGAAGATCCTACCATTTCACATTCCCTCAATCCCTCCCAACCATCCTCAATCTCCCTAAATATCATCCCACTACATTGTCCTTACCTCATTGAGTTAAATGATATCTCACACCAGCTAGTTTAAGCTACGCGATAGGATACTGTTGCCGACGCTCGTATAACACATTCTATCACCACACAGTATTGCACTCTTCTTCTTCTTCTTCTTCTTCTTCTTCTTCTTCTTCTTCTTCTTCTTCTTCTTCTTCTGCGTTCATCCGGAGTTTTTTTTCTCGGATGTGATTGCGTTGTGCCTGTTTACAGCAGAGCTGCGTTTTTGCGCCGTTAGGCCGACACATCCGACTTCTGAGGCATTTGTTGACCGGGTTAACCTTCCCGGGGTATTGCACTATATTCCTAAGAATAATCTAAGTTAAATATGTTTAATAGAATACCATATAGTTATTCCTGTTGTAGATGGAGACTATGAAATCACAGACTGTATCGATGTCCGCCGATAATTATCAACAATAGAGACTATAGTCTCTCTCTCTAACAAAACAACAAGGAATATTGCACACATCCGTTGCACTTCACAACTTTTGGTCGACTAACCCAAAAGTTGTTTACCTCACTGTTTTTATACTGGGAATAAATGACGTCACAAAACTGTCTAGACCCTAGACCGTCTAGAATCTATTTCTCTCTCCTGTTTTAGACTGGGTGGAAACAACCCGCCGTCTATTTTGCTTTCATCTGGGAACCTGTTTCCCGTACAACAAAAAGTCTCGCTAGTCTGTAATCTGGGGAATCATTTCTCCACAACAAAAGATCTAGCCGACCTCTGTGCAGACATTCCGTCTATCACTTCAAAGGCTTGCTGCCGCCTTGCAGACGGATGGCGCTATAGTCCCTCCTCGAGCATCAACATATTAAAGACATGCCGACTGTGTCTAGACATTTGGGGCGACTTTCTGTCATCGATCGAAACCTGCAAGTTTTTAATGTGACACATGTGCCATGCCGATAAGCATGGGCGGTCATATTTTGCCATTTTGCCATGTTGTGGATCAGCTCTATGTTTCTGTCTCGACCATGCCATGCGGCCAAGCCATCCAGGTATTTACTTTTCGGCCTTCCCTTTGGTCTCTTCCCTTCGATCTTGCCAGTTGTCAACAAGTTCTCCAATTCATTTCTTTTCATAGCATGCCCAAAAAAAATTTGACTGTCTACGTCTGTCTCTAATCAGTTTACGGTCTTCATTTGTTTCTTGGAGGACTTATTCATTGGTTTTTCTGTCTGTCCGTGTTATTTTTTGCATTTTCCTCAGAAACCACATTTCCACAGCCATCAGAAAATACATCTAAATACGAAATACATCTGAGATGTTTTTCAGCCTGTCTGCTCATTGTCCACGCTTAATATCCATACAAAAGTACAGGTTTTATGTAGCACTTCAACACTCTTTTTCTCGTTTCAATTAATATGTTTTTATTGGTCAGTATGTTTTTCGTCTTGCAAAAGAGGCTACCTTCGCTATAGAAATTCTTGTTCTTATCTCTTCAAGGTATCTCCCATCACATATTATGACTATTCCGAGATAACTGTACCGATTCACTTGTTTAAGAATATGCCCATTTTATATTACATTGTGGTATTTCCTTCTTCCCGCTGACGACCATAATATGTGTCTTCTTACAATTCAATTCTAACCCTAGTTGTTCACTGTGTGCAACAACCGCATCTACTAAAAGTTGCAGGTCCTGTTCATTGTCTGCAATCAAGACTGTATCATCTGCATATCTAATGTTATTGATGTATTGTCCCCCAATGTTGGTTCCTTCCCTATCTTCTATATTTCTGAAAATAATTTCAGTGTACAGGGAAAAAAAGATATGGAGACATTACACTTCCCTGTCTCACACCTCTCTTATTGATATTGGCCTGCTTCATTATCAATTCTGATGGCAGCTTGTTGCTTCCAACTTTTTTTTTTTACAAGTCTAAGGTATTTTCCATCAATTTGTAGATCTTCAAACATCATTATCATGTCGAAACGTCTCACTTTATCAAAAGCCTTTATGTAGTCAATAAAGCAAAGATGTAGAGCTTTGTTTACTTCTATAGAGCGTCCAATTACTGATCTCAGCATATATGTGGTTTGTCCATCAAGAATGGTGATAACTATTCTTTTATCCAGTGCGGTTGAAAGTATGGAGCCGTGAGTTCTAAATGGCTGATAAGGCCTATTTTGGCTCGAAATTTTCTTTGACAACTCTTGGTAAAGAATATTTGACATTCCAGGAGGAGGATATCCTGCAGTGGATTTTATGCCCAGCCTTTTCTTCACAGCTCTTGCAGTCCTGGTTGCTTCACAGGTGATTGCATCCTTGTGTAATGATGTATGCCATGAATTTCGGTTTCTGGCAGCAGTCTCCCAGGTGTCATGGTGAATTCCAAAAGCTTTCAATGAGATTTTCAGTGTGTCCTTAAACGTTTCCTCTGGCCGCCTTCGGAGCGTTTACCACAACGCAGCTCGCCGAAAAAAAATTCGTTTAGGGAGCCTGTGATCTGGCATTCGAGTTAAGTGACCAGCCCAGCAAATCTGATTCTTCATTAGTATAATGTGGATACTGGGCATCGGCGCTATTTCTAGGGCTTTAGTGTCTGGGATTTTGTCTTGCCATTTAATCTTCAATAGCATCCTAAGACAGACTGTGTGGAAGTGGTTTAATTTCCTAGCGTGTCGCTGATAAACAGTCCAGGTTTCACAAGCATATAGCAGTGTGGATAATACAACTGCGTTGTAGACTTTCAACCTTGTTTGCAGGCTTATTCCATTTCTTCCCACACATTCTTGTACATTCTGCCAAAGGCCGCGCTGGCCTTGGAGATGCTTGCATTCACTTCGTCATCAGTTGTGGTAGCTTGTGACAGTGCTGCCTAGATAGGAAAAATTGTACACAACACTTTTTCTATGACCATTCACCTTGATATTCGGCACAGAATGATTAATTCCTGGAGCTGGCTGATACATAACTACAGTCTTCTCCAGGTTGATATTTAGCCCAAAGTTGGCACAGGCATGTGAGAAAGCTGAAACATTGTGTTGCATGTCTGCCTCTGAGTTGGCATATAGAGCGCAATCGCCAGCAAACAGGAGCTCTCTGACGGTTTCGCTGTTAATTTTTGTTTTAGCTTTCAGCCTTCTGAGATTGAATAACTTTCCATCCATGCGGTAGTTGATGTCTATTCCAATGTCGTTGATCTCGAAGGCATTCGTCAGCATAGCTTAAAACATGAAGTTGAACAGTGTAGGTGTCAGGACACATCCTTGTTTCACTCCATTGGTGACAGGAAAGGGCTCAGACAGTTCGCCATTTTCCTGTACTCTTGCCTGCATGCCATCATGAAATAACCGCACTATTTGGACAAACTTTCGTGGACAGCAATATTTCGTCTTAATCTTCCACAGCCCTTCTCTGCTGACTGTATCAAAAGCCTTGGTAAAATCAATGAGCGTGGAAAACAATTCAGAGTTCTGTTAATGACATTTTTATTGGAAAAACTGCATTGCAGCGAAAATCATGTCAACAGTTACTTATGTTGTTTTTTCTTCTTCTGAAGCCACATTGTGGCTGATCTATAAATACACACCAACGTCACGTGACCGACGCTGTATCTTTCTTGGAATTTGTTCATAAGTTGTAAAACGAGTTTTCCCAGATTCCGTCAGACGAGATGCAATCAATGAATCATACAGGGAGGAACCAACGTTTGTCATTAAGCTTGCACACTCCAGACTGTATAGTATACTTTCCTCAGACTTTAAATAAGGTTACTGTGTTTTTATTAATCCTAATATTATTATTAGTAATGTAATATAATTAATATTCAACAGCTTAATTTGAAGCCCAGAGTCAGAGGACACAACAACAAATATTATTGAATATTAATAATATTAATTGGTGACTGTTGATCGCAGACAGACGTTTGTTTTAATAGTAAATATATAATAGATAGTACATAGTTTAATAATTATTACATATCATAGCCAGTAAGTTTCAGTAACTAGTTAGTAGTAGTAGTAGTAAGTAGTAGTAGTAGTAGTAGCAGCATATATAGAGACTATTTTCTACCTATGAAATCATCACAGTTGGATACAGTATCATACAGCTTGACAAGACGAATCCGACGGCGGGTATCTCAACAAATAGTGTCCGTTAATTCTAAGCGGAGTTATAAATTTTTTGTGTGTCGTAATTTACAATCAGAAAGTGTAAAGCTTAAAGCGGCCCCAAGTAAATGAGGGAGATATTATTGCGGCTCGATAAATTGGAAGCTGAGACATTCTGCCTTTTATTACTGTGGCTTGTTTATTTTTAAATGGACAACATAGTACCGTACATCATAGCGTCCAGGGCGGTGAGGCCTAACTTGACGTATTATCTATTTTTCGATAGGATGTTCCATGACCTAATTAACAATAAAAAATGGCCACCAATTGTTTATTATTCATTAAAAGCCTGTGGCATTGCTAACAAACCTGGTAACATGTATATTTTATTATGCGTTTTGGTAACAGGAAAGTAAAGGTCACATTTCTCTTTCAATAGAATGTTGAGAGGATTGACTTCATTGCACTAGGTTTTACCCTATATGGCTCAGTCTCTTTCCGAAAGCATCACACAAAACACGAGTCTTTGTGTCTAAAACAAAATGCACTTGTCTTTTCTTGACTTTTGCACTTCTTCTTCACTTTTGCACTTGTCTTACTTGACTTTTCGATAGGATGTGCTGTGACCTAATTAACAGTTAAAAATAGCTGCCCATTTATATTAATTAAATGTCATGTGAAATGTTTCTCGTTAGTGAAAGAACAATCCATGAAAATGTACTCATATTGTCTTAATGTACCTGCAGCATTGCGACAGCTTTCTTTTGTTGATTAAATATCGTTCATTAATGTAAGTAAATAAGTTTGTAACTGCTGCATAAATTAAACAGCAGTTAATTAATTATTAAAATATTAAACAATAAAAAAATTAAAATATTAAATATTCACTAATAATTTATTTCTACTTCTGCTCTATAATTACACTGTTCTGTGTCTAAAAGTGAGCAATTATTAATTAAATACTAACATTAAAAAAAACAACATAACTTATTTCACAGTATTTTATTTAAATTTAAATAATTATGTACTGGTGCGCTGTTAAGAAAATAAGTACTCCTTACAGGTTTACAACAGATGGTCTGAAAACTGGCTTGAAAAATTATTTTCAGTCATGTCAAAGGGTGACAAATTATACAATTACACAGATAAATTACTGCTACAAATGAAAGTTGTTTTATGTTTAATTTTAGTAGTTAAATTGCCAGTTCTAATTATAAAATAAAAAGGAGTCCGCTCTGCTATACTACGCAAGGCTAACGGCATGGGTCCGCCATTTTGAATTTTCCGATATCTCAAAATTTATTATCAATTAAACTTCTATTCTGCTTAATTTTAGTAATTAAACTGACGGTTCAAATTATAAAATAAACAAAGGATTGGCTGTAATTAATACTATAGCGTGGGTGTCGCCATAGATAGAATTTTGCGAAATGGATGCACTATTCATATTTCAATTTCATTCTCAATATGACTGGCTATGCTGCATGAAGTGCATGCATGCTATACTAAAAAAAAAAAGTTTCCTAACAAAGTAAGAAGCGGTTATTGTTGAAACTCTTCACATATATGAGAAATTGAAGGAGAATCCAAAAATGCGATAAAAAGTCTAGTTATATTAATATTACGTGAGTTATAAGAACAATTAGCTTACCGGGCATCAAATATCAAAATTACCTCCACAGAGAAATAATGTCTAGCAACAAAGATTTCCAGTCTTAGCAGACAGACCACGTATGCAAATTTTAGAGTGGTTTCCCGTGAAGTTTAACCGGTTATTTCCGAAAACATTCAATCAGAAACAAACATGGGTAACCCCAGGCATAAACTGGATGTCACAAGGAACTTTATGCCAATTAGGGTCACGCCCCGAAACCCCCCCCCCCCCCCCCATGTTGGGACATGCCGACCTTTGACATTGCTACTAGTAGTAGTAGTGTAGTAGCAGCATCTTCTCTAGGCTGTTGTAATGTATGATGCATGTGATGATAGTTAGTAGCATTATGTTCATGATGTAAAGTGTTGTTACTTATGAAACCATCACAGTTGGATACTGCTTGACAAGACAAATCCAACGCTATCTCAATGAAGACTGTACGTCAGATATTAATATTTTTGTGTTGTGATCTACAATCAGGAAGTGCACAGGAATTTAGGCAAATGAGCAGATCTGCTCAC
Organism: Cepaea hortensis; assembly: GCA_963921405.1. NCBI lineage: Eukaryota > Metazoa > Mollusca > Gastropoda > Stylommatophora > Helicidae > Cepaea > Cepaea hortensis. The sequence goes on along the minus strand of OY992880.1, from coordinate 93,614,663 downwards.
GGCTCAGTATTGGGAGCTAAGAATTTTAAATTTTGCTTTCTACGAGGGTAGGCCAGACAGTTATACACCACGATTATTATTTCAGCAAATAATACAGATAGAAGCATTACATTTTCACCAATATAAGTTTATAATCTCTTGAAGGTGTATACCAAATTGCACTTTTGTAAACCAATATTCTAACCATGACACAAAACCGTTGAAATGGCAAATATTAATGACATATGTTACAAGCAGAGGATTGTTATAGAATTTTTTATCGATATGTGTGCTGTTTATGGCACTTTTTCAGTCGATAGAAGCACAGATAGTCACTGGGCGCAGAGAGTTTTGGTTTCTGGAGATGTAGAGCTGGCGGATAAGTTGTGCTCTAGACGTCTTGCTACAGCCATCTGCTGTATCATGTTGGAATGTGCTGACATCATGATTCACAGAGATAGGCGAAGCACATGTCAACAATTGTCCATGCAGCTTTCAATAAGCAAACGTAGTGCAACTGAATTTTTCAAAAACCTGGAATATTTAAAGGTTTGTGCAAGATGGGTACGCCGATCTCTCACAGAGGACCATAAGACCTAAAGGAAAACAATTTCTTTGGAATTGTTGCACGTTCGAGACGGATGGGGATATTTTTATTTGTCAAACGTGACAAGAGATGAAACTTAGGTTCATCATTTTGAGCCGGAAACAAACAGACAGTCATTGGAGTGGCATCATCCTCAGTCACCAGTAATCAGATTGCTACTGGAATTATTTGTGTTGGAACTCTTCGCTGGCTGCTGAGGATGGGGACGGAGTGCTTATAGGAATGCCCCGAATACTGTGATGTCAGTTCCTAAATCAATCAATCAATCACCAGCGGGGAAAAAAATTCAAAGCAACTCCATCAGCCTGTAAACTCATGCTCATTGTTTTTTGTTTTTTTGTTTTTTTAAATTGATGGGGTTATTCTCGTGGATATGCTGCCAAAAGGTGGAACCATCATTTCAGAAATTTACATCAAAGCACTCACAAGAATCGAGAGAACTGCTTCTCCTTTACGACAACGCGTGTCCTCATACAAGTTTGCAAACAAGGGAGGCAATCGACAGAATGTTGTGGAATGTACTGCCCCATCCACCTTACAGTCCAGACCTGGCACCATCTGAGTAGGAATGCTTGCTGCACATGTGCATGAACATTGTCTAAATTTCATTTGTATGTTATTAACGGTTAAAGAGTTAATAATTGTGGTGCATAATTGTCTGACCTACCCTCGTTTTACTGTGGCTTGTTTATTTTTAAAATGAACCACATAGTAACCATATATTGTTATGCTGAGGACGACAAGGCCTAACTGTGCATGGTATATATTTTTCTATAGGATGTGCCGTGACCTAATTAATAATTAAACATAGCCGCAAATTAATATTCATTAAATATCATGTGCATTGCTAATTATTGGCAACTAAACCTGGCAAGATGTCTATATTATTATGTGGACTGGTAAAAGGAAAGTCACGGCCACATACCTGTTTCGATAGGATGTGCTGTGACCTAATTAGTGATTAAAAATAGCACCCATCTATATTAATTAAATATCATGTGAAATGTTCGCAAAGAAAATTCATGAAAATGAACTCACATTACCTTGATGTACTCACTGTGTATCCTGCAATTCGACAGCTTCCTTTTGTTGATTAAATATCCTGCAATAATGTAAGTAAATAAATTTGTAACTACTGCATAAATTAAGCAATCACTGTGGCTAATAATTGATTTCTACTTCTGCTCTATAATTACACTATTCTGTAACTAAAAGTGAGCAGTTAATAATTAAATACTAACTTTAAAACAAACAACCATAACTTGCTCCTCAGTATTTTATTTAAAGTTAAATAATTATGTACTGCAGCACTGCTAAGAAAAAAAGTACTCCTTACAGGTTTTATAGACAGGTCTGAAAACTGACTTTTAAAATTATTTTCAGTCATGTCCAATGGTTAAAAATTATACAAGTACACAGATGAAGTACTGCTACAAATGAAACTTGTATTCTGTTTAATTTTAACAGTTAAATTGCCAGTTTTAATTATAAATAAATACAGGTCTGCTATAGTATAAATGGGCTCCGCCATTTTGAATTTTATGAATGGTTGCGCTATCTCTTTCTCATGGTTGTGCTAAACATGTTTTCCTGAACACAGTTAAAAGCGGGTGTTGTTGACTCTTCAGATATATGAAAAAAATGAAAACAGAATTCAAAAATGCATAAAAAAGTAACAAGAGATAAAAGCAAACAGGAGTTAAACACAAAGTTAGCTTACTGTATGCTTAAAAATTGAAATAACTTCGCAGAGATGAAAGTTCTAGGAGACAAATGCATGCAACCTAGCAGACATACCACAGCTGCAATTGTTAGAGTTGTTTCCCCTGATGTGTGACCCATTGTTTTCGAATACTTCCAGTCAGAAGCAGGCATGGGTACTTCATGTCGCCACAAATTTTCCACGCATCTCCTCCCTGAATAATTTTAGCAGCATTCTCACATGTATGATATGTTCATCAACTAAATTAATCTCGGCATGGTTGTTTTGTCCAACAGTAACGCTATTTTTTAGTAGTAGTACAGTGTTTGTACATAGAAAGTTCATTAGAAATATATAACCTTGCTATTTTATCAGAAGTTTTAATTTTAATTGCACACTAATTTTCTGGTGCTTGTTTTGGAGTTTTCATGTAAAGTGTCTGTAAAGTTATTTTCATAATCTATTCCTAACCTACGCTTACAGCATTTACAATCCTCACTCCTTGCACTTTCAATACAACAGCTCGTTTCCATAACCTTTTCACTCCTCTCACTCCACTCCACTCTCTCTCTCTCTCTCTCTCTCTCTCTCTCTCTCTCTCTCTCTCTCTCTCTCTCTCTCTCTCTCTCTCTCCTTTTTCTCTCTCCCTCCTTTTTCTCTCTCCTCCCCATTTCTTGGTCTAGAACCAATTCAGTATTATCCTTAATCATACACTTGCTTGTTCTCTTAAATATGTCAGTGAAAGTGTAATCGGATGTTGGCACCCTAGTCAAAATCAAAAGGTTTCTAATTTCTTCTTCTTCGCCTGCTCTGGAGCAGACATTGATGACCATGACTCTTTATTCCTGTCTGTAGTAAAGTTAGATATGCAGATGATACAGTCTTGATTGCAGACAATGAACAGGACCTGCAAAATTTAGTAGATGCGATTGTTACACACAGTGAACAACTAGGGTTAGAATTAAATTGTAAAAAGACACAGATTATGGTCGTCACTAGGAAGGACGAAATACCACAATGTAATATACAAGTAAATGGGAATATTCTTCAACAAGTGAGCAGGTACAATTATCTCGGAACAGTAATAACATCTGATGGGAGATGCCTTGAAGAGATTAGAACAAGAATCGCCATGGCAAAAGTAGCCTTTAGCAAGATGAAAAACATATTGACCAATAAAAAGATGTCAATTGAAACGAGAAAAAGAGTGTTGAGATGCTACATTGAACCTGTACTTTTATATGGATGTGAAGCGTGGACAATGAGCAGTCAGGCTGAAAAACATCTGATGGCTGTAGAGATGTGGTTTCTGAGGAAAATGCAAAGAATACCATGGACAGCCAGAAAGACCAATGAACAAGTCCTTCAAGAAACAGATGAAGATCGTAAATTGATTAGAGAAATTAGACGTAGACAGTCAACATTTTTTGGGCATGTTATGAGAAGAAATGGATTGGAGAATTTGGTGACAACTGGTAAGATCGAGGGGAACAGACCAAGGGGAAGACCTAGAAGCAAGTACCTGGATGGCTTGGCCTTGTGGCATGGTCGAGACAGAAACACGGAGCTGATCCACGACTCTGGTGATCGAGTGAGATGGCAGAACATGACCGCCCACGCTTACCGGCATGGCACATGATGGATGGATGGAGTAAAGTTGATATTGCTTTTATTGTTATTTCTTGCACATCTTAAGCATTCCACACATCTTTTTCTATTTTTCTATGCCTTTCTTGTTTTACATTTGGCAGTTCAAAATTAGTAGGTCTCTTAACTTTGCTAAACTGGTGTGTTGTTGGCATAGCAGATTCTTTATTCAGTTGTCATAATTTTGTTCTCCTTATAAAAACAAGGGTTGAAATATATTGTTTGAAGTTTTTATTGAACTACACAATGTTTTTCTACTTTAGTTTTGCTTGAAATGAAAGTCTATTTTTGTAATGTTTTCTCTTGTATAAATTATAATAAACTTCAGTCTTTTTTGTTCTCTCAGTGGTCCATTAAACTTTGCTACCACTATTGTTTTTCTAGCCAAAGATTGCCTAGATATGTCTGTTTGGAGCAGTTGTGGAGACTATGTGATCTTTTGTCTGATATACCAATCCATGTGTGCACATGTCTCATTTCTCCTGATTTGTCAATCTTAAATTTTGGATACATGGCTACCTTTTCAATCTTATTGACTTTAAGAGTATTTGGTTTAATGCAATAAAACATTTCTATTTACTAAATGTTTAGCAGACACTAGCCAATGTAATTATTTTCATTTTTCTACAATTTAAAATTTCAGTTTTCTATCAAACTTCAATAGCCATGTCTGAAAACTGGGACATCGTGGATGATATTTCAGTGGATGACCCAGGGATTCACCAGAAGGAAAAGGACTGGGATAGAAAGGATCTGGAAATGATTGCATCAGAAAACGTTGCCAGTAAATCAGTGTTAGAAGCACCAGGCTCTTCTTGCCTCAACAATAAAATCTCAGAAGGGCAACCTGGTCAGAGGTAATTATCTTCAATTTTAGCATGTCGGTGAGACTTCATACTGTTAGATTCATCAGGTTATTGCTGTAAATTCTTTCATATGCAATTACTTATCCCACATGGTTTCACACTAATGCGGCTACTGGCTCATGGTTTTATATCAGCATAGATATGTTTTTAAATATTGAAACTATAAATATAAGACCAACACTATTGAATACAGCAGAGCTCTTATAAAGTGGCGGCAAGATGCTCGCCTACCATACTGATGGACTTGGGTTCGATATGCATCAGGGTTGTTTAGAATTTTTAAGTGTACCTGCTGGGCTCCCAGGTCGACCCAGCCTTAAATGAGTAGCAGGAAATGTCTTTGGAAGTAAAGATGGCTGACATGATACTTACCACATCAGCCACCAAATGCCGTTTGGTCTATACAAATGTAGTCTAGCTCCAAATGCCCAATGTACCATAGGTGTGTAAAAGGGGCCTTCTCTTTACTTACTTACTACTGTATCTTCTTCTTCAGCATTCCGAGCCATTGATGTTCTTTGCTGCAGATACAGCCGTCTCCATTCGTCTCTCTGGTTGACCTTCATTTGCCAGTCGCTGATTCCAAGTGCTTGTAGGTCTGTATGTATAGTATCTCTCTACCGTCTTCTTGGTCTACCTCGGGGTCTGCGGTCATTTATTTGCTGAGTGTAAGCGAGTTTTGTTTCCCTATTATCTTCCATTCTTTCTATATACCCCAGCCATTGCAGGCTATTAGCCTTCATGATACCAGTGATTAGCGGGGACTTAAACAGATCATAAATGTCTTTGTTGCTTCTTCTTTTCCACTCTCCACTTTGTGTGTCCCTAATGGGCCCAAAGATGCATCTTAAGACTTTGTTCTCAAAGGTTTGTAACAAGGTTTCGTCTCCTTTAGTTGTACTCCAGGTTTCAGAGCCACACAGCACAACTGGTCTGATCAGTGTTTTGTATATTGTGATCTTGGTGTTACGAGATAGCGCATTTGATTTTAGCAGATGTTGTAGTGCATAATAATTTTTGTATTTACAAATATTTCATCCCTTATTATGTTGGAGCAGTTGAAGATTGTACCCAGGTATTTGTATGTTTCCGTTCTTTTAATGGTCATATGATCTATTTGTATGTGGCCAGAGTTTTTAGCCCTTCCTTCTCTTGAAATTACTATATATTCTGTCTTGTCTTGGTTGATAACCAGTCCCATTTGTTGAGCTTGTTCCTTTAAGTGAGTCAATATTTCCAACGTCTTTTGTTCATTTTCCCCTATAATATCTATATCATCTGCATAACCAAGCAGTTTGGATGTTCCTCCAATAGCACATTCCTCCTTTACCTTTCTTACAACTTTCTCTAGAGCCAGATTGAAAAGGAGCGGCGATAGTGCATCACCCTGTTTCAAGCCAGATGTTATTTGGAAAGGGTCTGATTTCCTGCCTTTGTATGTTGCTATATTATAAGTATCTTCCATGCATAGTCTGGTCATGTTGATTAACTTCCTTGGTATTCCAAATTCCTGCATAGCATTCCATAGACTATTCCTATGGACACTATCATAAGCCTTTTTAAAATCCACAAAAATGTTATGGAGATCTCTGTTATATTCCCAATTTTTCTTGGCTATTTATCGTAAGATACATATCTGATCTATTGTTGATCTGTTTTGTCTGACACCCGCCTGGTAGTCATCTAATATGTCTTCGAATATGGTTTTAGTCTATTTAGTAATACCGCGGATAGTATCTTATAGCTTATGGACAGGAGTGATATTCCTCTATAATTTTCACATTGGAACTTGTCTCCTTTCTTAAAGATAGGTATCAATAATGACTGTCCAGTCATGGGGTAATTCTTTCGTCCTCCAGATTTTTATTATTAGTTCGTATAGCTTTAGATGTAATGCATGGCCGCCTGCCTTTATAAATTCAGCAGCAATTCCATCAGCCCTAGTTGCATTATTGTTTTTAAGTCGTGTTATTACATACAGGATTTCTTCAAAAACAGGTTCTTCAATTGTGGTTCACACGTTAGAACTCCTTCCTGTGGGAAAATGTTACTTGGAGCTTCACAATTTAGTAATTCAACAAAGTATTCTTTCCATGTGTTACACATTTCCTCATTGGTATTTATCATATTCCCATTTTTGTCTTTTAAACCATATGTGTTGTGTTGATGCCCTCGTTTCATTGACTTCAGTTCTTTAAAAAAACTTTCTGGATTCGTTTTTCTGGTGATTAGTTTCCATATCTTTGATTATATTGCTCATATATTCTTGCTTCTGCTGCCGAACTATTTTTGTAGCCTCTTTACATTCAGTTCTATATTGCTCTTCATTTTGGATGTTGTTGATGTCATTTAACCACAACTGTCTGGTATTCTTTTTCCTAATAACTGCTTCTTCACATTTTTGATTGAACCATCTGTTCTTTCTATGCGTGTTTAAACACACCGAGACATTCTTCTGTGGTAATTTGAATTGTATTCTTAATGTTCAACCAAGTTTGGTCAACGCTTTCCTCCAACGGGTTTTGTAGTATTTCAAGTTTACATTTTATTTCATCTGCAAATTTCTCTTTGACTGTACTTTCTTGTAGTTTTTCTCTGTTATATGTTGGGTGTAACCTTTGTAGTTTAGCATAGAAAGCTCTCTTAAGTTTTATTTTAAATTTTGCTCCAACGAGGAAGTGGTTGCTGTGGCACTCAGCTCCTCTATAACTTCTAACTTGTATGTTTGATGCATTTTTGTTGTTAATTAAAACGTGATCTATTTGATTATAGGTTCTCTTGTCACATGATTTCCAAGTTTGTTTATGTAAATCCTTTCTTTGCAGTCTGGTACTGCTGATCTGCAGTCCTTTGGCTTCTGCTAGGTTGATGACTCTCCATCCATTGTCATTTGAAGCTGTATGTAGGCTTTCCATACCGGCAACTTTTGTATAAGTTTGCTCTCGACCTATTTTTGCATTGAAGTCTCCTAGCATAATCAGGATGTCCTGTTTGGGGGGTTTCTTCTATGACATCTTCCAGATCATTGTAAAAGTCTCCTTTGATATCATCTTCTTTCTCTTCAGTAGGTGCATGTACATTAATCATCGTTATATTTTTCCATTTATCTTTTATTTGTAATTCACTAATCCTGCCATTAACAGCTTTAAAGTTTAGAACGTTCCCCCATAATTCTTTTTTTGATGACAAATCCTGTTCCCAATTCATGTTTATTTTGGGTGTTTCCTCCATATATTACAATCGTTCCATTTTGCTCTAAAGTACCCTCTCCTGGCCTCCTTATTTCTTAAATTGCTGTTATATCCATGTGATATTCAACCAGCTCCCAGGTTAGTACTTCGGCCGCCCCAGCTCGATATAGTGTCTGTACATTCCATGTTCCAAATCTCAAAAGTCCTTTAACGTTCCAAGGTCGTTGTCCAAATAAGTCAGTCCGAATTCGAGGCTTATTTATCTGTTTCATAACAAAATAGTTTTTAGAAAGGTGGGGATGTTAACCCCATGCTTCAACCCCCAACCTGGAGGACCAGGGAGTTTCTCTTTGTCTGTTCTCTACCCTTTGACCTGTCCGGCTTGGGAGGCCCTTCTGGTAGCTATGCTACCCCGGAATAGCTTTCAGGGTCATTGAGAAACTCAAGCTCCCCCACCACGCCAAGGTGGAAACACCATTGGGGGAGATTTACTATTGTATATAGTTTTAAAAAATGTGCCATCTTTAAGGCTATACTATATTCCATTGGGGGATGAAAGACAGGGGAAAGAATGTCACATGTGAAATACAATAGATGTTCAGAAAATTCACTACCAGAAGCCCATGGTTTAATACTTAGGTGAATAGCTTTGCATGTCTTCATTGGCCAGCACTTACTCATTGTACAGTTTTATACTGACTTGTGATATAATCTCAACCTTACATTCCATCTTCCACAAGCAGTTAACTTCTAACATGATTTTCTAGTAAATATTACACTAGCTTGCCATTCTAGTCTGGGTTTGGTGCTCATTTGAAAGAATCATTCTCACTGCAGCAACATACAGCTCTGGGGTGATCCAGCATACTAAAATTGATTTTTAAATAAAGATTGTGAAGGCTTAGAGAAGGGCCCTACCTCAGAATGTAATGACCATATGCTTCACATGGTATCAGCCAAAGCATTACCATTAATCATAATAAAAAGAAATTACATTAGAAAATACGCTCATAAACGTCATACTCTAGTAGAGAAATGTAAAATATAGTTATCAGTTATCAGTTGGGGTATCGTCATTGCACTCCGGACAGGTCCATAGGTGCTCAGATCCTCTCCTCCCCCCCCAGTTCTGTGTTGGTTGACGAGGCCCCTCGTTTTCCCGATGTACTTCTCGTATCTGGCCGTGCCAACTCTTACTCCCAAGTCTTTCATCCTGGACAACGATGTGGATTCACTGACGCCAAAGTCCTCTGTTCTCAACATCTCTTTAAGGATGTTAATAACATCGGCGCGATCCATGGGCTGGCCATAAGCAGGGGATGCCGAGCCGGCCAATTTATCAGCTCGTTCATTTCCCTCGACTCCCGCATGCAAAATGTAGTGTTTTTATGTGGCAAGTTAAAAAAAAAATTCCATGGCAGTTGGAAATCACGAAGAGTAGGCTGCAAGAAAGGTGCCTGGCAGCAATATTGTTCCGAAAGAAAATCTGGCCAAGTGTAGATTGCACTTGCTATCTTGGTTGGAGTCTGTTTATAGAAAGTGAAACAAATGCAGGCTGAAGTCAGTTATGTTTAGATGCATAACTAGGTGTGGTGTGCTCCTCAAAGGAGGGAGGAAGATTGAAGGTATTAGATCAGTTATCAGTTATCAGTTGGGGTATCTTCATTGCACTCCGGACATGTCCATAGGTTCTCAGATCCTCCCCCAGCATATGCATCAGCGTCCGGTGGCTAATAGTGACAGTTCTGTGTTGGTTGACGAGGCGCTTTGTTTTCCCGATGTAGAAGGTATTAGAGATTAGATGAATACAGGAGGAAAATGCTACTGATGATTTGCTTGGTCAGTCAGTTAGTGGTTTGCAGGGAAAACAAACCCAAATTGTTTACTGTGACACCTGTGTTTTCAATCAATCAATCAATCAATCAGATTCCATCTCCACAGTGAAGGTTGGCTGCAATGGATCTCCAACACTGTCTGTCTCTCGCCCTGACAGTGCTTTCTGTCAGATTGATGTTCGTCTATCTCTTGATGTTATCTTCCCACTTGTATCATTGTCGACCTATTGCTCGCTTGCCCTCCAGTTTTTATAAGAGTGTTATGTCTTTTAACATGGCCAAAATATTTCACTTGCCTCTTTTTTATTTCTTTCATCAGCTCTTTTTTCATTCCCAATTTTTCTAGAACCTCTGTATTAGATTGTTTTTGTTTCCATGAAATACAACATATTCTTCTGTTTTAGTTGTTTCTAATGGGAGTCTCCCTGGCGAAGTGGTCAAGCCATCTGACTCGGGCTCCGAAGGTTGTGGATTCGATTTCGGATGTTTCAGAATGTGCGTTCTTATCAATTCAGCCATGCTGACTTTAGCAAAGTTGCTTAGCTGAATTGTTCCTTGTGACTAAATACCAGTTGTTTTTGTATGAATATGAGTTCATGTTAGTCTAATTGTATATGAAGACGTTAAATAAACCAAGGACCCTTTTGAATTCCTTAAGGCGTATTGAGCATGTGGTGTTAGGCCTGTATGTTTAATAGAACAGTCAGAAATCTAAAGTGATGTCATTATCACACCAGCTGCCTTTACTTCCCAAGACATTTTCTGGTGCGTATTTGAAAGCTTGATCAACCTGGGGTACCAGGTCAGTTTTTAAAATCTGCCTCAATGCAGATTTGGGCCATGACCAATGGGTCAGCAGACAAACGTCTGGCCACTACATTACCATAGCTCCCTTATGAAGAAGTATTAGTGAATATAGTTGTATAGCCTAAGCTGCCTTTTAAAGTATAGTTAATTTTCTTATATCTGCTTTCACTGTTATATCCTGTTGAACGGCTGTTTTTCCAGTGATTTCAAAAATAAAATGTCTTATCCCTGCCCGTTCAGTACGTTTTCAGAGTAATTTTCTGCATGACAGATAAAGTGCATATTATATTTGATTGCTACTTTATTATCAAGGTCACAACCACTATTAAATAGTTCATTTTGCTTATCAAGGTTGAATTATTACGGTCAAGCAAACAACTATTTCACAATTTTCTAGACAGATGATATAGACAGAAAAATCCCTTCACAAAAATATGCCTGCTTGAAGCAAATGACAAATATAGGTGGTATGCGATTCTGCCCTTAAAATGTAGGCCAGAAAGTTATTTTGGTCATCACAGACCATAACTTATGGAAGGGAAAATCCCAATTGCAAGTCATGGTGGTAGAGGATGGGAAATAACCATGGTGTGGCAAACGCAGTTCTGGGGACTGAGTATCCACCGATATAAGTGAACAACTCTGCAGCTGAGCAGAGCAGGGCACTCACTTGTCCTGACAGTCGGAAATAGCTGACAAAGGCTGAGGTAACAGACCCCCATGTGGATGTGGAAGGCAAGGGGAAACTACCACATTATCTTTCCAAGACTTTATGACAAAACACATTTCAGAGACAATGAACTTTGTTAATGGCTGTCTTAGGACATACTCGTCTGTTAGGGACAGTCATGAGCCACAGGTGACACCAGACCGTTATCCAACTGCTGATGGCAAAATCATAACTAAAATAAATTTAAAACAGGCACATGGAATTTTAGGATGTTAAATGAGCTTGGAAAGTTAAACAATGTTATAAGTGAAATGGAAAGCATGAAAATGAATATTCTAAGTATAATTGAGATGAGATGAGAAGGGGTCGGGCAAAATTATAACCGACAAACACACAATAATTTATTCTGGAGGGGATACACATGAACAAGGAGTAGGTCTAATACTTGTTTTAAAGAAACAGCCAAGTCAATTAATGGTTACTGGTGCATTTCAGATTTATGGTCAAAATGAAAGGCAAACCAATAAATAGATCTGGATATATACTAGATAGAAGCATACACACCAATAACAAGCAGTAGTCATGAAGAAGTACGAAACTTTTACAATGAAGTAGAAATGGCGATGTCTGTAATTAGATCACAAGAAAAAAAAAATAATACTAGGAGATTGTAATGCAAATGTAGGAAAGGGAAAAGTGGAGGATGTAGTGTGGAATTGTGGGTTAGGTACAAACAATTAAAGAGGAGAGCTTAACAATCTTGACATTCTTAACAACAATATTGACAGGTCACAAGACAATGTCATGGTTATTGTAATTTCTATCACATTTTTAAAATTTTGATTTGAAGCCTCTTGTATCATGCCATTGTTATGCTAATGATAGCCGAGTTGTTATAAAATTACTCTATGATTTGGTAGCACTTATTCTGGAATTGTCATAGTTAAAGAAAAGTGACACAGTATGCACAAGTCAAAAAGGGAGATTAAAACAGTGGTTAAAAAAGGACATAGATAATTTGAAATGTAGATGATTTTGGAGAGATTGGATTCTGTACAAAAATGCTGACAACATCATAAACAGATACACAGAGTAATGAAGATTGCTTGAACGATACCATCTCATGAAGACTACTCGTGTCTCACATCAGAAGCTTACCATCCATATTCTTTAGCCATGCCATAGGAAGAAGGCTGGAATACATGTTGACAATAGAATGGTTGAATTTGAAGAGAGACAGTGAAGTACTTAGAGAGAATATCCTTGACATTGTAACATCAAGAAACATTTCAATTGCTAATGATTAGCATTGTGCAAACAAGGCGTCTAAACAAAAGCCACATAGCATTAGAGTAAGTAGTTGCATTTGGTAATTAAATAATGGCTTATTTTCCGTGCAGACTAAAAAAAAAGGAAAGTAAAGAATCATTTGCCATGTCTTGAAGCTTATTGAGTGTATGGTGCTAGCTCCATATTTGTGTAGACCAATTGGCACTCGATGAGCGAAGTGATCAATTATAAAACCGGCTACTTTTATTTCCCAGAACATTTCCTCGTACCAATTTTAAGCTGGATGGCCCAGTTTATCATCATCTTCTCTATATGCCGCCAAGCGTCATGGGGAGGAATTGTCATTCCAGCCCTGATGGGTCGTACTGGATGGTGTCATTCTATGTGATTGTACAATGTCTTTGATGTTGTCAGTCCATTTTCTTCCCAAGTGTCCTCTCTTATCAGATCTTCTTTTATGTAGTGCAAGTGCTGGTAGTTTATAGATTTGCATTATAACGAGATGTCCGAACAGTTAGATCTTCTGCCTTTCAGTATATGTGGCATAAGGTTTTGATCCCACGGTCAGTGTTTCTATTAGTTGTAGAGAGTCTGTGTGACTATGAGTGTTGGATATGTACAGTAACTATATTCAGCGGTACAGCTATAATCTTTAATGTAGTATTTATATCCTCTTTCTTTCACTAAGTATTTCTAATATGCGGGGAAGTCAATAAGTAAGTCACAAATGGCTGTAGAAAAATAACTAAATATGATAACTTGAAACCAGTTTATTTTTATACATACATTGTCCCTTTATTTCTCAACATAATTTCCGCCAACATTGATGCATGTATCCCATCGTTTTATCAGTCCTCCCAAACCGGCTGCATAGAACTGCATGCTCTGTTTTCTAAACCATGTTTTCTCTTCACATTCAACTTCAGTGTCATTCGCGAAATGTCTCCCGCCAAGGTGGGTTTCAGTGGACCAAAAAGGTGGAAATCGCTAGGAGCTAAGTTGGGGCTGTAAGATGGATGTTCCAGAACGTCCCACCTTAGTTGGTTAATTTTCTCCTGAATTAATTGAGCCATATGTGGTCTAGCATTGTCACGAAGAAGCAACACTCCTCTCGTCAGCAGTCCTGAACGTTTTCTTCGATCATGCATTATGCTATATACTGAAGCATGTGAGCCCCTATTGCAGATGCTACAGAGTCTATCCTTGCTTGTCTGTCAACTCTAAACATCTACACCCACTGCACGGTTGCTTCTGTTGCAATCTCAACAGGACGACCAGATCGGATTTCATCAACAATTTTAGAGCATCCTTGAGAAAATATTTTCACCCAGCTATGCACCGCTTTACGGGGCAAACATTTGTCAGCATAAACAGGAAGCATTTCCTTATGAATGTCCTTTGCAGGCAGTCCTTTTTCCCACAAAAATAAAAAAAAAACGCACAACAGCGCGTTGCTCTTTGGTGGTACACTCCGTAAGTAAAGTCGCAATTTTGTTTATCCGCTGCGCATGCGCATGAGACACCTAGCGACACCTGACGAACGGGAATATAAAGTTCGATGTTGCTGTCACCTAATGACACCTGTAGAAAACACCAACTACATTTACCTGCCATCCCACAGAACTGTGTGACTTACTTATTGACTTGCCCTCGTAATTACATTGTCATGAGTTAATAGGTCCATTTTTATGATGTACATGTTATTGTATATACGGTGAAGTGGTTACAATGAAGTCAATTAACATATCAAGAACATAATAATTACAGTTTATAAAAAATACTGGTTTCAACGGGGATTTAAACAGATGACCACCGGTCCTGAAGGCAAGCATGCTAGCCACTGGTGCAAACTAAAGGTCACACAAAACAAGATTGTCGGTATTATTGTTTATCGCGCAAGAGTTTATTAATAGAGAATTACCCTTTTATTGAGATATAAGATGGGAAGAGAAAAGCAGCTACAAATACACTACAGAACTTTCATTTGAGATCCATGTAAAATAAAATACATATCTATGTGTGTGCATTTTGTGTTTTCTGTAATTTTAAGACAGTATAGGGTTGATTGATAGGAATAACCATCTCATCATGTTCCTCTTGTACCTTGCAGTGTCGAGGTGAAGTATAAACCGCGGGAGAGTGTCCGCTTATGGGCTTCATGAATCAATATTCCCATGGACTCATTATGTCCTGCGTCCAACGTTTACGTGGTCGGCCTCTTCCTCTGCTTCCCTCTGGTCTGTACATCATTGTTTGTTGTGGTATACTGTTAATTGGTAACCTACTTGCATGGCCAAACCATTTGACATATTGCTTTCTAATAAAATCTAACCCCCACTTTTGTCATGATTTCTTCATTTCTGATCTTATCTCCTCTTGATACATTGATTATTCTTCTCAGGAATCTCATTTCTGTTGTGATTTTTCTTTTCTCTTTTTCTGTCATTGTCCAGGTTTGGCATTGGTAACATAGAGTTGGTAGGAAGATTGTGTTGTAAAGTGCTTTCTTAGTATTTATTGATACATGCTTGTTCTTTAGTATTGGTGTCCAATTTTTCTCTCTTCCATTGTTTCTATAAGTTCTTCTTTACTATTAAAACCGCAGACGTTCATTGTGCCTATTTTTTGAATCGCTGATCTATTCAGTAGTCCATTAACATTGCCGGGTCTATATCCATTAGGGTCAGTCCGTTTATACTTCTTAGTTTTTCTATGAGCATATGAAGATCCCCTGCCGGATTGCTAGTCCAGTCGCAGGTCTAGGACAAAAATCTGACCATAGGGAGTCCATCTCCTGTGGCGAGCCGTATCCCTGTTAGCCCATGACCTCGCGGTCATGGTTTCCCAGTCTGCACCACATGGAGATGGGGTTGACTTGTGTTGTCTGCGGGTCATCGGCAGGCTACTAATTTTCACTTTTCATCCCTCCTAGGAGAGGTTAGCTGACCCTAACCCTGCTGGCTGCAGGGCCAGGCGCAGTCCACACCTTGCAGACCATAGGAATAACAAAAATATCAATATTTGTATGGAGTAGTTTATAGAGTAGGAATGTATACTGCATGTTCAGAGTGAACTAATTTATTTAATGTTTGCTAGAAACGTGGACACAGCAATCCCATACCATCCTGGCATGTTGCTAGGACGATCTGTTAATATGAAGACCATGCAGCCGGGGTACATGTTGATAGGAGAAGACATTAATCCTACAGTACTGAAGGTATGTACATAAGAAACACAACTATCAAATTGTAATATTTCATATTTAATTGTCCATTTCTGATTAAGTGAGTGTGTAAAGTAAATTGCGTTGCACTGTTTCGTCAAGACTGTGGCACAGTACATGATCGAACTTTGACAAGCATGTTTGTGTCGATTTGCTTTCCTTAGTCTCTGATTGTCCCCAGTGAACCTACAAGACAGCATGTTTGTGTCTCTTTGATTCTTATTATTTGGCCTATCCAACATAGGAGACCCTACCAGTAGTTGCGCTATCGTCAGCATAGCTTTTGAGGTCACTGGAACACATAAACCCGTCTACCACTTTAAGGTTTTGACTTGACCAATAGTGACGAAATTATGATTACAGTATGATAGCAAAATGTATTATTGAAAATACTAGTGAATATTTAGAATTTGTGATGCAGTAATCTAATTTCTATTTACACCATTTAAATTTCTTGCTATAGTAATATGTTGTCTGTTTGTGTTCTTGATAATTTTCCCATTATTGTCAATATGAGGAACAAATAAACAAACTTTATTTTCAAAAGGTCACAAATTAGGCACGCAGGCCCGTATTACATTAGACCCTTCTGATCACTCATCTTTCGTGCATCAGTTAACTATTGTGCATGTTACATTCACGTAGGAAAAAAGCATTGTCAAATACCAGTTGTGAATATAAAAAAAGATGCAGCGAAATATGCCAGGCAATAAATCATGCAATCGATGGTTTATGTCTTCGTTATTCAAATTCACTACGGGAAAACATTGTTTTGATTTACTGAAAAATCATATTACGTGTTATGAGACAGGCAGGCAACCTACATGGTGTTGTTGCGCAATAAATTTCCTAATTCATCTATCTTATCTCTTCTTGATACATTGATTATTCTTCTCAGGAATCTCATTTCTGCTGTTGTGATTTTTCTGTTCTCATTGGATACCTATATCGGAATCCGTGTTCTGGGTACAGCTGGTATGACTGCTTCACTATAATGATGGATAGAGTGTTTACACTAGGTAGAGAAATGATGATACTAGGTGACTTTAACATAGATATTAGTAAACCAAACCAGACATCATATATCATCATATCGTACAATTTCAAACAACTAATAAACCGTCCCACAAGGGTTACTGACACCTCCTCAACTGTAATTGATCATATATATATGTTACCTGTCCAGTTAATATTATTGATTGTTCTGTTCCTGTTAGTGCAGTTAGTGATCATTACCCCGTATGCTGTACATGGTCAAAATTTGGGTTAAAAACTCTCAAAATTAAATATGCAAGCATCAAATTTAGAAATTTTAAAACGTTCAACCAAGAGTTATTTTTACAAGACTTTAAAAATGCAGCTCTTGATCGTGTTTACCAACTTCCTGTTCCGGACGATGTACTAGCATTTTGGACGAAGACAGTCTACAGTGTGTTTAATAAACACGGGGCAGTCAAAGAAATTCGTGTAGGGAATCAACATAAATCCCCATGGGTCACTAGTGAAGTTCTGGAAATTATGAGAGAGCGAGACACAGCACATAAAAATAAATAATTCATCAACTACCGCAGATTAAGAAATAAAGTTAAATATTAAATTCGTAGGATAAAAAAAAAGATCATTTAAAAAAATTGATTGTAGATAATTCAAATAACACAAATATATGGAAAGCTATTAATTGGCTAACCAACAAGAAACACTCTTCAGAGTCAGCAACACCAAACTCTATAACATGCAAAGATTTCAGTTGTTTCTTTCAATCAGAAATAGAGAATCTAAAGTCTTCAATACCGAAATCATCATGTAATTTAAGTTCCCTGTCATTCTGTGAGGAGAAGTGCACTAGAAGTATTCCCGCTGAGATTCCCTTAATGTCGGTTGCAGAAATATATAAATATCTCTCAAACCTCAAAGCATCAAACTCACACGATCTAGATGGTGTCAGTAATAAAATTCTTTGCTGTGCCGCACCAGTAATTAGTGAGTCTTTAACTTTCATATATAATCAATGCCTGGCCAAAAACTATTTTCCAACTGCATTAAAATAGCTAAAGTTTATCCTTTACTTAAAAATGGCTCAAATAATAATAGCGTCTTGGGTAATTATAGACCTATTCCCTTATTATCATCACTATCAAAGCCATTAGAAAAACACATTCATAAAATAACATTACATCATTTAATTAACAATGATCTAATAACTGACAGTCAGTCTGGGTTTAGACCTAAATATTCTTGTCATAGCGCACTAACAAAAATGACTGATAACTGGCATTTTAACATTAACATTGGCAACATTTGTGGAGCAGTGTTTGTAGACTTCAAAAAAAAAAAAAAGCGTTTGATGTGGTAGATCATGCTATTCTAATTAGCAAATTGAAACTAATGAAGACTAGTACCAATATGGCAAACCTAATTACGTAATTTTTATCCAACAGACAGCAAGTCGTGTCCTTTAACAACCACTTATCAAGACCCACATAGCTTAATACTGGTGTGCCTCAGGGCTCAATACTAGGTCCGCTACTTGTTGCAGTTTATACTAATGACCTTCCTTTATATCTCAATACTACATGTGATCTGTTTGCATACGATTGTACTATATATGCTAATCAGGAGAACCGTGGTGAATTAGAAAGTTATTTACAAAAAGAACTTGATAACCTTAATAGATGGAGCAATGAAAACCGCATGCAAATTAACATCGACAAAACCAAATCCATGCTAATAACGACCAGACAAAAACTTCAGACACTAGCCATGACTGGGGCTACGCTCGAACTCTGCATAGACAAGTTACCTATAGTTAATGTAAATGAACATAAAACATTAGGTCTTTTAATTGACAGACATTTAAATTGGAGCTCTCATGTCCACGTCCTTACCAAGAAAGTAGCACAACAAGTTTACCAACTTCCTAAAATTCAGCACTTCCTGGACGAAAGCATGCAAAAGTTATTCTATACTTCATATATTCAATCACATCTCGATTATTGTTCCACAGTCTGGGATGGTTGCCCTAAATCTAATATGAAATGACTTTGTTCTCTTCAAAAGCGAGCTATACGTATAGTTTCTGGCACAAAGCACACTGAAAGTAATAATTTATATAAGCATCCAAAGCTTCTACCACTTCAAAAACGTTTCCTTTTTAACAAAGCCAAATTAGTTAATAAAGTAATATCTCAAAATACCCCAAAGTATATTCAACCATTGATTCAATCTCATGCAATGAACAGCAAGCGCTTAAATTTATTATATGTTCCAAAACCTAGATTGGACTTATACAAAATATGCTTTGCGTATTCTGGTGCCCACTTATGGAATGACCTTCGAACAGATCTGAAAACTCCAATGAGTCCCTACACATTTAACCGAAAACTTTTTCAATAATTACTCCATACCGACTATATGCCTCCATAAGTCACCTTCTGGTATCATTTTTCACTATTTATGTTTGAATGAGAGAGTGAGAAAGAGCATTAAGAGAGTGAGTGAGTGAGAGAGTAACTATGAGAAAAAGAAAGTGAGAGAGAGTGTGTGCGTGTGTCTGTCTGTGAGAGAGATAGAGTAAAAGAGAGTTTGAGAGAGTGAGAGCGAGTGAGTGTGGATGAGAGAGAGAGAGAGAGAGAGAGAGAGAGAGAGAGAGAGAGAGAGAGAGAGAGAGAGAGAGAGAGAGAGAGAGAGAGAGAGAGAGAGAGAGAGAGAGTGAGACAATGAGAGAGAGTGTGAGACAATGAGAGAGTTAGTGTGTGTGAAAAACATAGAGAGAGAGAGAGAGTGTGAGAGAGTTGAGTGCACACATATCATGTGACATGCTATTCCATATTTTTTTCTGTATCCTCATCTTTTATATTATCATTTTCACTGCCACTTGATTTTAACATGTACTATATGCACTGATTATTTCATCATGTTGTTAATTCCAGGAATTATATTTTTTTTCGTTACACAATGCGCAGCATATTGTTTTAATTTTCACCTTTTCACGATAATCGTCAGTGTGTGTGTGTGTGTGTGTGTGTGTGTGTGTGTGTGTGTGTGTGTGTGTGTGTGTGTGTGTGTGTGTGTGTGTGTGTGTGTGTGTGTGTGTGTGTGAGGGGGGGGGGTGCGTGTGTGTGTGTGATTTTCTTCATTTTATATATAGTGGGCATGTAAACCAGTGCATATGTGTCCAGATGTGTGAGTGTGAGTGGGTGGATGCGTGGGTGTGTACGTGTGTGTGTACATATGGGTGTAAGAGTGTTATATGTGCGTATATATGTGTGTAGGTGTATATGCGTGTGTATATGTATGTATGTGGACGCGGTTAGTCAGGCCAGAGTCTCGGTTGAAGAAGGACGTGAAACTGAGTTGAAGCCAAGCAAGATTATTCGACATTACTTCAGTATTGTAATGATGCTTCAGCCAGAAGCAAAAGTGTTTCATACAGTTGTGTGGCTGATTGAATAGCCATTCAAAGCCTGTTTACAGTGCGCCGAGTTGACGGCGTTTCAGCAATGCCCCATGCCAGACGTCAAGGGCAGATGACCGTAAGTGTGACCTTAGCGTAGTCAGCGATTGTGTTAGAACTGTGCAAAGGAGACAAGTGTCTCGCATCAACGTTGTGAACATTGATTATGCACTTTATATACTTATCACATGCCATCCCTCACCATTCGGGAATGTTTGAAATTGTTTGCTGTGATAATCGTCAACAATAAATATTGAAGAATGTCAAGGACATCAGGTTGTTCAGTGTTTATATGCTATGAATGTTCCTGCTAAAGTCTGTGCACAGGCAAATGCAGAGAAAAGATCGGCCGATGACAGTGGGAACAATCTATAGAGATGATGGTGTGCGCGTGATAACAGAGAGATTTTTAGAGCAGACCAATCATAATGATGCGGACACCAGGGGTGCAGTTAGAGAGGAGCTATCTGGCACCACGAAGAATATGCAGTATGAAGACATCATACGGGTGGAAGATGTTAAACACATTTTGAAAAAGGCAAAAGACACGGCACCAGGGCCCTATGGGGTCAGGTATGGCCACATGAAGGGTTTGAGCGAAGCAGACCTGGAGGAGATGACCGACTGCTTTAACCAGATCATTAGGACAGCATCAGTACCGCAGGATTGGGTGCACAGCTATCTCATCCCTCTCCCAAAACCATTCAAGGATCAGTCAAAGCTTAGCGGCTTTAGGATCATCACCCTTCAAAATACATTTGGGAAGGTTTTAGAGAAGATAGTCGCTGTCAAGCTGCAAGAGTTTTTGGAAAGCGGGAAGCTTCTTCCAAGAGGCCTGGGGAGCTACAGGCCAGGAAAAGATACCTGGTCAAATGCAGCCACTTTTGCCTTTGATGTTTATCAGGGGTTCCAGAGTAGACAGGAAACAATGGCGGTAGCGCTTGATCTCGAGGATGCGTACAATAGAGTTCGATATTATATTTTGATGACCGCACTGATGGAGAAGGGGGTCAATCCCTGGTTGGTGAACTGGATAGCAGTCGTCCTACACTCTCATCGGGTTGCTCTCCGTCTGGGCGCATGGACCTCAGAGCCACATATGTTAACCCCGGGACTGCCACAGGGATCTGCATTCTCACTGGTGCTCTTTAATGTGTATACGAGCAAGATTGCAAACCTAGAAGCAGATGATATTCTTGCATATAGGCAGGGGAAAGATAGGGAGCAAACAGCCCAGGAGTTACAGGCGACAGTAGATAAAGTGATTGACTGGTGCACAGAAATGAGTACTGTCATCCACCCGGAAAAGGCGGCTGTTTTGTGGTGCTCTCTGGACAACAGGATTGTAAGAGCTGATGTCCCAAGCCTCGCGATAGATGGTAGAAATGTCAGCAGAGAGAACAAACTGAAGTATCTGTGGATCACATTTGACAGGAGCC
This sequence comes from Cepaea hortensis, assembly GCA_963921405.1. Classification (NCBI taxonomy): domain Eukaryota; kingdom Metazoa; phylum Mollusca; class Gastropoda; order Stylommatophora; family Helicidae; genus Cepaea; species Cepaea hortensis. The sequence goes on along the minus strand of OY992880.1, from coordinate 93,592,954 downwards.
TATCCTATGTGGAGACGATCAGGACAAGATCTCAAAAGGGACTCAATGCACTTAAAACTATGGCTGCAATGGACATAGAGTAGAGAATGCTTTTCACACTATACCAGCGCTTGATCCTCTCAGTAATTGATTATGGATTAGGTCTCCTCACTGTCTCAGAGAGTCAGCTGGTGAAGTTAGAGCGCATACAGAACGAAGCTATGCGGGTCATTCTGGGATGCAATAGAGACACCTCAGTAGTGTGTATGCATTACATCCCTGGTCTGCCGACTGTTGCTGGTAGGCTCAAGGTGATGCAGGCGAAGGCATACCTCAGAGTAGCTGCAGACACAGACCACCCACTGCATGAGGCGCTGGACGCAGTTAAGGGTCAGCGACTGATAAGAGGGAAATCATGGATGGCTCAGGTGGAGGATACGATCAGACAGGTGTGCCCCTTGGAGAACATTAGGCGTGGAGAGGAGTGGGTCAGAGTGCCAGCGGAGCAGTCAGACTTGTGCAGAGTTATAATCACATTAAGCCGGGAGTGCAGGGAGTGGCCAGCAGGGGCCACGGAAGTGGAAATCCAGCAACTAATTCAGGACAATGCTCACTCGAGTGATGTGATTATCTACACAAATGGTTCGGTGTCAAGAGGTGAGAGAAGTGTCTGGGGGTTCATAGCCAAAGCTAATGGTCGATGTTTGGGACAGGAGAGCCTGGCATATGATACCACAACATCCAGCTTAAGATTGGAAGTGGAGGCAGTCACTGCGGCTCTCCGCTGGATGGAGAATACGACACACACACACATCGTGATTGTAACTGACTCAGAAAGCATGCTGACGAGGGTGAGGACGGGCAGACTTCGTGCAGAGTGGCTTGCTTCGCTTCGGAGGTCACGGGTGACAAGCATCGCCTGGATCTTTTCTCCGGGGCATGCCGGTGTGCTGGGAAATGATCAGGCGAACAGATTGGCTGGCTCTGCAGAACTAGGTGGAGTATTGATACATGACAAGGCAGACGTGGTTGCGGCCTTGCGGGAGCACGTGCACACCTCGGAGGAGCAAATGGATTACCATGGTCTGGCAAGAATGAGACAACGAGGAGTGACGAAGGGATCTGGCCGACGCTCAACGCTCAGAGGAAAGGCGAGATGGACTTATAATCAGATTGCTACTGGTACTATTAGTGTTGGAACTCTTCGCTGGCTGCTGAGGATGGGGACAGAGCACTTATGGGAATGCCCCGAATACTGTGATGTCGATTCCTAAATCAATCAATCTATCAATCAATCAATCAATCAATCTGCTAAAGTCTGTCATTGAGGCTGAACAAACGAGCCAACAAGCAGCTCCTTGACAATGTGTATGTTTATAAATGTGTGTATGAGTGTGCATGTGTGTATGTATGTACGTGGGTGTATGTGTATGTATTTGTGAATGTAGTTGTATGTGTGTGTATGTATGTGTGTATCTGTGAGTATGTCTGTATGTGTGTTTATGTGTGTATATGAGTGAGAGAGTGAGTGAGAAAGAGTGTGAGTGAGAGAGTGTTATGAGACAGAGAGTGATAGAGTATGTATGAATGAGGAGGGAGAAAGAGAGAGAGAGAGAGAGAGAGAGAACAAACGAACGAACGAATGAACGAACAAACTTTATTTTCAAAGGGTTAAGAATTGGGCACGCAGGCCCGTCTAACATTCTGCCCTTCTATCACTCTCTTTCATACATTATTTCATTCACACATCATTCAAGGCTAACAGAGAACAACAACAATATAAAGGATATGCATTATAAAGGCATGGGCAAAATGCGAACATCAAAACTACACGACACAGTAATATTAGATAATGGTCTGACACATGTTGTTAGCCATGTGGAATATACTGGCCTACCAAAAGGGGACTGGCTGTTATACTAGGGTTTTGTTATTATTATTATTATCTCTATTATTAAGGGGGAAGGTAATCCATATTGAGATAGTGTTCGAATAATTTGCGATTATATGAAAAGGGATTGGTGATGTCTTTGATTTCTTGTGGAAGATTGTTCCACAGCTGAGCTGCAGAGTACGTTAAGCTTGTTTTGTATAAGTCAATCCTAGGCTTCGGAATGTGTAATATATTTAAACGTTTACTGTGTCTAGAATTATATTTAACCAATGGCCAAAGGTAATTTGGGGCATTCCGATGCAGGATTTTGTGAATTAGTTTAGCTTTATTGAAAAGCAGGCGTTTACGGAGTGGTAGTAACTGAAGGCGTTTATACAGGCTAGGATTGTCAGTTAAATGTTTGCTATAAATTAGACTCATGGCCCATTTCTGGAGTGAGTAAAGTCGCTTGGTGTTTGAATTAGAACAACCGTCCCAGATCGTAGAGCAGTAGTCAAAGTGTGTCTGTATATGAGAAGTATAGAATAGTTTCCTTGTGTCCTCATCAAGGAAGTTTTTAATTTTGGCGAGTTGGTAGACTTTTTTCGCTGTTTGTTTAATGAGCACTTGGAACGTGGGAATTAAAGGTTAGGTTTCTATCAATGATTAGGCCTAATGTTTTGTGCTCAATTACACTTTCTACTGGCATGTTATCGATGTGAAGTTGAAGTGTTGTGTGTGAGCTTAGAGTCTGAAGTCTTTGTCTGGTTGTTAGTAACATTGATTTTGTTTTAGTGATGTTAATTTGCATACGGTTTGAATAGCTCCACCTAACTACATTATTTAATTCTTGTTGTAAAGACGACTCAAGTAAAATACAGTTTTCAGCGTTTGTGTACACTGTACAGTCGTCTGCAAATAGATCGCAGGACGACGAAAGATGCAAAGGTAGATCGTTAATATATATGGCAAATAGTAGAGGGCAAAGAATAGAGCCTTGCGGTACTCCAATATTGAAGGTAGTGGTTTGAGACAGAGATTTATTATGTGATACTACTTGCTTTCTGTTTGATAGAAAAGATGATATTAGAGTGACTACATTAGGGCCAATTTTCATTGTCTCAAGTTTTTTAATTAAAATAAGATGATCTATCATATCAAATGCTTTCTTGAAATCAATAAACACAGTTCCACATAGACTGTTGTTGTTTATATTCTGGTGCCAATTTTCTATCATGTTTGTTAGGGCCGTATGACAAGAATATTTTGGTCGAAATCCTGATTGGCTGTCCACAATAAGCTTGTTGCGAACTAAATACTGTAATGTTACTTTATGGATGTGTTTTTCTAGTGGCTTAGATAGTGATGATAGTAAAGAAATGGGTCTGTAATTGTTTGGGAGACCATTGTCTAATGAACCAGATTTAAGAAGAGGGTACACTTTGGCGATTTTGAGAGCTGATGGAAAGTGGCCTTTGGTGAGACACTGATTATATACATAGGTTAGTGATATACAGATCACTGGCGCAGCACAACGGAGAATCCGGTTGCTGATTCCATCTAACCCAGATGAGGTTGTGTTTTTTAGGTTACTGAGGTAAGAGAATACTTCAGTGATTGTCATTAGCGGTATGTCGGAAAGAATATCGCGATAGCATCTATTCTCGCAAAACGATGACAATAAAGATAAGTTGCAAGGAGAATTAGGTATTGAAGCCTTCATCTGGTCTATGTCAGTTTGAAAAAAATCACTGAATTGGTCGCATGTAATATGATTTGATGGTAAAGAATTGCGGGTGGAGAGAGAGAGAGAGAGAGAGAGAGAGAGAGAGAGAGAGAGAGAGAGAGAGAGAGAGAGAGAGAGAGAGAGAGAGAGAGAGAGAGAGAGAGAGAGAGTTGAGTGTGTGCATGTCATGTGACAAGCTATATCATCATCTTCAATATTAGCATTTTTACTGTCACTTGAATTTAACATGTACTATATGCACTTTTGCTTATCTCATCATGTTTAGTCAATTCCAGAAATTATATTATTGAATTACATTATCATTTTTTACGTTACACAGTGTATAACATATTTTTGTCATGTTCACAATTTTTTTCTTTTCAGTTTTTCTATGTTTTCCAATTTTTTCACCAATTTTGAATTTCTATTGTGAGGATGCTCACGATAGTTGTCAGTGTGAGGTTGTGTAAAATATAGAAGTTTTTTCATATTAGTTTCAGTGATTATGTGAGGCAACATGCATGTGTCTACATGTGAGGATGTGTGTGTGGGGGGATGTTTGTGTGTGTTGGGAGTATGTGTGGAGGGTGGGGGAAGATGTGTGTGGGTGGGTTGGTGATGGGTGTGTGGGTGGGGGATGTGTGTGTGTGTGTGGGGGGGGTGTGTATGTGGGTGGGGGATGTGTGTATGTGAGCAGGGGATGCGTGTGCGGTGGGGATATGTGGGTGTCTGTGTGTGGGGATGTGTGTCTGGGAGGTGTGTGTGGGAGTGTGTATGTGTGGGGATGTGTGAAGACATTTATTTGCTGGGGGATGGGTGTGTGGGTGGGAGATGTGTGTGGATGGGGGGATGTGTGTGGGTGGGGGATGTGTGAGTTGGTGGGGAGATGTGTGTGTGATGGATGTGTGTGGGGGGATGCAAGGGAGGGTGGAAAAATGTGCAGGTGGTTGTGATGTGTGTGGATCAGGGACGTATGGGTGAGGGAATGTGTGTGTGGGTGGGGTTATGTGTTTGGGTGGGTGGGGGTTTGTGGGTGTTGGTGGACAGTGGGATGTGGGGTGTGTGTAGGTGGTGTGGAAGATGTGTGGGTGGGGATGGGGGATGTGTGGTTGGCTGGGTGGTAGGGGTGTATGTGTGGTGTGTGTGTGGTGGGGGTGTGTGTGGGAAGATGCGTGTGTCGGTTGGGTGATGTTTGTGTGGGTGAGGATGTGTATGAGGGTAGAGATATGTGTATGTGGGTGGGGGATTTGTGTATGTTAGAGGGGGATGCGTGTGCGGGTGGGGGACATGTTGGTGGGTGGGTGGGGAGATATGTGGTGAGAGATGTGTGGGGGGGGGGGTTGTGAGGGCAGGGGATGCGAGGGTGGGTTGGAAAATGTGTGGATAGGTGGCGATGTGTGTGGGGATCAGAGATATGTGGGTGGGGGAATATGTGTGTGGGTGGGGATATGTGTTTTGGTGTGTCCGTGTTGGTGGGTAGTGGGATGTGTGGGTGTTGGTGGATGTGTGGGTAGGGGTGTGTGTATGTGGTGTGGGGGATGTGTGTGGATGGGGGATGCGTGGGTGGGTCAGAGATATGTGTGTGGGTTAATTGGGGATGTGCTGTGGATGGGGAGACGGGTGTGTGGGTGGGGATGTATGTGTGGGGGATGTGTATGTGGGTGGTGTGTGTATGGGTTGGGCATGTATAGTTAAGGGATGTGTGGTTAAAGGATGTGTGGTTGGGGGTGGGTGGAGTTTGTGTGGGTGGGTGAGTGTGTGTAAGTTGCGGGATGGGTGGGGGATGTGTGTGTGGGTGGGTGCGAAATGTGGGAGTGGGTGGAGGAGATTATGTTGGTGGGGGATGTGTGGGTGGGTGCGGCAAGTGTGTGGGTAGATGCGGGATGTATGGATTGACGGGGAGATGTGTGTGTGTGTGGGATGTATGGTTGTTGGATGTGTGCTTAGCTGGGTGGTGGAGGATATGTAGGTGGGTGAGTGTGTGTATGTTATTGGAAGGGTGAGAAGATGTGTGTAGGTTGGGGGTGTTTGTGGGTGGGGAATGGGTGGATTGGTGCATGCACGTGTGCGTGGGTGGGTGGGGGATTGTGTGTCGGTGGATGAGAGGGGGCATTATGTGTGTCTGGGTGTGTGTGTGTGTGGGTAGGAGATATGTGTGGGGGATGTGTGGTGGGTGGGAGTCGGTGGGTGGAAAATTTGTCTCATAACATGGTAGATTTTTATGTTTATGTTTGTAATTGTTTATGTTTACAACATTCATTTGACAATGTTTTCTTCCTATGTGAATGTATCATGTATTATTGGTGAACGAAAGATGAGTGATCGGAAGGGCCGAATGTAAATAGGGCCTGCGTGCCCAATCTGGTACCCTTTGAAAATAAAGTTTGTTTGTTCGTTCGTTCGTTCGTTCGTTTGTTCTTACATCATTTATACAAACTCTCAAAGTTATGCACCCACTTAATAACACACAGATACTCCATCGCATGCACATATAATTACTAACAAAAGTTTACTTATACATACATAATACTCTCTCTTTTTCTTCATCTATTTCTTCATCTCTCTCTCTCTCTCTCTCTCTCTCTCTCTCTCTCTCTCTCTCTCTCTCTCTCTCTCTCTCTCTATATATATATATATATATATATATATATATATATATATATATATATATATATTCAGTAATACATAAAACTACACACACATATACACATTCCTTTACACAGTCAGTCAAACTAATAAACACAAACTCGCACACTTTTACACACATACATTGACAACTGTCATGAGCATCCACACAAAAATTGAAAAATATATTATACATATACATATACATTGTACGGTTACTGCCATAGAGGAAAGCAACAGCAAACTACCTCTTTAAAAGTGCCTAGTACATTATGATTCGCCTAAAGACTGATCATCACAAGACAAGGACAGAGACGTTAAAATTAGCAACATGGAACGTTAGGATGTTAAACGACGACGAAAAATTAGAGAACATAAAACAAGAAATTGAAAGAGAAAAAATTAATATTCTAGGGATGTGTGAAGTGAGATGGGCAGGAGCAGGCATCAAGATAATTGAAGAATTTAAGATTATTTATTCTGGAGGTGAAGACCGACAAAGGGGAGTGGCTATTATTTTGGACAGGAAAATATCAAAATCTGTTTAAGGATATTGGGCCGTGACGGACAGAGTTCTACTAGTTAAATTAAGTGGCAGACCTTTTAGCATAAATATTATTAAAAGTATATGCCCCAACAGGAAAATCCAGTGAAGATAGTGTAGAGGGGTTTTATAATGACATAGAGACTGCCTTAAAGAAATGTAAAAATTCAGAAATAAACATCATAATGTAGACTTCAATGCAAAAGTAGGAAATCAAGGTGATAGCTACACAGTTGGAAACTATAGTTTAGGTGAGAGAAATGAAAGAGGATACAGACTTGTAGAGTGGGCAAAAGAACAGTAAGTGATTGTAGGAAACACATGGTTTAAGCAACACCCTAGAAGATTATGGACATGGAGGAGTCCTGATAGCAGAATCAGAAACCAGATTGACTACATTCTGATTAGCAGAAGATTTAGAAACGCACTAACAATAGCAAAAACAGTTCCCAGTGCTTATTGTTATAGTGACCACAGACTACTTACAGGAACACTGAGGATAGTAGTAGTAGTAGTAGTAGTAGTAGTAGTAGTAGTAGTAGTAGTAGTAGTAGTAGTAGTAGTAGTAGTAGTAGTAGTAGTAGTAGTAGTAGTAGGCCTCTTTCAGTCCTGAAGGACTATAGAGTTGTGCCGCTTGGGAGGTGCCTGGCAGTACCGCTGGTGACTGTATAGTCCAATACGAGAGTGACAATCCCTGTCACAGTTTCCGCATCTGTAAGACGAGGCAAGTCCCGCAGTAAGTGACTGCACTTTGAGCCTGTGCCGCCTAACCTCAGTTTGTTGGATCAAATTGCGCTCAAAGAGCACCAGTCCGTTTCGTACATCTCTTCTCCAGGAGCATCTGTCTGTTGCAACTCTCTCCCACGTGTCTTGGTCTATTCCAATGGTTTTCATATCTTGTTTACACACATCCCTATATCGCATTTGGGGTCTTCCGGTTGGCCTCTTTCCTGTGGCTAGTTCTCTGTAACGGAGATCTTTGGAAATACGTTCGTCCTCCATTCGAGATACGTGGCCCAGCCACCGGAGGCGTCTCTGCTTGAGGAGGGTGTGCACTGTGGTAATATCTGCTCTTTCAAGCACCTGTTTGTTTGTTATGTGGTCTTTCCATGTTATGCCCAGGATACGTCTCAGACATCTCATGTGGAAGGAATTCAACAAATTTCAAGCGTTGATTTTCGTTAGACGGTGACGCGGTCATCTACACAGATGGGTCGGTCGTCCGACATGTGAGAAGCTCATGGGCCTTTACAGCTCGGGCCGGAGGGAGAATTGTGAAGGAGGACTCTGGTGCTTTCACTGAAACCACAAGTAGCCTGACCATGGAAGTCATGGCAGTAAGTAAAGCAATAACATGGCTCGAGACACAGACATTCACTAGGGCTTGTTTCCTTAGCGACTCAATGAACATGATCAAGAGGATAGAGGAGGGGTCGATCCGAAGAGAATGGTTGCTGCCTCTGAAGCGGTCTCGGCTGGCAAAGATTAGTTTCATCTTCGTGCCAGGGCATGCGGGAGTATAAGGAAATGATATTCACTGGCACAGGAACGGAGCATAATGGGGACAACCCGTTGCTATGAGGTTGGAACTACGACTAACTAACTAACTAACTAAGGAAATGAGCGGGCTGACAAGCTCGCAGGTGAAGCTACTGTGGAGGGCGGACGCGCCATGGACCAGGCTGACATTCTGAATGCTCTACGAGAAGTGAGACTTTTGCAAGAACCAAGTGATGACTGTGAATCTACAACAATGGCCAGACTGCGAGAGCAGCAAATTAAAAGAGGGGTGGCCAAACAAGAACACTACGCAGGAAGCCAAAGAAGATTGATAAACCAACACGATGTGCAACGAGGATGATCTGTCGACTAACTAACTAACGAATTCAACTTCCTTTCCTGTCTTAAGTACAGGGTCCAGGATTCAGACCCATAGAGTAGTGTGCTAACAACACAAGCTTTATATACTTGAGCTTTTGTACGCTCTGTTAGTACTCCCAAACTCTTTTAGCTAGCCTGGAAAATGTTGTGGCTGCCTTTCCAATGCGTCTGTCGATTTCTGTCTCTAATGAAAGATTATCTGATATTGTCGACCCCAAATACATAAACTCGTGGATGACCTTCAATTCGTAATTAGAAATTTTGATTGACGGAGGCGCACCAACATCTTGTTCCATCACCTGTGTTTTATTTAGGCTAATAGTGAGCCCAAAGTCTTTGCAGGCGGCTGCAAAACGATCTATGAGCCTTTGGAGATCTTCTGCTGTATAAGTAGTAAAGTAGTCATCAGATCGGTCTCTGTGGCTAAAGGGCTTGCGAACGCGGTTTGTGAGCCCGTATACTCGGGTTCGAAACACGGCGGTGCTGGTTTTTTCGAAAAAGGTATAGGGGCCGGTCGTTCAGAAAGCAATGGCAAACTACTGAACGTAACACTTGCCTAGTACATCAACAGCAGCTGAAATGCTGGTGTTGACTGCAACGTCCCGTAAGGGATACGCAACAAAATAAAAAAAAAAGTCATCAGTGCTGCATCATCTGCAAAAAGTAGTTCTCTTACGCATCTTGATCTTATTTTGGTCTTTGCCTTGAGTCTTGATGGGTTAAAAAGTTTGCCATCAGATCTTGTGTGGAGGTATATGCCTTCAGTGGCAGTCCCAAATGCCTGCCTTAAGAGAACAGCGAAGAAGATACCAAAGAGAGTAGGAGCAAGCACGCAGCCCTGCTTTACTCCGCTGCTGATGCTGAATGACTGGGATGTTGAGCCGTCAAATAAAATGGTCCCCTGCATGTTTTCGTGGAATGATTTCACGAGTCTAAGAAGGGTGGGTGGACATCCAACCTTTTCAAGACCCTTAAAAAGGCCACTTCTGCTCACAAGGTCAAATGCCTTTGTGAGGTCGATGAAGGCTATATATAATGGCTTCCTTTGTTCTCTGCACTTCTCTTGGAGCTGCCGGAGTGAGAAAATCATATCGATGGTGGACCTGTTGGGTCTAAATCCGCACTGCGATTCGGGGTAGATTCTTTCAGCAAGAATGTGTAATCTTTTAAGGATTACTCTGGCAAAAATCTTGCCTGTAATGCTGAGTAGGGAAATACCGTGATAGTTGTTGCAGTCGATTCTGTCGCCTTTGTTTTTATAAAGGGTAACGATGTTTGCGTCTTTCATATCTTGTGGTATTGATTTTTCTTTCCAGCAGAGCTGAAATATTGCATACAGTTCTGGGATGATTGTTTCTTTGCTACATTTTAAAATTTCAGGTGGAATACTATTGTTTCCAGGTGCCTTGCCGGCTTTGAGAGAGTCTAGTGCTTCGCTGATTTCTGTGAGGCAAGGTTCGTTATCCAGGGCATGCATGGCGGACTGTTGATCGATGGCTTCCAGAGCTTCTTCACTGACAGTGTTATCCACTGAGTATAGCTCTGAGTAGTGTTCTACCCAGCGATCCATTTGTTTCGCTCAATCTTTTATGATTACCCCCTCAGTTGATCGTAAAGGGGCCATCTTATTTTTTGATGGACCGACAGCTTGCTTGATGCCCTCGTACATTCCTCTTATATTTCCAGTGTCTGCACAAGTTTGAATTTGAGCAGAGAGCTGTAGCCAGTACCTGTTCGCACATCTTCTTGCCATCTGTTGTACTCTATTTCTGGCCGTTCGCAATGTCTGCAGTGTTTTCTCTGAAGGTGATGTTTTATACATTGAGAATGCATGTCTCTTTATCTCCAGGACTAGGAGCATCTCTTCAGGGTGTGCTTCAAACCAGTCGGTTGACTTAGTTTGCTTCTTGCCAAATGTTGATAGTGCTGTATTGTAGATGGTGTCGCGAAAATGACTCCATCTCTCGGTGGAATTTCTGTTTGTGGGGCCAGGCAGAGTATCCGCTAGAGCCTGCATGAATTTGTTGACCTTCTCTTTATTTTGGGTGCCGCTGGTGTCAATGCGTGGTCTTCCTTCTGTTCGGCTTCTGTAGATTCTCTTGGGCTTTATTTTCACCTTGCTGGAGACGAGTGAATGGTCGGTGTCGCAGTCAGCACTATGGTAGCTGCGAGTCAGCCGTACATTGTGGAGGATGCTGCGTTTAGTGAGCACTAGGTCGAGTTGGTGCCAGTTCTTTGATCTGGGGTGCCTCCATGACACCTTGTGTTGAGGTTTCGTGTCAAAGAAGGTGATTATGGTGGCTGCAGAATTCCAAGAGACATTGTCCATTGTCATTGATCTTCCCAACGCCAAACTGTCCTAGACATGAAGGCCAAGATTTGTGGTTGGAGCCAACCCTGGCATTGAAATCCCCCAGGATAAAAAGATGTTGTTTCTCTGGTGTTTCACTGACTTCTCAAGTTTGTCATAGAACTTGTCTTAAGATTCTGATGCTGCAGTTAGTGTTGGGGCGTAAACGCTTATAATACTAACTGGGCCTGCCTCTGTCTGGAGTTGGAGCTTCAGTATTCTTTCAGTGCCATCACTTGGTGGTATGATGGAATTAAGCAGCTTGTTTCTGATAGCGAAGCCAACTCCATGCTCCCTGGTCTCTCCACACGGCTTGCCATGCCAGTAGAAAGTGAAGTCCCTCTCCTTGATGCTTCCAGATTCTTGGAGTCTGGCCTCTTGCAGGGCGACAATCTCTATCCCCAGTCTTAGTAGTTTGTTGTTTATCACTGCAGTTTTGCGGGCATCCATAATCTCGTTTATATAATCTGAGATGCCAGGGGTCATGGTTCTTACGTTCCATGTTCCCAGTCTTAGGGCCGTTTTTTTTTTTTTTTTTTCTTGTTGCTAGGTGTATAGATTGCGGTCCATGTATCAGGATTTTCCCCTAAGCTCCACACACCCTCAGGAGCAGATGAACCATGGCGAGACAACCCCTTATTGACTGGGGGATGCCCAGCTTAGGCGGGCAGTAGCTGTCTAGTGAGATACAATGATCTCTCCCACCATCGGAAGTAGACCCTTGCTCTACGCCAATCGAGCATTAAGATTTATAACCGGCACATGCTGCTTCCCGTGTTGTCACCGCTTTACGCGGTGCTGAAGTGACCTCTTCAGGGCACAAGCCTGGGCAATGGAAATCGGAGAACCAGGTGTTGCCCAGTAGCAAGTTCCCCCTCTTCACGACGCCGATGTTGACCAAGGGAAAGGCAGTAGCCAATGCAACTTGGCATCGGTGCCGTTGCAGGAGTTGCCAGAACTATGTTGTTTACAACATGGAACTGCCTTAGGGACTCAATCTCCTGATTTGTCCTCAGGGTTTACTCCCGAAGCCTTTCCCATATGGGTATACCCGTCAAGGCAGTGGAGGTTTGAGATTTAGAGTTCCCTCTCTTAGAAGAGATACCAATAAGGAATCAATAAGGAGGGAAGTCTACCATTCTTCCTTCCTGGCAGTGACCATACTGATCGGATGACCATAGCCATTGTCTCTGAGAGATCCTCTGCCCACCATCACTGACTTGAAACCATAACCAACAACTATCTGTCGGCTGCTCCCAAGTACCACACTGAGGATAAAGTTGAAGAAAGTCTAGTATATAACAGGAAACACTAAATATGAGTAATGACAAGAAAAAACAAAACAAATTCAACATAGAAGTACAGAACAGATTTGATATATTATCTGATCTAGAGATATTATTCCAGGATGTGGATGATCAATGGGAAATGTTGAAGAATTCAATCAGTTTGGCTGCAGAAACAACTATTCCAAAATTAAAGAAGGTGGGTTGTAAGAAATGGATGACAGAAGAAATTTTACACCTAATGGAAACAAGAAGACTCAACAAAAATAATCCTGCCAAATATGAAGAAATTCACAGACAAGTCAGAATATTATGTAAGGAGGCAAAAGAAGCATGGTTTGAGGAAAAGTGCTTAGACATTGAAAAACAACACAACAGTCAAAATACCAAATTAGTGCACAAAAGAATTCAGGAACTTGCTAATAAAAGAACAAGTACATCAACGGGCTGTCTAAAAACTAAAGATGGCAAAGTCATAATAGAAAAAGATCAGATTCTACATGTATGGACAGATTATGTGAAAAATCTTTATAATAATAACAGAGAGGAACAGTATGATATTAGCTTTAATAATGAAGGGCCGCCAGTTGTGAAGATGGAGGTTCGAAATGTTCTTAAGCATATGAAAGTTGGCAAGGCCCCCGGTGCAGATAATATCACAACAGAAATGATTAAAGCTTTAGAAGAATTTGGACTAGACCAAGTCACCAGACTGCTGAACACATTATATGATACTGATGATATACCTTCTGAATTATGTAACTCTGTATTTATTGCAATCCCAAAGACATCAGGAACCTTGGAATGTGATCAACATAGAACAATTAGTATAATGAGCCACATCACAAAGATTTTGCTACGAATTATCATGCAAAGAGTGAGGAAGAAAATACAACCTGAAATAGGGGAAGAACAATCTGGGTTTGTAGAAGGAAAGGGTTCAGTAAATGCTGTGTATCTGATGCAAACAGTTATTGAACGTGCTATAGAAGTAAACAAGGATATACACCTTTGCTTTATTGACTACACAAAGGCTTTTGATCAAGTTAGACATGTCAACATGGTAGATATGCATGCAGATCTACAAATTGATGGGAAAGACATTAGACTTATAAAAAACATATATTGGAAACAACAAGCTGCCATAAGGATTGATAATGAAGTGGGACAATATCAACCTATTAAGAGAGGTGTTAGGCAGGGATGTGTAATGTCTCCAGATCTTTTTTCCCTATGCAGTGAAAATATTTTCAGGAATGTAGAAGATATAAATGGAATCGGCATTGGAGGACGAAACATCAATAACATTAGATATGCAGATGATACAGTATTGATTACAGATATGCACAATGCACAAGATCTACAACAATTAGTAGATGCGGTTGTTGTACACAGTGAGCAGCTGGGGTTAGAATTAAATTGTAAGAAGACATGTTATTGTCGTCACTAGGAAGAATGAAGTACCACAATGTAATATACAAGTAAATGGGAATATTCTTCAACAAGTGAATCGGCACAATTATCTCGGAACAGTCATAACATCTGAAGGGACATGCCTGGAAGAGATTAGAACAAGAATCGCCATGACCTTTACGAAGATACTGACCAATAAAACAAAACGATGTCAATTGAAACGAGAAAAAGAGCGTTGAAGTGCTACACAGAACCTGTACTTGTGTATGGATGAGCAGACAAGCTGAAAAACATCTGATGGCTGTGGAAATGTGGTTTCTGAGGAAAATGCAAAGAATACCATGGGCAGACAGAAAACCCAATGACCAAGTACTACAGGAGACAAATGAAAATCGTAAATTGATTAGAGAAATTAGACGTAGACAGTCAAAATTTTTTTGGACATGTTATGAGAAGAAATGGATTGGAGAACTTAGTGACAACTGGCAAGATCGAAGGGAACAGACCAAGAGGAAGACCGAGAGGAAAATACCTGGATGGCTTGGTCACATGGCATGGATGACACATGAACACTGAGTTGATCCACGACGCTGGTGATCGAGTGAAATGGCGAGTCATGATCGCCCACGCTTTCCGGCATGGCACATTGTGTAACATAAAGTATATGAATGCAATTCAATAAGATAATATTACCTTAAACTGATACGAGGGTAAGTTAATAAGTAAGTCACAAATGGCTGTAGACAAATAACTAAATATGATAACAACTTGAGACAGTTTAATTTTATACATGCATTGTCCCTTTATTTCTCAACATAACTTTCACCAGCATTGACGCACTTATACCATCGTTTTATCAGTCCTCCCAAACCGGCTGCATAGAACTGCGTGCTTTGTTTTCATTTACCTGCCTTCCTACAGAACTGTGTGACTTACTTATTGACTCGCCCTCGTAACCTTTTCTACCCAGCTATGAACCGCTTTACAGGACAAACATTTGTCAGCATAAACAGGAAACCCTCCTTGGCTGGAGAGAATATGCGAATGACGCTGAAGTTAAATGTGAAGTGAAAACGTGGTTTAGAAAACAGAGCACACAGTTCTATGCAGCTGGCTTGTTAGGACTGATAAAACGATGAGATAAGTGCATCAATGTTGGTGGAAATTATGTTGAGAAATAAAGGGACAATGTATGTATAAAAATAAACTGCTCTCAAGGTGTTATCATATTTAGTTATGTATCTAGAGCCATTTGTGACTTACTATTAACTTACCCTCGTATAAACATGATGAAGTAAGCCGTGCAAAAGTTTTCATATTGTTTATGTTAAAGTCAAGTGACTATAAAAATGATCAGTTGAAAGATGAGGATACACAAAATATATGGAATAGCATGTTGTGTGGCATATATATGTTCAACTCTGTTCCTCCCCCTTCCACTCTCTCTCTCTCTCTCTCTCTCTCTCTCTCTCTCTCTCTCTCTCTCTCTCTCTCTCTCTCTCTCTCTCTCTCTCTCTCTCTCTCTCTCTCTCCATCTACCCACACACACTCATGCACACACATAAAGGAGGAATAGAAAGCCAAGCAAATATGATACTTGTCTCTTAATCAGGAGACCCACCGTCTAATCCTTAGTAAGGTAAAGGATTGTTATCTGTTGTAGGTGAGATAATAAATTGTATCCTCTACATTGCATGTTTATTGCTTTTGGGCAAGTATCCTTTAGTCCTGTGCCCTTTTAAAATCCTTGCAATTTCAACAGTCATAAAAATTCTGTAATGCAGGATATATATTTGTACATTTTGTTTTGATAGTGAGAGGTACAAGTAATATTATATCCCTTGTTTGTTGGCGGTGTCTCAGTTTTTGGTTCAGGATAGATAGAAATGAATAATTTAGACAACGCTTACAGATTAGTCACAATGAAGTAATTCTGTTTATATGCACACAGTTGATAAGTTGATTGGTTTGATGATTAAGTTGTTGATTGGTTGTGAATCCTCTGGTAGACTTAAGTTTAATCTTTTCAGTTCGCATACTCCTGAAAAAAGGACTTTTATCTATCAGAGTTAGGTTGGTATAGAGACTTTCATCCTCACCCAACAGCAAAGTACTATCTCCGCTGGTACCTTTGCTGAGCCCTTCTTCCCCTCTCCAGTCTGTTTCCCCCTCTCCAAGCTCAGTAACTGGCGGGGTGTTCAAGAGACACTGAAACTTCACATCTGCAGAGAGACACGGGTTGTGAGCAGGTCAAGACCCAGAACAGCACATACAGATTGGTTGGAATTAGACCTGGGTTGGTCATGTTTCCTCCAGCGGTTTTAGGTACAGCCGGCTCTGTAGTTAAGTGGTTGCGAATGCGGTCGAACACAGCTGCGAGCGATTTGGAAGCCTTGCTTTGGTTTCCCATACAAAAGGTATGAATGCTGGTCGTTCACGAAGCAATGGCAAACTACTGAACATAAACTTGCCAAGAAATCACAAACTGCCAAACAAACTGCTGTTGACTGCGAAGTCCTATAAAGGATATGTAACAAACTTTAAAAAAAAAAAAAGGTATGTCATTGTTAACAACTCCAGCACAGTGTCCAGGGGAAATGACTACAAAGTACAATGACATTGTTTTTGCATTTTATTTCCTAGTGAAGCCTAATATAATAACCTCTCCATAGCACGTAGCCTGGGCTGAATTGTAGAGACTATGAATTGCCTATGCAGCATGATCCCACTCTTAGCCTGCCTAGTTTACTTCTGAGGAAAGGTAACACCAATACATTTGGAACAAGACAAGCTGCAGAAGCTGCCAGATCAGCAAAGCAATGCTTTATCCACTTGTCGGAGCTTCCATCCTTGACCAGTTGTCGACCAATGTTTAGGGACTGGTCTGCCCTATTATGACATTTAGTCTTTAGGTTGCAATTCCTCGCACCAGGATAAAGCTTATTTCCTACCAATTGCGCTTCTACACCAAAAGCCGTTAGCACAATGCAGGGTGTTGGGTTTTGGTGAGTGCTGCCCAATATACGACGCTAACAGAAAGCAGGTGGTACCATCTACTGTCACATGGTAACTCAGTCATATCTGACTAATACAATTACACATTATGATACCCCCCTCCACCTGACTATGGTTTGATTGATCCTATGAGAAGAAAACCTCCAGCATTACAGTCTGTCATTCGTTTCTGCAGGTTCTTTTCTCCTCTGCTTGTTGAAATAGTCTTCTTTCACATAGTTTATGATGATTCCTTGCATGCATCTCCATGTGTTTCAGTCAGAAATCGTTTCCCTCAGGTTGTGGTGTCAATCCCCAACATTATTATACGAGAGTTATTACAACATCAACTTGCGATTGGCTGGCAAAAATAAACCGGTTGCCATGGCTACACCGTTCATTCCTTGCATCAGTCAGTAGTCTTTTAGCTCACTACACATCAACCTACAGTCGCATTTGTTCAGTGGTTCACAACTCGTGAACGAATAAACATGGCCACTGTTATCGCCTTTCCCCACTAGCTGTGAAATTTGTGGTATGATAGTAGTATAGTAGGCATACTATCATGCCCGTTTTGGTAAATCTTATATATTTCAATCAAATATTGATCCTGGTCCACAAATAAAGATAACTCCTAAACTGCCGCTATCGATTTTTGTGTGTGAAAAAGTGGTCGCGGTCAAGTAGTCGTGGCGGGTTGGTGGGCGTGGTGTCCTGGTGGGTGTGGTGGTTTAGTGGCTTGGTAGTCTAGTGACTTGTTGGTATCAACATAACACATTGAAATAACAAACGATTCAAAGAAGGTATAAAAAATGTTAATAATGGGAAAACATATATAGAATACATTGAACATTAAATGATGAGAGGTGTGGTGGTGACATTATCGGGTTGGACCTGTCGTTTTATGTAGAGGTATGATAAGGAAGCACGCTGTTGTTGATAGGTGTATATACTTTTCCCGTGGGTATTAAACCCTATATTGGTACCCCACACACCTGTTGGGTTGTGGGGACATTCAAGAACTTGTACCAGGTTTGCTTGGCGTAGGACCAAGGTGTAAGAACACAATAACAACAGTGGACATGTAATAAGGGGAAAAAAACTAAGTAACATTTTCACATGACTTATATTGACACACAACATCTATTCGGTTACAACATCTAAAGCTTGCTCCGTTTATGACCCAAAGGGATGAGAGGGACTTGGTTATTGTAGAAAGATGTCTGATCTTTCAGTGGCATATCTTGACTGTACGAACGAACGTACAGTCTTTATTTTCAAAGGGTTAAGAAAGGGCACGCATCCGTGGCGATGGCGTTACGAACGTAAATCGTAGTGTCACTTACCCGCGTTCAAAACACAACTGTGACCGATTTGGCAGCTGACCGTGTCACGCTGGTTTAAACATGTTAATATGGGAGCCAGTCGTTCAGAAGTTAATTACAAACTACTTAAGTAAAACATGACAAGACATCAACAACACGGCAGTAGAATGCTTGTGTTGACTGTGACGTCATGTAAGGGATATGCACCTTGTAAACAACAAGATATCTTGAGCATTGTAGACATGAAACATGAATGCGGACAATTCGTCTTATTTTATAGGCTGAGATTTATAAATTGATTTTAAACATGTCTGGACTTGTCTTTTGACTTGAGAAAACAATGTAAATAAAAATCCATAGGGCCCACCTCCGTCAAAGCCGATACATCGTCATGGTTATCTTGTGTGTGGGAAAGCATAACTTTCAGAATAGAAAGGATTTTACTACAACCCATTTGATAGGATACTTGGCGTTGGTTCTCAAGAAGGCTTTTTAATGAGCCAGAGATATAGCTGGATTTAACTTACTTTTCCTCATCAAGAGAGTGACGTCGGAAATGACTCTCTTATAACCAGTGTTTACATCTGTGGCAATCAAATTAAAGACAGATTTTGATGGGGTTAAATTGATTTTGATGTCGACGCCATTCAACTTGTACATGTCCTGATTAAAAATGTCTGAATGTAGGCGTCCAATCATGTCCATCTCCACACTATAGCTGGATAAAGCTTTTATTTTCGCTAGACTTCTATTGTTATCATCCTTCGTGTCTGTCATATGACCTACAGTATCATGGTAGTCTAGAGCCGATGTCAAGTGACCGTTTTTTTGCCTCTTCGCCATAATTCAGAAGAGCTTCCAAGTAGGCCCAGTACGGTTACGAGTTTTCACTCAGAGAAATAAGAATATCTTTTAGAGACACGCGTACGTGAGAAAACAATGTAAATAATAATTTATAGGGCCCACCTCCGCCAAAGCCGGTAGGTCATCGCCGTTGGGTAGTGTAACTTTGGCTGTCACGCAGAAAAGTATTAAACAAATCTATATAATCCTCCCTGATACAGATGTAGAGAACTGGATGGATGCCCCATATGCTAACGTGGCCAACGGGAGAATCTCCACAAACTTTCCGTCCTCGACTGGGTGCGAGACACGCTAAACAGATCCAGACCAGAATGCAGACACTTGCACGACTTGGGTTATATTAATGCCATTATGAGAAAATATCCGAATGTCCCCACTGGTGCTGGTGCTTCTTGTGCTACGATTGCTTTCTGGTTTCTGGTTTTATTCTGGTGGGGCGGCTGGTTTTTGTTTCCTAATGCCGCGTCCCGATTGGCTGAGATGTTGAGCTGCGCCTTGGAGCAATTACTGACCGGCGTCCCTAGCGTGTTCTTTGAAGGACTTGCTGACATTCCTTACAGCTAGAACATTTTGAGCCACCTGCAAACCCATGCCCAACCATTCCCTCAATAGAACGTCACCACCAGTCTTCAACCAAGGGAGAATTGTGCGGCCTAGGCCACTGAAGAAACTACCAATTCCATGACCCCACTGACTTCTACCATCCACAAAACAAAAATATTGCTTCCAGCTTGATTGCAGAAATATTCCTGGTACAGTTTGGGCTTGCGTTGAATTGGGACCTGTCTAACTATGGCTATCCCAGATCAAAACGTTTAGCTTTTCGAAAATATAACGTCACTCCCGACGTTCCACATGTGAATGTGATAGGTTTCCCATGCTCATCGGTTATAAGAAATGGAATTATGTCAAGGGAGAATCAACTGAGTGGTGCGTAATTGGGTTTGTCGTACATCCTAAATACGGTGGTGGTGGATCTATCTATGACAGGCAGAGTCCGCAGTAATGGTATCATCACATCACCGACCATTCATGGGGTTACAATGTCGGAATAGACGAAGATATTTTTCATGCCCTGGTGCACATCTGCTTCACCTACTCCTAAGATGGTGGGTTCAGTTTCGTTGGCGTGTGTCGAGGGAAATTGTAAAATATCTGCCAACTTGTCACTAAGTCTAATTTCATCTTCCTGTTCGTATAGTTGGAAACGAGCCTTATTCGAGATTTCGTTATAAGAGAAAATAATTCGGTTATGTTCTTGGAAGGTGTTGTCGAGATGCAGCCAATGCAGATCGTTGATAAATTTCTTAGCCTTGATAAGCAATCCATTCAATTCATCGATAAATGTCTCTGGTGCTCTGTACAGACCAGGCGTCAACATAATTTTCAAGTGTTGGTCATCTAGGTCTGGAGGTGGAATGTAATTTATCCACACCTGGTCCTTCAAAACATAAAAATAGGTGTGTGAAAACTGAATATCGACAAAAAATCACCTCATACTGCGAGATTAGCTCAATAGTTTGTGGCAACTTGACAAAGAAATGCCTGCCAATATTTTGCGGGTATATTTTAATTGAGGAATTACTGAGGAGTATAACGTCAAAGCTCATCCTAGTGGTCTATTCGAGCTTTGAATGTTTCCGGGTGTGAAAATGTATAGTTAGCCCTGAAGTCCCGCCGTTGATTGGGATTGTTTTACCCGTATCAGCAGTTAAAAGTATATCCACAGTGTCAGAGGAGAAACTACTGAGAGATACGAATAATGGTTTGTCATAGAGACGAAACACTGACGGTGGCAGTCGGTCCAATATAGGGACAGTCCTTAGTGACTGGTCTCACGGCTACGAGATTGGAATAGACGTATCTGTTTTTGACGTCGTTATAATATCATATTCCACATTGCCGTATAATAAGACATTGTCGTCTGATAGAGTCGAGGCTGGGAACCCCAACATATTTTGCAATCTCTCACTATTTTTAACCTAGGCGCCCTGTTCAAATAATTTCATCCCGACCTTTTTTCAAGGTGTACCTATAAAGAATTTGATTTTCACTTTCTCATCTACTTGGTTTTCTACACACAACTTATTCAATTCCTCGGTAAAAACTTCCAATGCACTGAACAGACCCGATGGACGCGTCAGAGTTATAGATTCTCTACTACTGCCTTTGGCCGGAAAGTACTGGATCCAAATCTCCCCGGGAAGGCTGTTAAAATATGTATTGGGGAATTGAATTTCGGCCAGGCCCACTTCGTATTATTTCGTTACATCTATTGTCTGCAGCAACTTGACGAAAATTTATCTGTTTGGTTGTTGTGAAAAACCTTCAGCACAGCGTTGTTCAGTAATGTCTCGTAGACGCTCATCGTTTTTCAAGTTTAATATTAGTTAGCATATAGCCCAAATATATACTCACTAGCTGACCCGGCCCGGCTTCGCCCAGTCCCTGGTGGGGAGCATCTCATTTAATTCATATAAGTAGTCATATAAGTTCCCGTTTCCGACTATCTATCTGTCTGTCTGTCTAACCCGGCCCGGCATCGCCCAACTCCTGATGGGGAGCATCTCATTTAATTCATATAAGTAGTCATATAAGTTCCCGTTCCCGACTGTCTGTCTGTCTGTCTGTCTGTCTGTCTGTCTGTCTGTCTGTCTGTCTGTCTGTCTGTCTGTCTATCTGTCTGTCTGTCTGTCTGTCTGACCCGGCCCAGCCCATGGTGGAGAGCATCTCATTTAAATCATATAAGTAGTCATATAAGATCCCGTTCCCGACTATCTGTCTGTCTGTCTGTCTTGGGTAAATGGAGGAGGGAGGAGGAAGAGGGAGGTGGAGGAGGGAAGAGGAGGGAGGAGGAGACAGGAGACAGGAGGAATAGGAGGGAGGAGGAGGGATTAGGAAGAGGAGGGAGGAGTAGGGTGGAGGGGGAGGAGGAGGGAGGAGGAAGAGGGAGAAGGAGGGAGGAGGAGAATGCAGGAGGAGGAGGAGGAGGAGAGGGAGGAGGAGGGAGAGGGAGGAGGAGGGAGAGGGAGGAGGAGGGAAGAGGAGGAGAGAGTAGGAGGAGGGAGGAGGCGGAGGGAGCAGGAAGAGGGAGGAAGAGGGAGAAGGAGGAGAAGGAGGGAGGAGGAGAATGCAGGAGGAGGAGGAGAGGGAGGAGGAGGGAAAGGGAGGAGGAGGAGAGAGTGGGAGGAGGGAGGAGGCGGAGGGAGAAGGAAGAGGGAGGAGGAAGAGGGAGAAGGAGGGAAGAGGATGAGGGGGAGGAGGAGGAAGAGGAAGAAGAAGGAATGTGAAGGGAGGAGGTAGAGGGAGGAGGAGGAGGGATGAGGAGGAGAGGGAGGAGGAGGGAGGAAGAAGGAGGAGGGATGAGGGGGAGGAGGAGGGCGAAGGAGGAAGGAAGAGGAGGGCGAGGAGGGAGGAGGAAGAGAGTGGAGGAGGGAGGAGGAGGGAGGAAGAGATAGGCAGAGAGAGGAGGAGGAGGGAGGAGGAGTAGGGAGGAATAGGAGGGAGGGGGAGGGATTAAGAGAAGGAGGTGGAAAGGGGAGAAGGAGGAGGAGGGAGGAGGAGGAGGAAGAGGGATGAGGAAGGAGGAGGAGGGTGAAGGAGGAGGAGGAGGAGGGAGGAGGAGAACGCAGGTGGGGGAGGAGGGAGGAGGAGGAGGGAGGAGGGGGGAAGAAGGAGAAGGAGGAGGAGGAATGATGAGGAGGGAGGAGGAGGAAGAGGGATGTGGAGAAAGGAGGAGGAGGGAGGAGGTAGAGTGAGGAGGTAGCGTGAGGAAAAGGGAGGAGGGAGGAGGAGAGAGGAGGAGGAGGGAGGAGGAGAAGGGAGTAGGAGGGATGAGGAGAGGGAGAAGGGAGGAGGAGGGGGAGGAGGTAGAGGGAGGAGGGAGGAGGTAGAGGGAGGAGGAGGGAGTAGGAGGGAGGAGGGGGCGGAGGGAGGAGGGGGCGGAGGTAGAGGGAGGAGGGTGGAGGGAGGAGGTAGAGGGAGGAGGAGGGGAGGAGGAGGGGAGGAGGTAGAGGCAGGAGGAGAAGAGAGGAGGAGGGAGTTCGCCATTCCGAATTCATACTCGTCTAGGTTCTGTGATTTCGGTCCTTCCATTGATTGTTCTTCCCTTCTACACGACTGTAGATAACTTCCTTACACATAAAAAGATGAATTGTTATTGATATTGCCGTGGCATGGAGGCATATATATCAGCAGCAGAGTTGAACGCCTACGCCAGCCGGCACGGCACTTGATGATGATGATGATTGCCGTGTGACGATTATGTGTAGTCACGTCATTTTCTTCCCTTTCCCTAGCGTTTTGGTTCGGGGATTCTTTCATCATCATCATCATATATTTACGTACGTATTTTGGGAATGGGAGGAGGAAGAAGAAAAAAAAATACGACAGTTGGCAGCGCTGGAATGAAAGGAAGGCGTGTAGAAAATTTCATCTCAATCGGATGGGCCGTTCGCGAACGTATAAAGGACATACAGACATACAGACATATCCACACACATCCTAATTTATATATAAGATTAGAGCTACCAACAGCGTGATTTCTGGTATCTCTGCGTTGCCTTGCGTCAGACTGAACAGAGAGACGGCGATGACAGCGTATGTAACTATCATTTGACAGATGAACACAATCTCTGATCGTGACACTCGTCCAAACAACGATCAGAACTTTCTTTCCCCGTGTGTATTAGTAGACTGTGGGTGCAACACAATAGTTTCCAGGTTGTCTTCGGTCATACCACTAGTCTCTATAGCATAGCTGACCAATTCCGTGTCTGCTATCCAACTGTTGAATGAATTGGGATAACCAAACAACTTCACTAAATACTCTTTACCACTACCTCTCCTTCGTCTTTCTTGTAATATTGTTTCGATACAGTAAATTTCTTTATCACCCACCAGTTGTATTTCTTCCTTGTAAAATGAACCATCCATTTCCTCCCCCGAATCGTCGTTAAACACATAAGTGACCGGCCTGGTCTGGATTATACGACTGACTTTAAACAGCTCTTCTGTCCATATACCCTTTCACCCACCTGTTGTATTTCTTCCTTGTAAAACGAACTATTAAGTTCCTCCACTGAATCGTCTTTAAACACATAGGTGACCGGTCTGGTCTGGTTTATATAACTGACTTTAAATAGTTCTTCTGTCCACCCCGACATATACCCCTTCTTAAACGTCTGCCTGGGTTGAGTCAGTCTGACACAATCCATCCATCCATCATGTGCCATGCCGGTAAGCGTGGGCGGTCATGTTCTGCCATCTCACCCGATCACCAGAGTCGTGGATCAGCTCCGTGTTTCTGTCTCGACCATGCCACAAGGCCAAGCCATCCAGGTACTTGCTTCTAGGTCTTCCCCTTGGTCTGTTCCCCTCGATCTTACCAGTTGTCACCAAATTCTCCAATCCATTTCTTCTCATAACATGCCCAAAAAATTTTGACTGTCTACGTCTAATTTCTCTAATCAATTTACGATCTTCATTTGTTTCTTGAAGGACTTGTTCATTGGTCTTTCTGGCTGTCCATGGTATTCTTTGCATTTTCCTCAGAAACCACATCTCTACAGCCATCAGATGTTTTTCAGCCTGACTGCTCATTGTCCACGCTTCACATCCATACAAAAGTACAGGTTCAATGTAGCATCTCAACACTCTTTTTCTCGTTTCAATTGACATCTTTTTATTGGTCAATATGTTTTTCATCTTGCTAAAGGCTACTTTTGCCATGGCGATTCTTGTTCTAATCTCTTCAAGGCATCTCCCATCAGATGTTATTACTGTTCCGAGATAATTGTACCTGCTCACTTGTTGAAGAATATTCCCATTTACTTGTATGTTACATTGTGGTATTTCGTCCTTCCTAGTGACGACCATAATCTGTGTCTTTTTACAATTTAATTCTAACCCTAGTTGTTCACTGTGTGTAACAATCGCATCTACTAAATTTTGCAGGCCCTGTTCATTGTCTGCAATCAAGACTGTATCATCTGCATATCTAATGTTATTGATGCATCATCCCCCAATGTTGATTCCTTCCATATCTTCAATATTTCCATATCTGACACAATAGCCGGCTTTAAAATGAACTTTTCTTGACACATCTGTCTTGTGGTACAAGTTATTTCACATCTCTTCTTGATTAGTGTAGTTTACTTGCGCGGGTGTTATGTGAATGCTTCAGTGATACGAACTGTTGTAGTTTTGGAGCAAACTATCTACCACGTCAACATATAGAAGTGTATTGGTCTTGGTAAAGTAACGCCACGTTTTTTCTTTGAGTGTCCGGTTGAATCTTTCTACTACGGCGGCCTTTACATCTTCGCTGCCTGTCATAAAGAAATGCACACCAACGTGTTTCAGAAATTTTAAGAAGGTTCTGTTGACGAATTCCAAGCCATTGTCAGTTTGAAAATTTTTCGGTATGCTATCAGAAAATATGTTACTCACGGCTTCCACTAGAGATGTCCCCGTTTTCTTCTGGATCGGGATTGCCCACGCATAGTTACTAAACACGTCGATGTACGTCACTAAATTTGACATACCATTGTTGTATTTTTGTAATAGACTGATATCTATAAAGTCTGCCTAAAACTGTTGATTTATACCACCTGTTATTGTCCGACGTCTCTTAAATCGTTGACGGATGTGTTTATGCAAGGTATAAGTAGCCTGATGCCGTAATCATTTCTGAATTGTTTTAGCTGGAAGTTTAGTATGGCGTTTCAAGGCCACGGTCCCACCATAGACCACCGGATGTTTGGGGTCATAGTAATGTTTTCTTAATTGTGCGGCCATTTTTCCAATCTAGGAGTTTGTTTCTTTTTTTGTTTCTTTTTTTTTTTCCTGAGCTTGTACGGTGTTGTAACATCATGTATCAGCTTCTCTGGTACTCTGTTGGGTTCGTCGCTTCCTTCGATTGGAGTGTCTCGGTTACTTGTGGCTGCGGACTGGTGTCACTGACTTCATCTTTAAGTATCGGAGGTGATACTTGAGTTGTTGGGGATGGTTGTTTGATATCCACTAATCCTATCGATTTGTTTCTGTACTGATCGAGACGATTCAAATATTTTTGTAACGTTTGATGATATAGTCTGGCTTTGTCATAGGGTGGTAGCTCGTTTCTGTCAAAGACGTGTTGCATATGGTTGTCCAAGCCATGATATTAATGGGGTTAATCGTTTTCACTCTAATTAAGAGGCAGTTTGGGTTTCCGTGCAATAAACAACCATGGAATAGGTAAGCTGCTGAAGTCTTCCTATCCCACCCATCTACTTGGACATTTTGGTCGCCAAGCTGCATCTCATTACTTTTGAATTGTGTTATAAAATGTATGTTTACCACTCTTTACTCTGACCTGTGTACTTGTGTAATTTGTGTGATTTAAATCCATCCTCTCTGCTTCTAAAGATAGGGAAATCTGTCGGCATGGGTTCCATAAGAGACAAGCGATATAAAGCGTTATTGTCATAACACTTAATTGATCTTACTAGTTTATTGCCCCTGATACGGATTTTGTGGTCTTCGTGATGGCGATGATATATTATGCTAGGTCCACCCACGACGTTATCTTGTAGCAACTTGTGTGGCTTCTCCTCCTTCGAATACAGAACAAAACAAAAATCCTTATTCTTGGTGCTGAATAGATAATGCAAAGTAATTCCGGGGACAGAGATTGTTTAACAGAGCGACAAGACTCAAAAGCAACTGCATATAGGAAGTCAAGCCAACGATGACTATAAAATTCAGTTTATTGGGAGAATCTTCGGTGATATCAAAATGCATACAGCGACTACAAAAGTAAATAGATCCTGCTGGCTTGACGGCTGAGTCGTAACTAACCCCTTGTTTATCTCCACGTCAGCACGTGAGCGTCCCTAACTACCTAACTACGGTCCTCACGCGTGCATCAACTATTTATTTCCTTCCCTTTGCACGCCGTGCCACCTAACTAAACCCCGTATAACAGGCTACTCTGTTATATTACCTTCCTACCCTAACAAGACTTTTCCCCGAAAAGTCTTAATTCCACAACTCACCTACCCCAAATCTATGACCCAAGACACTTAACCGAATAATCCCACACAATTAAAGTTACTTCTTCTTCGTTTCTGTAAAATCATAAGCAATCCGCTTACATATCTTGTACCAAACAATCTTAATCTATCTCCATTCCCAACTACAAAATTCATATACCTCTACTCTAACCTGGAACTCTTATTTATCTTATAGCCAGCCGCCACGACCCCATACTCTATAACATCCACATATATTATTCACATATCGTAAGTCTATATCACAAAAACTCATCTTATAATATTCTTCGCAAAGCAACCCGCTTCATTTCATTGATAAAATGTCGATCGAAATTATGGTTAACAAAAATTGAAGATTCTTATGTATTTCTACAACTTATTATACTCTCAACAACACAGGATAGACAAGAAAGATAGACAGGAAAGTGGTTGGTGCGCACCGAAGAAAGTAGTAAGAAGTAGCCACACTTATCACACTTATCCTCCCATGCACTTTCAAAACTTTATAAAATAAAGTTTTCAAAAACTCAAATACATAAGCCGCTAATCTTCATTTTTGTTAATAATAAATGCTCTTGTCAAAAGTTACATCGATCTAAAACTCCAGCCTTCTACACTAAGTATTAAAAATATTATTCTACTCTCCAACCTGTATTATTTGCCAACAACAGCCAGCAATATATGACTGCACTTTCCCCCTTGTTTATACTATCTTAGTATCCATCCTTTATCTGTAACACACCTTCCCAAGCTCTATAGCTTTAGTGTTCCTATATTTTAATTTCCACTTCTTCTTTCATGCTGTAACCACAGCATCCCCCAATTACTATTGCCCGTGAATATACTTCTTCCCAATATGTTTGTTTTATGCTGATAAGCACAGCCGCCCCCTTTTTAAACCACTCTCCTCCCATGGCATTCAATCCATGTATTAACGCTGTCCAATACAGCTCCTATTTCAACCCCCACATTTCTATTAACGCTGTCTTTATTCAGAACGAGCAACTGGTAACAACTTCTAACAACTTAACAATTTCTATACTTAATGCAAAGCGATTGAACATGATAAATAACCGTAAATTATAACAAAACACTTTTCTCCCATGTTATGGACTTGCCTACTTAATCCGCCCCCATGACTCTCAGTCCACGTTTATTCCAATCGTTGCTGACAACCGCAGCCATTTTCAATGCCAACTATATCCCTCCATGGCTCTCATTCCATGTGTTTCTCCCTACCCCATGAAAATCATTTCTTAAAGTTGCCTCATATTTTCTGAACATAACTCTGCATCCAGAACTCCCAAGGACCATATTAACAAGTCTCTTTAATATGGACCAGTTCATATTTTATTATTCCCCAAAACTGAACGCCAAAAGAAAAATCTATTTTAAACATGGTCAAGGCAACTCAAGAAGCAAAATCATTATAAGTTTTGCAAGTGAAAATAACCAAACAAAGTAATATGCAAGCTAAATAAAACCACAATTCATAAATAACTGTAGTCAAGACAAATCAAAATAGAACAATATCACCCCCCCCCCCCCCCCCCCCCCCCCCCCGGTTTTCAAACGTGTTTTCATATATCCCCACATTTTTCAAAATAAATATACATAATGAAATAGTAATCAAGTTCAATTAAAATCAACTACTTATTGTATTCAAACATCATTAGTTTCTATTCTATTCAGTACAAGGAATACAAGTCATGCCTATTTCAGTACTCTACAACTCTGCACTGTGAACTACAGGTATTGTTTTATACCAATTACGATACTATAAAAATCTTAATCCCTAGTCAACTATATGTTAAACCATCATTAAGTCAAAACCAAATTTCTCTTCTGCTATCTGCAGAATTTTTCGTCCATGAACCCATCATTTCTAAATATGAAATGAAATGAAATAAACAACACAAATCAACAATGACGATTTAACAGATTCTCTGGAATTTGAAAATTATTTCCACTTATTATAGATAAGCTTAACCCAGCCTATCTGTTTTCTCACTTGCAACTAGTCTTCTCTAGACTATCAGAACTTACATCTCATTCTCCCGCATTACTATATTCAATCTCCTTAACAACATTCCATTCTGACAAACGAATATCCGCATATTTACCCATCTTCTTGCACAATCTTTTATTCATAACCGTCTCACGCTTAACTGGTTATTTACACAGACTTCTCTATTCTTCCAAGCAATCTTCATCAACTTCTCATCTCTCGTCTGACACATCAACTCCCTCTAAACTTCGTTCAAGCATACAACGTTGGCGGCTATATTTCTCATATCTCTCGGACTACGTTCAAATCAACCAACAACCAGAAACACATCCGGCCAAGAATCATTTCAGCACTCAGTTTCCTCTAGCAAACTATATCTCTTTTACACACTAACCATAACTATCAACGATCTCTCACAACAAACCTCATTCCGATGAGCCACTAACCTCGTAACCATCATTCCATACCTCTCCACACAGCAACTTTCTCAGATTTAGTCGCCTCTTCTTTCTCCGCAGCCATCACGTAATTACTTCATCCCCCTCACCATGAACTCGCATTCTTCAAGCCTCAGCTTCCACAGTCTTCTACTCTCAATACTCTCTCACGCTCAGCTGGCTATTTTACACATGATACTAAATTCCTCTTCAATCTACATCTCCTCATCAGACACGTTCGTTTCATCTTACCTCTGCTAATGCTACTATATCTGCTTCTTAAACCAACAAGCGAAACTTTAATTCTATCTCAGACATCACGTCATAGCATTTTCATACTCCAGTTACTCTTCTAAAAGCTCTGAGTCAAGCCATCTCAAACAACGCGTCAAGTCTAGTACGAGCATTCATAATTAGTCTATCTCTCTCCGTGCAAATTCTGTGCTGAGTCTACCATACTTGAATCACACCAGTTATACATCACTCAACATGATCAACCCACTCCATCCGGCCATTCCGGACAAGGGACATTTCAATTTCCACATTGTCTATTCTCCCTGCACCACAACCAAACACAAGATATTCTTTATAGCGTACCCACGTAGAATATTCCATCACTCACCAGCTTTAAAATTATCTATCACTTGCTGTGACTCTCTACCCAAATAACACTATTGCCTGCACCATATATTGTGATACTACACCCAAAAAAAATGCATCTGCCTATTTTAGACAGAAATATATGTATATGCTCAAACTGCAATTCATCTCGTAAGCCAAAACAATGCAATATGCCATTCATCATCCTCAGAATTCTAACAGCTATAGAGCGTATCTAACCCAAATAGTTCATTGTCTCCTACTACTAGTGTGTGTCTCTCTTCATCTATCTCATCTTCAGTATCTATAACTGTAATACTGTCATTAAAGTATTCAGGTCTTATGGTCATATATTTTCTGATCTTTCTTATGTCATCTTCCGTATTCGAGTAAATTTCTGCTATCTGTCTGTTACTATTCTTCTTCTTAAGTGCTTTCTTTTTATTTCCTTTATTTGCTATTCCTGTCTTTACCGCGTCAGTCTGCTCACTATTTTCAGTATACGTCCGATATATTTTATATCTTCCTCCCTCGTCCTCTGAATAATCACTGTATATGGTCGTTCCCCCAACCTGTTGATTATATGTTGTAGAAGAGGAAGCAACATCTCTGTAGTCGGAACTCATACAACCAATATTATTTTTATTTATACCGTTACCTTTCATGTCACAGTCAGGGAGAAACTCAATGTCTCCATCTGAGGCATCTGCTACTACGCCAGTCGTACCTACGTTTACTAGTAAACCTGCAGATCTGGCTTTAACACTTTTTCTAACTTTCTGTCTGGTGTTTCTTGGTTTTAACGGCTTACGTACATTCTCTTTAATTTTGACTGGCGCAACCTTTTCAATTTTTTCTTGTGCTGGTTCTGTAAGTTCTACCGTCTTAATAGTTTGTGTTCCCCTTCCTATCTTTTTAGTCGGTTGTACCGTGTCTACCTGAGTCTGCGTATTATTGTCTATCATATTACCTGTCTGCGTTTGTGTCTGTGTCGCTCTTTCTTGTCTACTTCTAACAACTGAAAACACCTGTCGATCATCAGCTAAGGTTCTATTAGTCTGATGCTGATTTTCTCTTTTGTTTGACTTTGCGAGTGCATATCTCAACCTTCTGATCTCAAACCATCGACTTCGCAATGTTCTCAGCTCTTCATTATTAGATGGCCAGTTCCAGTTCCATCTTTTCTTTTAAAAATTCTCTGCCAACCATTGACTTCTGTCCTGCTATGTTGTCTCTCTTCATACCTTCGTGTTCTCGTCACGTCGTTTACATCCCGTCTGCGGTAGTTTCTGTCGTTGTTATAAAGCGGCTGTCTTCTAAAGCAGGTTGAACTTTGACGTGGCCTTAGCGTAATGGTATCATACTGGCCATTCGATTGGAAACCTCGACTACGTTGTCTTCTATAATTTCTTACCAGTGTCAGTATTTCTGCGCTGGTCTGCTTAACTCCGCGTCTTCTTTGCATTTCTCCAAAATTCCTATTTGGTCTACTATTTACACTTCCATTCTGTGCACTAACCTGAGCACGTCTGTTGCCACAAAATCTAAAAGTGTGTCCCCTCTGTCCACAATTCCAACAGACCATATTTGTATTAGCTACTGTCTCTCTTATAGGATTTCTCATTGTCTTCCTCTATCTTGATTACTTTCGTTATTACTTCACTGCAGTGTCTGTATTTCTCCCCGTCTTCTCCATTCGTACCTTGCTTGTCCTATCTCCATAGGTTCCTCAATTCTATCTTCTCTATTGCTTCCTATTTCTCGTCCTACCCTTAGTCTAAATCTCCTTCTCAAACTTTCTTCCTGTACAGCTATATCCACAGCCTGTGATAATCTTGCAGGGTTTTCCCTCATAAGCTTGAATTTAAGTCCATCCGACTTTATTCCTTCAACGAATATTCCAACTAACATCCTTTCTACCTCTTCACCCTGTACGTTCTGTCCTAGAAACGCCTCCTCAGCTAAATTAATTAACCTAACACTGTATAGTTGCACACTTTCTCCATTGTTCTGCTTAGACTGTCTCAGCACTGAAAATGCATGTTGAGGATATGTGATCTCCGCGTATTTATGCGCTAGATCATCTTTAAAATGTTCCCAGGTCTCATCTGCCCCAGCTTCTAATTTCCTCCTAATATGATCCGAAACCGGTGTTACTGTGGCCTGGTAAGCAATTTTTTTCTTTTCTTCATCCGTGGCTCCTACTAGGAAAGAGTGTTTTTCTACCGCTATCATCCATTTCTTAAAATCCCTTGCTTGTCCACTGAATTTTTCAATGTCTGTACTTACCCCTTGTTGTTTTATTGCTGTGTTAAGTCTGCCTATTGCTCTACCTACTCCACCCAAAATGTGTGTCAAAGAAGCCTCATCCTGTGCCAATTTAGTGTTTTTGTTAGATATCCTAATACTTCAATCAATAAAATTTTTTGCACAATTACAATGTTATAATTACATATAATTAATATACTTTTTATGTAAGGATACAACTTGAGGCGTATACAGACTGTACTTTCCAACCGACTAGTGTCCTTCAAAGTTCTCCTAAATGACGAGCGTGATATTTGCTTCTGTTCTGGCTCAGTTTCGGTCCCAGAAAACCTCTGGGTTCAGGTATCTGGCTTCGCTTGTGTGATGGGCAACTTCGGACTTCTTCACCCGTGGATGGGCACTTCTGTATCGTTTTGAGCTCAGCTTTGGTCAGGTAAACAAGACGATTGAAATAGGCTATCCTCTTTAGCAGGGTCGGCAACCATTATGCCCAACCGCCTCAGAGGAGCCCAATGCGGCTGAATCGCATTTTATGAGAAACACCTTCATGACCTGGAAATTTTTCTCTCAAACTTGAGTAATCTTCAGTGTTGTTGCGGCTGGCCAATTAGACCAGTTATCAATTCAGCAAAAACGCTTTCACGGCTGCAGGTAGACCCTTGATATAAATTGCATAGTAACGATTCAGGTTTGCAACATCGAGAGGTACGGTTAGATGATGTATTTATTATCCAACAGCGGTGTAGAGGATTGACTGGACAGCGGCCTTCACGACCCAAAAGAGCCTGGAGCTGACTTGACAACGAGCTCTTATAGTCCCTTGAAAATGACGATGTGGAGCGGCAGCAGCCTCTTGAGAACGACAGATTCAGGCCACGGCTATGGTAATAGAAGAAGCCATCGTTTCCAACTGCGTTCACCAATAGTTTTGAAACGTGGCAGCACTTTCTTTAAAACGCACTTCGGAAAATTCCTGCCGTGGTCAATACTTCGCGTTTTCCTCAACAATCCATGATTCAGGATCCTGGTCAGTTAGGCTCCAATTTGAGTCTTAAACAGAGCGACAAGACTCAAAAGCAACTGCATATAGGAAGTCAAGCCAACGATGACTATAAAATTCAGTTTATTGGGAGAATCTTCGGTGATATCAAAATGCATACAGCGACTACAAAAGTAAATAGATCCTGCTGGTTTGACGGCGAGTCGTAACTAACCCCTTGTTTATCTCCACGTCAGCACGTGAGCGTCCCTAACTACCTAACTACGGTGCTCACGCGTGCATCAACTATTTATTTCCTTCCCTTTGCACGCCGTGCCACCTAACTAAACCCCGTATAACAGGCTACTCTGTTATAATTGCCTGCTTAAACATGTATATCTTCAAGTCGACATAAAATGCCACCTGTTTGTCATGAGCCTTTAGAAAGGGAAAAACGTCCTTGACGTTGTAACAAATTAAAAAAAATCTCTCAAGGTAGTAATCTTGTTATCCGCCAAAACTTGTTGGCAAACGGCATATTCTGCCTCGGATTTGTTACAGTTTTTAAGCTTCGAGAAAAAGGCAGAGTGTCGTACTACGGCTTCTCAATTAATTTACTTAGACCTGTTAAGTACTCATAGCAAAATATGGCTTTTAGTTTCAGGTAAATTAAAGCTAGCCAGACACTTATTATAGATGAAGCCTGGAGCTGGAAAATTTGAGACATCGAGGAATTTCAGCCTTTCTGTCGCTATGCACATAAAATTATTATTTCTTTTTACAATAAACTTGAACGGTTCAGCAACCCGGTCAATGAAATATTGAATCAATTATACAGTTTGATCAAATTAAGGTAAGAAGTCCCCGTAAATAAGCATCTAGTTTGTCACTTAATTTAAGATGTTCAGTTAACTGTCAGTTCAAACTATTTGATCAACAGCTGACAGCTTTTGCCAGATATTTCATGTAGATAATCCAACATCTCATTAACCAACTGTTAAATGTTTCCTGTTGTTATAAAACATTGTGGGACTTCGAATCCAGGAACATTAGATGCGACCGCCCATGATAGGGAGACGTGTCTGGCTATGAAGGTCGTCGATTGCGATTCATCTGGTAATGTATTATCGAAAAACATGTTTAGATCATACGTCGACCTGTCGGGGAAAATAAACTGTATACCCACATCAAACCCGTGTTCACAGAGCAACCTCAACATGGACTCAGTCAGACGATAAATATCGCTCTTATGCGTGTCGATGGTGGCCACACCAGTACATGTAAGTGCTTGATGTGTCAGCTGTTTATTAAATTTTCATAACTTGTCGCATTTCCCACAAGAATAGGTCCATGAGGGTTGTTCGATACTTGATATGTCCATGACATTTTGTTTGTATTGTAGAAGTTTCAATATATTTGGATGTGTGGTATCGCTTCTCAGTTACAGTATCAGATGCTTCGCCGCAGTAAAAGTAAACACATTGACCTGTATTTGAAAACAATCTTCCAGAGCAAGGTGATCAACTAATATGACGCCGGGATAGTTTTTGTGGGATTTCAACCCGAGATAGATTATCGATTGGTTAAATAGTGACAGTGTTTGTTTTATAAGAATCCCAACAGCTCTTCCTCCTGATGTAAACACAGACACAAAGCGAAATACACATAGGTTATCTGTGTACGGCTTGCCGTCTTTGTTGAGTTGGAGTGTATTAATAAATTTGTTTTGTGTGATGTGTTCACAAAGTCTTTTAAAAAACAGTGCACGGGATACTTCACAAGTTTGTAATTGTAACAAGCGAGGCTGAGGATTGATTCAAAACAGTACTTTATATCTGGCCTAGCAAGAGCCGCTTAATTTAACATGTCGATTTCATTGACTCGTGCCACAAGTTTCTTGAACTCAGACTGATTTTTAAAAATTAAAAATGGTAGATCAAGCAATGAGGAATGTTTGGGGTATGCATGGAAAAAGTCTAGGGCTTGTGTTTTGTGATGTCTCAACACTGTATGCAGGCTAACTGATTTTAAAGTGAGCGGTCTGAGCATTAACGATAGGAAATAAACAAGAACTTCAGCCCTGGTTTGTGTCCGTCTTAGGTCAGTAGAAGAAAGTCCACCGAGACATAAAATGACAGTGTCATTTGTG
The DNA here is from genome assembly GCA_963921405.1 of Cepaea hortensis. NCBI lineage: Eukaryota > Metazoa > Mollusca > Gastropoda > Stylommatophora > Helicidae > Cepaea > Cepaea hortensis. The sequence goes on along the minus strand of OY992880.1, from coordinate 93,557,617 downwards.
TGATCTAATCATAACCTAATGTCCATTTTAGAAAACCCGAACCCACAGCGAGAGATATTCACTCGATGCTGCTGTTGTTTCGGTAACTGCAGAGGTTTCTTATGATGAAGATGGTTGATCATACTTCTTTTGCTTAGATGCGCCTGATGTTAATGGTTGGGCGTCTGTAGTTAACAAGGCACCTGATGATGATGCTATTGATCCGAATTCTGATGTGCTGAGAATTGGTCATCTGTCGTTGATAAGGTACCTGATAGTGGTTGATCATCTGTAGTTGGTAAGACACTAGATCAGGGGTCACCAAACTACAAACCGTGGGCCGGAGCCGGCCTGCGACTTCATTTCATCCGGACCGCTGACGATACTTGAACTTGCTTGATATAAACTGTAACTTGCGTTTGTTTATGCTAATCTGAGGTTAACGGAGTAGTTACGAATTTGCTATTGCTAGCCAGGGTAACTGGGTCAGAGAAGTATTAGGCGGATGGTATGTAAAAAGGTGGAGATAGGAATTTGAATACAAAGATGGGCACTAAAAACAATAGAGTATATATCACGGACATGTCGGGCTAAAGCACAAAGGTGCATAGGAATACGTGAGAGTAGAGCGGATGTGAGGTCAAAGAAGTCAATTAAGAAATTCTAGAACAATGGATAAGACCCAACACAAGGATTTTAGGGAACACGTATGGGCTCAGAGGAGATCACTCATGAGATGCTAATACATGATAGCAGAATAAGAGACAAAGGGAAACCTAAAAATGTAATGATTGTGGAATCTAAAGTGAGATTGAAAAGGGTTAAATGGTGTGGTTCGTGGGAGGTCTGTGAAGAGGGGATAAAAAGATAAGTCTGGACAAATTAAGGGGTGAGTTGTTTGGGCAGACAGTGGAGGACTGAGTTCTGGCCCAGGACAGAGGAATTCGGAGTTGATATAAGTCAAGGATACTTAACGGGGATCAGTGGAATTCTGAGGCTAAGTATTGGAAACTTAGCCAGGCTGTAAACGGCAGTAGTGTCTGGGAACTAGCCAGTTATTCGAGGCCTGGGCTGAGGAGGAAATATCAGCCAAGTATTCAGGGAGTGTGACCACAGTAAAGACTCCATGGAAATTAAGTGTGTATATGTATCTATACTAAGACTATGCTTGGAAATTCTATCATGTTTGTTTCATCATATACCTGTGTCATTAATAAAATGAAACGGTGTGTTTTCCAGTTGCTATAGCTGTTCATAAGTACACTTGCAGAGTGTTCATACAGACATACCACTAGGCACAACTATAGTCACTTCTATCTGTCACGATGTCATAACACTTTGTGACATAACGTATGGAACACGAGACGTTGTGATACAATTTAAATGTAAACATTACGATTAGAATAATAGGAAATCTTCACAGGTGCGGAGACCTCCTGGCTACTATGTGTCTTCAATTTACTATTTTCAATTATAAATGATTGTATCTAGATTTTTCTTTTTTATTGTAACGTTTGCTTATTTCGCGCCATTCCAAGTCTTTCCCCAGTTCGTGGTAGCGCCGCCTACGCTCTGACGTTACCAACGTTTCCATTCCAACACATATACATCTTTTCCTCCCCCAGATGCGACCAGCTGTCAACTAAGGTACGATGCTCTAGAAATATTTACTTCTTTTGCCAGTCATCCATTTTTAGGTATGTAACAAGGATTTCTTTGTTTGACAGTGATAGGTAAGTGAACTACAAGCGTGAATAGAGGCAATAAAGTAGCAAACATAGCATACAAATGCCATAGAAGCCCCATGTTATTACGAAAATATCCCCAGCTCAGAAGAATTCCCTGGTCAATGTGTTAATCGACTTGATATCTAGGCCAGTGTTTTTCAACCTTTCTGCTCTAGCATATCTTTACGGAAATGTTTACGTTGTTTAAGGAACTATGTGCGATGATCCAAGTGTCTGACCATATTATGTAATAAACCAGATGGGCAGAAATGTTGCATATAGGCGATTTCAGTTTGTTTCGGCGAACACTTTGACTGCTACTCGTGGAACCCTGGTTGAAAAACTCTGCTCTAGGCTGTTTATTTAGGCCGGCCCTATTTATATATTTTGCAAACATTATTACTAAATAGTTTCTATTACCAAATGTACCTATAAACTTTATATGTACCTTTGGTGAACATAGCTTTACTAGTGACCCCTAGTCCTCTGCTTTTATTGTGTTTCAATACGATTTTAATTATGTGTCTAATTCAATATCTTTTTCATATTGAGATCCCGTGTACTTCACTTTTCATTATGGTTACTAAGAAAAGAAAAGTGGACAGCGAGTATCGTGTTTTCAATGAAGAATGGGGAGTAAAGTACTTCTTTGTGGAAACAAAGAACCAGAAAACCAGTTGCGTAATATGCAGCGACAGTGTTGCCGTTTTGAAAGAGTATAATCGTCGGCGTCACGATGAAACAAAACATCTATCAACATATTCAAAGTTTTATGGAAAGTTATGCTCTGAAAAATATGAGTCCATGAAACGTTGTTTAGAAACACAAACAAATCTATTCACGAGAAAGTTTGCTGAAAATGAATCCGTCACTCGTACAAGTTAAAAAATAGTGCATAAGATGGCAGAACGAGGAAACCCGTTAACCGATGACAACTTCATCAACAAGTGTATGATGCTACCAGCACATGACGTATGTTCTGAGAAAACCGATTTGTGTGGAATTATAAGCCTGTCGGCAAGTGCAGTTATGCAAAGAATAGAAGAATTTGGAGAGAAAATAGTGCCATAGATACGCGAGAAAACTAGGAACTTGTTGTGGTATTCTATGGCTCTGAATGAGTATACTGATCTCTCGAGTACGTCACAACTTCTCATATTCATTCATGGTGTCAATTTGGACTTTCAGATAACGGAAGAAAACTGGAAAAGACATTTTCATGGAAGTGATGTGCAAACAGTGTTACAAGACTACAACCTTCAGTGGAATCAGCTTCGAGGTGTTACAGTTGATGGAGGAAAAACATGGCTGAAGTGAGGAAGGGTCTAATGGAGCAGATCAGGACTCAGTTGGACTATTTGCAAATTCCGGGTTCATACACAGCATCATACATCAGCAAGCACACTGTGGGAAAGACTTAGATATTTCTTGTGTACTGAAACCAGACGATTCTGCTGTGAACTTCATTCAGAGACATGCACTAAATAACTGTCAGTTCCAGGCTTTTCTTGAAGAAATTGATTCTGAATTATGTGACTTGCCTTATCGCACATAAGCGAGGTGGCTCAGCTGTGGTAAAGTCCTGTTTCGTATTTACAAGCTCCGAACGAAGTAGATGTTTTCCTTACTGAAAATGATAGAGCTGATCCACAGCTGTCAGATCCTACCTGGCTGTCAAAGTTGCCATTTTTGGTCGAAATAAAATCCCACATGAATGAACTTCAGGCAAAGGCCTCGTCTGTGATCTCTGCAGAATCATCAAAGGATTTCGGAGAAAGCTGTCATTGTTTCAAGCACAACTAGGAGACAACTTTTCTCATTTTCACTGTTTCAACGAGTTTTGCGCTACAATTGCCGAAGATGTCAACCTCGATTTTCAGAAAAAAATATTATTCGTGACCTGAAGAAGCGTTTTTTTGGAGAGGTTTTCAGATCTTACAAAATTGAGAGTGACATTCTTCTGTTCCAGAATCCGTTTGATTGTAACCTTGATGAAATGCCAATTGAACTACAGTTGGAGCTCATTGATTTGTTGAAAGAGAAGCACAGAGAAGGAAATCTTGTTGAATTTTACCGCCACTTACCTGATGTTGAGTTTCCGAAACTGAAGGCATTTCCTGCTGGTATGGCATCAGTGTTTAAAACAACTTATGTCTGTGAGCAAACATTAAAAAAATATAAGTATGTGAAGTCAAAACATCGAACGAGATTGATTGATGAACATTTGATTGGATGCAGCAATTCCAAACCAAACATTGATGATATCTTGAAAGCCAAATATCTGTTTCACAAATCTCACTAACCATTTTTTGCTGCTTAGTTTTTGAGATTCGGATATGTGCACACTAGGTCTAATGTAACTATCTTTCTGCTAACGTCGCTTTCTTTTATAATTATTTTTAGTAAATAAATATGTTGTTTGTGTGTGTGTGTGTGTGTGTGTGTGTGTGTGTGTGTGTGTGTGTGTGTGTGCGTGCGTGCGTGCGTGCGTGCGTGCATTGCACGCCACTCATCCATGATTAACTGACTTTTTCGTCTTTTTCCACCAGAGAGTTTGTTCTGGCTGGTAAGTATTGTTAAAGTTAGTTGCATATCTTTTACAGGACGTATGCAGTCAACACCAGCAGTTTTGCTGTTGTTGAGTCTTGGCAAGTTTACGTTCAGTAGTATGCCATTGCTTTCTGAACGACCGGAACCCATACTATAGTTTAAAAACCAACGCAACGCGGTCTGCTGCCAGATCACGCGCAGCCATGTTTCGAACGCGGATATACGGGATTTCAAACCGCGTCTGTAAGACCTCCGCCACGGAGACCGCCGCAAGTATTGTACAGAATGAGTATGTGCCATTTCGTCAGTTATCCGGCACGCCATGAAAAAAAAATTAGTTATCCCTGCACTAGATGATGCTATTTGAGTGTCTGCAACGAAAGGTAAGGCTCTAAATTTTTTCGCATATCTTCTACAGGACATTGCAGTCAACACCAACATATTTCAGCTGATGTTGATATCTTGGCAAGTTTTACGTTCAGTAATTTGCTATTGTTTTCTGAACAACTGGTTTAAATACCTCTGTAGGTAACCAGTGCGACGAGATCCACTGCTGAATCTCGCGCCGCTGTGTTTCGTACAAGAGTATACGGCAGTACGAACAACGTCCTTAAATCCTTTGCTAGGGAGACTGGCAAGGCTCTAAATACTGACTGGTTATTATTAGTCGGCAAGGAGTTGGCTTAGGGGTTAACGTCTTTCTCCGTAATCTCGTATATCCACGTGAGTAACGTAACCTGCGTAAGAATCAGTAGCGGTTCTCGCCGTGTTGGTAACTTAGGGGTATGTGAGCCGGTCGCTCAGAAAGCAATGGCAAACTACTGAGCATAATCTTGCCAAGAAATCAACAATGAGCTGAAAGATGCTGATTTTGGCAGTGATATCTTGTAAAGGATAAGCGGGAGAAAAGGAGTTGGCTGATGCTGTTCGTCTGTTTGTAACGGGCGACAATCCGTCAGTCGGTGGAACAGGTGATGATTGTTGTGTAGCTGACTTCCGATGTGATCATAGTTGGTCATCTGGAGTTGGTAAGGCTCTAGATACTGAGTGTTTAGAATCCAACTTCTGGTGTGATGATAGTTAATCATTTGTCGGCAAGGTACTAGAGGCTGACTGACCGTTGTTAGCTGACTTCCGCTGATTAGATATTGACTGGTCATTGTTAGTTGGTAAAACATAATCACCTGCGCCAGTCGTCAAGGCACGTGATGCTTGTATTTCAGATATCTTCATTCTTTTAACACCAGGCTGTTCGTCTGTGGTTGGTAAAACAATAAGCGCGGCACAGGATGAAGATAGGTGGTCATTGTTAGCAGACACATCAGTTGACATGTCACTACCTCTCTGGGAACTCAGGGTAGGGATAGAGATCAGGTTGCTGTGTAACTGTAAACCGAACTCAGACGCATAAGTGCTTGGTGTGCTGAAGCTGAGGCAATGGTCAACCCAACACAGGCAACAGTGACATAGTTCTCTTTGAATAATCATATTGTCAACACTCTAACGCCAACTGTTAATCTGTGTTCAGAGACTGTGGAAATAACGCAGGCAATGAATTACCTGGGGATATGTTTTGATCGAAGCCTTGCTTATGAGCACATAGACCAGGTGATAACAAAGGCCTAGCGGGGTTTGGCTGCGATGCAGGTAATGGCGGCAGCAAACTGTGAGTAGCGCAATCTATGCCTGCTATACGAGGGGCTGGTCATGTCTGTTTTTGAGTATGCAATAGCAATCCTGACTCTCAGCCGTAAGCAGATAGAAAGGATGGGAAGGATATAATACGAAGCAATGCGCATTATTCTTGGATGTACAAGAGATACAGCACGCAGGGTGATGCGCTACCTTCTTGATTTTCCAACCATTGAAGACAGACAACAAACTTGCAGAGCACGTGCCTACTTCAGAGTTAACGCAAACACAACATCCACTGCATTGTGAAGTTAGGAAGGCAAAGAGCAGCATTTTAAAATGAAGAAGGTCATGGATGGGTCAAGCCAAAGGCGTTCTTCAACAGGTGTGTTCACTGGAAGACTTGGAACCTGGCGAGGAGTGGTACAAGTGCCAACAGATTTCTGTACGTCCTTTTCAGTTAGCATCCAACTAGACAGAAAATGCAGTCAAGAAAATATGGCTGCTGTGGAGGCGGAAGTACAAGCGTTGATATTCGAGAATTCGTTAGACGGTCATGCTGTCATTTACACACATGGGTCGGTCGTCTGACATGTGAGAAGCTCATGGGGCTTTACGGCGTGGGCCGGAGGGAGAATTGTGAAGGAAGACCCTGGTGCTTTTGTTGAGACCACAAGTAGCCTGACTATGGAAGTCATGGCAGTAAGTAAAGCAATAATTATGGTAAAGCATCACGATCTCATGAAAAAATTTAGAGCCTTACTGTTCGTTGCAGACACTCAAATAGCATCATCTTGTGTCTTACAAACTACAGATTATCAACCACTATCAGGTTCCGTATCAACTACAGATGAGCAACTCTAAGCACATCGAACGAACGAACGAAAATCTTTATTTTCAAATGGTTAAGAATTGGGCACGCAGGCCTGTCTGACATTCTGCCCTGACATCAGAATTCGGAACAATCAGCATCATCATCAGGTGCCTTTTTAACTACAGACGCCCAACCATTAACATCAGGTGCATCTACGCAAAAGAAGTCGGATCAACAAGCATCATTATCATTATTAGCAGCAACCTCTGCTGTTAACAAAACTACAGCAGCATCGAGTGAATATCTCTCGCTGCGGGTTTTACCAAAAGAAGTTCGGGCTGTCTATAATGAACATTGGGCTATGATTAGATCACACAAATGACACTGTCATTGTATGTCTCAGTTGACCTTCTTCAACTGACCTAACATGGACACAAACCAGGGCTGAAGTTATCGTTTATTTCCCATCGTCAGTGCTCAGGCTGCTCACTTTAAAATCAGCCAGCCTGCATACAGTGTTGAGACATCACGATACACAGGCCCTACGCTTTTTAATGCATGCCCCAATAATTCCTTATTGTGTGATCTACCATTTTTAATTTTAACAATTCGGTTTGATTTCAAGAAACTAGTGGCACGAGTCTATGAAATCGACATGTTAAATTAAGCGGCTCTTGCTAGGCCAGATACGAAGTACTGTGTTGAATCAATCCCCAGACTCACTTGTTACATTTACAAACTTGAGGAGTTTCCCGTGCGCTGTTGTTTAAAAAACTTCGTAAACAGATCACACAAAACAAATGTAATAATACACTCCAACTCAACAAAGACGGCAAGCCGTTCACAGATAACCTATGTGTATTTCTCTTTGTGTCTGTGTTTACATCAGGAGGAAGACCTGTTAGGATTCTTATAAAACAAACACTGTCACTATTTAAACAATGGATGATCTATCGCGGGTTGAAATACCACAAAAACTTTTCTGGCGTCACATTAGTTGATCTCCTTGCTCTGAAAGATTGTTTTCAAATACAGGTCAGTGTGTTTACTTTTACAGTGGAGAAGCATCTGATACCGTAACTGAGAAGGGATACCACACTTCAAGATTTATTGAATCTTCTAGTATACAAACAAAATTTAATGGACTTATCAAGTATCTAATACCCCTCATGAACCTATTCTTGTGGGAAATGCGACCAGTTATGAAAATTTAATAAGCAGCAGACACATCAAGAACTTATATGTACTAGTGTGGCCACCATCTACACGTATAAGAGCGTTATTTATAGGCCAGACTGAGTCCATATTAGAGTTGCCCTGCGAACACGGGTTTGATATGGATATACAGTTTATTTCCCCCTACATGTCGACGTATGATCAAGAACATTTTTTCGATAATACAACATTACCAGCTGAATCAAAATCGACGACCTTCATAGCCAGACACGTCTCCCTATCGTGTGCGGTCGCATCTAGTGTTCCTGGATTCGAAGTGCCTCAATGTTTCATAACAACAGGAAACCCTTAACAGTTGGTTAATGAGATGTTGGATTATCTACATGAAATATCTGACAAGAGCTATCAGCTGTTGATCAAACAGTTCGAACTAACAGTTAACTGAACATCTTAAATTAAGTGACAAACTTGATGCTTATTTAAAGGAACTTCTGACCCGGGGATTAAAAAGTGGCAAATATGATTTTAATTTAATAAAACCGTATATTTGATCATGTATTTCATTGACTGGGAGGATGAACTGTTCAAGTTTAATGTAAAAAAAAAATGAAATAATAATTTTATGTGCATAGCGACAGAAAGGCTGAAATTCCTCAATATCTCAAATTTTACAGCTCCAGGCTTCGTCTATAGTATGTATCTGGGTAGCTTTAATTTACCTAAAACTAAAGGCCATTTTTTGCTATGAGTACTTAACAGGTCTTAGTAAATTAAATGAGACAGCCCTACTATGACACTGCCTTTTTCTTGAAGCTTAAAAACTGTACAATATCCGAGGCAGAATATGCCGTTTGCCAACAAGTTTTATCGGATAACAAGATGATAACTTGAGAGATTTTAAAATTTGGTACAATGTCAAGAACGTTTTTCCCTTTCTAAATGCTCTGGACAAACAGCTGGCGTTTTATCTCGACTTGAAGATAGACATGTTTGAGTAGGCAATCTCTGTTCCCGGAATTACTTTGCATTATCTATTCAACACCAAGAATAAGGATTTTGTTTCGTTCTGTGTTCAAAGAAGGATGAGAAGCTACACAAGTTGCTGCGAGATAATGTCGTGGGTGAACCTAGCATCATATATCATCACCATCATGAAGACCACAAGATCCGTATCAGGGGCAATAAGCTAGTAAGATAAATTAAAATTTATGATGCTAACGCTTTTTTTTCTCTTATGAAACCCATGCCGACAGATTCCCCCATCTTTAGAAGCAGAGATAATGGATAATGGACACAAATTACACAAGTACACATGTCAGAGTAGGGAGTGGAATCATGGGTGTCGCATAGTAATAATACACATTTATAACAATTCAACAGCAGTGAAATGCAGCTTGGTGACCAGAATATTTGAGTAGATGGGTGGGATAGGAAGACTACAGCAGCTTATCTAATCCATGGTTGTTTATTCCACAGAAACCCAAACTGCCCCTTAATTAGTGGGAAAACAATTAACCCCATTAACAACAAACCACTGGTAGAGTTGTATCAGAACACTTGCAACACTCATGCCTATCTAGAAAATGTTATCACGTGACAGTTACATCGTTTTGGACACAGAAACATTCTTGAATGTCTTCCATTCTTGAATGCGTAACCAATATGGATTTTAAGACCCACGGGGCAAGTATATACACATAAAAATGCTTCCTTATAATTCCTCTACATAAAACGACAGGCCCAAGCCGATAATGTCACCACCAGACCTCTCTTCGTGTAATGTTCAATGTATTCTATATATGTTTTCCCTTTATTAAAATTTTATACCTTCTTTAAATCGTTTGTTATTTCAATGTTTTATGTTGTTCACCAAGTCACTAGACTTCCAAGCCACTAAACCACCACACCCACTAGCTCACTATGCCCACCAACCCGCCACCCTACTTTACCAAGCCCACGTTAAAAAAGGATCGATAACCGTAGTTTATGAAATATCTTTCTTTGTGGATCAGGATCGATATTTGATTGAAATATATAAGACCCTCAAAAACGAGCATAATAGGGTGCCTACTATGCTATGTGTGATTCGCATTCTTCAGGCAGAAGGTATAAATATGGCCTAGATTCATCGTTTATTGTGTCGTGTGTATGGTGACAGTTACGTTATGGGTGACAGTTCTGTGAGGAATTGGTGCAGGAAATTCAGAAATGGGAGTGAAGATCTGCATGATGAGGGTGGACAAGGATGACATTCATGCGTGACAGATGAGCTCAGTCAAAACATTGACTAAGACGTAGTGGAAAAGCAGTTTAATGCTTTCAGAACTGTCTACAGAATTTCCACAAATTTCTAGGTCTAGTCTGTTTCAAATTGTCAGAGAGAGGTTAGGCTACCACGAATTATGTTCACGGTGTATACCAAAGCAACTAACTAAGGCCCACAAAGCTGAAAGAATGTGCTCAGCGGTGACGTTTCTCCTGCGCTACTGGGAAGAGGGGATTGCATTTCTTGACAGAATAGTAACTGGGGATGAGAAAAGGGTTCACTTCGTGAATGCAGAGACAAAGGAATAATCAAAACAGTAGATGCATACTCACTCTCCAAACAAGCCCAACAAATTAAAGCAAATATTTTAGCAACCTAAAATGATGGTTACAGGGTTCTGGGACCACAAGGGCATTTTGTTGACATCAGAAGTTTATTGTGAAACTCTGAAGAAGTTTCGTTGGTGGATCAAAAACAAAAGGTGCATAATGCTCACCAGTGAAATCATTATATGCACAACAATGCGTGCCCCCCCCCCCCCTCTCCCCCCTCCCCCCACTGCTGCTCGCTCAAAGGCTTTACTTGAGCAATTTTAGTGAGAAATTTTCAAACCACCCCCTTATAGCCCAGACTTGGCATCAAGTGAGTATCATCTCTTCGGCAAGTTGAAGGTCTGGCTGGCTACTCAGCATTTCGACACCGCCGAGGAGCAAATGGATGGAGTCAACAGCTGGCTGAGTACCTTGGCGCCGCAGTTCCTTGTTTTACAAAAATGTATGCCACAGTTCAACATGTGCCTGAATTTAGGTGGTGACTATGTGGAGAAGTAATGCAGTAATGTATGTAACTTTTGTATGTATTTAGATGTTATTGTCAATTTGTTGAAATTTTTACCAGCCAGTCGGCGGATGATTTTGGGATAGCCCTCGTACCTTATTTGCATGTATCTTTGCGTTGTAACTGTGGATGTCCAATTTTTTCTGAGTGTTAGTGTTTACCACCTTCCCATAGAGAATTCCTTTTGTATGCATCCATCTGGCTTGCGGTACATGCTGTATTTATGACCCAGCCTTTGCACATTATTGTTATTACTTTTGATCTCCTTCGTTCGTTTTGTCTTGTAGTTTAAATATTAAAATGTCTGCCTGCAGGTCAACCTGACAACATCTCAGTTCTCCTGTGCCATGAAACTGAAAGACGTTTGCGATATTCTGAGTATCCCTCCAGAATATGCCTTGAAAGTGAAAGCAGGTCTGTGGGATACAAAAAATGAACTCGTGGAAGCATGTTTGAAGGATCTGGGAAAAGCAGATTTATTCAGAATTATTTTCAGAGTGACATATTTAGAGGTATTGTTACATCATTTTTGTGTGTATATATTGGTTATATAGTTTGTTGCGAGTTTTACAAAGGTCATAGTGGAATTAAATACATTTTTGACACGGAGACTGTCTGGCTTGATAGAATTGTGATTAAAATGAAAATGTACTGATAAGCTATATTTCTGTATTTTTTTTTTTTTTATCTTTAGACTATAGGATTTTATATTTATATTCAATTTAATTTTTAGGGTTTCAAAAGATGTTTTATTGCAGATATATGAGCTATTATAATTCACAAAGTCATGATAACAGATCAGTTTCTTTGTCAGCGTTATGATGAATTTAATAGTGAAATTTGACAACAAAACTCTGAACAGGTGAGTGGGACACAAACAAAATTGAAGTTTCTGCTAGAAGCCACAAAAATATACGGTAGGACTTTCAAAATATCAAGAATTTAGAAAGCGTGATTCTGTATTTATAACATATGAGGTATGTGTTCTAATAATATAGAACGTTTATAGCATTTGAGAAATATAATAATATAAAATATTTATAGCATTTGAAAGCATATGTTATATTAGTGTTAAATGTTTATAGCATTTGAGAAATGTGTTATAATAATATATAGATTATGTGTAACATTTGAGACATGTGGTATACTTCATTGATTCATTCATTCACTAGCTTGTCCTTTGCAGAAACCCGCTCCCAAGATAACCTTCCGGAAAATTTCTATATCAGTAAGATGTCCTGCACCAATACACACATCTGAAGATCATCCGCCACATCCTGCACCCATTTGCTCTTTGGCCTTCCTCTTCCTCTCTTACCAGCCATATACCCCATCCATTATTGTTCCCTCCAAACTTTCGTGACGTTTCAAGTGACCAAAATATCTCTATTTTCTTTGTTTTATCGCTTTTAATAGCCAACCTTCTTCAAAATTAAGTTCTTGAAGTATGGATGCATTTGTTCTTTATTTTTTAAATCCAAGATATTCTTAGAACTCGTCTTTAACATATACATTCAAAGGCATTTATGCGCTATTCAGCTTATTAGCAAATGTCCAGGTCTCACAGGTGTATATTGCAATGGAAAAGATGCATGCTCTTAAACATCTAATCTATGTAGTTCTATCTGTCTCACTCCACAATTTATTCATTTATTTTAGTCTTTAAAGAGCAATAGGTATTCGTCTTTTAATTTCTTTCATTGTGTCACCATTTTTGGTAATCAATGAACCAAGATATTCTAAATGTTCCACCACCTCCAATTTTTCCTCATTAACATATATTTCATTCTCCATAGTAGTTTTATCTGTATGCATTATCTTCGTTTTTGCTATGTTCAGATATAAGTTGTGATTTTCACTATTCAAGAGGGTTGAGATTATTAGGTTTTCTATACCATTCTGTGATGTGTATAGCAATACTGTATCATCATCATATTGAATCTCTGGTACGTCCTGACCACCGACATTTAGGGCATCATATTCCTCCCTGTTTATATCATCTCTGACATTTATCATTACATTTTCGGCGTACAGGTTAAACAAATAGAGGGACAGCACACAGCCCTGGCGGACTCCTTGCTTGATGTCAAACCAATCTGATGTCTTGCCATCTATTCTAACCTCTGCATGTTGGTCTAGATAGAGTATTTTTATGAGTTGTATTACATTTGATGGAAAGCTCATATTCCTCTTGATTTCTCACGCTTTCTGATGTTGTGCACAGTCAAATGCCTTTGAATAATCCACAAAACATGTTAATAGGTTTACGTTAAATTTGCTGCACTTCTCAATTATTAAATGCATGTTGAGTATGTGATCTCTTGTTCCTCTTCCTTGTCCAAATCCAACTTAAACCATGTTAATTTATTCTTTTATTTTCTTTCGAAGTCTTCTCATTATAATTTTTGACTGACAAGGGCAATAGTTCTATACTTGGTACATAATTTCAGTTTGCCCTTCTTTGGTATTGGAATAAAGATAGTTCTCTTCCAATCTTTTGGCCATATACCATACTTCCATACCCTTTTTACATAATGCGTGATATATTTGTATACTCTCTTTCTATAATAATATAGGATAATTAATAAATGTGTTTACTTTCATTACCCATTCCTAAATCTATCAAAGTGTTTACTTTCATTACCTATTCCTCAATCTATCAATACGCTTCCATTTCTTTTGAATGATTTTATTTGAATAGCAACAACAGTGCCTGTCACCAGATGTTGTGCCTAAGGGTTCTGATTTTCTCGATGAGCGAGTCACAAGCGCAGAAGGTTCGCACACCACAGAAAGCGTCATTGCAGAAGCAACTGCTAATTCTGAATTGAAAATGCACGATGGAGACGCATGTTTACCAGGAAGTCTGCCTGAAAAGGGCTGCAGGCATCACAGTACACACTGGGTCAAAGCCATAGAGACTGGAAATGAACTGGTCACAGTCATGACAATCTCATGTAAAGGTAACATTTCAACAGTTAATTGGACATTTTGCTATAAGGAAAAGCCTTGAAGCTTGTGTCAGGGGCGGTCCTATTGAATCACTTTGTTTAAATATGTCATCATGGCCAGGAGAAAATGGTGTGCAGGGAGCAACTAGAGCAGTGGTTCTCAACCGGTTGGGAATCCCCCCCCCCCCCCCCCCCACAGGGGGGAATTTTAGGGTTTCCAGGGGGGGGGGGGGGTTAAGATTATTTCAAGATCGCGTTAATACAAGAACTGATTACTTAATATTGTTTGTTCCTTCATACTTTACGGTTCTGTACGTTTCACGGTAGTTTCACCCTTCTAAAATTCACTTTATAAAGTAAGTAGACCTACAAATCATATTTTATGTGGACGTCTAGACTTGTTTTAGTAAGTGATATTAAATTTAGCTTCCATTATTACGTATACTGTGTAAAAAAAAAGGGGGGGGGGAATTTTAGGTAGGAAATACGAAGGGGGGGGGGGGGATGACGTTCTGAAAATATGGTGAAAGGGGGGGGGGCACGGGCCAAAAAAGGTTGAGAACCACTGAACTAGAGGATCTGGCCGACGTTCAGTACTGAAAGGACAAGCAACTGGTACCATTAGTATTTGGGCTCTTCGCTATTTGTTGAGTATGAGAACAGTGCACGCATGGTAGTGTCCCAAGTACTGTGATGTTGGTTCTTGACCCAGCCTAAATATGTGTCAAATTAATAATTTCTAGATGTCTTGCTACATAACTGACTATGGTTGTGTTACATTATTCTTTGTTTTGTCATTAGAATGTCCCCGGGTTTAATTAGCTCAGTAGTACTTTTAAGTTAACATTTAGAAGTTTCAGATGTTTACTCAATGCTGGTCCATGGCTCCAACACAAAAGTTCAGCATTAGAGCTTGGTGACTGAAAATGGATACATGTTTTTCGAATACACATTGTGCGAATTATGTAATGCCAAGCTGATACTCGCCCACTCACTGTCCTATTCTCTTCATGAGTTATCTTGAAAGACTTAGTAGTTCTGAAACTTCATTTTCATGTGGAGGACTTTCAAATTTATCCACATTTATAACTTTACCACATAAACAAGCTGCTTTAGAATGTAAAAATTGTTACATCGTGGGTCTTTTGAGTCATATGAGAAAACTTTCAGAAAATAGCCAGAAATTAATTTAGAACAATGTAGATTTGGAGAGAGCAGTCTATGCGTCATAGACTATACAAATGCATTTTATAGTTTTTTATTTTTATTTAGTTGCATGTCCATCACAGGATGTAGCAGGCAACCTCAGCATTTTGGCTGTTTGTGATTCCTGGGCACGTTTTACGTTCAGTAGTTTGCCATTGCTTTCTTAACGACCGGCTCATATACTTTTTTTTTAATAAACAAGCACCGCTGTATTTCGAACCCGGGTATACGGGATTACGAATCGCGTCCGTAACGCCTTCGCCACGGACACCGGTTTATAGAGTTATAGAGTGGAAAAAAGTCAAAATATTACTGATAAAATGAATATGTCAACAGATATATTTATCATTGGAAAGAAGCTAAAGAAAGTGAGCAGTTTTTAATATCTAAGATAATTGCTGATAAGCCGTGAAATGTTATGACAGAAAATAAAAGGACAACCATTGCTGTATTATGAAAAACATCTTATGCAATAAATCCCTACCTACGGAAGTTGGAAAACAAATTCTTGGTTGCTACATAGAACCAATTTTAGCACACCACTGCAAATCATGGTTAATTATTAAACAAGCAGTAAAATCTCTTGATGTCACAGAAATGTGGTTTTACAGAAGTCTGAAAATACCTTGGACAGCCGAAATGTGTAATGTAAATATTTTGGGAAAGGGGTTGGTCATAAAGTCATCACAAACATCAGAAACAAGCAGTCATAATATTTTGGCCTTCTTATGAGAAGAGAAAAACATGAACATTGTAACAACTGGTAAAATGAATGGAAGAAGTTAGAAGAGGACGTAGAGAGACAGCTGAGTTTAGTTGAGCTAAGAAACGATGTCACTGCACTCAGGACATTCCCATACACGCTCTG
This sequence comes from Cepaea hortensis, assembly GCA_963921405.1. Lineage (NCBI taxonomy): Eukaryota > Metazoa > Mollusca > Gastropoda > Stylommatophora > Helicidae > Cepaea > Cepaea hortensis. The sequence continues at coordinate 93,541,611 of OY992880.1, read as the reverse complement.
TCCCCTTGCTCTGTCCCCTAGCGAAGAGTTATACTGCTAATCGTTACTACTATTGAAAGTTCTCCAGGTCTTCCCTCTCAGTTTTGAGATTTGTCCAGAACCCCTGTAAATCCCTCACCATATCATTCTCTCCACATATGGGTTCTCAGTCTTTTCCGTCGCTTTCTCCACCTGGTCCCACCGGCGCCCAACCATCTCTCTCTTGTCCATAGGTAATCTACCACCAAGAGGTGCATTCCCTGTCAGCCTATTAACCTGTTCATTCCCCCACACTCCCGCACGACCAACGCAGAAAATCCACATATTGCTTACAATCTGTGACCTCTGAAGCAAGTTTAGTCATTCTACATAAAACATTCCTTTCTTCACCCTACCAAGCATACTCCGTGAGTCCGTAATGAATACAATGTGAGTTGCAGCGGTCTCCTCGAACCATCGAAAGACTGCTCTTACTTACTATTTCCACCCACATTCTCATGCTAGGGGTTGTAGTCTTCTTCTTCTTCTTTTCGTTCATCCGGAGTGTTTTTTCAGATGTGATTGCGGTGTGTCTGTTATGCGCCCTTGGGCCGAAACCCGTAGGCGAACACATCCGACTACAGCGTGCTTTTTTGACCAGGTAGCATTCCTGGGAGACTCTCACTTTTGTGGTGCCATCTACAACCCAGCTGGCCAAGTTGGAACGGTCGAAGACAATGGTCATCCCTCAAAGGAAGGCAGGGACAGTCCATTGCATTTTCCGCCATCCAAGGTTGCTTCCATAGTTGCAGGGCCGACACATAGCGCCCTGGTGATGGGTTCACCGAGGGAATCGTCACGTCCTGCTCATGGTTGCTTTAAATCCTCACTTCAATATATTGGTCATTTCGTTTGTCCCGGGCCATTCCCGCACAAACCAGACAGGTTTGCAGACGGTATCCACTCAGCGAGTTTTCGGACGTGCTTGTCGTTGCGCCCGTCAGAGCTGTTCCAGGCACGACAGACATTCGGAAAACTACCTAGTCAGAACTGTTCCGAACAAGAGCGGCATTCGGAAACTAGGTAGTCAGAGCTGTTCCTAGCACGAGAGACATTCGGACGAGACATTTCACTCGGACGTAATTGCGTAGTGTCAATTTTTAGTTTGCCACCCGTAGGACGACACTTCCGACTTCTGGCGGGCATTGTTTAATGAGGTTAGCCTTCCTCTGGTTTCGAGGCACGTTAGACTGTTGTGACGACGCCCACATCTCAGCTGGTCAAGATAGGACGATCAACGATATCGTGGTCGGCCCTCAAGGGAAGGCAGGGACAGACCATGGGCATTCCCTCGCTATCCAAGGAGGCTTCCATAATTGCAGAGCCGGCACATATTGCTCTGAGACTGGGCTCACCCAAGGAGTTGCCACGTCCTGCTCATGGCTGCTTTAGTTCCTCACTTCCATGTGTTGAGTATCTCGCTTGCCACTGGTCGCTCAAGCACACACCAGGAGCGGTCAGACTGCGAGCGACATCCACTCGGTAAGCTTTTGCCTTCGGACCACGCAATAGGTTCGCTCGCCGTGCGTTCCATTTCGCGTCATTGAGACGTTCTTCCACTTTTGTCTACACTCTCTCAGACAGTTTTCGTATCCATTTCCTTCGACTGGGCCACTTTTCTAATCTTTGTACTCGCTCACGAGGTAGGCTACATGTGCTGCCGGCTCAGCACCTTATCTTCGTGCAGCTGTGAACGAGAAACGGCCAGGCCCTCTCATCCGGGAATCCCTCATATCCCCCAGCTGAGAGCCTTTGAACATGTATCAGACCTGAGCACGTAGCTTGCTCAGTATCTAACCTCTATTTTTCGGTAGGTGGGTATCGGCCTGACTCTTAGATTCGAGGGTTTATGGCTTAGAGGCGTTCAGCCACAGCCCTCGACAGGGAGCCTTAGAGTTTTGTCTGGACCAAGGTCTTCTGCCTTCGTGTACCTGATTTAGTCTATTGACTGCTATCCTCAGTCTACCTGCAGTGCAGCAGGTTGTGTCTCTCTTAGTCTGGTCCCTAACCCATAAGCTGTCCGATATGTAGTTTTCATCCATCGACAAGCAGATGGGGTCAATGGGACACGCAAGCTCCCCCACCACGGCAAGGTGGAGACACATCGGGGGAGGGGTTGTAGTCTCATATCATATTCTAGACTCTCTTTTTTCAAGCGTCTTCCATTAGCCTTCGCAGTGTGTCTGTGCCTGTTTCTCACCACTGACCTATCGGTGTAGAGAGTCACCTTGATTTGTGCCGTGGATCAGTTGTTGCAACTCAAACTCTGTGCGGCCTGCTGCCCATTCTCTGCACTCACGACCCAGTGTTACTATTACCTTGTGCCAGTCCGATATGTCGTCCGGTACTTTAACCCATTCTTTTTCACGATTAATGTTCTCTATGTCACATACCTGGCTGATAGATATTTCTGCCTGTGCCATTCTTAGTCTATAACTTTTGACAAAGTACTGCCACAGTCCATTTTACAATACAAGGGCAGACTTTCGTGTCCAAACCTTACCCTGTTGTAAGCATCTTCCAGGTCAAATGCAGCTACCACTGTCTCTTGTTTATTCTGGAAGCCCTCATAGACATCAAATGCAAATGTTGACGCATTGGCTCAGGTGTCCTTTCCAGGCCAGTAACACCCAAGCCATATGGGGAGCAGTGTCGTGTGTGTAAACAATGAATGTAGTAGTTATGTGCTCTTCTTTACCACTTTAGTGTCGTCCCTGGAGTGAGGGGAATCAACACCCACATTACTTTTAATTCAATATCACTATCCTGGAGATATCCAGTAGACTCCGTCCACAACACTCCCTCAATCTGAAGACCCCTTCTTCTCACTCTTACTCACCCCTGGATCATGCCCCCTCTCATTCTTCCCCAACATAACATACGTGACAACTCTAGCTTCAACAAATAAACACAAGAAATTTATTAAAGCAAAGAGTATATGTAGGAGAAGTGTGTGTGTGTGTATAAAGTGTAGAATGTGTGACGTATATTCTAAAGTGTCTGTAGACTCAGATCAGTGTTCAGGAGTATAGTCATTCACATCACTGTGCTGAGAACACACTAGCACCATTCAGTCCAGACAAGCAACCTCACCAAGGTGATGCTCCTCCGGTCACGTGAAGACTTCCTCCGTTGTCTCTTGAACCACTAGGATGCTTGGACACCCATGACAAACACTGTCTAATGAGAGTCTTCAATCTGTTTTACACTATGAATTTCCTCTGTTATTTAACCGAATGTTAATTAGAAAATTCTAACACTATTGTCATTGTTACTTGGGAAATCTTACTTGATCTAGTGTCACTGGTTTTAAAGATTCCCCATATTAACAACACAATCTGAAGTTCCCAGTATCAGTATAATATTTATATGACTGTTTCTGGTATCAGTGTTGTATATGTAGAATATATATAATGTTCTGACTGTTCAGTGATACACCTATCACTTGCTAAAACATAAGTATCATCAGCATATCCTGCTCAGCAGAAGTCAGGTTCCCGCAAACCAACTTGGGTATAAGCCCATTGTAGCGGCCTCTCAGCAACTTCTGTCTTCAAATTCTGAGCCATCATCTTCTAAAATGTGTTAGCTTCAATGGTCAAAATCATAGCACACATACGTGGACCTGTAAATGGAACCATATGCCTATCCCGGTTGCTAATCGAAACTAGGCGATCACAGACTGGATCTATGTCCGCCGATAACTATCAACACTTTGACACCCCTAGTTTCTTTTATGTAACACAACTCGGAATACTGCATCGCTCTTTCCAACTTCAGAAATCTGGTCAACTCACTCCTCTTGTTTACTGCAACGCTTTTTATATTGGGCAGTGAGTGACGTCACCAAAAAGTCCAGACGCTTACCAGTCCAGAGTCTGGTTCCTCCTCCTGTTCTAGACTAACTGGAGTCAACCCGCGGTCAAATTTGCGTTCATTTGGGGAAATTCCAGTCTGTCCGGGAACCAGAGAATTCCCCACATCAAAGAATCCATCCCGCCTGTTTTCCAGACTCTCCGTCTGGCACTTCAAAGCCCGTCTCCCGCCTCGCAGACAAATTACGCCGTTGTTCGTCTCGAGCAACAATTTTGTTAACAAAATGCCGACCGGTGTAGACATTGTAACGTGACGTATTTGTTCCGAACAATCCACATCATACAGATTCGCCGACCAGAGGTAGACATTTTGACGCCATGTATTTTGTTTCCCAGTTAGAAATGCCGACTGTGTAGACAGTTTTAACGACGTATTTTTCTCAGTCTGGACAACATCAAAGAATTACTTGTTTTTTTCAGACTTATGTCGGGTCTGGTTGTCATTGATCGAATCTCAAGTTTATTTATGTGACAAGCAGTTAACATCTTTCCAAGTGGTGCTGTAGCTTGCCCGCTACTACCTTCTCAAGTAATTTGCCAAATGTGTTTTGCAAGGCGATAATTCTATATCCATTTAGTTTTGAGTGATCCATCCATGGCTTTGGGAGTGGGACAAGGTAGCTGTGCAACCAGTCCTGGCATATTTCTGCCGTTTTTATGCTAAGGTTGAAAACAAGCCCATCTCCTCCAAGTCACCATCGTTCATGTTCTTCATGGGTGTACCTAACCCCATCCAGCCTGATGCTGCGTCTTTAGTTCTCTTCAGCACACGTCTAACATCGTCTACCTGTATCATGTCTTCATGGTAGTCATTCCTAGTGGCATGTGACAGGGCTTCTCTGACCATATGAGAGACAGTTCTTGACAACCATTCAACATGGCATGGAATCTTGTCAACACATGAATTGATACATTGTTGTAGATTGCAAAGTTGAGTTGAGTTGAGTTAAGAATCGACATCACTGCACTCAGGACATTCCCATACGTGCTCCATCCCCTCGTTCAACAGCCAGCGAAGAGTCATACTACTAATTGTTCCCACCACTATTTGATTAAAAGTTCTCCTGGTCTTCCCTCCCTCATTCAACAGCGAGCGAAGAGTCATACTACTAATCGTTCCCACCACTATTTGATTAAAAGTTCTCCTGGTCTTCCCTCCCAGTTTTGAGATTCTTCTAGAATCCCTGCCGATCCCCCGCAATCTCATTTTTTCCTCATATGTGTTCTCAATCTGTTCCTCCGCTTTCTGCACCCACCTGGTCCCACAAGTGCACGACCACTTCCCCCTTGTCCATGGGCAATCTACCACCAAGAGGTGCATTCCCTGCCAGCCTATCAGCCTGTTCATTCCCCTGCAACCCCGCATGGCCAGGGCAACATATCCATACAATTCTCACAATCTGTGATCTCTGAAGCGACGATAGCCATTCCACACGAAACATTCCTGTCTCCACCTTACAAAGCATACTCTTTGAATCCGTAATAAATACAATGTGTGTTGCAGTAGTCTCCTCCGCAAATGGAATGCCGCTGTTACTGCTTCCACCCCCATTCTCATGATGGAGGTGTTGTTGTAGATTGCAAGATGTGGAGAAGCACAATTACCCATGCTAGTTATCAAGGCGCCTACTGGTGATGACCGTGATAGTATTTTAAACTTTCACATCTTGCTTTATTTCACCTTATTCAAGAATGGATATCTGATCTCGCTACCCAAGTCAAGAGATCAGTGGAGCAAGTGGTATATATTAAGAAACCAATTGTTCATATAAACATTTTCCAGTCCTGTGGTGGAATTTCAACCCTGTAACTGCAAAATCTGAGGGAGACTGAGAAACTTCTCAGTCATGTCATATCCCCATATTTTTTTCGCTCGCTCGCTTTGAACTCAAGCGTAGCCCACACACCTGCTACTAATTCTAGTACACTGGATTGATTTTTGCGAGTGGATTAGTTTTCCCTATTACCAGTGTCCGTCGCCACTTTAGTTTAACTGACCAGTGTAGTGGTTGAACCCGCTACCTCGGCATCACCATGATTAGAGTTTAAGAGCGTGCTCTATTTTCCATTCAGCCATGCTGACCGCCATACTCCCATATGATAAGCATAATCTTTGGTGTTAAATTAATGGTTTATATCAACTGAACTGGATCTCTGAGAATGATGTTATAATCATCATCATCAATTGCCATGCCGGCTGGCATAGGCGTTTATATATCCCCACAGATCTCGGTCTTTGGTTTTCTGGATCAACTCCGCTCCATGCCACTGTCCCAATTCATCTAACATGATTTCTCTTGGTCTGCCTCTGCCTCTCTTCCTCTCGATCTTTCCAGTTGTCACGATGTTCTCCAATGCCTAGCTTCTAATCACATGACCAATTAAAGCTGTTTGCCTCTTTCTTATTGTTGTATATAATGTTCTAGTTTCATTAGCCTCTTTCAGACAGTCGATGTTAGTTACTTTGGCAGTCCAAGGAATTCGCAACATTCGTCTCAGGAACCACATCTCTGTTGCTTCCAAGCTCTTCCTAATTTGTTCATTTACATTCCAAGATTCAGAGCCATAAAGCACAACAGGTTCTATATAGCACCTCAGCACTCTCTTTCTTGAAAAGTCCTTATAAGGACTGCAGCCAGACGAGCCAGGAGCCTACTCAAACAAAGAAAACCACAAGAACAGAAGATCACAAAGGATAGCCGCCGAACGACCCCCATGCTGACGTCACAGACACAAACGATACATAACCAGTCCGAGAAAGCACTCACAAGACAAGAATTAGGGTAAATAAACCCACAAAAACCACGATCCTCAACAATAACCACAGCTGATGAAGCAGGTTAGACGAGGACGAATTTGGAATTTTCGTTTTTGAAAACTGGAACTGGAACTTGAACAGATGTGGTGTTGTTGTGACTAAATTTCGATACACAATTGTTCAACACGTAACTGAGGAGAATATTCCCATTTACTTGTATATTACATTGTGGTAGTTCATTCTTCCTAGTGACGTGTCTGTTAGCGCCGAATGTTGGGCGGAACTTACAAAACCGACACCTCACATTGTGCCAACGGCTTCGGGCGGAAGAAGGCAATTGGGAGGGTACAACCCTTATCCTGGTGCGAGGAAATGCAACCTAAAAACAAAATGTCAGTTATCATTTATCAGTTAGGGTATCTTCATTGCACTTCGGACAGGTCCATAGGTGCTCAGATCCTCCCCTCCAGCATATGCATCAGCGTCCGGTGGCTAAAAGTGCCAGTTCTGAGTTGTTTGATGAGACACCTCGTTTTCCTGATGTACCTCTCGCGTCTGGCCGTGCTGATTCTTACTCCCAAGTCTTTCATCCTGGACAACTATGTGGATTCACTGACGTCAAAGTCCTCTGTTCTCGCCATATCTTTAAGGACGTTAATAACATCGGCACGATCCATGGGCTGGCCATCTACAAGGGGTGCAGAGCCAGCCAGTTTATCAGCTCGTTCAAAAAAAAAATGTCATGGCGGACAGACTAGGCCCTACGCCTTGGTTGGCAGCTGGTCTATGATCGACGCTCCGACAGGCGGACAGTAAGAGCATTGCTTTGCTGATCCGGTAGCTTCTGCAGCTTGTCTTGTTCCAGATGTATTGATGTTATTATTCCTTTGGAGTGAACTAGGCAGGCAGAGAGAGATATGGATCATGCTGCATGGGCAACACACGGTCTCTATATTTTAGCCTTAGCTTTGTACTATGGAGAGGTATAACTCCATCCCTGGTCTTGACCGGTCTCGGAATCAAAGCGAGGGGTAGCAGTTACGAGTTATAAGTCCTTGTCAATTGGCGTAGACATGGGGTACCACGGGTTTCCTCTGACTGTGGGAGACACCTACAGGTGTCACTCATGAGCTACCGCTCGCCTCAAGCTTGGCAGCCCCCGGCCAATTGGGTGCTGATCCGCCACAACCTTCCTGCTTCAAATGGGTGCTTGGGGCTTATACAAAATATGAATCACAAGCTGTAAAACCACTGCATCAGGTACTACTAAAAAGAAAAATAGAAACCTCAAGCTACAGCTTGCAACTTGGAACGTAATAACCATGTGTCCAGGATTTTCCACTGACCTGACGAATATTGACGATGTGAGAAAAACGGCTGTGATTGATGCCGAACTCAGTCGTCTTAACATTGATATTGCTGGCCTGCAGGAGACTCGCCTCCCTGAGGAAGGGTCACTCAGGGAAAACATTTACACCTTTCTTGGAAGGGTAGAGAGCAGGCATAAAAAAAAGGCAACATGTGTGGGCTTTGCAGTGCAAATTCGCTACTGGAAATGATTGAAATTTCACCTGGAGGTACTGAAAGACTGTTATCCCTGCGTTTGGCAACCTCTTATGGTTTCGACACCATTATCACTGCATATGCACCGACACTCACATCCTCTGATGATGTGAAGGATTTGTTCTATGAGGAGTTAGACTCTGTGATCAAGGCAGTTCCAAAATCCGACTACATTTATATGCTCGGTGATTTCAATGCTCGTGTGGGCAAGGACTCGCGTTCATGGCCAGTGTGCCATGGAATATACGGCATCGGTCGCATGAATGAAAATGGGCAAAGGCTGTTGGAGCATTACACCAGAAATGACCTATGTATTGAAAACTCATCTTTTAAAACAAAAGAGCTGCACAAGGTCACATGGAAACATCTAAGATCCGGCCATTGGCATCAGCTGGACTTCATCATCACACGGAGACAACATCTGAACCAGACATCAATAACTCAAAGTTACAACAGTGCTCACTATGATATGGATCATTCTTTGGTTGTTGCAAGGGTTAGACTGAGACCAAAGAGAAGTTACACAGTTAAACACAAATCTAGCCCCAGGAGTAATATTATTAACACCCACGATCCTGATATGTGCTTTGAGTTCCAACAGCAACTTGAAGACGCTTTCACTGATACATCAGAAATTTGTACAGCAAGTGAAAAGTGGGGTAAACTTAAGGAAACTCTTTATAAAACAGGGTTTACTGTACTGTGGATCGTAAGAGGCAGGACTGGTTTGTGGCAAACAGCCAGACACTGCAGCCCTTGATTGATAAAAAGAAGATAGCTCTCTTAATAAACTAGGCAAGAACAACACGTAACACTCTCAGTGAGGTGAAGCAAGCGAGGAAGGATGTGCAAAAGGCTGCCAGGCAGTGTGCAAATGACTATTGGATCAAGTTATATGAGTCCATTAAAAATGCAAGTGATATGGAAACATCAGAAGCATGTATGAAGGGATAAAGAAAGCCTGTTGTCCAGTGATCAAAAGAAGTGCACCACTGAAAACCTTGACTGGAGAAATCATCACTGATATAAAACAGCAGATGGATAGATGGGTAGAGCACTATTTGGAGCGTTACTCAAGTGAGACAAAACTAGCGGATAATGCCCACTACGCCATAGAGGCCCTGCCTACCCTTGACCAACTGGACACACTTCCCACCATAAAAGAAGTTAAGTTTGCTGTAAGTGAACGTGTATCTGGCAAGGATCCAGGTAAGGAATGGATCTGAATAGAGGTTATCGGGAGTGGGCAAGACACACTTACTCTAAAGATCCACCAGCTAATAGAGCTATGTTAGCGAGAAGGACAAGTCCCACAGGATTTCAAATATTCAAGCATCATAACACTGTACAAGAACAAAGTATCTGACGTCTGTGTATTGTTGGGAAAGTATTTGCCATAATTGTTCTGCGCAGACTTAAAGTCCTGGGAGATCAAGTCTACGCTGAATCACATCGTGGCTTTCGACAGAACCGGTCTACCATTGATATGATATTCTCATTGCGACAAATGCAAGAAAATGTCGTGAACAGATTCAGCCACTGTTTATTACATTCATCGACCTCACAAAGGCACTTGTTTTGGTCAGTCGTGAGGGTCAGTTAAAAGAACTAAAGAAGATTGGCTGTCCACCAACTCTTCTGTCCATTGTGGAATCGTTCCACACAGACATGAAGGGTATAATCAAGTTTGATGGTGCAACTTCAGAAGAGTTTGAAATCAAGAGTGGAGTTAAGCAAGGTTGTGTACTACCTCCCACCCTCTTTGGAATATACTTTTCACTTCTACAGAAATATGCCTTTCGTGATCAGGATAGTGGTATATACATTCACTCACGCTCAGATGGCGGACTCTACAATGCTCAGAGATTGAAGGCCTAGACTAAAATTAAGAGGCTACTGATCAGAGAGTTGATTTTTGCAGATAATGCTGCAGTTACAATGCACTCTGATGAAGAATTACGTCTACTATCTGGCAAGATCGAGGGGAACAGACCAAGAGGAAGACCGAGAGGAAAATATCTGGATGGCTTGGCCACATGGCATGGACGAGACAGGAACACTGAGCTGATCCACGACTCTGGTGATCGAGTGAAATGGCGAGTCATGACCGCCCACGCTTTCCGGCAAGGCACATGATTGATTTATTGATTGATCTGTATTCTCCAATGCTTGTTCTGAATTTGGTTTAATAATTGGCAAAAAGAAAACACAGATTATGTCACAGGGTGCACATGGTGTACTATCTATCTTTATTGACGATGCTGAAATGGAGATAGTAGACCATTTTACATATCTAGGATCAGAGGTAAATAGCAAATTATCCCTAGATCAAGAAATCAACATAGGGATTTGTAAGGCAGCAACAACAATGAACAGGTTGACAAAAAGAGTCTGGAAGAACAGAAAGCTTACTGCCAAAACAAAAGTCATTTTCTATCAAACCTGTGTCCTTGGCACTCTTCTTTATGGCAGTGAAGCCTGGTCAACTTACTCACACCAAGAGAAACATTCAAACAGCTTCATATACTTGGCATTAAGTGGCAAGACAAACTCACAAATACTGAAGTATTGGAAAGATCAGGTTATGTGATGGTTTGTTCCATGCTCAGTCTTCGTAGACTTAGATGGATAGGACACATTAGGAGGATGGATGATGGTAGAATACCAAAGGACATCTTTTTTGGTGAAATACAGATCGGTAAGAGATCTCAGGGTCGGCCTCTACAACGATACAAAGATGTGTGTAAGTGGGACATGATTGATACAGGTATTGATAATGCACATTGGGAGCAAGTCGCCGCTGAATGTGTTGCATGGAGGGCAAATATCAGAAATGGAATCAAGACATATGAGAAAATCATTGCAGATAAGTCACACACCGAACGTGTGAGACTTAGGATGGTGCATGATGGTGGAAATGATCATGTTTTCACATGCATCCACTGTGGACGAACATTTAAAGCCCGAATTGGCCTGAACAGTCACATTCGCTACTGCCATGTGTTGTAGTTATTATGCCTTTTTGAAGCACAATGTAACAAACTATCGTCTGTCGAGACGGAAAGGTGCCAATGAGTGACGACAATAATGTGTGTCTTCTTACAATTTAATTATAACCTTAGTTGCTCACTGTCTTCAACAACCGCATCTACTAGATGTTGCAGAACCTGCTCATTGTCTGCAATCAATACTGTATCATTTGCATATCTAATGTTATTGATGTTTCTTCCTCCAATGATGATTCCTGTCATATATTTTACATTTCTGTAAATATGTTCACTGTACAGGGAAAACAGATCTGGAGACATTACACATCCCTGTCTCACACCTCTCTTAATAGCCTTATATTGTCGTACTTCATTGTCAATCCTTATGGCAGTGTGACATGTTAGATTGATGACAGAGGACCAAGTTAGTAGTGTTCTCTGGAAATATATCTTGAATAATAAATAGCCAAGATAAAGGATATGATTTTGCACGTTTTTGTCTAGAGGTCTCTCAAATAAGATAATCATTCCCGCCTAGCCCTTTTGGAGAACCATTTTTCCTTTGGCTCTGAACTCCCACTGTGAGACTACCAAGTATCTACATAGAAATTTATAAAAGAAGAAAAAGGTTCCCTCCGGCCAAAAGGAGATCTGAACTATTCGCCACAGAACAACTGAGGATCTAACTCACTCATCATAGTGTTGTCAGTGTGCTATTTGTCCGTCACATTAGATCTTCCCTTATTTATTTTGTGTCAAAAGTGACCTATATCAGTTGTCCAATTATATCTTAGGACTTTAGGTTTCAATAGTAGACAAACTTCAACAATAACTGTACATAACATCTGTTGAACAAGACATCTACATGACAGGTTCTCGACAAAAGTGGGACATACATTCACATAGAATTGTTTACACCACATTTGTACAAGACATACATCATGAGAGATACTTGACAACATCTATACAGGACTTTTCACAATATATGTAACCAACCACCGTAACTTAAGACATCCATCAGAGACAATACTTGACAGCAACTGTACAAGACATTCTACTGAGACATGTACTTAAAACACGGGTTCATTAATTCATTTTATTGAGCTGCCGGTGGGTCGAGTGAAGACCAATGGTTCATCCTGGTGTCATGTCAACACTTCAATACGTACATACATAATGTACAAAATATGCTGAACATGCATGCAGATAAACATTGTACAACAACTCCTAATTACTCCACCAACCTATCACTAAATTCTCCTCCTCCTCTCTAATCTCTAACTACACCACTCATTTACTGTATCTATCCTCAAATCCTGTCTCTTGGGAATTTGATAAAATCCTATCATGGGAAACCCAAGGGAGGAACTACTGTTCTGGATCAGTTTGCATCCTGTTATCATCAGCAATTGATGTTGGAAAAGCTCCAGGTAGCAGACTTCCTATAATAAGTTCCATGGCAGATTCATTCCTCTTGAGAACAGAATCTGGTATGATGATACGATACTGTCTCTCACTGTTGACCAGACTGCTGGCGAAAGCTGACACTGGGATACTTCGGGTGGTTGAGGATAGCACTCTCCTGACATTGGGAGATGTATACTCGGTACATGTAGAACATGACTTGTCGAAGAGACCCAGAGATCTAAACACCATCCAATATATTGCAGCATTCTCACCCAGCCAGTCCAACCTCACCTACTGTTCAAGTCACATTCTATAATAACTGTGTGAGCACTATGCTGGGTATTATCCAAGATAAGTCCTAGATAAACAATCCACTGCTATAGTCATTTCACCAGTTTTCTTGAATGGGGTGAACATCACGAGACTTGTTTTACCTTTTCTCAGATGACATAATTCAGGATCACTGTATTGATTCCTATAATCCTTAAATCACATTAATGGATTCATCAGAACTGTTTTTCTCCCATTGAAATTCAGCAGTTGAGCTGAGATAAAATTCTCGAGGAAATTCCGGTGTTTTGGGTTCTAGGAGAATAAATAAGTGGTCCATTGGGGCACAGGTTTACTTTCCATGAGCCTGACCGAAACAAACTGTAGACAGGGGTCTTTCTGTTGTCTTGGGCCACGGTATGTCATGAAGATAAAGGCTGGCAACTCAGCCTGTGTTCTCCTGTGATAGTCCCATGGTTTACTTATAGGGAGTTGGTTGTGGATTCTGGGACTTCTGGTTAGTTGTCCCAGATGATATATGAAGGCCTCTCCACCATCCTTTCTGTTCTCTGTTGATATACAAAATGGCACAACATCTCTTTACATTTGTTAAAAGATAATGTTATCATACATCAACATACACAGATTGGAGATGGGGAGGTTCAGGGAGGGTGTTGTGCAAGCACACCTCTCCTTGTTGATAATGAAGTGTATTTCACTTTGATGTACTGTGGGTGATATGTTTTATTATTCACCTCTATCTGTGGTAATCACAAGCCTATGTCCTGAGACGGGTAGCCTACACAATTACAAGCATTTTAAGGCAAGCAGCATGAGCAAGCATTGTGACATAGCAACATGAGACAGGCATTGTGAATCAGACTTGGCTCACAAGTACATCATACTATCACCATCATCATGTGTTCTTCCCCCACTGAGAAATGTCCATATCTACCACAGTAGGTAAAGAAACCAAATTGCATGAGCAATTGTTCACATATGCACCAAAGCACATATGGGGAAAAAAAATGTTTAGTCCTTGTAAATTTGCATGAGCCATACATTATATTCAGCCGACTAAGACACAGGTTCACACACCTATGGTCCGTTTAGGAACTAGTTTATATGAACCAACCAACAGTAGAGGTACCAGTGTAATACTTCAGAGAGAAATTGTATTAATTCCATTGAGCATATAGCCACCAGGCATCACATGAACTTTGCAATTCTGGCGTGCCATCACATCCTGCTTACATATGGATATTGAAGCATCTTTCTTTCTACTAAATGTGAGAGGCTATTCATCAGATCACCAGCTCACTCACTCCAACATTCTCAGCATTTACAATGGAACTTGTACATGTTTACATCACACATTCCAATCCAGACTGCCAAATGTTAACTTGCAAGAGCAGTGTACAGTTGGGTTACGAATGAGTCATGTTAGGCATTTAGGAATGCACAAATGATTTGCGACTTTGCATTGAGTGTAATTTACAATCATCAAGTATACGCAACCAATCCCAACAGAGGAATAATATGCACTTGGAGTATTACAGCGTGAAAGACCTGACAGGTTGAAGTTGCAGTGTTCAGAATACTGGCACACAGAAGTTCTGTTTTCACTTTCACATTTTCTTCATAAAATATTCTTATATTCTTCTATTTCGTCCACTAGGCATAACTACAACATTAAAGTTTGTTTTAATGTGGTACCTGTTATCCAGAGAACAATATTTTACGGAATCTTTAGGGCATTTTTGCGTCCCCACATCACAAATAGCGACTGCTCCTAATGGAATCCCGCCTCAAACTAATAGATATTCAAATGTGGCCCAGTGAATAGCGTGGGCTGTCATAATTAGCCAATGAAAAAGCAAGCGCATACCGCTGCCCTACCCCACCGCATTCTGGAACCTTCGATTCTAAAAATAGCCCCGCTATCTGGATGGTCTCCGTTCAAAACTAAAAGTATTATTATAGAAGTGGGGGACTGGGAATGTGGACATCTGATCCATTATGCCACATGGCCCCTCTCTTAAATCTTTCATAGGTATGACAGTTAATCTCAGATATCCACAGTTCCCAGATCCCTTAAGTGGTTTTGTCAATTACTCCCTGTCTCCCTTTACCCCAAGTAGAGTAGTACATTTAAAACTAAGTGATTTTTCTCCTTAAAAAAACCTGCCCCAACATTCATCTATCAATTAATGAATTTGGTTGGCAACGCAAAGACCATGAAGTTAGCCATGCATTAAGTTCCATTAAGTCACTGGGAGCATTAAGAGTCCTGACTCCACTCATCTGTGAACTGCCCTTCTATTTACTTCTGACAGCGCTTCACTGCTGACATCCATGCTATATTTCCTGTTTGTGATAAATGCTCTCTGAGTCACACCATTTCGCAATGTATGAATGGACCATAGAGATTCATTATGTGAAGTAATGGCTTTGCAATTAAGCCAACTTCCAGATGAGGTTTAGAGAGAATGGTTGCATTCCATGTATCTCTCACCCTTCCATCTTCATCAGAACTTCATCCTTCCCTTCGCCATAGGAGAATGATAATCCTGTGAGAGTATTGACTGAACAACTTTCTCCAACAGTAATCCTGGCATTTGGAATTGTGTTAAAATTTTTGACCAGCACCGGAGCAGATACAATCACTTCCGGGTGAACTGTGCAAGCAGCCACTGCAGAACTGGTTAAGACTAAAATCTACTATTGCAGATTTTGGGTTTGCATAGAACAAAAAGTCTGTCTTGTCACAGTCCTAGATCTCTAGGGGATTGAAACTCGGGCTCATACAGGCAACAAACTCCGTTCAGATACAATCGAGCATCATTTATTTACATTTATATTACAGTACGCTGGCGAAGCGAGTTTTCACAAGCCAGCAATTAGCAAGTTGCGTATCACAGGAGTTTACAATGAACATGGTTATCACAACAACTCTAGCAGCTATTTAACATATGTATAAGACCCCTAAAACACTTGGGTCTGAAACTATCAAGTCCCCTTAAGGTAAGCCCTGTTGCTTCCTCGATGTCCAGTCCGTGTCTGTCCTTCCACACGTGTCGCAATCCGACACGGGTGGTAACTCTCTCTGAGTTTCTCGTGGACCCCGCAATCGGCGGGCCCCATCAGTGTCCACGTGGCTGTGGACACACTGACCGTTCCTTCGAAAAGACTCTGGATTATTCGAGCCTTCGAGTGACTCGGTTCTTTCCCCTTTGCGGGAGTTCTCTCCCTTCGCCAGTATCTCGTTCTTTTCTGTTGGTATCGCCCTTAGGTGAGGCTGTGACAGTCTATCTCCCATAAGCCTCTTGGGTTCGCAGATGGTAGCAATTTCCCATTATATTTCCTTGACTCATTTCTGTAGTCATTACCATAGATTTAGAAGTGCACTTTTGGTTGAGATTCTCTCATTCCGTTATGCCTCTATTCTGATGTGTTGTGAGAAGTGACAGCATTTTCTCTCCTTAGTTGCAATATCGCGCAATCCCACTTCAGACTTGTCGTGGAGTGACAGCGCAGCGTCCATTATTATGTAAGCTGTTTCTAACGTAGCAACTGAGTTTGTAGATGCAGCCAGACTGTGACATCAACTACTACTAAGATAGAATTCCAGGTGGAATTTCCAACTAGTTGTCCTTCAGCCATGCTCTACCTAAGTGCTTTGAATGACTGGAAAGGATTCGTTCTTTCTCGCCCACACGAGCAAAACGTTTACATATGGCGAATTAGGCGAATCCTCTCAGCATAGAGAAGTTCGTCATTATCACAGCCACCTTTGAAGAGGTGTGATTATGTAGGTATAGCTTCTTATGTCCCAATATTGACTGGAATTTTGGAAGCCATTTTACTGACTTTGAGGACAGGACAGGCCAGGTCTTGTGAATATACTTCGCATCTCAGTAATAATATAAGATTCCACTGCGCAATGCATGGTTCTTACTTTGTATAAAGAGTCGACTGCTGAAGTTGCAGGGATCTTTATCTTGAAAGAAGTTAGCTGTTTAAGAACAGTGATCTTTCGTTAGTCCACTCAATCGCAGACATTGTGTATAGAGTTTCAACTGCTGGAGTTGCAGCGATCTCTACCATATAAGAGTCAACTGTTTGAGAACAGTGATCCTTATTTACATTCCCACCATTTTTCAGGCAGAAACGCTTTCTCATTTGAGGATGAATTGACGGCCGACGTCGGAGACCGATCCTGTTTTATCTCTTCATGAAATTTTTCAGGTTGTCCATGATATGCTCCTAGTCGTATGATACGCCAATGACATCAGGTTGGTTATCATCGTTTCCTAGACGCATACTTCGTGTACGCGCTCCACTGCCATATGAAAGGCCAGGGGTCCAGTTATTTTGATGGCCTTCCTGGAAATTCAATGAGTTAACTCCTGGTGACGTGGATCCTAGTACACCAGAGAGATTACACCATCGAACAATAGACTAATGTCTTATAGACACCAGACTGTGGTCGGTTTTGTATGACCGCCCATAACATCAGGTAGAATCTTACCTTCATCTCGTTCATCACGTACATTCGGTACGCTTAAGAATACCACTACTTCAAGAATAGCAAGTTATTGAGTTGATAAGGATGTTTCTCCTGGAAATTCAATTCCGCTCACCCTCAGCAACCTGATCAGAGTATACTGAGAAGATCACACAACTGAAGAATAAACCAAGATGTCGAATCGACACTGGACTATAGTCTGTTATGAATAGCCGACTTTACTCGAGAGTGTGTTAACGTGGTGTCTTTATGGGTGCCCTATGAATTTAACCATCAGTGTTCACCATCTTCACCCTCAGTATTGCAAGCATGTTATGGGGAGATGAGAATATAAGAAGTTATTATCTTATGTGATGTGGTGACATTAAAAATGTTGTAGTTACAACAATATTTCCTCTCTCACCCATGCCAGCAATTAAATTTGGAGATGGAGTAGGCCTCATATTCATTTTCTGGATCAAGTGTCCTAATTTCAGGGACAAAAATGGATTTTTCCCTGTAATAGCTGTCTCAGTTATATTAAAATAATTTGTGTTCTCTGATGTCTCAGGTACCTTAATTTTTAGATATAAATATTGAACAACCAGCATGCACAAAATTATACAACATATTGACAAGCCAATAATCATTTAATTCTGAGAAAAACAAATATCATGGATACAGCAATTATGTTGACCCATAAGATATTTATACATCATTTTCAGTCTGCTACATTGAAATCCTACCTGACATATTAAAACAGTGATACATGCAATATTACCACCATTAATGAAATCAAACCTTCTAGAGATTTACTGTGGGTTTAAATGTCTGGACCATAGCGTCCACATATAAGAGACAGGGTCCATTAAACATCACCATAAAAACTCCAAGAATTGGGTCTGATTTGCGAGAGGTCACCCCGGAATTTAATACTAACATAGAGATCCCAAAAGTGAGTCTTATGCAGGGTATTCCCAAGGTTTGTATCCCGACATCAGGGCACAAGGTATGTGAGCCCCTAGCAGGTTATACCAGGGTTTAAATCCGAGACGAGTGTTCTTTTTCCCAGGGTTTATATCTCGGAAAGAGCAACCCAGTTATTTGACATGTTAGATTGATGACAGAGGACCTAGTTAGTAGTGTTCTCTGGAAATATATCTTGAATAATAAATAGCCAAGATAAAGGATATGATTTTGCACCTTTTTGTCTAGAGGTCTCTCAAATGAGATAATCATTCCCGCCTAGCCCTTTTGGAGAACCATTTTTCCTTTGGCTCTGAACTCCCACTGTGAGACTACCAAGTATCTACACAGAAATTTATAAAAGAAGAAAAAGGTTCCCTCCGGCCAAAAGGAGATCTGAACTATTCGCCACGGAACAACTGAGGATCTAACTCACTCATCATAGTGTTGCCAGTGTGCTATTTGTCTGTCACATTAGATCTTCCCTTATTTATTTTGTGTCAAAAGTGACCTATATCAGTTGTCCAATTATATCTTAGGACTTTAGGTTTCAATAGTAGACAAACTTCAACAATAACTGTACATAGCATCTGTTGAACAAGACATCTACATGACAGGTTCTCGACAAAAGTGGGACATACATTCACATAGAATTGTTTACACCACATTTGTACAAGACATACATCATGAGAGATACTTGACAACATCTATACAGGACTTTTCACAATATATGTAACCAACCACCGTAACTTAAGACATCCATCAGAGACAATACTTGACAGCAACTGTACAAGACATTCTCCTGAGACATGTACTTAAAACACGGGTTCATTAATTCAATTTATTGAGCTGCCGGTGGGTCGAGTGAAGACCAATGGTTCATCCTGGTGTCATGTCAACACTTCAATACGTACATACATAATGTACAAAATATGCTGAACATGCATGCAGATAAACATTGTACAACAACTCCTAATTACTCCACCAACCTATCACTAAATTCTCCTCCTCCTCTCTAATCTCTAACTACACCACTCATTTACTGTATCTATCCTCAATTCCTGTCTCTTGGGAATTTGATAAAATCCTATCATGGGAAACCCAAGGGAGGAACTACTGTTCTGGATCAGTTTGCATCCTGTTATCATCAGCAATTGATGTTGGAAAAGCTCCAGGTAGCAGACTTCCTATAATAAGTTCCATGGCAGATTCATTCCTCTTGAGAACAGAATCTGGTATGATGATACGGTACTGTCTCTCACTGTTGACCAGACTGCTGGCGAAAGCTGACACTTGGGTACTTCGGGTGGTTGAAGATAGCACTCTCCTGACATTGGGAGATGTATACTCGGTACATGTAGAACATGACTTGTCGAAGAGACCCAGAGATCTAAACACCATCCAATATATTGCAGCATTCTCACCCAACCAGTCTAACCTCACCTACTGTTCAAGTCACATTCTATAATAACTGTGTGAGCACTATGCTGGGTATTATCCAAGATAAGTCCTAGATAAACAATCCACTGCTATAGTCATTTCACCAGTTTTCTTGAATGGGGTGAACAACCCGAGACTTGTTTTACCTTTTCTCAGATGACATAATTCAGGATCACTGTATTGATTCCTATAATCCATAAATCACATTAATGGATTCATCAGAACTGTTTTTCTCCCATTGACATTCAGCAGTTGAGCTGAGATAAAATTCTCGAGGAAATTCCGGTGTTTTGGGTTCTAGGAGAATAAATAAGTGGTCCATTGGGGCACAGGTTTACTTTCCATGAGCCTGACCGAAACAAACTGTAGACAGGGGTCTTTCTGTTGTCTTGGGCCACGGTATGTCATGAAGATAAAGGCTGGCAACTCAGCCTGTGTTCTCCTGTGATTGTCCCATGGTTTACTTATAGGGAGTTGGTTGTGGATTCTGGGACTTCTGGTTAGTTGTCCCAGATGATATATGAAGGCCTCTCCACCATCCTTTCTGTTCTCTGTTGATATACAAAATGGCACAACATCTCTTTACATTTGTTAAAAGATAATGTTATCATACATCAACATACACAGATTGGAGGTGGGGAGGTTCAGGGAGGGTGTTGTGCAAGCACACCTCTCCTTGTTGATAATGAAGTGTATTTCACTTTGATGTACTGTGGGTGATATGTTTTATTATTCACCTCTATCTGTGGTAATCACAAGCCTATGTCCTGAGACAGGGGTAGCCTACACAATTACAAGCATGTTAAGGCAAGCAGCATGAGCAAGCATTGTGACATAGCAACATGAGACAGGCATTGTGAATCAGACTTGGCTCACAAGTACATCATACTATCACCATCATCATGTGTTCTTCCCCCACTGAGAAATGTCCATATCTACCACAGTAGGTAAAGAAACCAAATTGCATGAGCAATTGTTCACATATGCACCAAAGCACATATGGGAAAAAAAAACATGTTTAGTCCTTGTAAATTTGCATGAGCCATACATTATATTCAGCCGACTAAGACACAGGTTCACACACCTATGGTCCGTTTAGGAACTAGTTTATATGAACCAACCAACAGTAGAGGTACCAGTGTAATACTTCAGAGAGAAATTGTATTAATTCCCTTGAGCATATAGCCACCAGGCATCACATGAACTTTGCAATTCTGGCGTGCCATCACATCCTGCTTACATATGGATATTGAAGCATCTTTCTTTCTACTAAATGTGAGAGGCTATTCATCAGATCACCAGCTCACTCACTCCAACATTCTCAGCATTTACAATGGAACTTGTACATGTTTACATCACACATTCCAATCCAGACTGCCAAATGTTAACTTGCAAGAGCAGTGTACAGTTGGGTTACGAATGAGTCATGTTAGGCATTTAGGAATGCACAAATGATTTGCGACTTTGCATTGAGTGTAATTTACAATCATCAAGTATACACAACCAATCCCAACAGAGGAATAATATGCACTTGGAGTATTACAGCGTGAAAGACCTGACAGGTTGAAGTTGCAGTGTTCAGAATACTGGCACACAGAAGTTCTGTTTTCACTTTCACATTTTCTTCATAAAATACTCTTATATTCTTCTCTTTCGTTCACTAGGCATAACTACAACATTAAAGTTTGTTTTAATGTGGTACCTGTTATCCAGAGAACAATATTTTACGGAATCTTTAGGGCATTTTTGCGTCCCCACATCACAAATAGCGACTGCTCCTGGTGGAATCCCGCCTCAAACTAATAGATATTCAAATGTGGCCCAGTGAATAGCGTGGGCTGTCATAATTAGCCAATGAAAAAGCAAGCGCATACCGCTGCCCTACCCCACCGCATTCTGGAACCTTCTATTCTAAAAATAGCCCCGCTATCTGGATGGTCTCCGTTCAAAACTAAAAGTATTATTATAGAAATGGGGGACTGGGAATGTGGACATCTGATCCATTATGCCACAGGCAGCTTGTTGTTTCCAATATATGTTATTTACAAGTCTAAGGCCTTTCCCATCAATCTCAGTCATGTTGGCATGTCTTACTTTATCGAAAGCCTTTGTGTAGTCAATAAAGCAAAGCTGTAGGTCTTTGTTTACTTCTACAGAACGTTCAATTAATGTTCTCAGCATATATACAGCGTTTATTGTACCCTTGCCTTCTACAAACCCACATTGTTCTTCTCCTATTTCGGGTTGTATTTTCTTCTTAACTCTTTGCATGATAATTCTTAGCAGAATCTTTCGGGATTGCAATAAATATTGTTTTTGCATGTGCTATTTACTGGACATCGCTGTCAACACCAGCATTTTACTGCTGTTGTTGATGTCTTGGCAAGTTTATGTTCAGTAGTTTGCCATTGCTTTCTGAACTACCGACTCCCATACCAACGAGTTAAAACCCAGCGCGACACGGTCTGCTGCCAAATCAGTCACAGCTGTGTTTCGAACACGGGTAGGCGGGCTCACGAATCGTGTCCGCAAGCCCTTAGCCACGGTGTCAATAAATATAGAATTACATAATTCAGGAGGTATATCTCCAGGATCATATATTGCATTCAGCATTCTGGTGGCCTGGTCTATTCCTTATTCTTCTAAGGCATTGATCATTTTTGTTGTGATGTTATCTGGACCCGGGGTCTTGCCAGTTTTCATATGGTTAAGAATATTCTGAACTTCCATCTTCAAAACTGATGGCCCTTCATTATTATTCCGAAGATCATACTGTTCTTCTCTTGTATCCTCATAAAAGTCTTTCACATAATCTGACCATGCATGTAAAATCTTATCTTTTTCTATTACGATTTTGTCATCTTTGGTTTATAGGCAACCCGTTGATGTGTGTGCTCTGTTGTTGGAGATGTCATGAATTCTTGTGTGCATTAATTTGGTATTTCAGGTGTTGTGTTGGTTTTCAATTTCCCTGCAATTTCCCCCAAGCCATGTTTCTTTAGCCTATTTGCATACTTTCCTAATTTTCCTGTGAATCTCTTCATATTTTTTCATGGTTATTTTTGTTATTTTTTTTTCTAATTTCCTTGAGTTTTAAGATGTCTTCCGTCATCTAATTCTTGCATCCTATTATCTTTATTCTTGGGATGGTTGGTTCTACAGCTTTGTTGACTAATTTCCTTAATATTTCCCATTGGTCGCTGACATCTTGAAATAATATTTCCATATCGGACAATGCATCAAATCTGTTCTTTACCTCTACATTGAATTTATCTTTTATATCATCACTCTTCAGTGCCAGTAGATGAAATGTTGTGATTCTTGATGTATATTCGACTTTCTTTAATTTTATATGTATATTGCTTATGATTAATCTATGTTCGCTGTAGCAGTCTGCGCTTCGTATAGTTTTTGCAACGTTTAAGGCATTTCGTAACCTTTTGTTGATGAGAATGTAATCAATCTGATTTCTGATCTTATGATCAGGACTCCTCCATGTCTATAATCTCCTTGGGTGATGTTGATATCAGGTGTTTAAAATATTCATATCGTGCTCTTTTGCCCTCTGTACAAGTCTGCAACCTCTATCATTCTGTTCTCATAGTCCATACATGCCTACTATGCATCCGTCCTGTTGATCTCCAACTTTGCCATTCAAGTCACTCATTATGATTGATTGATTGATTGATTGATTTAGGAACCGACATCACAGCATTCGGGACATTCCCATTATGATATTTACTTCAGCATTCTTGCATTTCTTGAAGGCATTATCTAATTGGCGATGGACACTGGTAATGGTTTGTTTCATGTGCCAGGGCGGTACTGTTATGGGTTACATGATGTGCCAGGCCTCTGCGCTAATGGTGAAGGTAATATGCCCTGGCGCTGATTCATAATGCGATTTTGGATAGATTGGTAACACCCTGGTTTCCACGGCTTCGATTACAGTTGGAGTTGGGCGTAATACTAGTTTCCAGGGCGCCAATGTACTGTTATATCATTGCGTAAAGGTGCAGTCATATGTGAGGCAACCAGGACTACAAGAGCTGTGACGAAAAGGCAGGACAGAAAAACCACTGCAGGAAATCCTCCTCCAGAGACGTCAAGCATTCTTTGCCCACATTGTCAAAGAACATTTCGAGCCAAAATAGGCCTTATCAGCCATCTTAGAACCCACGGCTCCACACCTTCAACCCCACTGGATGAAATGAATGGTCATCATCATTCTTGATGGACAAACACCATATTGATGAGCTCTTAAAATCTTATTCGAGTCGCCCTTGTTACTTGTTTTCTTCTTCTTCTTTCGTTCGCTTGAAATATGTCTATAACTGGAATGCTGTCTCTTATATGAATTGAACTGTCTTTTTCAGTTCACACAGCGGTCCATAGAGTTTATCTTCCACTGTCGTCTCTCTAGGCCAGAAGGTTTGCCTAGATATGTTGTATTTTGGGCAGTCTTGGAGTATGTGCTCTGCTGTCTGCGACGCCAATCCACATGTGCACATGGCTGTTTCACCAATCTTGAATTTTGTATACATGTGGTTGCGTAATCTATTGTGCCCTGTTCTGAGGCGCAGAATAATGACTTGTTCTGGTCTGTCCATAACGTGGTAGTCATCTTGAGCAGGTTTTGGTGGCTTTCTGACTGATTTGATCATTCTTTTCTGTTGGTAGTATGTAACGGGCACATCATGCTGTTCTTCTTTGGCTCCTTCCTTAGCCAATTGATCAGCTCTGTCGTTTCCGGGTACTCCACAGTGGGATGGTATCCACTGTATGGTGACCTTATGCTGACTGCTAAGTTCAGAAAGTAGTGCCCTTAGTACTGGCAATTTTCCAGACAGGAGCGCCTCGAGTACTCATTTTGCATCTGTCAATAGCACCACAGGTTGTGTACCATTGCTGGTATTTAGTAATTTCTCTGTTGCTGTCTTGATTGCCTCAATTTCAGCATCGTAGTTATGGCAGTACTTTCCTGTCGGTACTCTAGCTGTGTCCCTAGTATTATTTGGGTATTCTATGTACACTCCTGCTCCTCCATTTCGAACAGCATTTTGTGCTGACCCATCTGAGTAGACTCAAATCCAGAGGTCCTGTGGGTATTCTTCATCAAGGAAGCTGAGAGTGGCTGTTCTGTGCTGCACACTGTTCTGTTCTTCCTTGTCAAATATTCCTCTCACTTTTGTCTGGATTTTAAATGATAGTCTATGCTCATCTTTCCATGGAGTTCGCGCTGGAATAGTTGTTAGGGGGATACCAACTGTGGGCAGATCCGTGGTTTCTCTGCAGAGTCGTTTGGCCTGGTGGATAAAACTACTTCTTTTCCACCGCCCCATAGCTAGGTTTTCAAATCTGTCCTTCATTGGGTGGCCTGGCAAGCTGAGGAACTTTTCTGCTTGTATTAGCGTTGTCGTATCTCTGCGCTCACTCAGTGCTTGTGTCCTCCCCATCTTCTCCATTTCCACTATAGGGGTTGATCTCATCCCTCCTATGGTGACTCTAAGTGCTTGATTTTGCACTTTGTCCAGCTCTTGTAGTGCGGTTTTTGATGCAGTTGACCCGTATTCCAGGTGTGGTCGTATGCTCTGTTGATAAACTTTGCTAAGCATTTTCCCACTGGCTCCCCATGTGGTTCCAATTAGCTTTCTCAGGATGGCTATTTTCCTTCTGGCTTTTGCTACTGCTTTGTTGATGTGCTTTCTCCATGTCAGCCTGCCATCAAATGTTACTCCAAGGTATGTTGGTTCTTTATCTTCTCTTAGGGGTGTTCCATTTATCTGGATGGTCCCTGCCTTTTGTTTTGGAGAGAGGGTAAATAGGGTGGTGCTGCACTTGTCAGTGTTTATGCTGACACACCATCTATTTTCCCATGCAGCAAATGTATCTACCGCTCTTTGTAGCAATTTGGTGGCCACTAATGCATGTTCATTTGTGCTCCATAAAACCAGGTTACCGGCGTACATTGCCGCTTTAATTCCATGCGGTAGATTAGCAACAAGATCATTAATGAAGATTAGAAAAAGTGTGGGGGATAAGACTCCGCCCTGAGGAACACCGTGACGCAGTAGTACTTTCTTGCTCTTGAGTCCGTCTATCTGTACTCGGGCTCTTCTGTTGTGCAAGTATGCTTTTACCCATTTGTACATTCTTCCATTGACTTTGCAGGTTCTCAGTTTCTTCATCAGACCTTCTTTCCAGACTTTTTCAAAGGCTTTCTTCAGATCTATCCATGCCGCAAGCACTAGCTTCTTCTCTTGGAATGCATCCTCAATTTCTTGAGAGATGTAGGTTGTCTGATCTTCCGTAGAGTAGCACTGCCTAAAGCCAGCCTGCTGTGGCACAAGGATGTTTTTACTTTCAATGTACCACTGCAGTCTGTGATTGATGATGTGCTCCAGTGTTTTGCAGAGACAGCTGGTGAGGCTATTTGGTCTGTAGCTAGAGGCAATGGAACCATCTTTCCCTGATTTTAGGAGGGGTATCATGATTGCTTCTCTCCAGGCTTGTGGAACACTGCCTAAGGTCCAGCTGTTATTGAAGATCTGCAACAGCTTTGCTTTGGCCTCTGTTCCTGATCATTTCATTGGAGATACCATCAGCTCCTGGTGACTTTCTCATTTTCAGTTTTGATATGGCTAGCTCCAGTTCGCTGATTGTGATGGGTGCCTCCAGAACCTCATGTACTATTTCCTTCTGTCCTGTATGTTGCCGTTTCTCTCGAATTTCTTGTTGTTTCTCTGGACTAATTTTGATCTTGTTATCCTGTGCGAATAAGTCCGCAAAATGGTCAGCTGCTTGCTTTCTTGTTAAGATGTTTCCATCTTTATGATGTGCAGTTTTTGAGTTTCTCCCTGTGCCCTCATCATTAAGTTGTTTTATTAGCTTCCACAATTTCCTTGTGTCTCTTTCAAAGTTCAGAGTTTCCGTTTTCTCCTGCCAGCTTTTCCGTCTAGCCTGCAGCTTGGCCCTTTGAAATTTGGCTTTTGCGTGCTGGAATTTATTGTGGTGCTCTTGGCTGGGTGTGGCCTCTGCTTGCTTTCTACACACTTCCACATCATTATGCAACTGTTCCAGTTCACTACTCCAGTAGGGTTTATATTGTTTTCGGGCTCCTCTTGGTACTGTTTCTCGCGCTGCCTGTAGTATGCATTTCCCAAACTCTTCAACTACTTTATTTATGTCTTTCTCAGTGTTCAGGTTTCTAACCAGTATGCTGGTGCGATTCTTGTACATTGCCCAGTCTGCTTTCTGGTAGTTCCACCTCGAGAGGGTGCTGCTTTCACTTACAAGCTCATTTTCTACAGTTAGAAAGACTGGCCGATGGTCGCTGCCACCAAGTTGTTTCCCAACAATTCGTGCAATGTTCCACTCCAGGTCTGGTGAATGAAAAGCCAGGTCAGGTGTAGTTGTAGAGTGCCATGATCTCGAATAGAAAGTATGTGGGTCGGACGGATTGTTAACCAAGATGAATCTATTCTCATCCTGCCAGTCTTCCAGTCTCTCTCCTCTCTGGTCCATGTGTTCATAGCCCCAACTCTGCGAGTGGCTGTTGAAATCGCCACACACAATAATTTTTCTGTTAATGGTAGTGTGTCTAGTGCCTGTGGGCGATCACTTGGACAGTAGTAATTGATCAGATGTAGGTCTGTATTACCTGTCTTAAGCTTAAGTGTCTGATACTCAGCCCCTTCCATGTAGACTTCGATTTGGGAAGCAAAGATGTTATTTTTTTTACAAGGGTCAGTATCCCATATTTTCGCCTGTCCTTTCGGTCAGATCGGTAACACTGGTAGCCTCTGATTTTGAAGGCTATATTTTCGTTGAGGTGAGTTTCTTGGAAGCAACATATGCTTACTTTTTCTTGGTCCAAGATTTTTTCTAATTCTATTTTTTGTTGTTGCTGACTCCCTCCGCATTCCAGTGCATTATTTTAAGTCTTCGTTTAGTATGGCCAGTCGTCCTATTCTCATGTCCCCTGGCTCCACAGGACATCTGAGAAGGACCTCCAGTAGTTGTGGTTGGACCCTTTCGAAACATAGGACCCGGCACTGCACCTGCCTGGGGATCCAAAGCAGGGCGAGCACCATAAAATTTAGCAGTAGTCAACATATTCCATTTTGCGTGATTGCATGGCATCCTGATTTCTGTGGTGCGCCTCTTGGCTGGTTGCCTCCGTCTTCAGCACCTTTCTTTGCTAGAGCAGACTGTGGTCTTACTCGAGTTTAGATGTGTACACACGCACACACGTGTCTACACATGCATGTATGTGTATACACATCTAGAGCACACTGGTTATTTTCCGGCGCCAGAAACTCGCCGTCGCCCCTTCTCCTGTTAGTTTAAACAGTTCCGCCGCGTGAAGGCCAGGAGTTGGACTTTTGCTGCATAGGTTATGTATTCACGAGCCATTGGGGTATTTAAGCAATGTTGGGCGTTCACCCCAACACTGCGCTCCGGCTACATACAGCAACATTTGGAACCGTTACTGGTGTTAACTTCAAAGACCTCAATCATGGTCGTGGGCCGGTTCCTTCGTTCTGGTTGTTACCCATGTTAGGTGATGATCTACAAAGGTTAAGTCACCGAATTGTAGTTAGTTAGTTGACACCACAACACATCTACGAACTTCAATCACAACAGGAGACTGACGTATTTCATTTCAATAAATTTACTGCTGAGCACACAATAAGTTCACATCATGACATGCGCAATCACAGTTATACGATTGTATGCAGTCATTCTGAAATACCTAAAATTATCGGCGGCACACTCACTGGTACTGCCAATTTCACACTGTGGTGTGTTAAACCTGAACCGCAGCCACAGAATGACTCTAATCGAATGACGCCCAGTCACCTTTGCGAATCTTGCTTTTTCGCTTCGGTGACTCTCGGCTTTTTCGCCTCGTGGCTCAAGATCCACGTCTGTCACATACTTATTATTAGACTATATTTTAATATGCCACGAGACACGAATTGGGTCATGGCAGCATTTTCTTCACAGGACATAGCAGTCAACCCCAGCATTTGTTGGCTGTTCATGATTTCTGGGTAAATTTACGTTCAGTAGTTTGCCATTGCTTTCTGAACGACCGGTGCCTATTACATTTCAATATACAAACCAACACAGCTATGTGTCGGACGCATGTATGTGGGATTACGAACTGCATCCGTAAACCCTTCACCACGTAACTGGCTGGTAATAGGGAAAGCTAACCCACACACAAAAACAGTCCAGTGCACTAGAAGCTGTATTACATGTATGGACTATGCTCGAGTTAAGAGCGAGTAAACACACACACACAAATCAGGAAATATTTTCTGACTCTGATAGCATGATGATTAATTTACTGACAAATGATTTCTTTGATCTGCTAAAATGGTATTTATTGTTATACTGCTGCACATCTAAAAACGTATCTATTTTTATTTGTACCTAGATTTTGAGAAGCTGTGTAATCTGGGAAGCATGTTTTCTACATGTTTGAAAGACTACCGCGGACAGCTGGACAGACCCAAGGTGGAAGCTCTCACTAAACTTGCAGTTAAATTGGACAAAAAACTGTCCAAAGAGGATTTTGCAGATGTTCACATTGATATCCAGTACTCTTCTTTCACCGAGTTAGACAAGTACCCAGCCAGCATAACAGGAATGATGAAAACCATTGACAGTTTCATGGACCAGTGTGTTGGCTGGACCAAGAGAAGCAAACATGGCGTAAAATGTGAGGTCGAAGCCCGTGTCATGAGATGCAAGCCTGGTATTGATAAGGAAGAAAAGCCATCAGTGACACATAAGATTTTCAGTAGGCTACTTTTGAACTTTTACATATTTGAAATCAGGACTTTAGCAGATTATTTAATTAAGACTAACATTGTTTTCTAGTTAGTTACACTTCACCTGATTTATATACAGTAAATGTTAACCATTGTTAAGATCCTTCTTTCTATTGTATTTTACCTTCCAAAGAGAGTACAGACACTCAACTATTTCATGCCAAGCTATCCTATCCTCTGCCTCTTCATTGTCTTCCCCTTGTGACTTATCTCTGTTTGTTATTATCTTTGGGAAGTCTCCATGGGGAAGTGGTTAAGATGCCTGCCTCATGTTCCAATAATCATGGATTTGTTTTTAGCTCTGCCATTTGGCTCACGAGTGCAGTTGTTTCAGAGACTGCTGGGGGTTGCTACTGAGCTACAGAGTTCATGTTTTGTGCGATACATTTGGCAGGCTACTCTGCAGAAAGAGACTGAGCCTTATAGAACAAAACATGGAGCAATGAAGTCGACCCTCTTGTTTTTAAGACTCCCTTTAAACGTGTAATTGTCGTTATCTTTTACATTGTGGATATGTTTTTAACAGATTTTCTCAGTATGCTTTTCTCAGCGCTACCATCTTTATCTCACTGCTAATTAATTTTCTTTTGTCTAGTAGTCTCCATGAGCTCTACGTTGATTCTGTCATATGATTGAGTTCTTGTTAAGATACTAATTAACTCAAAAGGTGTAAGTCATGCTGGTTGAAACAGTATTAACTGGCAGACGTATTCTGCTGTATTGTTTAAGTTAGGTTGCTAGTTAGTTAGTTAGTTAGTTAGTTTGGTCAGTCTGCCGGCCCGCCCTCGCTGGCAGGCAGGCAGTTAGTTAGTTAGTAGCGGTTCCAACTTCACGGCAACGGGTCATCCCCATTATCCACAGCCAGTGAACATCACACAAAATGCTCCTCACTATCCAATGTTAAAAGTGGAACAGACAGGGGTTTCGGCAAGCCAACATCCCGCACAGGTATACTGTGAATAATGCCGCCGCCAGAATGCCAGCACAAAAGTCCTCCACGAAAAATACATTTCATCGTCAATGGAATCGGCAGTCACCAGAAAGACTTCATTGACCCGGGTTTTATCCTATATGGCTCAGTCTCTGTCCGCAGGGCGACCCACCGAAAGTGTCGCACAAAGTCTGAACTCCGTAGCTTCAGCGGCGACTCCCAGTAGTCTCCTGAAAAATGTACTCATGAACTAAAAAGGCAAACCAGTCAATTCAGCAACAGTCGGCAGTCATCGTTCCGAACATGCAGTTCACACTACAAATAACCGCAGATAGATGTAAAAGCATTCCCCACGAAATTTACACGGTGTCGCGCCACGCACTCACTCAGTAGCAGGTTGATGGAACCATCACTACCAGTCCAAGATGAGGAAAATGCGAATGCAAACCGTAGCTACAAACATAAACACTCCAGAGGCCTTAACGGTTAAATGCCTATCCGCCATGTTGGTGATCGGAAGGCTGCTGTATTAGGTTAACATATCTTTTCCTTATTTATTACTTAATGGTAGGCGTGCACACACATTCATGCACATGCACACACATGCGTTCCTTGATAAGATGTAATTCTAGTTATATGAGTTATTGTATAATTATGCAATTAGCTTGTCAAATTGAATGAATCATTAAAGAAACTACATGGTTGATTTAAAACTTCGTAACATACTTTTTTTTTCTCAAAATATGCAATTGAAAGTGTCGTCAACGTAAAATATATAAGATATGAAGAAATATAGCACAGCCAGTGCGTTATACTATGTGATAAAAAATTACATTCGTCAGTCTTTGTAACCTCAGTCATATGCAGATCATATGTAAAAATAAAACCGATAGAGATAGGAACACAAAATCATCATCAAGACAACATTTAAAATGCTAAGAGATACTTCGCAAAATCGTAAAACACTCTGGCAATCCATTCTTAAGAAGTGTGTTAAAGTTATACTGAAAATAGAAAGTCAGAAACAGACTGGAGAAAGGAGAAAACATGTAAATAAAACATTATATGGTGCACTGATAATATAGAGAGTAATATAGTTTCAAAGTAATGGATCTGTGGGATTGAGGGTGTGGGGGGATGTTGTGAGTGAGTGAGCTAGTGAGTGAGTGAGTGTGAGAGAGAGAGAGAGAGAGAGAGAGAGAGAGAGAGAGAGAGAGAGAGAGAGAGAGAGAGAGACTGTTAATAGCTGTGCTTCATAATTAACAACAATGGAGACTATACAAAAGAAGTCAGAAGACTGGCCATAGCAATACTGAGATTTAATATGCATTAAGAGCCCATGGCACTCTACAGGTGCTGCATTCAATCTTCACCAAGTCAGGTCTGGATCTACATGAGTATGACCACTACATGAAATTCCATCAATCACATAATTCTAATCTTATATATAAAAGGCAATCTCCGTCTGTATGTATGTCCTTTATGCGTTCGCGAACAGTCCATCCGATTGAGATGAAATTTTCTAAACGTCTTCCTCTCATTCCCGCGCCGCCAACTGTCATATTTTATTAAGTGTAATATTGGCTACTTACTTAATATTATTTAATATTTCATTTTTCATTATAATTTCTATATAGCAAGGGGACTTAACTCTAGAAAAGTTATTTCAAGGGGAATAATTTTTAATAACATTGCTATATACCTTATAGTCATATTGTTGCATCGTTTTCAAAGATTTATAAACTCTTTGTCTATAGTTATTTACAGGCATATGAGTTATAATAAATCATGATATAATCTTTAAGGCATTTTCAAAGTTTTCATAAAAATAATGCATAATGCATAACATTGTAACTCATCTTTTTATGCTTAAGAAGTTATCTACAGTCATGTAGGTGATTAGAAACAGTTTTCATTAAAAATAATGGATGATGTGTGGAAGGACATTCTTTTAAGTTACTTTTTGTTGTTGTATGAATTTAATGAGACGCTACCTGCCAGGAGCTGGGCGAAGCCACGTCGGGTCAGATAGATAGACACACCCACCTTTTCACTGCAGTTATCTACAGGCATATGTGTTATAATCCTCCTCCTCTTACCCTCTTCCTCTTCCCCTCCTCCTCCTTCATCTTCCTCCTCACCCTCCTCCCTCCTCCTAATCACTCCTCTTCCTTCCTCCTCCTACTCCCTCCTCCTCCTCCTACGTCCTCCCCTCATCCCTCCTCATCCTCTCTCCTCCTCCCTCCACATCCCTCCTCCTCCTCCGTCTTCCTCCTCCTCCTTCTCCCTCCTCCTCCTCCCTCCTCATGCATTCTTCTCCTCCCTCCTCCCTCTGCCTCCCCTCCTCCTCCTTCTCCTACCTCCTCCTCCTCCCTCTTATTCCTCCCTACTCCTCCTCCTTCCGCCTCTTCCCTCCTCCTCCTCTCTCAGCATATCTCTTCCTCCCTCCTCCTCCTCCCTCCTCCACCTCCCTCCTCCTCCTCCCAGCTCCTACTCCTCCTTTTTCTTCTTCTGCTGCTGCTGCTGCCGCCGCTCCATTTACCCAAGTTAATTGTTGGGGAAGATGTAAAGATCTTTCAAGTGCTCTTTCTAATGCTTTTTGTAAGTTGGTCTTCGTTTATCTAAGGTTGTTCTAACTGCAACCAATAAATGATTAGACAGACAGGCAGACAGACAGACAGACAGAGAGGGAGGGAGGGACAGACAGACAGACAGACAGACAGACAGACAGTCAGGAACGGGAACGGGAGCTTATATGACTACTTATATGAATTAAATGAGATGCTCCACACCAGGAGCTGGGCGATGCCGGGCCTGGTCAGACAGACAGACAGACAGACAGATAGATAGTCGGGAACGGGAACGAGAACTTATATGACTACTTATATGAATTAAATGAGATGCTCCCCACCAGGGACTGGGCGAAGCCGGGCCGGGTCAGCTAGTGATATCATAAATATGACTTTAGAAATGAAATGTAAAAGCCTAAGAACACAGCATGTGAAAACAATCAGAGGAATCTTGTTCTTAGAGAAAATAAACATAGAAGAAAGATAGTCTTGGTGTTCTCAATTAGTTATCACCAACTTAGTTGTTTGCTCTCACTCCAATCTTCCACTATCAGGTATTCAAGGTTTAACTAGCAGATGTGCAGTTTCATCTTCACTTATGCCTGTCCTTCAGGTCTATAGTTTAAGTAATACCTTGATGGATTTGGAATTTGACAATTATGTTGACCATTCTCTTCTGTACCTAGTTTTGTTGTCTACATCTTTTTCTATTCAGGAAAATGGGTCTCATACATTATGGGTTTTAAAATAATTTCCCATTGTAATGAATAGTTGCTTATAAACAATATAAGTACATCATGGAGTCAATTCTTGTGTAGCATTCAGGTGCATTCTTCTTCGTTAAATGCTTCAATTGAGAAGTTATCTTCCATTCTCATGGATGTAATACTTATTATCATCATCATCAACATCATCATGGTTTCCTTATATCACTGTCATTACAATCATTATCATTCTTACATTATTATCATTACATTACGAGCATCATCATCATCCTCATTGTATTACATTTGTCAGGACACTAGACCATATGTGTTAACATGAGTGACATGAACTACAAAGTGGGATTTTGCTTAATGTACAAACCCAGATGCGTGTGGTATGCGTAATGTATGATATTGTTTATGTTGTGCTTAGCGCACAAACCAAGATGATTGTACGATAAGTGATATTTAATACAATGTGTTTTCATGCGTCGGAGTGTACTAAATTATTATTCAGTTTAACGGTTATGCCGAACAAGTTCTCTGGTGATAGACATGGCATTACACATCCAACCTGCCTGCTATCATGAGATTGACTGTTAGCTCATACTCCTTTTTCAGCATTCACTCATTCTCAGACATCATTCATATGCATGGATGATCATTCAGGAATCATTCCTCAAACATCATTCATACTTGCATGTAAAATGTGATTTCCCAATGATAACTTAAAATGTTTAACATCACTGATATCACAATGAAATATCTCCTTTCACAATCACTCATCAGACACATCATATCTGCAGGAATGACAATTAGTATATGTCTGTGCTTTACACATGATAAATTCACAGATTTAACCACAATTACATTACATTAGAACCTCATTCTTCATAAGAAATTATAATATTTCCTGAATGATAGTAATTCATACTGATTGGTTTTATCAAATGATACATTCACATCTGTTTAACAATAATGAATAACACATGAACCACAACAGGCATGCTCTTTCCAATAACATAGACTCATGTAGTCATTAGGCATACTTATGAAATTCACCAAGGATTTAGCAAAATTTAATCCATGAGTCACCACATGCTTTCATCAAATACATACAATTTATGGATTCACCCATCTGCATTCATTCATTATGAATCATAATCATTCTTGTAAGGCGGTTGATTACGAACTATTATGAGGCACAAATATTATTATTCCACATGTTTGACAACCATGAAAATATATTTGCCTTACCACATGTGTGCTTTAACATCACACAAATTATGATACCTATAGAATTCTTTTTGGTTCCCATATAGCATTGTTTACCTCATTTCAATGAAATGCTCCAATCACCACATGTAAACAACAAGATGTAAGGACTAGAATCGGCTTGTTTCCAAATCTGTTGGCTGATGAGTTTCGGTCCTGCTATTTTCACTATAATAAACTTTCTAACATGTTCATAGCCAGTATAGAGCTACCAATCTCTACAAACTTTCTTGTAGTTACGATGAGTTTGTGGCAAGTGAGAGATCTGAGGCCGGTTGCTGTTGTTTTTATCCCAGCTATTTCCGAGTTAAGTTTTTCCCATATCCACTCCGATTCATGAAGTGTGCGTTTCCAATCTGGGGCGGTGTCGATTTTCCATTTTCCCCCAAGTTGAATGGTATACATTCTTGTACAATGTGTTTTTATTTGAGGAGATCTTGACAGCTAGTAACGGCTTGTGAGTCAGTATACCACACCTACCTAAAAATTTGGCTCGTGTCCCCTTTCACCATATTTTCAGAACGTCATCCCCCCCCCCCCTCTCGTATTTCCTAACTAAAAATCCCCCCCCCCCCCCCGCTCCTGCACAGTATACGTAATAATGGAAGCACATACTAAAACAAGTCTAGACGTCCACGTAAAATGTGATTGTGGGTCTACATACTTTATAAAATGCATTTTAGAAGGGTGAGCCATACAGAACTGTAAAGTATGAAGGGAAAAACAATATCAAATAATCGGTTCTTGTATTAACGCGATCTTGAAATAATCTTCATTTCCCCCTTCCCCCTCCCTGGAAACCCTAAAATTCCCCCCCCTAGGGGGGGGGGGGGGGAATTCCCCACCGGTTGAGAACCACTGTTTTAGGGGTTTAGTTTAACTAAATGTCACTTGATAATATAAACTATTGTATTGTTGAGAGGTATAGTTTAACCTTCACATCACTCTGTATATAAACAATTATATTGTTGAGACGTATAGTTTAACTTTGCATCACTTGATAATATAAACTTTTGTATTGTTGAGAGATATAGTTTAACTATGCATCACTTAATAATTTAAGCTGTTTTTGAGAAGTATAATTTGGTTTCATGAAACGATAACAGTTTTTATGACTAACCAACCTGAAATGTTGCAGACAAATTTATTTATTTTCAGATTTATTTACTGGTCATGCTAGCGGACAGACTGTTGCGCATCATCCCTCCAAAGAGATATGTAAGGTAGCCACAGATTCAAATACTGATAGTGACAATGAGAGTATTGTTGTACTGGAGCCCTCTGGCACACAGTATTTCTATAACCTGCGAGTTACTCTTCAGTCTTTCAAAAAAGGTATGTCCCACATTGCTGTCGCTATACAGAACAAATAATCGCATGTTGATAAGTTATTATGATAAGACACTACAATTTTTCTAATTTCTGTTTCATGGGCTCTTTATCATAGTGCGCGGAAATGCAACCTAAAGATAAAATGGTATGGCAGGGTAGACCAGCCCAAAGCCATGGTCGGCAACTGATCAAGGATCGAAGCTCCGACAGGCGGACAGTGCATTGCTTTGCTGATCTGACAGCTTCTGCAGCTTGCCTTGATCCAGATGTATTGGTGTTACCTTTCCTCTGGAGAAAGCTAGGTAGAGAACGAACGAACGAACAGACTTTATTTTCAAAGGGTAACAAATTGGGCACGCAGGCCCGTCTTACATTCGGCCCTTCCAATCACTCATCTTTCTTTCATCAACAGTGCATAGGAAAAAAACATTGTCACATGAATTTTGTAAACATAAACAATGCATATTACTATGTTATGAGACACATCCACCACCCACCCACACATCCCCCATTCACTCCAACTCCCCCACCCAACCACACACACATACAATACATTCCCCCACCCATCCACCACATCCCATCACCTACACATCTCCCCACCCACACACACCTCTCACCCACCACAATCCCATCCACCCACACCCCAAGCATACATACATTCAATAACCCACACATCCCCCACCTACACACATCTCCCCACCCACTCACATATCCTCTACCCGTCCCATTTCCCACCAACAATCACTCACCCAATATCCTCCTCCACCCACACACCTCCAACCACCCAACCAAACACACATTCCTCAGCCACACACACATCTCCCTGTCAACTCACATATTCCGCACCTACCCACACACAAATTCCGCACTCACCCACATAATCTCCCATCTCCCCCAGCCCACTCACAGATCCCGAGCCCACACCTACAAACATCCCCCACCATCTCCTAACCTGCACACACTCACCCACCCACATATACTCTACCCACCCACACATCCTCTACCCACCCATCCCTCAACCAAACATCCCTTAACCACACACCCTTACTCATATACAATCACCCACCCACACATCCTCTACCCAACCACACATCCTCCACCCAACCACACATCCTCCATCCACCCATTCCCCCAGCCACACATCCCTTAACCACACACCCCTACCCATATACACACACATCCCCACCCACGCACAATCTCCCCACCCATACAAACATCCCTCACACACATCCCCACCCACCAACACATTCGCCATTCACAAACACACACCTCCCATCCACGCACACACAACCCATACATTCATCCCCTCACACATCCCTAGACACACGTACTTATCCCTCAACCACTAACACCCACACATCCTTTACCCACTCATCAACACATACATCTCCTATCTACCCACCCACACTCACACATCCCAACCACCCATCTAAGCACACATCCCCCACCCTCACACACATCCTTCACCCACCCACAAACCCAACCACACCTTCACCCACCCACACAAACATCATTTATCCACACTCAGCTCCCCTCCCACACAATACCACACCCACACACATCCCAAAGACACATCCCTCACCCACACACACATCTATCCACACATCTCCTACCCATCCACACATCCCCCAACTACAATCACCCTCACTACCCACACATACATCCTCCATCCAGCCACACACACCCCCACCCAGCCAGACATATCCCCCACCCACACACACATCTCCAAATCCATCACCCACACCCATCACGCACCCCTCCCCCAACCCACACACATCCCACACACACATTCACCCACACATCTCTCACCCACACACACTCCCCACCCATCCACCCAAACATCCCACACCCATACACATCCCTCACCAACACACACATCCCCAAACCCACAACCACCCCCACCTGCACACATCTTCCACCCACCACATATCCCCACACCCACATCTCCCCACCCACACATATACCCCCACCCATCCCATAACCCACCATCAATCATCCACCAACATATCCTCCTCCACCCACTCACCCACAACCACCTAGACAAACACACATCCCCACCCACAAACACATCTCCCCATACACCCATACATCTCGCACACACCCACACACAAATCCCCCACCCACCCACACACAAATCCCCCACCCACAAACACAAACCCACCCTGCCCACCCACACATCCTGAGCCCACCCACACACATCCCCCAATCCCCCAACCTACTATTATTATCAGAGGGATCATGGTGCATGGGCAACATATAGTCTATACACACTCAGGCTTTGTGCTGTGGAGAGGAACAGCAGTTGCTACTCCCAAGGGTTGTAGTTGTTATGTCTTGTTAGAAGCACAAAGTAACCAACTATCATCTGGCAAGGTGTCAGTGCATGAGCTGTATCTTCAGAGATCACTAATATGCAGCCAGTAAACTTGAAACTTTGTTGACCACCTCCACATACTGAACAGTTTGATCCTTTAGTCTGCTGCCAACAGCTCTTATGCTGTTTGTTTCCAGGATCAGGGTTTTGGTTACCAACTCCTGCATTGGTTTTCATGAAGAACAGTGTGTTCCAAACAGACTACCAACACTGGAAAGACATGAAGCGCAATACCTTTTCTTTTGTTTTCTTGAAAGGCAGGCCAACATTTGAAGTGCACTCCATTGTGGTATGGTGGTATAATCTTTATACCTCAGGAATTTTTGAGAGTAGGAAGTTCCCATTCACTGCTCTGTGAGACATTCCTTGCCATATAAATTCCTGGGGATATTTTTTGCAACATAAATGGGACAGATAGGGTGTCTTCTAATTTTCAGAAATTTGCATGTGCAGCAAGATTGTGTCTTATATAACTAAATCTTCAATAGGTATAGTCTGTTTACTTTTTTCTGCCCCAATATAAAATCCCATATCTTAGTAACCAACTGAGGGAAAATTAGGAGATTTAGCATACAACCTTATCATTATGTCCACCCAACCAAAAAAAAAAAAAGTTTTGTTCTGGAGATTGTACAGCAGATTTCAATGTTTGTTTATATGCGGTATATAATTTACGGGTCAGAGATTAAGTCCATAATTTAAAAAATATTACACCTTCACCATGACACATCCGCGCTGTCAAAGACTGAACTATGAGGCCAGAGGTCTGCCTCAAGATAGAACACCACCGGGAAGAGTGGTCAACCTCATATAGATTAGAGGTGATACCTTGCCCCGGAATAAGGGCAGGGTAGGTGATAGAATGGGGGACTATTAATTAGTTCTCTCATGAGACACGGAGACGGTGACCAGATAGTTAGCACTCTGGTCACGACAGAATCACGGCGCCTACATGATAGCCACGATTGCTAATCAACAGAAAATAGCTAATGTAAGCGTGCCAAACAGAACGGCACGCAGAAAGCTGAAGGACACCTCAAGGTCCTTCCGCGTGGTGTGTAACCACGCGAGCAAGCTAGTCAGACTGGGGACTGACTTTGTAGCGGGCACCTCGTTGTAGTATTGATAGGAGATTTGTGTAACCAAATAGATAGAATTAGCATTAGGGTTTAGAAACTAGGGATAGTAATTCTGTGGCTTTGTGTGTGGTTTTGATAGCGACTGTTATGTACTTGTGAAGAGCCAACGGCAATAAAATGTATCATTTATTTCCTCTCACACGACTTGCAAGTTTCTTGTGTGGTGCGAGAGAAGAATCTGATGATGCCTTACACATGAGTTGTTGACAGGCAAAGATTAATGTGGTGTCAGAAGTGGTGCTTGGACGAAAGCGCCAAGCAAATACACTCATCCACGGCTCTAGACTAAGTTTACAAATAGTGAAGTAGGGATTTAATTTGTGTCAGTGACGGTTAACGTGTGCAGAACTAGGACAAGTTGCTAACGAAACTGTGCCTATCGTGACGAAATAATGATTATTTATGTTTAGTAGAATATTATATACTTAAATCATGTGTTTCTTCAAAGTTGTAAGTATTGATATTATTATTTTCTGTTATTTATTCATGTAATTATTTATTTATTGATGAATAATTGTTAAAAGTGATTCATGGCGGAGCGATACACATGTCAGCAACAATATCGATTTTTGCAAGCTAAAAATAGCGCTGCGCCTCTGACGTAGCACGATTGACAAGCAGTTGGGTTACGCCATTGGCAATCAGCATCTGAGTGTTTACAAATCGGTAAACTGCTGCCCGCCTGAATCAGTGCTTTATATTACCTATTATTTATTTATTTGATTTAATAATTGAATATATTTGTTTATTTAAACAATATTAATATATTTTCGTTTATTTCAAAGCAGTTATTGAATTTGTTTTTGGTACTTTTTCTTGTGTTTACCGTCACGATGGCACTATTTTCAGCCAGGCAAATTAGACTGGTCTGCACAACACTTGCATAGATTAAACTAGGTTAGTGACGAAAGGCATATACGGTTAGAACGAAGACAGGACATTGACAATTTAATATTAAGTAAACGATATTCTGTTTTGTTCGTGGGCATGTCATTGTCATTTTGTCAAATTGTCGAATAATATATCGTTTGCTATTTGTTAATTGTTGCTGCTCTGTAAACCAGGGTGAACAACAGCTGATTAGAAGATTGGTGTGTATGCCGAAGTGCCAAACAGGTGACCTAGATAGAGAACTCGTGGCGATACTGAAGCGCCAAACAAGGTGACCTGTGTTACCGGAGTGTGTTCCTTGGTCTCGGGAACATTAAGTTGAGTAAAACCTATATATTTGGCATGCTATGTGATTAATAGTGCATCTCTTTTTCAGCTTGTAATGCATTAGCATACTTTTGTGCTCTGTTTTTTTGCAGGACTAAATTTTTCAGGTTATACACAAAGAGTACAATTTGCAGTGCTCAGATATTAACAAATATAACATATCAAAGAAAAATAAGTGAATAAAAAGTTCAGTGTAGGTCAACACTAGCTATTTACCTAACATCATGGCTACTGTAGCTGACTTCGTAAAAGCAGGCAAAGAAATGCAATACACAGGTAAAGAGCTAGAAGAATATGCTGATAAGAAATTTAAAGAAGCAAAAGATGCTGAGAGAACTGAACGAGAACGAAAAGAAAATGCAGAAAGAGACGAACGCGCTCGGGAAAGAGAGCATCAAAAAGAAATAGCACAACTAGCTGAGATAACAAAACAAAGACAGCTAGAAGATGACAAACAGGTTAAGCAAATAGAATTAGAATTAAAACAGAAGCATTTAGAACATGATAAGGAAATTAAACAGAAGGAACTAGAATTAAAACATAAGCAATTAGATCAGGAGAAAGAACTAAAACAAAAGACATTAGATCAAGAGAGAGAAC
The DNA here is from genome assembly GCA_963921405.1 of Cepaea hortensis. Classification (NCBI taxonomy): domain Eukaryota; kingdom Metazoa; phylum Mollusca; class Gastropoda; order Stylommatophora; family Helicidae; genus Cepaea; species Cepaea hortensis. The sequence goes on along the minus strand of OY992880.1, from coordinate 93,499,835 downwards.
TAAAGCAAAAAGAGATAGATGAAATGGCAAGAGTTAAGGAAAAACAAATACAAGTAGAATCAGAGACACAGTTAAAGATGAAAGAAATGGATGTAGACTCACACGCAGAGATCTCTGCCACTAAACTTAAAAGTCAACAAGAAGAAAATAAGTTCAACAAATACAAAAATATTATCAAACCATATTGTAAAGAAGATTCAATATCAGCCTGGACAGAAAATATCGAGTATCAGTTTAAATATCACCAAGTTCCAATAGACATGTGGGCTATGATTTATATGAAGAACCTAAGCGGTGAGCCCCTTAAAGTGATAGAAACTATACCAACTGATCTTAGATCTAACTATCAATACATCCATGATAGGATAATGCAACACTTTTTACTTGATGCCCCTGGGTATCAGGTTCAGTTCTCAAATTTAAAACCTAAACCTAGTGAGACTTTCATTGACTACGTCTCAAATGTTCAGAGTGTACTAAATAGATGGCTTAAGGCAGCTAACATAGGAAAATACTTTGATAGACTTAAGAATTTAATAGCCATGGATAAAATCATATCCACTATACCATCTCCTTTTGCTAAATTTCTACAGCAGTCAGACATTGATAAAATAGAGCAGTTCGAAAAGAAAGGGTCTGCATATTTTTCTTCTAACAGAGATATTTTTAAGACCTCAAATGACTCTGAAGTAGTTTCCTTTGTGAAAGACCAACCAAAAAATTATCAAAGTAAGAGAAAACCCTTTCAGAAAATCGACACAAAAGATAGGAAAGTATCAAAATGTATTTACTGTCACCTTTTGCATGACACTTATTCTATGTGTGACAAATCGCCAAATTATCAGGTGCATCTTGAAAATGTTATCAAGAAGCAACAAAACAAAAGATCTGCATACAGGCGTGCAATCAAATGCTTCTTTTGTTCCAGCTACGGCCATTATTCAAATAAGTGTCTGGGCCGCCAACGTATGAAAGCCAACAATGCTATTTTGATTGATACATCTTCCGACAGTAGCAGTGAGACTGAATGTGAGATTAAAAATGATTTACCTGTTAACCAACCTGAAGATGTGTGTTGTGTGAACGATGTATTAAGTTTTGACAATTGTGTCCAATGTCACCAATTTCATGCAGACGGAAAATTAGAATGTGGGCATTTTGTAACATCCTCCGTAGAGAATGCAAATGCAGTTATAGCCTCCAGAGGCAATCTATTGTTTCACTCTGCAATGGTCAATGATAAGCCATGCCGATGTTTGCTTGACAGTGGCAGCTCTATTATTGGTGTGAAAAAGGAACTTGTTAATCCAAAGGATTATACTGGTGACTCTGTAAAATGCCGTACTTTTTCTGGTAATATAGAAACCTATCCTCTGGCAAGAGCCCATATAAACACCCCGTTCCTTTCTGGTACCTTTATTTGTGCAATACTAGACAACCCTTGTGCTGAGTTAATTCTTGGGTGTCTGCCCCAGCTAAAGCACTGTACAGATGAAGAAATATCTGTCTGGGAGGAGAAGAATGGTTTCACTCCAGTAAACAGTGCAGATATCCTCGGACATCACAGTCCTAACAAAGGTACTAGACCCATAACACTTGAAACTGGTCAATACATAATGGTGCTACTACCAGACAAGCATAATAAAAGGTTAACTTCATGGCAAGGGCCTTTCAAGGTGATACAACAACTTTCAGATGTTGACTATGAAATATCAATAAACGGGCACTTAAAGATATTCCATGTCAACATGCTGAAACCTTACTTTTCACGACAACAGACAGAAGTAGAGACAGACGAACAAAGTGCACCCAGATCTAGTGATCAGACGACAGACATACACAACGCAACTACACTAGTTAGCGAGACTGGCATATCCGACGATATCCATACATCTAGCCAGAATACAGAATACGCACTTAGCACCACCACCGTACTGAATCAGGTAGACGACGACGGAATGGAACTACCCGTTCCTATTGTGGACAAGACTGCCACATTAGATAGCATACAGATAGAACAGGGACTAACAGACAGTCAACGACGACAATTAGTAGAATTAGTAACGGAATACAAAGACATATTTTCTGACATTCCAGGTAGGACGGACCGAATCGAACACTCCATTCTTCTTTCGGACTCTAAGCCTATTAAATGCAGGCCGTACTCAATCCCACTTAGCTATAGGGAAAATCTAAATAAGGAAATTCTTAATTTAGAAGCTAGTGGGATCATCCAGAAATCCACTTCTGAGTACTCTTTTCCAATCGTCCTAGTTAAGAAAAAAGATTCCACAATTCGTCTGTGTGTGGACTATCGAAAACTCAACAACGTCACTAAGATCGACGCAGAGCCAATTCCTTCCTGCGAAGATCTTATTCTTGACATGTCCACCTCCAAAATCTTTTCTAAACTAGATCTTACTAAGTGATATTGGCAGGTCCCTATGAATTCTCAATCCATCCATCTTACTGCTTTTTCAACACCGTTAGGACTATACGAGTGGCGTTTTCTTCCTTTCGGACTTCGAAATGCTCCTGCCACTTTCGTACGCTTAACTAGAGATCTACTTCATGGAGTGACGAATACAGTGACATATATAGATGATATATGTGTCCATACTGATGACTGGACAACACACTTACTGAAACTAAGACATGTCTTTGATAGGTTGTGACTCTTCGGGCTCACTGTCAAACCGAGCAAAGTCGAATTGGGCCTAAAAGAAATTGACTTTTTGGGTCATGTCATTTCTCAAGGTCAACTTAAGACTGACAATAGAATTATTACCAAAATTATGAATCTGACCATGCCTACCACAAAGAAGCAGGTCAGAAGCCTTTTGGGATTAGTAAATTACTATAGCAAATTCATAACAAATTTAGCGGAAATTACAAGTGTATTTTCCAATGTTTTAAAGGCATCTGTAAAATTAGATGTCAAAGATGCATTATTAATTTCTGCATTGTCAAATTTGAAAATCCTTTTTAGTAATGTACCAATTCTCCGCTTGCCTAATCCTAGGCTCGTTTATTATCTTAGGACAGATGCCAGCAGAATCTCCATCGCTGCAGTATTAGGCCAATTTTATGATGGCATCTTCCACCCGATTTGCTACGTGAGCCGTAAGATCACACCTACTGAGTCCAGATATTCCATATCAGAGTTGGAAGCCCTAAGCGTCATCTATGCGGTGAGGAAGCTCCATCAATATCTGGCGGGTGTTCACTTCATTGTCCAGACTGACAACTCCCCAATCACGGTCATACAGAGTGGTGTGCATCGGAATGACCGTATATACAGGTGGTCGCTAATACTACAAAATTACACCTTTAGTATAGAGCATATCAAGGGTAAGGATAACATCTTGGCTGATACCCTTAGTCGACCATCTGAGGTAGAAATACCAGAGATTCCACATAAGAGTGAAGAGTAATAGATGCTAACTTAGTACAGTAAAATATTCTATGTTAAATATGTTACAAATACATAGACATTATGTGCTGAACTAGGTACTGAGAACATTGAATTACTATGTGTCTGTAGACATCAAAATTAAGAACTTTGCTCTGATAACTAATATATCACTTTGTGAACGAGGACAGCTCATTACTTCCTAAGCTCTATATATGTTCCAGTGAATCATCTGTGTTAAGCAGAGAAAAACAGTGTCAGAACATTACATGAATACAGACACGAAAACAGTGGTCTACGACACAAGCGAACTCTACAGGTGCAATACCCATAAGACACAAGTGTGACTGTGTAATGTATTTGATATACCCAGGATATATAGTATGCCACTGAAAGCATTTGCTGAACATTAAGCGCAACGACTAACCTGATGTATTCAAATACCATGTATATAAATACTCATTGTGATATGTATTATAACGTTTTAATATAGTCATAAAGTATAGTTAGATTATCTCATTTAAGTTATATTTAGATGTAGATAATATAATAGTTTTAATTTTTTTTTACTTTAGATAGATTATTAATTTACCCACTTATTTAGCTTAAAAGTAGAATAGGATAGTAATTTAAAGATAACAACTAATTATAAACTAGAATAATAAATTTAGATAGTAATAGTACCATTTAGTTTATTACATTTCACTTAGTTTCATGTCATTTGAATTCGTTCCATCTTAATGAACCAATCCATTTAACAAACATTATCATTTAGTATTATAATTAGTTTAACACCGTAATAGGATAAATAGATTATACAAGTAAAAATACATCATTCACACCATTTAGATTAAGAATATCAATCATATAGTTTTTTTTCACTTAAAAACATTAGTTATAATTGTGTTAGATTTAACATCACCCATATTAGAAAGGTATGTAACTTATTACATTTCACATTACCCATTTCACAAAGGTACATAACTCATCTCACATCAATTTCATTTTAAATACTTAGATTACATCCCTTAAATTAGATAAATATTACGAGTAATGTAAGCTTTTGTGAGGATTAATACCCACATCTAAAGATTAATGTTTGAGGATTAATGTGACAGATAGATTAAGATAGGTAACACATTAAATATATATTTATATAACTAGTATTAGTATGTCAGTATTTAGAATATTATTGTAATAGAATATAGTGGTGAATAATACCAGGGTATAAACCATCAACCCTTTTTCTTACATGTAAATATATTGTAAATACTTGACTTGTGCAGCAATTTACGCACAGTCATGAGGCTCAACTCGGTCAAACTGAGCCAAACTTGTACAGGGTCACGCCAAGGGTTTTAAATAACTATGAGAGTAAGAGATGTGTGACAGAAGTGTGAAAGTGAAAAATGTGTGACATAGGTGTGAAAGTGAAATAAGTGTGACAGAAGTGTGAAAGTGAGAGCGAATGTAAATTATACAAGAGAGAGTGAGATCGGTCAGCGGATTTTTCTGCCGCTCAACGCGACTTTTTATTTTTTGTCTGCGTCAAATGTGTGCTTTCTTTGTTGTGCTGCGATGAATGGGTTGTGTGTAGTTTAGTGTACATCTTATAGAAAGTATTTTAAGTCCCATAAGACGCAGATGTAGTCACTAATTAGTGTGATACACTTCTTGGTGGCCTCATTCAACCGAATTATGGCACTTGAAAACTTACTTACATACAAATGATAGTTAGATACACATGTTAGAGAGTAGATTATACTATTAATATAATCCAAACACGCAAACAACCAGAAAAACAAACATATAAATTGCATACACTTTTTGTAGATCAAAAGGAGATAACTCCGGGTCAGGGGACATAATAGACAACGAAACACTAACTTAACAGTGAAAGAGAACTTTACACGCGGAAGCGAGATAGGTAAAGCCTGTCGCACACAGCTTGTGTAATGGTTGTTTAATATTATATGGGGGACATGAAGCAATTCATGTGTTGACCCTAAGAAAGTCAACTTTGTATGGGTAGTGAGTTAATTTACTATTTGAGGGCAGGTCTTATTAGACAACGGTCCGGTTCAGACATACCTCTAATTAATATAATATTGCGATTGAGAATAGGGCTCACGCCAACCAGACAAGTTTGTGGCGATTGCCAGTAACCAAGTAAAGTGATACGACATTGTGACAATAGGCAGTAGAAGTCTATTAAGTAGCCCAAAGCCAGGTTATCTACAGTCTTTGACAAAAATTAGATACACTAATTTTTTAGAAACCTCTTGCGTCACAACCAATGAGTCAAAGTTGATGACGCAACACAGGAGGGGAGGGTGTGTGTCAAAGACTGAACTATGAGGCCAGAGGTCTGCCTCAAGATAGAACACCACCGGGAAGAGTGGTCAACCTCATATAGATTAGAGGTGATACCTTGCCCCGGAATAAGGGCAGGGTAGGTGATAGAATGGGGGACTATTAATTAGTTCTCTCATGAGACACGGAGACGGTGACCAGATAGTTAGCACTCTGGTCACGACAGAATCACGGCGCCTACATGATAGCCACGATTGCTAATCAACAGAAAATAGCTAATGTAAGCGTGCCAAACAGAACGGCACGCAGAAAGCCGAAGGACACCTCAATGTCCTTCCGCGTGGTGTGTAACCACGCGAGCAAGCTAGTCAGACTGGGGACTGACTTTGTAGCGGGCACCTCGTTGTAGTATTGATAGGAGATTTGTGTAACCAAATAGATAGAATTAGCATTAGGGTTTAGAAACTAGGGATAGTAATTCTGTGGCTTTGTGTGTGGTTTTGATAGCGACTGTTATGTACTTGTGAAGAGCCAACGGCAATAAAATGTATCATTTATTTCCTCTCACACGACTTGCAAGTTTCTTGTGTGGTGCGAGAGAAGTAATCTGATGATGCCTTACACATGAGTTGTTGACACGCGCTTTTTTAAAAATTGTCTCGTGGTTTCCGTTTTGCCACAAACTGCGCGCAGTTAAATGGGATTGTTCAGAGGTGTCATCAATGTGGGTTCTTACATGAAACGTGATTATATAAATAAATCTTACCATTAATATAATGTTAATAGCTAATATTTGAATGTGTGAATATTGTTCAATGGGATTGAATGTGAAATTTTGTTCACTTCAAAGCATCGCTATGAAGTTTTACACATATTTTTGTCAAGAAGCTGATCGCAGGAAATTGTTTCATACTGTTACAAATCCCGAAAAAAGAACAGTGCATGCATTGGGTTTGAGTAAATGGTCATTTCGTCGATGTGTGCAAGAATCTGGAATGAAACCAACACACGATAAGCAAACGGTAGGTAGAAAGGCAATTGTAGACAGCATTGACAAGGATGTAATAAGGTGAGTTATTATAAATATGATGGATGCCAAAGAAACAGTGACTGTAAGAAAACTGAGGGTTTTGTTGAGAAAGAACAATAACATAGAGCTATCCAAAACAACTTTGTGGAAAATTATAAGGACATTAGGCTTCACTTTTAGAAAGTACAAGGGAGGTAGAAATATCCTTTGCGAGCAACCGTATTTAGGAGCCATGAGAAGGTGATACCTACGTGAAATATAGGAAATGCGCAAAGAAAATTATGACATAGTGTATTTGGATGAGACGTGGATCAATGCGAACCACACAAGTGAAAAAGGAATGGCAATCAGTGGATGGAAAGATAAAGCGTTATGTGCCCAGTAGTAAAGGACAGCTTTTGGTCATAGCTTATGCTGGTAGTACTCATAATGGCTTACTACAGAATGTTGGGCTCGTGTTCGTATCAAAGCATACACACAATAGGGATTATCATAATGAGATGAATGGTAATGTATTTAGAAGAATATGGAATAGATAAAGTTACCAGTCTGCTTAATACAATATATGATACTGGAAATATACCTCATGAATTATGTAATTCTGTATTTATTGCATTCCCAAAGAAATCAGGAGCCTTGGAATGTGATCAACATCGAACAATTAGTATAATGAGTCACATTACGAAGATTTTGCTAAGAATTATCATGCAATGAATTTGTAGGAAAATACAACCTGAAATAGGAGAAGAACAATGTTTGTTTGTAGAAGAAAAGGGAACAGTAAATGCTGTGTATTTACTGAGAACCGTAATTGAACGATCTATAGAAGTAAACAAAGATCTACACCTTTGCTTTATTGACTACACAAAGGCTTTCGATAAAGTGAGACATGTCGACATGATAAGGATGCTTGAAGATCTACAAATTGATGGAAAAGACCTTAGACTTGTAAAAAACATATATTGGAAACAATAAGCTGCCATAAGAGTTGATAATGAAGTAGGCCAATATGAGCCTATTATTATTAAGAGAGGTGTGAGATAGGGATGTGTAATGTCTCCAGATCTGTTTTACCTGTACAGTGAAAGTATTTTCAGAAATATTGAAGATATGGAAAGAATCAACATTGGGGGACGAAGCATCAATAACATTAGATATGCAGACGACACAGTCTTGATTGCAGACAATGAACAGGACCTGCAACATTTAGTAGATGCAGTTGTTACACACAGTGAACAATGAGGGTTAGAATTAAATTATAAAAAGACACAGATTATGGTCGTCACTAGGAAGAACGAAATACCACAATGTAATACAAACACAAATACAAATACAATGTAAAACAAGCGAATAGGTCCAATTATCTCGGAACAGTAATATCATCTGATGGGAGATGCTTGAAGAGATTAGAACAAGAATCGCCATGGTAAAAGTAGCCTTTAGCAAGATGAAAAACATACTGACCAATAAACAGATGTCAATTGAAACGAGAAAAAGAGTGTTGAGGTGCTACATAGAACCTGAATAGGGGCTGAGTGGTCTCGAGGTATGGTGTCCGCCTCGAGTGCTGGAGGTCCCGGGTTCAGGCCCCTGTGAGGATCGGGATTTATTTTAAAAATCCACCTGGACCTCCAGTAATAAAATGTCCCCTGGTCTCTGGGTAGTGAGAACGGACGCCCGTGTGTATTGTTGCGCACATAAAAATCCCTTGGCAGTTGGAAATCGAAAAAGAGTAGCCTAACGGCGCTGCCCGGGCAAAATTTCGAGTTAAAAATCTACCCAAAGTATTTCAGGATCCTCGCCGATGCAACAGAGTTCATGCATTGAGCTGAGTTTCTCCAGACTCAGGTTTGAGTTAGGAGGAAAACGGAGCACTTATGGGTTAAACCGTGTGCCGTGATGTTGATCCAACGACTAAACTAAACTAAACTAAACTACATAGAACCTGTACTTTTATATGGATGTGAAGCTTGGAGAATGAGCAGTCAAACTGAAAAACATCTGATGGCTATAGAAATGTGGTTTCTGAGGAAAATGCAAAGAATACCATGGACATCCAGAAAGACCAATGAACAGGTCCCTCAAGAAACAAACGAAGATCGTAAACTGATTAGAGACATTAGATGCAGACAGTCGAAATTTTTTGGGCATGTTATGAGAAGAAATGAATTGGAGAACTTGGTGACAACTGGTAAGATCGAAGGGAACAGACCAAGGGGAAGACCTAGAAGCAAGTACCTGGATGTCTTGGCCTTGTGGCATGGTCGAGACAGAAACACTGAGCTGATCAATGACTCTGGTGATCGAGTGAGATGGCAAAACATGATCGCCCACGCTTACCGGCATGGCACATGATTGATGGATGGATGGATGGTAATGTATTTAGAGATTGGCTCGAGAATACAGTACTTCCATCCCTAGATAGAAGGTCTTGTCTAATCATGGACAATGCATCATATCACAATGTTGTTGCCCAAGAAGACAAAATACCTACGGCATCGAGCACAAAGGAAACAATAAAGATATGGCTCAGAAGGGAAAATATACCATTTCCAGATACATATTTCAAGCTACAGTTGTTGTCCCTTGTAAAACAGGCGCAAAAAAGCAAGAAATATCAAATCGACAAGTTGATAGAAGATCATGGCCTTAGGTGCTTGAGACTTCAGCCGTATCATTCTCATTTAAACCCTATAGAACTTGTGTGGGCTAAAATTAAAGGACAGGTGGCAGCTGCCAATACTACATTCAAATTGTCTGACGTAAAGTTACTAACCCAGTCCGCGATATTAAATATTTATAAAAGTTACTGGAAAAAATGTGAGGACCATGTGGTGAAAGAGGATGAGGACTACCGGAGAAAGGATGGATTGAATTTTATGCAACCGAGAGCAGTCATCAACCTACTAGAATCGTCCGACACATATTAAGGTCTGAGCAGATCTTTTGCTCTAACTATTCAGATGAATTGCAGGCCCTAAACATTACAGCATCAGCACAATGTCAATGGCAACAGTTTGTATTCCACAGTGATGAATTTTAAATTCCGCAAGCCCTCAGCGGTGACAAACAACTGTATTGAAAAAAAAAGCACACTAAACGCATTGAATACCAACAGAAGAGTAATATTATGGTGGAGACTGACATATTGTGGCATAACAAGAAACATGAGAGCAAACACGTTGTCAAATTACAGGACAACACACGTGCATACGAATCAATCTATAAACTTTGAATGAAAAGAGGACCAACATCTTGGTCATTAAGAAGAAAGCCCACTACAGACACTGACATCTATTTTCATAGCGCAAAACAGGTAATCTTGTTCCGTCTCTGAACGGTAAACAGCAGAGTAGACAATCTTTCACGAAGACTCAAAGCGGGTCTGTCACCCATTTGTATGTGTGAACAAACTACACAGACAGCTGAACAGATCCTTAAAAATGGACACATGATGACTAAATTGCTGTATAATTTCTGGTCACTCCATACGCACAGCCATTTGGAAGCCTTCACGAACTCAATATAATAAGCTAAATGCATCCCAGTAACATGAATACATGTGTACACATTATTAACCAGCAGTTAAAGAAACAAGAAGGAAATGAAAAATAAGGTAAGAAATATATTCCTTCTACTTTCCTGTCAATTTACACATTATTTATCCCATGCCTCTGTAAATTCTGTCTTTACTAATATTACACATTGCACCCCTCTCGGGAGTCTCCGTAGTGAAGTGGTCAAGCCATCTGACTTGGGCTCCGAAGGTTGTATGTTCGATTCCGGGTCGCGTCCTTCATTTCACGAGTGCATTTTTTCGGAGACTCCCGAAGGTCGTCGCTGGAGCTACGGAGTTTGTGCTTTGTGCGACGCTTTCCGCGCTGCGGAAAGAGACTGAGCCATATGGGATAAAAACCCGGTGCAATGCAGTCGACCCTGTCGACTTTTAAGCTACTTCTTTCATTGCACCCACTCCCATACGAATCTGGCTACGCCTTGTACTTGTGTCGTTACCCGAAATGACGTGCTTTACTGTAAGACTAGTTTGTTCGCGTGAATTCACTACATTTTCACCAAAACATCAAAGAAATGTCGCCGCTTTCGATGATTTAAGTTGCTTTTGGACCTATCAAAGACATATTCCTTTGGTGAGGGTAAATATAAGACGGCAAAAAAAATTTCATAACGATGCAACAGACAGTTTTCAAAATAATTGATAGTGAATGACGGCATTAATTTCTTGACAGACTATAGTTTAGTCATTATGGACATCTGAACAGATTTGTCATTTAGTAGAACTCTCAATAAACATTTGAACAGATTTGTCATTCAGTAGAACTCTCAATTACCATTTGAACAGATGTGTCATTCAGTAGAACTCTCAATTACCATTTGAACAGATGTGTCATTCAGTAGAACTCTCAATTAACATTTGAACAGGTTTGTCATTCAGTATAACTCTCAATGAAGATTTGAACAGATGTGTCAGTCAGTAGAACTCTCAGTGAACATATGAATAAATTTGTCATTCAGTAGAACTATCAATTAACATTTAAACAGATGTGTCATACAGCAGAACTAACAATGAACGTTTGAACAAATTTGTCATTCATTAGAACTCTTAATGAACATTTGAATACATTTGTCATGCAGTAGAACTCTCAATGAACATTTCAACATATTTGTCATTTGTATAACTCTCAATGAATATTTGAACAGATTTGTCCTGTCAATAGAACTCTCAATGAACATTTGAATAAATTTGTCATTCAGTAGAACTATCAATGAACATTTGAATAAATTTGTCATTCAGTAGAACTATCAATGAACATTTTAACAGATTTGTCATACAGCAGAACTCCCAATGCATGTTTGAACAGATTTGTCATTCAGTAGAACTTTCAATGAACATTTAAACATATTTGTCATACAAGAGAACTCTCAATGAACATTTGAACAGATTTGTCATTCAGTAGAACTCTCAATGAACATTTGAACAGATTTGTCATTCAGTAGAACTTTCAATGACTATTTGAACCGATCTGTCATTCAGTAGAACTATCACAAAACATTTAGCTTTGCCATTCAGTATTACTCTCAATGAACATTTGAATAGATTTATCATTCAGTAGAACTCTCAATAAACATTTGAACAGATGTGTCATTCTGTAGAACTCTCAATGAACATTTGAAGGGATTTGTCATTTAGTAGAACTCTTTATGAACATTTAAATAGGTTTGTCACTCAGTAGAACTCTCAATGAATATTTGAACAGATTTGTCATTCAATAGAACTCTCAATTAATATTTAAATCGATTTGTCATTCAGTAGAACACTCAATGGCCGTCTCCCTGGCAAAGGTGTTAACGACATTTTTCGTAATCTCGTATATCCACGTGTGGAAAACAGCAGCTGCGAGAATTGGCAGCAGTTCGCTGGGGGGTATGTGAGACGGTCGTTCAGAAAGCAATGGCAAACTACTGAACGTAAAACTTGCCTAGTGCATCAGTTGCAGCTGAAAAATGCTGGTGTTGACTGCAACGTTCTTTAAGGGATATACAACATTAAAAAAAAAAAGAACTCTCAATAAATATTTGAACAGATTTATCATTCAGTAGAACTCTCAATGAACATTTGAACAGATTTGTCATTCCGTAGAACTCTCAGTAATAATTTGAATAGATTTGTCATTCAGTAAGAATGGCACCTGATGGACATTTGAACCAATCAGTCTGTTAAAGCAGCAGTGCACACATGTGACGGACATCATTTTCACTTGATTTGGGGGTGAGCAGATGAGTTCAGTGGTTTCTTCAGATCATGGTTTCTAATTACTGCAACACGATTGGCTACCATTGTCAATATTCCTTGCCAGTTTGGTTAAGGTTTATGATGGCTATTTATTCATGGTGTGCAACGGGGGATATATGGCAGCACTCTTGCATGCTGTTCTGTAAATGCTAGCACTTTCGAGAGTATCCCATCATCCCCCTTACATGCAACATAGTGGTCTTATCTTTCTCTCATGCCTGTGACTGAAATCACCAAACCAAATCAAATGCATTTTAAGTCTTTACATTCTAAGCATTGGTGAATTCTGCCTACATAGCTCACACATACACATACACACACACACACACACTGGTCCACACAGTTCATAAATTACTCAAGGTCAGTCCTGATAAGCAGGCACTAGCACTGAAACCCTCGTGGTAGGCTAAATATTTGTCGAAAGTAAAAGCGTCAAGCATGATGCTGACCAAATCACTTTTCTTGTGTCTTTCGGCTACCACATATGAGGGTCTAGCACCATATCTCTAATGTGTTAGGGGGGTTCAAATGAAAACCTTAATTTGTTTGGGGGTGAATGCATTCTGAAAAAGTAAAGAACAAATGTATCGTTTTTCTATGTAGTCACCACTGCGTTAAGTGCAAGTCCTCCGGCACCAATAAAGTACTTTTATTTCTGTAGAAACAAATTCTCTTGGGTCACCGCTGACCCGGTCGTGAAGTCTGTCACAGAAGTCACACTGTTTTGAAAATTCCTATTCAACTCATACACTTGCTGGACTGACAGGCATGCATTACCATACTGGACCTTCATTCGCCAATGAATTTCTATAAGTTTTACCCTTCACTTATCAAAACACGGATTACAGAACGTTGTTCCTATTTGGTACATGTCAAAAGTGGAGCAGCCATCTCTAAACTGTCCTTATGATGTCACCGTGTTCTTTTGCACAGTGATGTCACGTGTTTATCCCTCTTGACTTCCTTAACAACAATATTGACAGGTTACAAGACAATGGCATCGTTATTGTAATTTCTATCACACTTTTAAGGTTTTAATTTGAAGCCTCTTTGAAATATGATGACATACAAACAGGGTTGCTGTATTAATTCTGTCCCACAGTTTCAGATAATGATACTGATGACAGTTTAAGCAGTCTTGCCCTGAGTCAGTATCCAGAGACTACCAATACCATGTTTGAAAATGTATTCAAGCTTCTGACAAACTGTGCTGAAGCTCTTTGCCTCATACAGGTCAGTCCTGTAGTTAAGGTGTTTTCTATCTTGTACATTATGTAGTCAGAATTTGTTGATGCTGTTTATCTACATTTTCTGTGTCCTATAATATGCTGAAAGGCACAACAGGGACAGAGAAAGTAGAGGATGAAAAGACTGTGTTGATTTTATATGTGTGTAGCATAACTTAAAGTCTATTTGTTTTTAATCATAGAGTATGATATTATTTATGTGGGGGACAAGTCCTTTTTGTTAATTTATTAGTAAATAAACTACAAACATTCACTAATTAGAAGAAGGAAGTCGCTAAATAAGAAGAAGGAAAAAATATTCACAATGCAGGCGAAAATAGATTCTTTAATGAAGTGCATGACTGGTTTCAGACCCTGTCGTCTTCTAATGTCCTCATTACGAATTGTATCTCTTATGGTTACTCCCGCAACTCTTCTAAAACATCTAATCTCTGTTATGATTTTGTGCTCATTAGTTGCAGTAAGCTTCTATGTTTGACATTGGTAGCATAATGTCAGGAGAAAATGGTTCTAATGAGATTTGCATTAGTATAAAGACAGATAACTGGAAAAACACAAAGCTCGAAGCAGGCGTCTTTCTTGAATTTGATTAAAGAAGAAAGGGACAAACACTATCTCCCAAAATAAATTAATATAGTCAAAATTTTCTGGACTACCTCCCTGCGAAAACTTCCAATTCCCAACATTCAAAATAAAATTGCTGTACGAAATAGTCAACAGAGACTCACTCCTCACAGTAGAACACCAAAGACATGTCTTTAGATACCTTAAATGGCTCGCCATCATCAACAGTCCAGAAATACACATCTTATTTAAGAAAACCTCCTGTGCAAGATATGCTATTTACATTAAGTATCTAGACAGACCGGTTAGCGGGGTAAGGGTATCTCCTATCAAAGGAGATGTTAGACGCCTCCTTTCCTCCGTTAGTCTATGCGACGCCCTTGGCTACAAAGTGGAGTACCTGTTTATCCCCCACCACCCCCTTCAGGGTTATGTAAAGCCATTGAAGCATGTGGTGGATGGAGTGTGAGAGCAGCCAACAGATTGTTGTTGGTTATGGCCTGCAATCTGCGGCGATAAGCAGATGATCTCATCATTTGAGACAATGGCTATGGCCACCGGCTAGTACAGTCACTGCCCAGAAGGAAAGCAATGGCAAACTACTTTCTACAAAACTTGCCAAGAAACCTTAACAACCGTGATAGAAAACCTTATAAGAAAGAGATCTGGTGGTGAGACCCCTAGGCCAGGCAGATCAGATAACACCAGGGAAGAGTGTGACACAGGGGCCAGTACTAGTAATCATGATGACAGAGTTTTCCTGAAGGTGTTACCAAGGAAATACCCTGTCAAACTAAGAAGGAGAGTGAGAATAGGAAAGTGGAATGTGAGAAGTCTGTGTGAGGGAAAGATTAAGATAGTATTTGATTAGATTGAGAGGTTAAGTATCAACAATTTAGGAATTATGGACATTGCTGGAGAGGCAAGGGACATTTTACAACTGAAAATGGAAGTCTAAATCTTTTCATATATTCTGGTAGAGATGTCGGAGGCTAAAGCGGAGTGGCATTTTGTTTAGATAAAATAACTGCAAAAGATTTAATTGGGTATAACCTGGTTAGTGATAGAATCTTCACTATCAGATTTAAAGGTCATACAAAAAACACAACTCTCATACATATTTATGCACCTGCTTCAACAGCAGAAGATTTTTACAGCACACTGCAAGACACATTACATAATATTGGTCATAATGACATAACAATAAAAATGGGAGATTTTAATGCAAAAGTGGGTACAGGAAGAGCTGAACATGAGAGACACATTTTAGGAAAATTTGGATTGAGAAATATAAATGAAACAGGTGACAAATTAATTGAATGTTGCACAGAAAATGAGTTAACGATAGCAAACACACTTTTTAAATAGCACCAAAGAAGACTCTTCACGTGGAAGTCCCCGGACAGTACTACCAAAAACCAGATAGATTATATTTTAATACAAAGAAGATGAAGATCAAACATAACATCGGTTAAAACAGATCATCAGCTATTAGAAGCAGATGTGAAAGAAACAACTCAAAAAGCTTACCCGAGGACCAAGGCCACTTTGTTTTGTTCTCACTAAAAAATACCAGATGCATACAGCGTAGAAGTGAAGAATCATTTTGGGGTCTTGATGTGTATACAGGAAGAATTGACACCTGATGAATTGGCAGTACAAGTTAGATATATCTTGATAACTGCAGCCAAAGACTTAATTCCGACCAAGAAAAGGCAACATAAGCCATGGATTACATCAGGCACGTTAGAATTAATAAAACAATGAAAGGAACCGAAACAGAAAGGAGGCGAGTCCGATAACAGTAGAATGAAGTATAAATCTTTAACTGGAAAAATAAGAAAGAACACAAGAAAAGACAAAAACCAATATATACAAGATTCATGTACCAGAATAGAGCAATATCACAAGACTGGAAGAGATTACGAAATGTTCAAAGAATTGAAGTTATTGGCAAGAAATGTTCAACCTCAAATAAATGTTATCTGTGACAAGATGGGAAATACCTTAACAGAATCTAGGCAAATTCTAGAAAGATGGCAGAAGTAATGCAGTGGAATATATGATATGAATGACAGTGAGGATATGAATGAGATACATGAATCAATGACAGCAGAGTCAGAACCTGAACACTCATTACATGAAATTGCATGGGCAATAAAGAACCCGAAGAATGATAAATCATGTGGATGTGATGAGATCCATCCATCATGTGCCATGATGATAAACGTGGGCGGTCAAGTTGTGCCATCTCACTCGATCACCAGAGTCGTGGATCAGGTCCGTGTCCCTGTCTCGACCATGCTACGTGGCCAAACCATCCAGGTATTTACTTTTCAGTCATCCCCTTGGTCTCTTCCCTTCGATCTTGCCAGTAGTCACCAATTTCTCCAAGTCATTTCTTTTCATAACATGCCCAAACAATTTTGACTGTCTACGTCTAATGACTATAATCTTCATTTATTTCTTGAAGGACTTGTTCATTGGTTTTTCTGTCTGTCCATGGTATTCTTTGCATTTTCCTCAAAACCACTTTTCCACAGCCATCTGCTTATTGTCCACGCTTCACATCCATACAAAAGTACAGGTTCTATGTAGCGTTTTAACACTCTTTTTCTCGTTTCAATTGATATCTTTTTTATTGGTCAGTATGTTTTATATCTTGCAAAGGGCTACCTTCGCAATGACGATTCTTGTTCTAATCTCTTCAAGGCATCTCCCATCAGATGTTATGACTGTGCCGAGATAACTGTATCTATTCACTTGCTTAAGAATATGCCCATTTACTCGTATATCACATTGTGGCATTTCCTTCTTCCCAGTGACGACCATAATCTGCGTCTTCTTAATATTCAGTTCTAACCCTAGTTGTTCACTGTGTGCAACAACCACACAATCTACTAAATTTTGCAGGTCCTGTTCATTGTCTGCAATCAAGAATGTATCATCTGCATATCTAATGTTATTGATGTATCATCCCCCAATGTTGATTCCTTCCATATCTTCTATATTTCTGAAAATATTTTCACTGTACAGAAAAATAAAGATCTGGAGACATTACACATCCCTGTCTCACACCTCTTTAAATAGGCTGATATTGATCTGCATCGTTATCAATTCTGATGGCAGCTTGTTGTTTCCAGTATATGTTTTTTACAAGGCTAAGGTCTTTTCCATCAATTTGTAGATCTTCAAGCATCATGTCCACATGTCTCACTTTATCGAAAGCCTTTGTGTAGTCAATAAAGCAAAGATATAGATCTTTGATTACTTCTATAGAACGTTCAATTAATGTTCTCAGTATATAAACAGCATTTACTGTGCCCTTGCCTTCTACAAACCAACACTGTTCTCCTATTTCGGGTTGTATTTTCTTCCTAACTCTTTGTATGATAATTCTCAGCAGAATCTTCGTGATGTGGCTCATTATACTAATTGTTCGATGTTGATCGCATTCCAAGGCTCCTGATTTATTTGGGATGGCAATAAATATAGAATTACATAATTCAGGAGGTATATCTCTAGTATCGTATATTGCGTTCAGCAGATTGGTGACTTGGTCTATTCCATGATGAGATACCAACTGAACTAATTAAAGCAGGAGGAGAAGAAAACATACATATCTATCACGCATTATGTAAACAGATATGGAAATACGGTATATGGCCACAAGATTGGAAGAGAACTATCTTCATTCCAATACCAAATAAGGGCAACCTGAAATTATGCACCAACTATAGAACTGTTGCCATGATCAGTCATGCAAGTAAAATTCTACTAAAAATCATAATGGGAAGACTTCGTAAGAAAATGGAAGAAGAAATTAACGAGCTGGATTTAGACAAGGAAGGGGAACAAGCGATCACATACTCAACATGCGTTTAATAATAGAGAAGTGCAGAGCATTTAATGAAAACTTATTCTCATGTTTTGTGGATTATTCAAAGGCATTTGACTGCGTACAACATCAGAAACTTTGGGAAATCATGAGGAATATTGGGTTTCATCACATTTAATACAAAATGCTCTATCTAGACCAACATGCAGCTGTTAGAATTTAGAATAGATGGTGAGACATCAGACTGGTTTGACATCAAGCAAGGAGTCCGTCAGGGCTGCCTCAACTCAGTTGAATAGTGAAAATCACAACTTATATCTTATCATAGCAAAATCAAAGATAATGCAAACATATACAACTACTATGGAGAAAGAAATATATGTTAATGAGGAAAAATTGGAGGTGATGGAAAATTTTGAATATCTTGGGTCATTGATTACCAACAATGGTGACACATTGAAAGAAGTTAAAGACAAATATCTATTGCTCTTTTGAAGACTAAAACAACTAAATAAATTGTGGAGAGAGACAGATAGAACTACAAAAATCAGATTTTTAAGAGCATGCATCTTTCCCATTGCAACATACTGCCAGGCAGTTTGTAGGTTGTTTGTAGGACCGCATATTGTCTGTTGGTCCGTGGTGACATTTGATCAGTTTCTTTTTCTTGGTTTGCCTTTGTATGCCAAGGTTTAGAACGTTTCTTTTCTTGAGCCCTGTGCGATAAGAAAACTTCACTCACCCTGGGCGACACTTTCTTCTTGATGCGCCACTGCTGTACTGTTTTCAGTTTCGCTTCATTGATATGTCTAGAGATGCTTCATCTTGTTCTTTTAGATATCTCTCCCTCAACTTCTAATGGCCTTTGAGCCTTTCCATCTTGTGCAGTCTATGCTCGTTAACTACTGAGACCAAACTTGCATAACACGACACTGATATGGATTTTAACATTCTATTTTACTACTGCTATACACTGCACGCTGTCGATAGTACAATCAGTTGTTAAACAAAAGACTCACGAATATACACAACAATGTCTAAACAGTAACCATTCTAAAAGAGCGGCATAATGTTAGCCATGCTCTGTTATCTCAGAACTAGGTCCAACTCTGACCGTAGCTCTCGTTCAACTCTCTTAAAGTGACGTTTTGTCCTCGCACAAAAACGTCCGGCATACTTTTCACGCTTTTGTGACCCATGTCGTGGTAGGTCACTTCGCATGGTCTCCTCCTGTCGACTGCGCTTGTTACAACTCATGCCATGTTCCAGGCATGTACCAACTTGACCATGGCACTCACCCCCGCTTTAGTTGAAAATAATGTGCAACATTTTTTTCACAAACAATTCTCTGATCGTTCGGGCCCACATCGATTGACGGACGTCAGTCACGGCGATTGGGCAATCTTGAGCATAGCCTACGATGGGTAACGTTATAATATTCTGTTATGATAATTTGGCGTGTCCAGCGTGTGCCACGTGGTTACACATCCACTTCACACGCCAGTGATCCGGGGCTTATTTCCTGATCCGGTCAGGGATATGCATTACTGAGGAGCTTAAACGAGAGCGACACTCGAGTTTAGTGCTTCCATATTGACGTGGGTAGGCCTTTGGTTCATACCAGAATACGATCAGCGTTGCCAGTAGTGGGTTGTGCTCAATATTTAAATTTCAAATCCCGAAACAACCAAATAATCAATTCTGCTTTAACTTACCTCTTTTCTAATCTAACATTTCACATGAAATTTCTTATATTTCATGAATTTGATTTATGAGTCCTTTAGTACTATCCTTGGACTCTGATTGTGAAACAAGAATTCCTACTATCTAACAAAAAATATTCTATACCACTCTTGACTAAATTTTTTATAAGTCAAATTTCTTATATCAATATCGTCCTCACTTCATTATTATGCAACTTTGTCTAATAAAGCTTCAATTCCACATCTCTGCTATATCCTTTAACGTATAGCGTATTGTAGGTTTATAGTGTCAGTGGTGGTCATATTCAATCTGGCCAATCTCTACTTTCTATGTCATTATTCAACCTTCATTACTAAACAACTAGCCGTACGCCTGCAAAGACTCTCATTTATGAATTACCTTCTATAAGCATGGTCCTCGTAGTTATAGTACGACTAACATTTTCAGCATACTCATTAATATACTTTGCAATGATCTGTAGAATATAAACTATTTCAGAAGTACATCAGAACACCAACTAAAAGAATAGTTATGTCGGACACGCCCTTTATTGTCCCTGGTGTGTAGACTTAGCCTCCTTTAGGATTCAGAGGACTGAAGTCTAAGATTGCAATGAGTTTCAAATTGTCCCCTGGGCATCCCCTTGCAGTTCCTCAACCATGTTTTAGACTGATCCGAATCGCTATGAGTGAAATAGACATCTGTTGGGAAATTTATTTTGATATCCTCCATACACGTTCCCCAACCATATTTTGGAATGAGTTTCAAATCGCTATGGGTGCAATGGGCATCTCTTCAGTATATCCTCCATACACGTTCTTCAGCCTTGTTTCACATGGGCTTCTTGACCTCTCCTATGCCATTACACACTAGGTCAAGGTACGTGTGTATTCTGACAGTAATTTGCTTTCAAAATCATCTAAGCATTGTACTATATAATTTGCCTTACTATTTCATCATTGACCAATGTATTTATTCACTTTTGGCGTTGTTGATTCAGCCTATAGTATACCTAGTTGCTGTTAGCATCATTTTCAACACTTTTATATTTCTGACCGCTTTTATCAAACCTGAGTGTATGATTCTGCTCAACCTTTTGTTGCTTTGAAGTTCCTGTTGACCAAAACATTACCACATACAAATATATACTAATCCTATATCCTAGTATTTATCTATTCTAGAATGAAATTTCTTCCCAAAAATAAACAAATCCCTATTTTCTAAAACCCAAATCTATTGAGGTTTGTGGCTATAATCCATAACTACAAAGTGACATTAATAATTATCAGTAAGTATCAAATATTAATAATAATCCTGTATTTATAATATTAATAATAATAATCAATATTTATTATTCTATCTTACCCTTTTTCCTTTTATTTTCTTAAAATTAAATAAATTTCTTTACAATAAGCAATGAGTATAGGTAACCTACCTATAATCATATAACAATATAATTACTCTTTACTTAAATCATTTTTTCTCCTTCTGGAATAAATATCACGTCTTTAACTCATCTTGTATGGTATTATGGCACCATGAATAGAAGTTAGTCGAACATAACATGAACAAAAAAATATTTACATTAAAATATGTTAAGTAACAATGCCTCCATACATGAGTATTCCCTATGCATCGCCATCCAATGTCAAGGTCCTCTTCAACCGAACCCAATATAAACTAAATAGTGGTAAGCGATACATGCATGAAAATCTGACTTATCAGTCAATTATCATCACATTCTATGAAGCGCTACCTTCGATACACAGAGATGTTACAAACCCTACCCATCGACGACGCACCTCACCGGTTTGTAACAACATCATGCAGGATTTGATTCAGACCAGTGATCCCCTTTACTCACCCCGGCGGTGCTGTACCCAAAGGAACTGAAGCGAATGTTAACAAAAGCACAAAACCGCCAAGATAACGCGAAGATCTCACTGACACGAGCCGAACCCATCCAATCCCATAGCTATAGTATGCCCACATTTGGTTGCCTTCATTCATGATCAATTATTTTGAAAACTGTGTGTTGCATCGTTATGAAATTTTTCCAGCCGTCTTATATTTACCCCCACCCAAGGAATATGTCTTTGATAGGTCCAAAAACAACTTAAATCATTGAAAGCGGCGACATTCCTTTGATGTTTTGCTTAACAGCTAGTGATTTCTCGCTAAAAAAGTTATGTTTACGGTAATGGGGACCTGCAAATTCAGATGGCAAACAAAGGCGTATCCGGATTTGTATGGAAGTGGGTGCAATGAAAGAAGTAGCTTACAATGGACAGGGTCGGCTGCATTCATTGCACAGGGTTTTTATCCCATATGGCTCAGTTTCTTTCCGCAGCTCGGAAAGCGTCGCACAAAGCACGAACTCCGTAGCTCCAGCGACGACCCTCGGGAGTGTCCGAAAAAAAAATGCACTCTTGAAATGAAGGACGCGGCCCGGAATCGAACATACAACCTTCAATCCATCCTTTCTACAATAGTCCTCTTCCTCTTTCAACTCCTGACGTTTTTTCCAGTAACTTTTATCAATATTTAATAGCGCGGACAGACAAACAGACAGACAGACAGACAGACAGACAGAAAGGTAGGTAGGTAGGTAGGCAGGTAGGCAGAAAGGTAGGTAGGTGGGTGGGTGGATGGCTGGCTGGCTGGCTGACTGGGTGGGTGGGTCGGTCGGTCGGTCGGCCGGCCGGCAGGTAGGCAGGTAGGCAGATAGATAGATAGATAGGTAGGTAGGTAGGTAGGTAGGTAGGCAGGTAGGCAGAAAGGTAGGTGGGTGGGTGGATGGATGGCTGGGTGGATGGATGGCTGGCTGACTGGGTGGGTGGGTGGGTCGGTCGGTCGGTCGGCCGGCCGGCAGGCAGGCAGGCAGGTAGGCAGGTAGGCAGATAGATAGATAGATAGGTAGGTAGGTAGGTAGGCAGGCAGGCAGGCAGGCAGGCAGGCAGGCAGGCAGGCAGACAGATAGATAGACAGACAGACAGACAGACAGACAGACAGACAGATAGATAGATAGATAGATAGATAGATAGATAGATAGATAGATAGATAGATAGATCCCCGCCAGAAGCTGGGCCTTGTCAGCTAGTTTATTTATATAATCACGTTTCATGAAAGAACCCCCATTTGGAGACACCTCTGAATCTTCGCGCTGTTTGTTTCAAAACGGAAATCACGTGAAAATTTCAAAAAAGCCCGGACGTCTCTTGGTGAAGCTGTAATACTGTTAAAATCATGGAGGTAATCTCTATGTCGTAATTAATATACCGCATATAAACTAACTTTGAAATCTGCTGTAAAATCTCCAGAACAAAAATTTTTTTGTTGGGTGGACATAATGATAAGGTTATATACTAAATCTCATCATTTTCCCTCAGTTGGTTAATGAGATATTGAATTTTATATTGAGGCAACAAAAAAAAAAAACAACAACACACTATAGTATTGATTCACAATCCAATAATTATCATCCAAAAATTAATCCTATTCGACCCCTATTCGCTCCGATGCTCTCCCTTTAGTTGTCACACCGGTGCTGTACCACAGGGACTAGGTGTTAAGGTTGTATACAACACAGCCATAGCAATGCTGAGACACCACCGATCTGAAAGGACATCGTTTTACTTACCAGGTATTCGTCATTATCATACACAACTATAGGTATCGTAAAGGTTAACTATCATCATGCAAGTGTATAAATCCCCCAAACATTAAACTCAAACATTAATATAAAGTTTAAATAATCAACAATTATAACCTAAAGAAAATTAATTATACCAATAACATAACTTCCTTAAACTATTGATATAATCTAATATTCCACTAATAGTCTATTACACATCTTTCCTAATAATTAACAATTATTAATATTCCTTTGAGCTGTAGTACAATTAAATTAGCTATATTAATTACCGATTTCTCTGTAATAACTCACTGATGCGTTTTATTTGCTATTAGTATTAGCTCAATATATCATACTATCTAACTGGTTTATCAACCTGGCTGTTTATCTACACCAGTCAGGCATCTGGAACCTAAACAAAACTCCACAAATAACACACCCAACGCACTACTTAATAAACAACTACGTGTCGGCTTCACTATAATCACACACGATTATTAACATGTACTAAATTAACCCCGTAAGTGTGTTCTCATCGTAAATAATGAAATGTCCACATTGTCCTACTCTCTAATATTGAATAAACCTCGTTTCTTCTTCTTACACGGTGTTTTATCTGTACAATCAATACACATTTCCTTTGAGTAACATTAAACTAATTAATTTATAAAGTACCGAGTTACTACCTGACATGTTCATTGTTCATCACCATTGCGAAATATTACACTTATAAACTATCACAATGTTTTTCTCCTGAAATGTTCCGAAATTGAAACATAGTGTTATTCTGACCCATTCATTAAGTTATACAGTCTCGGTGTGTTTACGCTATGTGTCGGAGATGACCTGTGTTCATGCATACTTTTTTCTGTCCGCACCATCCAGCGTTGACCTAATCAATATCTGCTCTCCACAGTGGTTGTACTTGAAACTGTTGCAGTTAGTTGGATTTCAATAAAAGTTTTCTCTTGTAAACTGGGGTTTTTGTTCTGGTTTGTTTCCACTTTGAATCCTGTGTAGCTAGTTCATTTGAATTTTCTTTGCTACAATGTTCTAATTTCTCAATACTTTAACAATATGTTCGTACACTGTTACTGTTTGATCTTCAAATTTACTCATGTGTCGCGTAACGTATGCTACTAGGATGGAATTTGGATCAAAGTAGATACTAAATAGACTTCTACGAATAGAGAATCTAACCACTGCTGAAGAAGCGATCAAATGGCTCGCAATTCTAGAAGAATGATTATCAAAAGTCCCAGAATGGATCACTACTTCTAAACAGTGCCAGGCGGAAAGTTATGACGACGAACTGTGCTAACAAACGAAGACAGTATGTCAAGTGATTCCTGCTAACGTGCCTGGATGAAAAAAATGAGCCCCCACTGCCTAATGTATTCTCACACAACAGGAGATAAGACAGAATGATACGTATAGATGTAGTCCTTTCACTCGTCACACAATCTGATGATGCTAATTCTATAATGACAGACGCCGTTGTTAAAAGTACAAATATAACATAACGTTTAATCCTAAAGAACACTACGTGAGCCCCACTGGGAACTCACTGACACACAAGAGATACGCAGATCCCTGAAATCTTGACCAGATAATGTTCAGCTAGAGGATATAATCATAGACACTTAGCCAATAGCGGACAAATTAGGATTGCTGTGCAGTGGCAAACGGGAGGGTAGCCACTCATCTGATAATTCTTAGCCTCCTGGATGGTAAGCTGGCAGTGCTGACTGGATCGTGGTATGGACTCCACTCTCTGCTGCATCAAGTGAGTGGTTCGTAGCTCAATCACCGGTCGTGACTACGGCTACAGATGATCAGGGTGCAGGCTCTGTGAATGACAGTGAGAAGGAGTGAATAATCCTTCAAGACAGCCTTGTAAATTCTTCTGGCCATGTCCTGCATGGCATCTTGTCTCATAAATTTTCATAGCATGTATTATTTAAATTTACAGGTTGATTCCTTATCTGAAATCTACAACAGCACACTGATCTCATGGAAACAGCATACAAATGATATCCTATTCTCTCTGCTGACATTTAGATCAAACATGTACAATCACAATGCTCTACTTCAAAGACCACATTCCAAATATATATTCTAAGTCATGATTACTCATGGAAACATGAACCACAATTCACATAATGACTTAACAGTACATATAGGATGACTTCAATGGACTGAAACTCAGACGCCACAACTCCGACATCACATATACATTAACAAACCATTAAATCGATGAAACACCACACATCATTTTCCAAGTATGGAAACACACAAACTACACTCCACACGATGAATTAACATCACATATTGATGAATTCCATAGAATGAAATGAAATCACACACAACAACTATAACTTCACGATGTACACGAGTGAACCATTAAAATCAATGAAACACCCCAAGTTCACTTAAAGAGTTATGAGTTGTACTACTAGCAAGTCTTCCTTATATTAATTAAAACATAATTAATTATCTAGAAGATTTCTTAGCTAGATTTAAGATTATTTTCACTATACACAAGAACAATATTAGGGTTGGAGAATTCCCCCAAGGTTTGAACTTTGTTAAGTGGGCCATCTTGGACCACATGGTAGTAATCTGACTATGGGCAAGATAGAGATTAATAAAGAATAATTAATGGTAACTTATTCACTCTCTGAACTAATTCCTTCAACTAATAAGTATATTATCTAGAGAAATCCGCTAGTTCCGAAGTTTAAGCACATAATTAAATTATCTTAACTCTAATCGTCTACTGACTAACTCAGGTGTCCTTCCGCAGGCAGATACCTAATTTCGAGAATCACGTAATGTAATTTATCCATGTTTTTAATGCCACATGTGACGAGCTTTTCGTTTTACCCTTGTCGGCAAGCCACATGGCACAAACATGGTCCTAATTCTAATATTAGTTAACTAACACTAGTTTTAATTAATAGTATCTATTATCGATCGGCATGGCCGGTAGATTTTGCCGGCATTTTGACACACAGAAAATTGTTTAACAAAATTATTATTAACTCACCCTGCAACTAGATTTTGACTGGCCTATCGGGAGTGGAGACTATCATTGGCTTTTCTATGTTTTAGAGGGTTTTTCGGCTTAACAAGAGCCAGCAATAAAATATGTTTAAACACAGACAGGTGTTCAATTTTAGCCAATTGACGTAATAGCTCCTGCTCCTTCCAGGTTGCTAGAAAAAATGGCAGATCTTAGGGTGCTACCGGAAGTTAACTTCTCATCCAGGAGAGTTCCCTTCCTGTGGCCAAATTATTTTTCATAGCCAAACCTGAATATAAATTCAGCCTGACTTGATTTCTTGGCTTGTAAACGAACTCTACCCTACATCTACTTCTAACTATAAGAAGAAATAGTATTTAACTCTCTCTATAGTTTTATGTATATAAATACACTAACCAAAGACGATTTTATCTAATATTTGAAAATATAGATAAAAATAAAAAGAATACAGACTACATAGAGGGGTTTACTGAGGGCTATCTCCATCTAGTAACAAAACGATCTGAGAGGTGGGCCAACCTGTCACAAATGCCCATCGTTCAAAAAAAGTTGGAGAAGCAACTTTTTCTCCAGCCCGAACTCTCATATAGTTTTGTCAGCCCTTACTCTGACGTTTATGGGTCATTTGGACAGGTCCCCCTCTTCATCAATAGCACAATGTCTATTCACAATTCTCAGACTCTTCGTTTCTAAGACACCTTCTAAGAAACCTCCTCGCTTGATGTCGCTTCCATGGAAATCTTCTCTGGAAACTTTGCTTTCGTTGGTCGGGGTGTCCTTCGTCTGTCACTGATAAAGGTCCTACAATTCCAACATCTCTCCTTCGACCCAATTGGTCTTGATCCCTATACTTCATGCGCGTCGTCCTTACTTTCCCTTTAGACGTCTCTAAGTTGAGATCGTGTTCAGCCGCGTCATCTTCCTCACATCTGTCGGGGTTGTCTTCCCATCTGGATTGATCCCCTTTGGATCCCTTATCAACCACTGCCAGAGTCATAATATGAACTGGTGGGTTCGTGTTGTTCTCAAAATGTCTTTTGAGTAAATTCACGTGGAAGACTGTAGTTTTCCCGCGAATAGAAACAGAGTACTTGTTGCTGGACACCTTCTTTTTAATGATGAATGGTCCTTGCCAAGCAATTTCTAACTTATTATCCCCTTTGGTTAATAAGACGAGCACTTTATCTCCTACCTCTAGAGACTGGTTTCTAATAGGTTTATTATAGAAGGAAGCCTGTTGTTTTCTGGCACGACGGAGAGTGGAGTTAGCTAATTTCCATCCCGTGTGCAGTTTCTGTTTCAGTTCCTCTACATACTGTGAAGACTTGACGACACTCTCATCTGTTCCTTCATCAGTCCAGGTTCTCAAAAGAGCCTCCAGCGGTCCTTTAATTGGTCGTCCAAACAATAGTGTAGCAGGTGGAAGACCGGTGGCGACATGTGGTACTTCTCGATAGGCAAACATTGCTGCTGATAAGTACGTGTCCCAACTATCTGGTTTCTCCTGGACTAACTTGTTCATGATCGATTTGAGAGTCCCCGTATATTTGACCACAAGTCGCTTATTCTCTGGTAGACTAAAACCTGTGGTGATATGGTGCCTCCTGAAGATGTCGGAGATTTCTCCCCTTAACTTCTCATTCAATAATGACCCACTATCACTTACAATAAGAATAGGGAATCCTACTCTGGTAAATATTTCTAGGAGAGCCTCTGCTACCCTAGTTGCATTGATGGAGGGCAGTACAGTAGCTTCAGCCCACATTGTACCTGTATCTACTACAGTTAAAATATAAGTATTTTTCTTCTTAGAAGTTGGCAGTGGACCAATAATGTCTATAGCTACTCGCTCAAAAGGAATGTTCAAAACTAACCCTTCCCCTATGGAAACAGGAGTAGACCACTGCTTGGGGGAGCCATGTTGACACTCCGGACAAGACTGGACGTATCTTCGTATGTCAGCAGTCATTCCCAGCCAAAAATAATGACAAGAAATACGCTGGGTAGTAACTCCTACAGTCATATGTCCACTGAAGGATATGGTATGTCCCATATGCAATATCTGATTACGATATTGTTTCGGCACGACAAGTTGCCCGTGTTCGGTACCCATAGTTCCTGCCCTATGGTACAACAACTTGTCCTTTAAATAGAAATTTCCAGCTGCTGGAGGATTTCTACCGTTTGGCAGTTTGCCAAAACAAGATACTAAAGTCGGACATTCATTTTGTGCAGCCCTAATCTCCCGAGGTAGAGGGTTGATTGAGAGTATAGGTTCATGTGACTGTGCAACCTGACTCCGGGTCTCCACTGCTGCCATTATCATTGGTGATGAGGGTTCTCCTAAATATACATACTTACGACCAAGCATGAAAGGATATACCGGATCATCGATCACTGCAGCTGAAATGAGTCCAGTGACATACTTAGATGTCACAAGTACTTTGGCTATCTTAGCTATTATAGTTGGAGAGCTCCTGGTAGCCCCTTTGACTACAACTGTTTGTTTTGTTAACTGTGATGGTTTCACTAACTGCTTAGCTATTATTGCATCACACTGGAGTCCACTGTCATAGAGACATAGTACTGGACTACCGTTAACCAGAATAGTTTCAACCGTGGGTGGCCTAGTTCCATTACTTGAACATATGTTCTGTTGGGTACTTGCCCCCGTAATCATACACGCAGCATACTGGGTAGGGGGATTATTTCTGCACACGCTCGTGTGGTGATCATTACTTTTGCAGTTCTTGCAGTAAGGTTTACCCCATCCACTATTGTTCGCTGGTGGTTTTTGTTTTTGGAAACCAGGATTTTGGTGCGGACCCCCAGTGTGCCCTCTGGTGTCTTTACCATAAGAGTTGTTCTGCTGAAAACCCTTATTCTGTGTTGCAGGAGTATTTTGAGCAGTAGAAGAATTACAAGATTTAGTGGTAGCTACTTCGCCATGGGCAGTTAAATATCGTTCGGCTAGTGCGATAACCTCCTCTAGCCGAGCACCACCATTCTCTGCAATAAAGGTTTGTAGCTGTTTTGGAAGAACATCTTTAAATTGCTCAACAAGTATTAGTTCCGCCAGCCCGTCATAAGTAGCATCCAAATCACTCAGTTCTACCCACTTGTTAAAATAAGTGTGTAACCGTGAGGCGAACTGAGGAAATGATTCTCCTTGTGACCGTTTGGCGGTACGGAACTTCAACCTGTAGGCACTAGAAGTTAACTGATATCGTTTCAAGAGAGCATTTTTGAGTGTGACAAAGTCCTTCTCAAGACCTGGAGGGAGTTTTGCAAACACGTCATACGCTGGACCGCGAAGTGCTTGGGAGAGTTTAATATTAAATTTATCTTTAGGCAGATTGTAGGCTTCACACATTAACACAAATTTGTCAAGATATTCATCCATCTGATCCTCCTTCGGGTCGAAGTGGGCCAGTGGAAAACTCATTGATCCTGGAGTAATATGTGGTCCTGAGGAAATGTCTTGGCTGTCAGTTGGAGAGCTGGCACTGCTAAATCTGGAGGCATCAGGATTTTGTAGTTCTAATCTCCTCAGTTCTAACTCGTGCTGTCTTAACTGCTCAGCTAATTTCAACTCCTTGTCCAGTTCTGCTTGCTTCAACTGGTTGTCCAATTCAGCCTGTTTCAACTGGTTGTCCAATTCAGCCTGTTTCAACTGGTTGTCCAATTCAGCCTGTTTCAACTGGTTGTCCAATTCAGCTTGTCGCATCTTCTGTCTGGATTCAATTTCCGCCATCTGGATTTTTAATTTAATTCTTTCCTCTCGTTCGTCCTTCTCTTTGATGATGTCCCTTTGTTCTCGGCGCCATGTTCTTCCTTCTTCTATTACATATTTTTCCAACTCTGCACCCTCATAACCTAACAATGTTCCTTGTTCTCGCAGTTCCTCCTTAGTAGGTGGCTTTTCAGAAGACATGTTAGTTATGTAATAATATGATATCTGTTGATACACCTGGATAACTCACTCACTTAATCAAGAATGTGTTTGTCGCAAAGATTCACAAATATCTTCAATAACAAGCATAAAAAATGTTACACATTGACACAACACTTACCCGTTTGCCAGCAATTCACCTTTGCCCTAACTTATGTTATCCTATATTATAAGTATGTATATATTAACTAGTATGATTAGTAGCTATCTCTATTTAGTGACTGAAAGTTAGAACTATCTATGAAGTTGGATACTCGACTGAACCCAACAATCTATAGGATTGTCATGCCGGACCGAGCCACCAGTGTCGCGTAACGTATGCTACTAGGATGGAATTTGGATCAAAGTAGATACTAAATAGACTTCTACGAATAGAGAATCTAACCACTGCTGAAGAAGCGATCAAATGGCTCGCAATTCTAGAAGAATGATTATCAAAAGTCCCAGAATGGATCACTACTTCTAAACAGTGCCAGGCGGAAAGTTATGATGACGAACTGTGCTAACAAACGAAGACAGTATGTCAAGTGATTCCTGCTAACGTGCCTGGATGAAAAAAATGAGCCCCCACTGCCTAATGTATTCTCACACAACAGGAGATAAGACAGAATGATACGTATAGATGTAGTCCTTTCACTCGTCACACAATCTGATGATGCTAATTCTATAATGACAGACGCCGTTGTTAAAAGTACAAATATAACATAACGTTTAATCCTAAAGAACACTACGTGAGCCCCACTGGGAACTCACTGACACACAAGAGATACGCAGATCCCTGAAATCTTGACCAGATAATGTTCAGCTAGAGGATATAATCATAGACACTTAGCCAATAGCGGACAAATTAGGATTGCTGTGCAGTGGCAAACGGGTGGGTAGCCACTCATCTGATAATTCTTAGCCTCCTGGATGGTAAGCTGGCAGTGCTGACTGGATCGTGGTATGGACTCCACTCTCTGCTGCATCAAGTGAGTGGTTCGTAGCTCAATCACCGGTCGTGACTACGGCTACAGATGATCAGGGTGCAGGCTCTGTGAATGACAGTGAGAAGGAGTGAATAATCCTTCAAGACAGCCTTGTAAATTCTTCTGGCCATGTCCTGCATGGCATCTTGTCTCATAAATTTTCATAGCATGTATTATTTAAATTTACAGGTTGATTCCTTATCTGAAATCTACAACAGCACACTGATCTCATGGAAACAGCATACAAATGATATCCTATTCTCTCTGCTGACATTTAGATCAAACATGTACAATCACAATGCTCTACTTCAAAGACCACATTCCAAATATATATTCTAAGTCATGATTACTCATGGAAACATGAACCACAATTCACATAATGACTTAACAGTACATATAGGATGACTTCAATGGACTGAAACTCAGACGCCACAACTCCGACATCACATATACATTAACAAACCATTAAATCGATGAAACACCA
The DNA here is from genome assembly GCA_963921405.1 of Cepaea hortensis. Classification (NCBI taxonomy): domain Eukaryota; kingdom Metazoa; phylum Mollusca; class Gastropoda; order Stylommatophora; family Helicidae; genus Cepaea; species Cepaea hortensis. The sequence continues at coordinate 93,467,831 of OY992880.1, read as the reverse complement.
CACATCATTTTCCAAGTATGGAAACACACAAACTACACTCCACACGATGAATTAACATCACATATTGATGTATTCCATAGAATGAAATGAAATCACACACAACAACTATAACTTCACGATGTACACGAGTGAACCATTAAAATCAATGAAACACCCCAAGTTCACTTAAAGAGTTATGAGTTGTACTACTAGCAAGTCTTCCTTATATTAATTAAAACATAATTAATTATCTAGAAGATTTCTTAGCTAGATTTAAGATTATTTTCACTATACACAAGAACAATATTAGGGTTGGAGAATTCCCCCAAGGTTTGAACTTTGTTAAGTGGGCCATCTTGGACCACATGGTAGTAATCTGACTATGGGCAAGATAGAGATTAATAAAGAATAATTAATGGTAACTTATTCACTCTCTGAACTAATTCCTTCAACTAATAAGTATATTATCTAGAGAAATCCGCTAGTTCCGAAGTTTAAGCACATAATTAAATTATCTTAACTCTAATCGTCTACTGACTAACTCAGGTGTCCTTCCGCAGGCAGATACCTAATTTCGAGAATCACGTAATGTAATTTATCCATGTTTTTAATGCCACATGTGACGAGCTTTTCGTTTTACCCTTGTCGGCAAGCCACATGGCACAAACATGGTCCTAATTCTAATATTAGTTAACTAACACTAGTTTTAATTAATAGTATCTATTATCGATCGGCATGGCCGGTAGATTTTGCCGGCATTTTGACACACAGAAAATTGTTTAACAAAATTATTATTAACTCACCCTGCAACTAGATTTTGACTGGCCTATCGGGAGTGGAGACTATCATTGGCTTTTCTATGTTTTAGAGGGTTTTTCGGCTTAACAAGAGCCAGCAATAAAATATGTTTAAACACAGACAGGTGTTCAATTTTAGCCAATTGACGTGATAGCTCCTGCTCCTTCCAGGTTGCTAGAAAAAATGGCAGATCTTAGGGTGCTACCGGAAGTTAACTTCTCATCCAGGAGAGTTCCCTTCCTGTGGCCAAATTATTTTTCATAGCCAAACCTGAATATAAATTCAGCCTGACTTGATTTCTTGGCTTGTAAACGAACTCTACCCTACATCTACTTCTAACTATAAGAAGAAATAGTATTTAACTCTCTCTATAGTTTTATGTATATAAATACACTAACCAAAGACGATTTTATCTAATATTTGAAAATATAGATAAAAATAAAAAGAATACAGACTACATAGAGGGGTTTACTGAGGGCTATCTCCATCTAGTAACAAAACGATCTGAGAGGTGGGCCAACCTGTCACACATGCATAGTTTCGTTAGAAGTTGTTTGCTTTTCCTGTTTCCTATTTCATAGTTTACTTTCTTCTGTTGTGTGTTTCACGCCTTGAGAGTTTATTACTTGACTTTTTCATTTTCAAATTCTGGTTTTCAACATCACCTTATCTGTTGAAAATTCTTGATTTTCTGTTGCCAACTTCGTTGTTTGCTGAAAAGTTTGTTATTTGTTGGCAAGTTCGTTGTTTGTTGAACATTCATTTTATGTTGAAACGTTCGTTATCTGCTTTCTTAAGAACTATAATGTCTAGGTTTTCCTCTTACCCCGAAGTTCAGAAATCTCCGTTTTGAAGTCCTCATATGCCAGGGAACGCCTGGGTTTTTGTCGCGGGAGCGCCTGGGTTGTCGCGGGAGCCCTGGGTGTTTGTAGGACCGAACATTGTCTGTTGGTCCGTTGTGACATTTGATTTGTTTCTTTTTCTTGGTTTGCCTTGGGATGCCAAGGTTTAGAATGTTTCTTTTCTTGAGCCTTGTGCCATAAGATAACTTCACGCGCCCTGGGCGACACTTTCTTCTTGACGCGCTACTACTGTACTGTTTTCAGTGGCGCTTCGTTTATATGTCAAGAGATGTTTCATCTTGTTCTCGTAGACATCTCTCCCTCAACTTCTGATGGCCGTTGAGCCTTTCCATCTTGTGTAGTCTATGCTCGTTAACTACTGAGATCACACTTGCATAATACGACACTGATATGGTTTTTCATATTCTATTTTACTACTGCTATACACTGCACGCTGTCGATAGTATAATCAATTGTTCCACAAAAAACTCACGAATATACACAACAATGTCTAAACAGTAACTATTCTAAAAGAGCGGCATAATGTTAGCCATGTTCTGTTAACTCAGAACTAGGTCCAACTCTGAGCGTAGCTCTAGTTCAACTCTCTTAAAGTAAAGTTTTGTCCTCGCACAAAAACGTCCTGCATACTTTTCACGCTTTTGTGACCCATGTCGTGGTAGGTCACTTTGCATGGTCTCTTCCTGTCGACCGCGCTTGTAACAACTAATGCCATGTTCCAGCCTGTGTCAGCTGGACCATGGCGCATACTTTTGTGAGACCTGGACACTTACTAAACAAGCTGAACAGCACATAAATGTCTTTGAATATACATTTTACAGATGAGTTCTAATAATATCGTGGATAAAGAAAAGAACAAATGCATCCATACTTCAAGAGGTTAATATTGATGAAGGTTGGCTATTTAAGATGTTAAAACAAAAAAAAATTGCAATATTTTGGTCACTTGAAACGTTACGAATGTTTGGAGAGAACATTAATGGAGGGATATATGCCTGGAAAGAGAGGAAGAGGAAGGCCAAAGAGAAGATGGGTGCAGGACGTGGTGGAAGATCTCCATATGAGTGAATCGGAGACGCGGGACGTCTTGCTTATGATTGAGAGATTTTCGGGAAGGTTGTTATGGGAGCGAGGTTCTGCAAAGGACATGCTACTAAATTAATGAATGAACCCAGACAGATCATCCTTTTAGTTATGTGATTCCCATGGTGAAAACTGCTCCAACAGCAGAGACTGCTTCAATGAGAACTGAGATTGAATTGCTACAAAAGGAGTTAGACCTTGTGGAGGAAACACCATGTGATTTTCAGTATGTCTTGCTTGTCTGGGAGACACTAAAGAACACTCAGTATGAACGCACAGGTATCTGTCTAGTAGGAAAGGAAATTAACAACTTGATATCATCCCACTCCATTAATATAACAATTCAGTTCAGTTCCCTGTCACTGTGACCTAATGGGCAATGAGAAGGCAATTATACTTGCTAAAGCAGTAGCTTCCAAATAGCACACTGACAGCACTTGCAGTATGAAAACTGTCCAACAGATACAAGTGAAGTCATCACACAAGTGAAGTCTGGCTGAACAGATAGGCAAAGAAAACAACAGACTGAGCTCTTTTTAAAGAAATACTCCAACATCCATGCCTTAGCCCGAAAAACCAGTGCAAAATTGTTCAGTCTCGATCAGGGCATGCTAGAATCAATGCCATCTCAACTATATCAATCCTCAACATGCAGACAATCCAGACATTATTATCACCCTTATGAAACCATCGACCACTTTCTCTTCACATGTTGTGTACTTACATATTTTAGGGGAAAGCTACTACAGCATCCCCCAACAGTTGTAAACTCTCTCAATAGGTCCCTGGAACAGTTGCAGAGGACCTGCACCTTCAAAAGAATGGCATTGAGCTGCCAGGATTAGAAAACTCAACAGCACTGGGATAAACAACAGTAGCATGAATTGATATATAGTGCTAGAGGACAGGATTTGTGGAAAGGCATGATATCCCACTTCAGTTAGCAAGACACTTGTTAATGATGATAATGATGCTGTATACAAGCTCAGGCTGCCCACACCACCATAATTTATGGCACATTGTTATTAGGAAAAGATACATCATCATCCGGCGCCTTGACAATTATTATAGACAGATGATGCAATATCTGCTGTGTAATTATCTTTTCCTTGCACTAAGTTTATAGTGGTGAATGAACTATGGCTATCATATTCTGTACTATATTTACAGGAATTTTTCTCAAGCAGGCGCTACGAAATGGAGACTAATCGTGAGGAAGGCAGCAATGTCTTTAAGTCCATTCAGAATGTTCACCTTCTTGTACTGAAGACTGTTGAAAATCTGGACTTTGTGTGTATTCCAACAGAGAATATCTTAGAGAATGTGATCACTACAAACCCACTTACCCCAGTCACTGATTTCATTGAGGTCAGTAAAATGTTTCTGTTTTAAGCAATGCATTATTTGTGGTTGGCTACTCTTCACACCTACCAGTCCATGTGTCACATGTGATTGTACATCCTACAATCCTCTTCACACCTGCCAGTTCATGTGTTATGTGTAATTGTACTTCCTACACTCCTCATCATACCTGCCAGTTCATGTGTTATGTGTGATTGTACTTACTACAATCCTCTTCTTACCTACCAGTCCATGTTTTAAGTGTGATTGTACTTCCTACAATCCTCTTCATTCCTACCAGTCCATGTGTTATGTGTGATATTACTTCCTACAATCCTCTTCATGCCTACCAGTCCATGTGTTATATGTGATTGTACTTCTTACAATCTTCTTCATACCTACCAGTCCATGTGTTATATGTGATTGTACTTACTACAATCCTCTTCATACCTACCAGTCCATGTGTTATATGTGATTGTACTTACTACAATCCTCATCATGCCTACCAGGCAATGTATTATGTGTGGATGTACTTTCTACAATCCTCTTCATACCTACCAGTCCATCTGATTGTACTTCCTACAATCTCCTTCATACCTACCAGTCCATGTGTTATATGTGATTGTACGTCCTACAGTCCTCTTCATCCCTACTAGTCCATGTGTTTGTGGGATGTGAATTTTAATCTAAGAGAATATTGGCTACTTTATGTCTAGGGGATCCCAATTGGGATTTTTAGTTTTGATTCTCTTTTATTTTAGCCACTTGAGGTGATCATGGAACTCTACCATAAACACAAGAAGGAAAATACTTCACTCCTGTTCATAACTGTATTTATGTGTACTTCTCCATTCCCACTTATCACCTTATAGATTTACTATAGTGTTAGAGGATACTGATTGTTTACAACATATAAACAACCACAGTTGAACAAATACCAACACTGGACTTGACATAAACATCAACACTTTTGGACAAACAGTTCAGTCATTAAATCAAGATCTGCAGTATTATATATATATATATATATATATATATATATATATATATATATATATATATATATATATATATATATATATATATATATATACTAGCTGACCCGGCCCGCCTTCGCCCAAGCCCTGGCATGATCTATCTATCTGTCTGCTTGTCTGTCTGTCTGCTTGTCTGTCTGACTGACTGTCTGCCCGTCTGTCTGTCTGCTTGTCGGTCTGTCTGCTTGTCTGTCTGTCTGCTTGTCTGCCTGTCTGTCTGTCTGCTTGTCTGTCTATCTGCCTGCCTGTCTATCTATCTATCTATCTATCTATCTATCTATCTATCTATCTATCTATCTATCTCTCTCTATCTATCTATCTATCTATCTATCTATCTATCTATCTATCTATCTATTGATTGATTGATTGATTGATTGATCTAGGAACCGACATCACAGCATTCGGGACATTCCCATAAGCGATCCGTCCCCATCTATCTATCTATCTATCTATCTATCTATCTATCTATCTATCTATCTATCTATCTATCTATCTATCCATCCATCCATCCATCCATCCATCCATCCATCCATCCATCCATCCATCCATCCATCCATCCATCCATCCATCCATCCATCCATCCATCCATCCATCCATCTATCCATCCATCCATCCATCCATCTATCTATCTATCTATCTATCTATCTATCTATCTATCTATCTATCTATCTATCTATCTATCTATCTATCTGGGCTTTGCCCAGCTCCTGGTGGGGAGCATCTCATTTAATTCAAGTAAGTAGTAATATAAGCTCCCGTTCTCGACTATCTGTCTGTCTATCTGTCTATCTGTCTGACCCGGCCCGGCTTCACCCAGTCCCTGGTGGGGAGCATCTCATTTAATTCATGTAAGTAGTCATATAAGCTCCCGTTCCCGACTATCTATCTATCTATCTGTCTGTCTGTCTGTCTGTCTGTCTGTCTGTCTGTCTGCCCCGGCTTCGCCCAGCCCCTGATGGGGAGCATCTCATTTAATTCACATAAGTAGTCATATAAGTTCCCGTTCCCGGCTGTCTGTCTATCTGTCTGTCTGTCTATCTATCTATCTATCTATCTATCTATCTATCTATCTATCTATCTATCTATCTATCTATCTATCTATCTATCTATCTATCTATCTATCTATCTATAGCCAGGGGACTTAACCTAAGATATAGCAATGCTACTAAAAGTTATGCCCCTTTATATAAATTTTCTTATGTTAAGTCAGGTAATTACAAAATTAAATTTTAGTAAATAAATAGCTGATTGTACAGTACCAAACTATGACGGTTGGCTGCACGGGAATGAAAAGAAAACATGTAGAAAATTTCATCTTAATCGGATGGACCATTATCGAACGCATGAAATACATCCCCACCCACCCACCCACATACATTCTGTTATATATATATATATATATATATATATATATATATATATATATATATATATATATATATATATATATATATATGTGGTATATATATAGTTTTCTGTTGGGGGAAAAGAAAACCCTAACCTGCACAGTTTGCGGCATCTGCACTGGTCAGACGGCCTTAAATCTCAGGTTCAAGACCCCCTTGACCGACACCGCAAGGTACTGTAGGCAGTGGATAGCAGTGTTGGTTTTGTTGGCAGGCTGTACTTCCTACATGTGGACGTACCATGCTAAAGAAATCTGACTGCGTTATTTTTTTTTTTTTTTACAGGGTATTAATTTTGGAATCGAAATATTGATAGTATTTCCAAATGTATTCTGCACTAGTGGGTACATTCCTAGTGACCTATTAAAATCCATCTTTATAGCTCTGCCAAAGAAGCCAGGTCCTTTAGAATGCGTAGAGCATCACACAGTAAATCTTATGAGTCACATGACAAAGCTGTTCCTCAGAATAATTATGACAAGAATAAGAAATAAGATTAAACCAGAAATCAATGATGAACAGTGTGGATGTGTTGAGGGAAAGGGCACAAACAATGCTATATATTAGATCAGTGGTTCTAAACCTTTTTTGGCCCATGCCCCCCCCCCCCCTTTTAACCATATGCTCAGAACGTCATCCCCCCCTTTCAAATTTCCCCCCTATAAATCCCCCATCCTTACACAGTATACATAAAAATGGAAGCTAAATTTAATAACACATACTAGAAGAAGTCTAGACATCTACATAAAACGTTATAAAACGAACTTCATTAGGGCGAGAAGTACAGAATCGTAAAATTTAGAAGGAAAAATAATATCAAGTGACTGGTTCTGTATTATTGCGATCTTGAAATAATCTTAATTCCTCGCCCCCCCCCCCCCCCCCCCCCCGCTCTTGGAAACCCTAAAATTCCCCCCGGAGGGGTGAATCCCCCACCGGTTGAGAACCACTGTATTAGATATATATTCTCAGGACACTATTTAAAAAAGCTATAGAAGTAAGAACAGATCTGTACTTATTCTTCATAGACTACACAAAAGAATCTGACAATGTGAAACACGATAAAATAATAAAATTACTACAGCAATTGAATATTGACTGAAACAATCTGCGAATAATAAAGAACATATATTGGCAGCAAACAGCAGCAATAAGAATCGACAACATTGTAGGAACATTTAGGTGTATAAAGAAGGGCGTCAGACAAGGTTGCGTTTTGTCTCTTTATTTGTTCTCATTGTACAGTAAATATATAATGATTTCTACTTAAAATATGTCAGGGATCCTGGCTGGCGGACATAATATGAATAATTTACGTTATGCTGATTACACCGTCTTGATAGCAACAAGTCAGAAGGATATACAGGAAATGATAGATACAGTGGTTGTAGAAAGTGAAAAAATGGGCCTTAGTTTGATTAATAGAAAGACAGAAGTCATGTTGATATCAAAGAAACAAATTGTGCCTAAATGTGCAATCAACATACTAGACGTAATTTTGTGGCAAGTCCAGAAATTCAAATATCAAGGCATATGGATAACGTCAAATGGAAGATGCATCAGTGGGATAAAGAACAGAACAGGCCAAGCAAAAACTGCATTCTATGAAATGAAGAACGTTTCGTGCAATAAGTCACTGTCCTTTAACGTTAGAAAAAGAGGTCTTGCATGTTACATAGAACAAGTTTGTTTTAACGCATGGCTGCGAATCTTGGACAGTTAGTAAACAAACGGAAAAAAAATGCCTGGAAGCCGTGGAGATGTGATTTTATAGAAGAATGCTGAAAATTAATTAGACAGCCAAAATGAGCAGTCAGAACATTTTAAAAGAAGCTGAGTTGCAAAGACTTATCACAAACATTGGAAAGAGGCAGTCATTTGTTTTTGACCACGTTTTGAGAGGAGAAAAAATCTGGAACAACCGGTAAGATTTGCGGAAAGAGAGATTGAAGAAGGCAACGTGAGAAGATTTTTGACAGTCATGTAGCATGGCACGGAAGGGAATCAACATACGAACTGATCTATGACGTCGGAGATCGTAATTTGTGGAGAGACATGATCGCCCACGCCAGCCAGCAAGGCACTGGATGATGATGATGATGATGAGGATGAGGATGATGATGAGGATGAGGATGAGGATGATGATGATGATGATACATTTTTAGCCCCTGTGAAAGTAATACAGATGTGTTTTATAGTTGCCATTATTCCTTTTCTTCTTCCTCCCACTTTTGAATAGCGCTAGATGCTTTCTGGGACCGAACTAGTTAAATATTTTTCCTTTCATATGATTTGCTTGAATGTATTGAACACGTCTTTATCTGTAGTGTATATAATCACTTTTTTTCCAGCATTCATTACAACTGTTCCATCCACACATATTTTTGGTGTTATATATTTTGACCTCCTTTCCAGACTTTACTATTTTAAAGTAAGTCAATGATCATTTTACTTGAGCCTAGTAGGCATACAGAACGAACGAACGAACTTTATTTTAAAAGGGTAACAAATTGGGCACGTAGGCCCGCCTTACATTCGGCCCTTTCAATCACTCATTTTTCATTCATCAAATGTGCATGTTACATTTACATAGGGGGAAAAAAACATTGTCAAATGGATTTTGTAAGCATAAACAATGCATATTACGCATGATAGATACATTCACATGGGGGAAAAAAAACATTGTCAAATGAAAGTTGTAAACATAAACAGTGCATATTGCAATGTTGTGAGACACATCCCTCATCCACCCTCACATCCCGCAGCCACCCACACATCTCCCACCCACACATACCTCCACGCACTCACACAGACCCAGGCAAACATACATACCGCCACCCACCCACTGATCCCCCACACACACACATTTCTCCACCAACACACATTTCCCCACCCACACACATCCCCCACCCATCCCATAACCGACACGTACACACCCAACCACATATTCTTCACCACCCATTAACACACCCGCAACCAGCCAGCAATACACACATCACAAAGGCACACACACACATACCCCCGCCAACCCACACATCCCGCACATATCCACACACACATCCTGCACGCTCACAATTTTCCCCACCCACCCACCACACACACATCAGCCAACTTACACCCACTCACCCACCCAATATCTGCCACCTCTAAACTACACATCCCCCACCTATACACACTTCCCCACCCATAAACACATCTCCTCACCTGCCCACACATATCTCCCACCCATAAACACCCAAAAGCACAAACCTCCCACCCACACACACCCCACCACCCACATATATCCCACACACACATCTTCCCACAAACACACACACCCCCACCCATACACTCATCTCTCACACACATCCACCCACTCATGTACTCATCCATTAACCACTCACACCCACACATCACCCACCCGCCCATCAACATATGCATCTCTCATCTACCCTCCCACCCACACACACCCCAACCACCCAGCCAAATACACATCCCCCATTCTCACATACATCCTTCATCCACCTGCACATCCCACACCTCCCCCACCTCTCACACATCTCCCCTCCCACACAAAACTCCACCCATAAACACATTCCCCCCACACACACATCCCCACACACACACATTCCCACATACATTCCCCATATACATCCCCGTCCTCACATCTCTCACCCACACACACATCTCCCCACCCACCCACAATCCTCCACCTACAAACATCCTCACCACCCACGCATACATCCTCCACCCACTCACATTTACCACATCCACACTCACACACTCCCACCCACACAGACATATCCCATTCACAGACACCTCACACACTCATTCCCCACACCCATTACACACTCATCCCCCAACCCACACAATCTCCTACACATCCATTTACCCACCCAAATACACGTTCCCTACCTACACCCCCAACCCACCAACACCCACATGTTTCCAACCTTCCTCCCAAATTACCCCCTGCCATGAGATGGATTACGCGACACAGAGCTAGCATAGAAACTATTGCCATACAGTTCAAAAATGCAAGCGAACACGGGCAGACTAGTGTGCGGAGTTATGTGGTCACGTGAAAGCCGGAAGAAGGTTGCGCTCAAGTTAGACGGAGCTGAGCGTGAGACAACGAGGTCATGTTTGTGGAAGTTCTGTATTGTGAAGACATTTTGCGAAGGTTGCAGTTATAGAAGTTGCAGTTAACACTAAAATAGAGTTCGTCTTCAAGAACGCTGTGAGTTAAGAAGTAGTACACTGCAGGCAACGACCAACGATGGGCCAGTCAATAGCGCCCAGTTGTGATGAGAGAGCTGACCTCTTTTTGTGAACACTGTGAATGGCGGAGAGAGAACCACGCCGTGGCACGTTGTGACTTGTGTAATTAAGTAGTAAATAGAGACTAGTATAAACAGTTAGCAGTGACTTGTGTATTCCGGAGGTACTAAACAACGATTATAATATTATGTGCGCACTATTGCTAGACATAAAGGCAGGTGACCATGCATTACATCTAAAGCTATACGAACTAATAATAAAAATCTGGAGGACAGAAGAATTACCCCATGACTGGAAAGAGTCATTATTGATACCTATCTTTAAGAAAGGAGACAAGTTCCAATGTGGAAATTATAGAGGAATATCACTACTGTCCACAAGCTATAAGATACTATCCGCAGTATTACTAAAGAGGCTGAAACCATATTCAGAAGACATATTAGGTGACTACCAGGCGGGTTTTAGACAAAACAGATCAACAATAGATCAGATATTTATCTTACGACAAATAGCCGAGAAACATTGGGAATATAAAAGAGATCTCCATAACATTTTTGTGGATTATAAAAAGGCTTATGATAGTGTCCATAGGAATAGTCTATGGAATGCTATGCAGGAATTTGGAATACCAAGGAAGTTAATCAACATGACCAGACTATGCATGGAAGATACTTATAATATAGTAACATATAAAGGCAGGAAATCAGACCCCTTCCAAATAACATCTGGCTTGAAACAGGGTGATGCACTATCGCCGCTACTCTTCAATCTGGCTCTAGAGAAAGTTGTAAGGAAGATAAAGGAGGAATGTGATATTGGAGGAACATCCAAGCTGCTTGGTTATGCAGATGATATAGATATTATAGGGCAAAGTGAACAAAAGACATTGGAAATATTGACTCACTTAAAGGAAAAATCCCAACAGATGGGGCTGGTTATCAACCAAGATAAGACAGAATATATGGTAATTTCAAGAGACGGAATGGCTAAAAACTCTGGCCACATACAAATAGATAATATGACCATTAAAAGAACGGAAACATACAAATACCTGGGTACAATCTTCAACTGCTCCAACATCATAAGGGAAGAAATACAAACTAGAATCAACTCTGGAAATAAGATATACTATGCACTACAACATCTACTAAAATCAAAGGCGCTATCTCGTAACACCAAAATCACAATATACAAAACACTGATCAGACCAGTTGTGCTGTATGGCTCTGAAACCTGGAGTACAACGAAAGGAGACGAAGCCTTGTTACAAACCTTTGAGAACAAAATTTTAAGACGCATCTTTGGACCCATTAGGGATACACAAAGTGGAGAGTGGAAAAGAAGAAGTAACAAAGACATTTATGATCTGTTTAAGTTCCCGCTAATCACTGGTATCATGAAGGCTAATAGATTACAATGGCTGGGGCATATAGAAAGAATGGAAGATAATAGGGAAACAAAACTCGCTTACACTCAGGAAATAAATGACCGTAGACCCCGAGGTAGACCAAGAAGACGGTGGAGAGATAATACATGTACAGACCTACAAGCACTTGGAATCAACGACTGGCAAGAGAAGGTCCACCAGAGAGACGAATGGAGACGAATTGTATTTGCAGCAAAGAACCTCAATAGCTCGGAAAGCTGAAGAAGAAGAAGACTATTGCTAGACAGTTGGTGGGATGGTCAATCTCAGAACACTGGAAGGCGATATGCTGGTGGGGTATGATGGCGACCACGCTAAGGAATGTGATGTAATAAAGTGTTCATATACTCCAAGGACGCGTTATGGACTTGTGTTGTGTGCACGAAAGATTCATACAAAGAGCAAGCGAGCCTGTTGTGGTATTTCTAGAATCTTCTAAATCCTAGACACAAAACCAAGAGGTCGGACATGATGGGTGAGTTCCGGCTCTTGGCACCCCCCCCCCACACACACACACATATCCCTCCCACACACATACATACATCCCCCACTGACTACACAATGAGTTGACTATGCTCCTGTTAACTTTTATCTATCTTATGATGTAATTCGTAAGTTCTACTTCATATAAAATAGCCCTCTCTTAGAGGGGCTTTGGGTCTTGGGCATTATATTAGGATGCCCTAGGTCTGTGCATCCCTTATTTCCCAAGGAGGAAATTCAGATGGCGCCCAGATTGCTTTTTTATTTTGGCCTGAGACCTCTTCTACACATCAGTCAGTCAGAATGGTCAATGTTCTCATGGGTAAATGTATCTACATCCCAGTAACATATATTGGGTCATCTCGATACCACCGCTGCTGAAATTGTCCCAGTGACATACTTCTTACCTTGGCTATGGGTAAACTCACGGGATTAGAGTTGTTAGGCACTCCTATACCTCAGTGGCATCCTCTATTAACTGTCGAAATTCTGCCAGATGTGGGAGATAGTACTGCATCAAACTTGAGCCCTGTGTTATACATACAGTCCACCTGCTGACAATTTTGTAGGCCTGTTGATCTCTAAGAGTGGGATTCACCGGGATGGATTGTTTTAGTTAGTTCAGCAGTGTACTAGCTTGTGGGGTTTCTTTTTGCAGTCAGCCGTATTTCGGGTATTATTATGCCAGACTCTGCAATACGTTTACTCTGTCTCATCGCCATATTAGGTTGTTGGTTGGATCCTTTGACTGTGTCTGTGTAATGGGGTGCTTAAGCATTAGCATGCTGCTTTTTCTGTGAGGGTGGCCTTTTAGCTCGAAAGGGTGGGAGTCCTATGGGCTGTCTGATACTCTTCTGTCAGGACTATAATCTCATCAAGATGTTCAGTTCTATGCCAAGAAGGTGCTTGAACTTAGACATTAACTTTCTCAACTGCTTGGCTAGCATATCCACAGAACTTGCCATTTGCTGAAGTATCTTTGCAACCTTGTGTTAAGCTGAGTAACTAACTCTTGTGGTAGCTTATTAGCACTGCACAAATTTTTTGACAAATGCAATTGAGGTAAGTTTATTACCTCAAGAGGCGAACATGCCTGAGGGATCCAAAGTCATTTTCAGAACTTGTGGGTAATTTGATGTATGTGTCAACGTCTTGTATCACACACAGGCACTCTCACTTCTTCATCCGCACCCAAAGAAATATCCGTTGTGCAGATGGTATGTTATTTATTGATTTCAGGCGAACCTGAGATAGTTACATATTTTACCCAAGCGGTGGCTGCCTGAACACATATACAAATGCCGCCTTCTATACAATTATCACACAGTCAATTGCTCAATCTCTACACTCGCTATCTTCAACTAGCGCCCTCACAAAATAAGCATTTGCACTCGGAGATATACAAGTGTCCTCCTCTGACAACTGTCGAGTCCCGTCCTCAACATTCTGACATTCTCTCACCCCCCCCCCCCCCGGTATTGTGCCACGAAATTAATCCCAACGGGTGTGACTCAATGTCGTATTAGCATATAAAAAATTAGTCTGAACTAATTTGTCAGTGTGTTGTAGGAGGTTATCAGACACTGCTCTTAGGTACCACTCTAACTCATATGGGTATTCCACTAAGTTGACGTATCTACCCACTGGTCTATGATCAGTGTAATATACTTGTAATGTTGCCAAGAGTCACTACTCTTCCACATTTCACTACTGGAAGCTGTATCGAACCAAGGCCAGTTTGTCTTACAATTATGGCTAAGTCATAAATGTACTACCTCTCAAAACATCAAAAGTAGATGTCCCGAAACAATTTGTTCCTGTTACGGAATCAAATCATGAATATGTTATTCATGGCTCCCATGAAATGTTACTTCAACATCAAGCTCTGTGTCTGCTGATATCTACCTGTCTGGCTTCCGCTTGTAGATAGATTTCCAACTGTGTACTCATAATTCATATAAGTCTGTTGTGTCCCGTGTGACAGTGTGATCTCCCTTACTTCCAACTTGATGTTTGTACGTTATGTCTTTGTATTCTGTTTGTTTGTGTTTTCTATTCTTCTTCGTGTATGTTTAAATTAGACACATAGGTGTATGTTTATAATTCGTGTACTTGAGGTTTTCAAGTGCCGCAGGTAGGTTTCTCCATCTCACAAATGAAGGCTTATGTTAAAATTCTGAGATGAATCGCCGAACTGAGACCCTGGAAAACATTACCATAGTTGCAATGTAATTGTTAACTTAAACACACATAAAATAATTACACGCCACATGTGTTACACAGAAGACGAAGACAAATCATTTTAAAAAAAAACCGTATGTGCAAAGAAGTGCACCAATATTCATCCTTATTATTTTAATGCATTTATTCCTTCTCTCATCCATTTTTGCTCGCTCAGTTATACAATGCAGTAATAAAAATCTTTATATTGTTGAAATAAAATACGCTCATTTTCAGCATTTAACGAGCTGACCTACAATGTATTATAGCAATAAGTTCTATCGTACACTCTCTATTTACAGAATTGTTTGATTACTCTGGGTAATACTAAGGGGAAAAAATGTCATTGGCTTTCTGTATTTTGGTCTAAAGGGTGTTATTAACCAAGGAAATATAATTTAACTAAACAAACTAGCTGTAATAGAAATGTGTTAGCTCCCTTAAACTAAAGTGTTGTTAATTAAACTAAGAAGGTTTAAATGTATTTAATTGTTCATTAATGCAATTTCTTGCCTGATTAAGTAATGTTACTAGATTTTAAGAAAGTCGTCTCGTTAGAGAAATGTAATTTATATTCTACTACTTTGTTGATGTTAATGGTTTAAATATTACTTTCATTTCAAATGTAGCTACATGACTTTGACTATTTCTTAGACTATTTTATTTAACTTATCATTAACTTTCTTTGAATATCACTATTCGTGTTATATTCTAACTACAAGGAAAATTTGATTGATAGTGCAACTTAAATAAAAATAAGTTGAACTTGGTACATGTTATGTTTATCATAATCTTATTAATACAATCTATGTGCACTAACTAATCTGTAGTCGCTCCAGATGACGGCGATGATGTAGCTCCTTCTTCTGCTCGACTGCGAAGTCTGAGGGTCTGGTCAGCAAATCTGCTAACGTATTTTTAGTCCCTCTGTGGTTTACAGAAAACGAGTAGTTCTGGAGTATAGACCCCAACGGTGGACGCGATTGTTCTTTGGTTGCCCTTTTTCAATGACTGTTAACGGGGAATTGTCAGTTTCAACGACAAAATGTGTTCCTGCAAGATACCTATTTAATTTAGTAATACAATACACAATTGAAAGAGCCTCCAATTGAGACACATCATATCTTGATTCTGCTGGAGTCAGCTTGCGACTTACGTACACTATTGGATGAAAAATCCCGTCGTAGGCCTGTAGGAGTACGCCTGAGATGTTTGTGGTACTCGCATCTGTCCTAAGAGTATACGGTAATTCTCGGTTAGGTAACTTTAAAATAGGGATGTTACTAAAATAATGCTTCAGTTGTGACATTGCGTTATTTAAAAGTAGCATCTTGTACATTGATTTTTGCATTAGATTTTAACAAATCAGAAAATACGCTGCTAATCTGTGCCAAATTCGGAATGGATTTGTTATAATAGTTTACGAGGCTCAACAGGCTTCTCACGTGCCTCTTAGTTATTGACATTGTGAGATTCACAATCTTAGTCGCATTCTTCTCATCACTGTTAAAGTGGCCTTTTGATATTTTATGGCCTAAAACGTCAATTTCTTCCAATGCCTACTCTACCTTAGTTGGTTTCACCGTGATTCGAAACTGTGTCATGATGAAAATATATTTTACATTTTGCATACAAATAGAAACTACAGATGTTAAATTAATGCAAAATGAAATCAAAATTTGTCTTTCGTTCAAAATCTCATTCGAAAATTGTGGATAATTACACCCTATTTCAATATTAGCAACTAGAGTCAACATGATAATCAACGGACACATGATTGGTGTTGGTTGCAGTTGGTAAGCACACCATGTTGTCCATGTATTTTTCAACAACATTAATGATATAATTGTAATTGAACTGATTATGCGCCATATTAACAGGTTTGTGTTCTTCTCTCCGTCACTTTCATTATGTCCCTTGAAACACATGTCAATGTGCCATGTGTTATTGTTTGCGTGTTGCATATTGTGTCATCTGCTAGCGTAAGACTGGTGGATATGTGAGTTTCGTTCTGAGTCTGATGTTTGGGTTGTCTGTTGTGTATCCTGTCTGTTAATGTTAGTGTTGTCTTGTGATGTTCTTATACTGGTAGTGCAACTTTCTGTTAGTTTCGTAGTTTGGTCTCTACCAATTTTGTGTATAGCGTCACAATAGTTTGCCTGAAAAGAATCTGAGTTATGTAACCTTCCATGTTGTTTTGTTGTGTTCTGAACAGTTACGTCCCTTGAATTTGTACATTTCAGTTGCTGTTCTTGGTTACTTAATTCTTCATTAGTGGTGGTTATTTTAATTGATGTTTTTCTTTTTATATACTTTTTCTGCCATGCATTAATCTCTTTTCGCGTACAGTATTTTAAGTCCGGTAAGCATCCTATGATTAAATCTGTACAAGGGTTATCAAGAATTGCGCACTTAAATGTGCCTGTAGGAAAGGGTGTAAATATGCGAGCTGTGGCTAGTGGGTATTTCTCCACATTGCCTGAGAATGTTCGGCAATTCACAAACTCGCCTGTGTAATCTTTTTCATTGGCAAACTGCTTTCTTAGACCAATTAATGTACATCCGGAATCGAGGAAAATTTGACAAGGTCTATCGTTAACCATCCCCTGGTGGAAAGTTAATATTTCCATGTCGGAAATTACTGCATTAGCAATAGGGATTTATATCCGCAATTCAAAACACCATCTTCATGGAACTTATGACAAGTTTGACATTTATCGTAGTTAAGGATATTAATTGCAATATCATTCTCTTCACTTTCTTGCATTTGTTCTTCCTCACACTCACTTTCCGACGATGAGTCAATGAGCACTGCATTCACACTTCTCAATCTCTGGCGACCTTTACACCGTGATGAATAGTGGCCATAAGATTTACAACAACAAAAAAACATTTAACAGCACGCCGGTACATTTCCGTTTTATTCTGCTGTTTTTTTTAATCATCATCTCCAGATGAGATGGATAATTTGGATTAGCATCACACATCCCAAATTGATAGTGAAAGAATTTACAGTATGGACACTGCGGTGGATTGGGTCTTTGTTTCTCTCTGTATTTGAATGGTTTTTGTGGTTTACTGTTAGCTGCTGCTACTATGTTATTTTCATCGATGTTAGAGCTAAAGATGTCTCTGTTGGAAGAAAAATAATCTGACCCTCTCTTTTCTAATTGCTCTAAGGATTCAACATCGGCCTGTTGCAAACATTTTGCAAAAGGGCTTGGGATTGTCGAATCAATTTTGTCCATAATCATTAAATCCCTAAGCTTTTCATAGTTCTTGTTAATCTTTGCAGCGTTCAGCCATTTATTATACACGTCCTGTACGTGAGAGACGTAATCAATGAAGGTCTGATTACTTTTGGGCTTTAATTTGGAAAACTGAATTTGATCCTCTAGTGCATCTAATAGAAAATGCTGCAAGATGCGTTGGTGTATATAGTCATAATCATTCCTTAGTTCTTTTGGAATGGACTCTATTACTTTTAAAGGTTCCCCTGAGAGGTTCTTCATTGGTACCTCCTGGTATTTTAATTGAAACTTAACGTTCTCAGACCATGCAGAAATGGAGTCGCCTTGGCAGAATGGTTTTACTAATCCTTTATACTTATTATACTTATTTTCCTCTTCTTTACTTTTCAACTTTGTGGTTGCAATGTGCACGTGGGACTCAACCTCCATTTATTTCATTTACAACTGGGTTTGTGCTTCAATTTCTTTTAATTTGGTTGCTTCAGTAAACTCTATTTCTTTCTGTTTGAGTTCTTTTAGTTTGGTAGCTTCAGCTAATTCTGCTAGCTCTTTTTTATATAAGCGTTCTTGTGCCCTTTCCTCCCTCTCTGTCGCAGCTTTTCCATCTCTTTCTTCTTTCTCTGTCTCTGTCGCCCTCCCGTGTGTTGCCGGGGCCCATAAGGGAAGCAAAGAATAGCAACACTGCAGCCTACCACGCATGTCATAAGAGGCGACTAAGGAGGCTTGATGGTTCTGTCGCCCTGCTACTGAGTGAGTGCGTGGCGCGACACTGTGAGCTGTGAGTGTCGTGTAAAATGCTTTTGCATCTGCCTGAGGTTTTTTGGAACATGACTGCATGTTCGGAGTGATGGCAGGTGGCTATGTCCCAGACTTGACCTGTTTTTGCTTTATGCAGAAATGCGTGGCTGCTGGACTTCTGGTTCACTGCCACTGCCATCAGCGATGAACTGTATTTTCGTGGACTGTGTGGGTGAACATCTAGGAAACATTCAGATAGGAAAATGACTGCCGATTCCATCAGAGATGAACTGGGTGTTTCATGGGGAACTGTTGTGTTGACATTCTGGTGGCGGCATTATGCACAGTGTATTTGTGCTGGCTGTTGTTTGTCGAGACTCCTGTCTTTTCCAATTTTTCACATTGGATAGTGGGGAGCCTTTTGTGTGATATTCACTGGCACAGGAACGGAACATAACGGGGACGACCCGTTGCTGGGAAGTTGGAACTGCGACTAACTAACTAACTAACTTTCTCTGTCACCGCTTTTTTATCTCTCTCTTCCTTTTCAATTGCAGCAATTCTATAGAGTATGTTCTTTGTACTCTTTCTTTGCCCACTGTTCTAATTTATCTCCACTATACCCTAGATCTTTCCCTACCTCAATGCATTTTTTTAAAGTTGACATTGTTGCAGGTTATATTCAACAACAACAAAAAAACAACAATGTCTAATTATAATACACTGTTTAATATACAACTGAATAATACAGGTGTTAATTTACAGCAATTTGTAAAAAAAAAAAATAAGTTGCTACTTTAAACCACAGTGTCATAAAATGGGGTTACTTATCTGATCTTCTGTAAATTTCTGCTTTTCACTATGCTCTCGAGGATAATTTTATGCTTTCTCCTGTTACTATACTGGGCTGTTAGTATCACCTTCACTCGCCACTTCTGGTGTGTAGAGCAGTAACAATTAATATTGGAGCAAAAGTACAATATTATATGAAAAATATTGTCTGTCAAGTCGATTCTTAAGAGAGGAAAACTGGAATGTGGAATATATCTTTGTTAGTTTTGTCGGTCGTCGTGTCTTCTGTCGTGTTAATTATATAGTGTAGTCTTCAACTGGCTTTGAACATCAACTGAAACGTCATCCTGAAAACATGATGTACATAATTTTCACATCAATTCAATTACGTTTAGTCAGTTTGCACGCACACGTGGTTGATTCAGTCTTAGTTTAAAATTCAGATCTTACACGCTCACGTAAGTTAAGGTTTTAACCACTCGTGCAGGCATTGAATTCGTTCAATCTATTGATTGCACACTTTAACTACGTTACGCTTTTACTTTCAACACATTCTAGTAGGCGGTGGATTCGTTCAAAACTTCTGACACTACGTTAAGCTGCCTGTCAACACCTTGTATTACACACAGGCACTCTCGCTTCTTCATCCGCACCCAAAGAAATATCCGTTGTGCAGATGGTATGTTAATTATTGATTTCAGGCGAACCTGAGATAGTTACATATTATACCCAGGCGGTGGCTGCCTGAACACATATACAAATGCTGCCTTCTATACAATTATCACACACAGTCAATTGCTCAAACTCTACACTCGCTATCTTCAACTAGCGCCCTCGCAAACTAAGCATTTGCACTCTGAAATACACAAGTGTCCTCCTCTGAAAACTGTCGAGTCCCGTCCTCAACACCCCGACACGTAGCTTATTAGCACTGCACAATTTTTTGACAAATGCAATTGAGGTAAGTTTATTACCTCAAGAGGCGAACATGCCTCATGGATCCAAAGTCATTTTCAGAACTTGTGGGTAATTTGATGTATGCTTCATATATTACTTATCTCAAGCCTTGCAAAAGCTGTAAGTTCTTATGCTCCTTTCTTGACCTAAATGTTTCTGCCAGTCTCTCTAGCTTATCCAGGTAGATGTCCATTTGCTCCTCATTTTCAATTTAAGGGTTTATAGGGAACCCAATGGATCCCAACAGGAAGTAATGAAAAGATTTAGTCTTTAAATTGTGCTTTAGAAATGTGAATTTGAAGTGGAAGGAGATGGCGGGCTCCTCACTAACTCGCTAAGTATCATTTAGTGATGACACCTCCTTCATATCTCCTCTCATTGTCAAATTTCTTTATTCCTGTTCTCTCCTTGGCGATCTCCACTAGTTGAATCTCTTTCTATCTGTACTAGGCTAATATGCCATCTCTTTTCTGGTTCTGCCCATAGAATATAGTCTCTCATTCTCTCTCTCTCTCTCTCTCTCTCTCTCTCTCTCTCTCTCTCTCTCTCTCTCTCTCTCTCTCTCTCTCTCTCTCTCTCTCTCTCGCTTCTTATTTTTTCAGGTTAATTCATGCTGTTTCATTTTGTTCTTTATGCTACCTCTTAATTTATTACCACCTTAAATTTTTCATCGTCTGTTGATCGTATGTATGCAACCCTGCCTTTGAGAGCCATATCCCATCCCTTCTTCATTCAACTCAACAATCAACCAATTTAATTGAGCCATATTTCTAACCTTTAGTTAAAATTGAGACATAGCGATTAAACTTAATGTTAGAATATTTTACACATCTCTGTCCTTGTCTTGCGATGGTCAGTCTTTAAACGAATCATAATGTACTAGGCACTTTTAAAGAGGTAGTTTGCCGTTGCTTTCATCTATGGTAGTGACCGTACTGGTCGGATGACCGCACCCATTGACTAGAGAAGAGCTCCTCCACCTGCCGTCGTGAAACTTGAGACCATAACCAACAAATATTTCTCGGCTGTCCTCACAATTTCATCCACCACCTGCCTTCCGTGGCTTCTTTTGAATACTTCCAATAAACGAAAACGAAATAACACCACATAATCCACAGGAAAAACACTAAAACAGCGTCCTCCCGAAGAATAAATGCGTCACGTCGTCACCATTTTACCGGTTGCCTTTTGGAGATGGAGGTTCGAAATGTTCTTAAGCATATGAAAGTTGGCAAGGCCCCCGGTGCAGATACCATCACAACAGAAATGATTAAAGCCTTAGAAGAATTTGGACTAGAGCAAGTCACCAGACTGCTAAACACACTATACGATACTGGAGATATACCTTCTGAATTATATAACTCTGTATTTATTGCAATCCCAAAGAAATCAGGAACCTTGGAATGTGATAAACATAGAACAATTAGTATAATGAGTAACATCTCACAGATTTTGCTACGAATTATCATGCAAAGAGTGAGGAAGAAAATACAACCTGAAATAGGGGAAGAACAATGTGGGTTTGTAGAAGGAAAGGGTACAGTAAATTCTGTGTATATGCTGCAAACACTTATTGAACGTGCTATAGAAGTAAATAAGGATATACATCTTTGCTTTATTGATTATACAAAGGCTTTTGATAGAGTTAGACACGTCAACATGGTGGATATGCTTGCAGATCTACAAATTGATGGGAAAGACATTAGACTTATAAAAAAAAGCATATATTGGAAACAACAAGCTGCAATAAGGATTGATAATGAAGTGGGACAATATCAGCCTCTTAAGAGAGGTGTTAGGCAAGGATGTGTATTGTCTCCAGATCTTTTTTCCCCATACAGTGAAAATATTTTCAGAAATGTAGAGGATATAAATGGAATCAGAATTGGAGGACGAAACATCAATAACATTATATATGCAGATGATACAGTATTGATTGCAGACAATGTGCGGGATCTGCAACAATTAGTGGATGCTGTTGTTGTATTGTACACAGTGAGCAACTAGGGTTAGAATTAAATTGTAAAAAGACACAGGCTGTGGTAGTCACTAGAAAGAACGAAATACCACAATGTAATATACAAGTGAATGGGAATATTCTTCAACAAGTGAATCAGTACACTTATCTCGGAACAGTCATAACATCTAATGGGAGATGCCTTGAAGAGATTAGAACAAGAATCGCCATGGCGAAAGTAGCCTTTAGCAAGATGAAAAAACATTTTGACCAATAAAAAGATGTCAATTGAAAAGAAAATAAGAGTGTTGAGGGGATACATAGAGCCTGTTCTTTTGTATGGATATGAAACTTGGACAATTAGCAGTCAAGCTGAAAAACATCTGATGGCTGCAGAAATGTGGTTTCTGAGGAAAATGCAAAGAATACCATGGACAGACAGAAAAAAACCAATGACTAAGTACTACAGGAGACAAATGACAATCGTAAATTGATTAGAGAAATTAGACGTAGACAGTCAACATTTTTTTGACATGTTATGAGAAGAAATGGATTGGATAACTTAGTGACAACTGGCAAGATCGAAGGGTACAGACCAAGAGGAAGACCGAGATTAAAATACCTGGATGGCTTGGCCACATGACATGGACGAGAAGGAACACTGAGCTAATCCACGACACTGGTGATCGAGTGAAATGGCGAGTCATGACCGCTCACGCTTTCCGGTATGGCATATGATTGATTGATTGATTGATTGTACACAGCGTCCTCCCGAACGGTAAGTAACATGGCATGGACGAGAAGGAACACTGAGCTGATCCACGACACTGGTGATCGAGTGAAATGGCGAGTCATGACCGCCCACGCTTTCCGGTATGGCATATGATTGATTGATTGATTGGTTGTACACAGTATTACAAAAATTAGGCAATTATCTATGTACTAGTAATCAGGCGGATCTTAGTTATACAAATAAAGGATTGAGAACAAATTTGTTAACACCATTGTTTTCAAAAAATTAATTTTTATCTTTAGATTCTGACCAAGTAACGTCTTATTATTTCCTAAGTGAATGCCTACTATTTTCTAAGTCGATGTTGAAAAACTTTGAATGAATTTATAATCAAGTGAATTCAATAATTATTATCTAAGAAAATAACTCATTAGGTGAAATTCCAGACAAGTCAATATGCCATGGGCAGACATAAAGAACAGCAATCTCATCGCGTTACATGTATGAGGGAAATACAATATAGAGTTCCCTCTATTTTTTCAGTTGAATAAAGATGTAGACTGAAAGACCAAAGAAAATACTGTTGTCAAACGGGTTTGAGAGTACTGCTATACTAGAACCAAATAGTCTGTTAATTTGTATAGTAAAAAACAGACTTTCCATTCCCAAGCAGACAGCACAATAAAGGAATCACGACACAAGAACTTTAGACTACAGGAACTGCTCTCCTACTATAGGGATTAAAAGGGGGAGAATATGCTGGCTTTTTGACATACAATTCCTAATTTAATTTTGTAAACGTTTATTTCACACAAAGGAGTGTGTATTTACAATGTGTAATGTGTATTTATTTGGTTAGTGTATATCACAAACCGTTGCCGTTTGTTAGTGTTAAGTGACGCATGTGCGAATAAAACAAATACATACATATACACTTATGATAATATGACATCCAATGTATAGTGCATGTAAACAGGCACTTCTTGCATATGCTTCTCTTCGACTAATTTCTTCTTTTCTTTTAATGAAAACGTAGTTATATTTAAACAAGTCTAAACGTATCACTGAAGGCATCATACATGAAACATCGCAAACACGTCTCATTCAACAGAGTACATAAAAAAAAAAAACAGGCATGTGTGGTGTTTGCGGCACACGCGTGAGAGAGAGGGGAGAGAGAAAGAAAGAGATACTGAGGGAGAATGAGAGAGGAAGAACGTGAGAGAGAGAGAGAGAGAGAGAGAGAGAGAGAGAGAGAGAGAGAGAGAGAGAGAGAGAGAGAGAGAGAGAGGGTATAACAAACCCACAGCATACAAGAATTGTAAATCTAGCAGCATTTGTAGTAAATTTATTGCGAACACAATGAGTGCATTCTGGGTTAGGGGGGTTGGGGTAGAGTGTAAATGAAAATGTTGCCTTGGTCAAGTTGACTATCTGGCTGACAAGGACATTGACCTATAAAATACAGCCTTCTTTGCTCTGTATAGCCTAATGAACTTTCGTTCCATTCATATACATATATGTACAAATACAGATACATACATTTGTCTATTTATGCATACAATGTCTGCTTTCCTAAAGACATATTGTTGAAATATTTATATTTTATTTTGTCCGCGCAATTTTGAATATTTGTGTGATTTTGTTTTGCATCATGTGCAGTATTATATTTGTGCTGTATGTTATGAATCAGTAAGTTTTTGGATTCCTACTGGCCCACACAAAGTACATGTACTCTGTGAGTGCAGTCAAACGTTGTGTGTGGTTCCTCTCTGTAGTTTTGGCTATGGTATTTAAAAATGTTGCCTTTTACATATATGTCTGATTTTTTGGGTAAAAATCTCAATTATTGTCTTAAAGTACCCAGTGCGGCCTTGACTGTTGGGCATGCATAGTATATGTGGTCTTCTGTGTCCTGTACCTTTTGTCTGCACAGTTGACATGGTGCTATTCGTTTGGACCTGAGTGCTTGTCTTTCTATAGTGAGTGTCATGTTGAAAATAAAACGGTAAGTAATCGCCCTGGCTTGAGAGCTATGTGTGGATTTATTGAAATTAGTAAATATGCATGTGTAGTCTTGTATGTAATATGTTTTCCTCTTTTAATTCTAAGTTGTAGTGAGTTTGTTTGTTGTTTAACCAGGTATTTCTAGATTTGGCGTGATGTGTGATGTATTAAGTGCTCACTCCCTCGGCGTTCTTGTATGCATATCTTGTAGAATGCTGGTATAGTTCCAAAGTAGTGTGGTGTATTAAGTTGTATTCTCCTAAGGTGTTGCAATCTCAGTTTTTTTTTTTTTGTAGTAGAGTGCAAGTGGGTGTTGTTCTGGGTGATTAAGGATGTGTCCTGGTGTTGGATTATCAGCGCTTAGATTTTTTAAATGTCTTGCAGGGCTATTCCCCCTTGTTTCTTGTCCTGTATGAGTGTCTGATGCTTTATGCAGTAGATTGTGCTGCCAAAGATGAAACGACTGATGTGTTTGTTGATGTCTGTGATCGTCTGTGTTGGAGGGTCTAGTACTATAAATAAATATGTAATTTTGGGAATAATGAATGTATTGACAATGATGCTCCTATCAAATATTGTAGATGTCTTGTATCTGTGTAGCATGCCTATGATTTGTGTGTGTGAGATTTTCCCATGTCTATGCGTGTATTTGTCTGGAGTTGTTGGGAAATGTAATGATATATACCTTGGTGCTGTCTGTGATCGTTAGACCCGGAGGACAATCGGCTTTATTCCTCAATTTTCCGAGACCCATTTTGTGTGATTTCTGTATGTTTAATTTGGTTCCACTCCTTTTACCAAATTGTGTCAATGTGTGGAGTATATTTGTAACGGATGTTTTGTTGGCGGGGAAGAAAACTGTGTCGTCTGCATATGCAAGCAACTCCCGCTCTCCTCCCCCTGGTATGAATATGCCTGTGATGTTATTGTCTTGTCTTCTAGTAGTCATTCTAAGGCCAGCACATATAGGAGCGGCGACTGTGGACATTCTGGTTTCACCGACCTTGTGAGCTGGAAGCCCACAGTGAGCGTGTGATTAACCAACACCTCACTCTCAGGATTCCGGTACACGATCGCTATCCACTTCCCAAAGTACTGCCTAAGTTGCATTGTGTTAATGTCTTGTGTAGATGAGAGTGGGAAATCCTGTCAAAGGCCTTCTCCTAGTCCAAAGACAAAATAGGGGCCTGACAGACCTTCCTGCTGTGTGTATGTGATGATGTCTCTAATGAAATATGTATGTTGGTGGATGTTCCTTCTTGGTACCCCACATAAGGTGTATGAGCTTTGGCATTTAGGGTCTTATTTTTGGGTCAATGCCTTGCTAAGTATTTTATAGTCTGTGTTCAGTAGTGACATGGTTCTGTAATTTGTCATATGTGTTTTGTCTGTATTGTCTTTGTGTATGAGTGTGATGTAAAACATGTTGCAGCTATCTGGTATTTGTTGTTTGTCAAAAGCGTCTTGATATACTTTAAGAAGAAGACTACCTAACCTAAAAAAGAAGTGTTGGTAGAATTCTATCGTTAAACCGTCCTGTCTTGGTGTCTTGTCTTTGGTCATTTTTCTGAGTGCGTGTGTTATGTCAGCCAGTGTTAGTTAGTTCTGTGTCTATAGTCTGTCTCTGTCTTCGTCTGACAACTTTTTACTGTATTGTAGGCAGTTGCCTTGTATCTGTGTGTCTACTATCACTGTGTAAATAAATATATGTAGTATTGATTGAATGCTTCTGTTATTTGTGCTGGTTCTGTTTGTGTGTTGCCTTTTATGTCTATTTTGTCTATTTGTCAGCTATGTTGTATGTTTTGTTCAATTGCCATGTATTGTTTGTTGGGGTCTCTTGCGTGATTGTGTTGAGCTTTTTTCTAAGGAGGATACCAGGATATCTGTGTTGTTGGTGCTGCTCTTAATGTTCCTCTAGCGTGAGAAAGTGTGGTGCATTGCTGTCTATCTGTTTTGTCAGTTGTATGGCTGTTTTTATAAGTTGTTCCTGTTTTAATCTGTCTTTCTGTATAATGGATGCTAGTTGCTGTGTTCTGCTTCGTAATGTATTTTTATAAGTTCCAGTATTGTCTGATTTTATCAATCGGTATGTGGTCGGTGTATGTGTGTAAAAGGTGTGTCATGTATTTTACGTATTATGTATGCTCAAGGAGTGTGTTGTTAAATTTCCAGTGCGGTGAAAGTTTAAATGTCTGTGTATTTATGTTGCTTGTATTGATGTGTGCTAATATCGCTTCATGGTCTGTGTACTGTAATGTTTATTTTAGATGCTGAGTGTTTATTATACAATGTGTTGCGGGTATATACATCCTATCTAATCTTCTTGCTGTGCGGTGTATATTATTTGTGTAGGATGTTTCTCACTTATTTTGATGTTTTTGTCTGAATATCTCTATTAAAGTGTGTGTGTCTAAAATGTTTTGCAGTGTCTCTAACTGGGTTGTGTCTTCTCTTAACATTCTCCTCATCTGTGTCTTGATTTCTCCGCCTACTATATCCAATGCCGCTAAGACGCAGTTGAAATCTTCACAGAGGATGATGTTCTGTCCTCTGTATGTATGTGTGTGTAGTGTGTCAAGTTCTTCATAAAATTATGGCTGGTAGTTATAATTTGGTGGTGCATGAATGTTGACAATGGTATATGTGTGTGAAATGTTACTTATTTGTGTTATGCTGATTCTACCCTGGCTATCCCGGTTCGTTTTTAGTATGCTCCACTTATCTGATGTATGTAGTATGGCTGTCCCTAACTCTATGTTGTGGGCTGAAAAACTGAAGTATTCATGTCTCTGTCCTAATTGTGTTGTAATTTGTGCGGCAGCACGTAGTTGTTGTGGAAGGGGGGGGGGGCATTAGCCGTAGGCCATCAAAGTACCATCCATGACAGAGGCGTAGCGCCCAAAAATAGGTTCCAGCTATATTACCGACCAAGGCTAGGGGGGTTATGGCCAT
The DNA here is from genome assembly GCA_963921405.1 of Cepaea hortensis. Classification (NCBI taxonomy): domain Eukaryota; kingdom Metazoa; phylum Mollusca; class Gastropoda; order Stylommatophora; family Helicidae; genus Cepaea; species Cepaea hortensis. The sequence goes on along the minus strand of OY992880.1, from coordinate 93,439,545 downwards.
ACGTGAATCAGGGGCCACCCTCAACAGAGGCGTAGCGCCCCAAAACTCGCCCCAGTGCAGAACCAAGGTAGGGTTCTGACCGACCAGGGTATACAAGGGGGACCAAGGGCGGGGCTCGGCGAGCTCCGACGTTTTAGAGCCATACCCCCATTTGGTATACCAAGAGGTGCATCGCAAATAATAAATGTATGTGGCTGCGGCTATACTCCACAGATCTATCTGAGCACAGCTGTGTGTGGGAGTATTGTAAGGTCCACGCGTCACGACTACGAAAGGGGTCATGTAAAAAGCCTTGTAGCAGTTGTGTGAAGGGGGAGACCAACAAACTGTCGCTATGCCTGGGCTGTGGCGATGATCAGCTAAAGGCAGTGAATTGATACCACCGAGGCAGGAGCTTTGGCGTTTGGTCCACGCCACCCCCACCGAAGCACCCATTTAGAGCGATGCCTCTGAGATGATGTACCAGGCACTGTATTGTGACTAGACCGGACTGTCGCCCACCCTTTAGAGACATAGATCCTATTATGTATACTACAAATCATGCCAACCTTAAAGCAGCTACAGCAGTAAGAACGTGAGTGTGGGATGACATACAGCGGGCGGAACAAAACCACCCTCGCAAGAAAAATAGCCCAGGCGCAGGAGTGGATCCGTGCGGATCGACTCGCTCGAGGTGCAGCCACTGGGCAAAATTCAGCGATACCAGGGCAGGTCCAAGATGAGGCCCAACACGCTCGGGAGTGGGAACAGCTTGAAGCTGAGACTATTGCAACCCTTGGTTTGTAAATGGGAATGGCCACCGAGCTACGACGTGAGCCAGCCCCAAGGATGGCCGCCGTGCCAATACGCGAAAAACCACTCTCACGGCTCCCAGTGCCTGAAGAGCGCCCAGTCAATGAAGGACCATGGCCTCACGTCTTGGACGACGCCCACCAGCAAGAGTCGCTGGAAGGTCCAGGGCCTCTCCTCTTGGGCCGTGCACGTTGAGATGAGCCGTTGGACTATAGGCTCGAGTGGGAGGTTGGGGTTTGAGAGACTACCGAGCGACCGTGCCTGAGTGGCACAAATATCCAGACCCCGGAGCATTCCTCGATCTATGTTCCCACGCACCAAGGAACTGATAGAGGAAGCGAAAGAGAGATTCAGCAGTGTAAAAATGTATATGTGTCTACATGCTAGGCATTGACGTAGACATGCAGAAGGCGAGTTCATAACAGCGTACGCATACCACGGTAGTAACAACTTCAAGGTATTACATGTTGGCTATATTGATGAGGGGCTGGCACAGGTCAGAGCTAATCAGAGCTAAGATACTTCACGATATTGAAGCATTCCAAGATAAGTGCTCGGACTGGAACTTTAACACATGCATACAGCTAGACCTCCTCAGCTAGACCAACCATTCCGTGGCTCTAGTTACTTTTAGACCCCAAGGTCATCCCACCAAGCAGTGTCGTGAATATGAAGAACGACGATAACCACTGTTTCGAGTGGGAATCGCTTGTCCGGCCACCACGAACACCCTTTCCACCGCCTTACCCTTCATATCGACAGGCTTCTCGATTTCTTAGGCTTGAAGCTCATCCTGCACCAGCGAGGGCCTTCAGCAGCGGAGTGTTCTTCCCTTCGCTTAGTTTCGGACCGTGTGCATAGCCGGATGCCGCATCCAGGATGACCTGCATGGCCATGACAAACAATATCGGGGTAATCGTACATCCCATGGCAATGCCCACTTACAGGTCCATCCATCTGGTCGTGAACGTTTTGGTCGAGAACCAAAGAGAGAAGTCCGAGAAGTACTGCACAAGGATTTATGTGATGTTCTCGGGCACGTGATAAGCCTTGAGTGCATGCCACAACAATTGGTGGGGCACTGACCCATACGCGTTGGCCAGATCCAACCATATCACGTGGAGTTCCTCCTTCTTCGTCTTCGCACTCTGGATAGCATCCCAGATCATGGTACTGTCTTCGAAACAACCGGGGAAACAAGGTAGCCCCCCCCCCCCTTTGTGTTGTTGTTGAACCGCTTTCTCGATGTACTTGTTCCCCATCAAGTACTTCGTGATTTGAATAGCCATGATCGAGAAGAGTATTTTCCCCTCAAGGTTCAGAAGAGAGATCGGCCTGAACTGGGCAATACCAGTTGAGGTTTGCTCTTTGGGAATGTAGATTCCGTTGGCAGACTTCCACTCCGTGCTGACATGCTTCTGTTTCTACGCGGATCTAAGTATCCGGTGTTGTTTCATAAGGACTTTCTTGCATCTTTTGTAGACTGTGTAAGGCACACCGTAGGGCCCCGGTGCCGACTTACCCCTCGCTTTCTTCACTACCGCAACAACCTCGCTCCACATCGGAGGTCTGGCATTGAACTCAATCGTTGGTTCTTTCGGGCATTTGAGCCCTTCGATCTCTCTGAGTGGGAGGTTCCGTTGGGCATCGGAGTACGTCGTCACGAGGCGGCTCCCCAGTTCCTCTTTGCTGACACAGAGGATGCCGGATCGCAGCTGCTCGAACAAGTCCCGTGCAAACTTGTATGGTTCTCGGAAGAATCTCTGACGTTCATTCCGGGTTTTCCGCCTGTTCTTGCAAAACCTTTTTGCTCGGGATAGGGCATTGTGCCTGGCTTTTAGATGTTGCCACACCTGGCGCAAGCCCTCTTTTTCATGATCTGCCACTGTTATCCACCGTTTCCGAGCGCCATTCTTCTGTTTTCTTACTTCCTCCAGCAGTCTCTGCCACCTGGTATTCTGCGGCATAGCTGCTTCCCTCCTCTCGCTGCAACCAAACTGAATTAGCGAGTGGAGGTAGACAATCTCTCCGAACTTTATCAATTTCTCCTCAAGGGATTTGTGTTTTAGCTCATCTTCTAAAACACGGGACAACGTATCGTCTAATAATGCCCACTCTTCCTTCCTGGTGGTACTTGATCTTCACCCTGTGACTTTCGGAAGGTTGCTCAGGTACGTCACAGGTGACCTCGACTTGAATTTTCTCAGCTACAGAACTTTGTGGTTCTCTGTGGGGTTCTCCCTGACTGAGGTCCTCTTGCGTCTCATCATCCCTTTCAGGACAGCGTTGTCGTGCCTCCTGTGATGACTCTCGCACTTCTTATGTCCAGCGTGAATTCCCATTCCCCAGGAGTCGAAGCTTCTACCACAAAGGCATTGATAGCCCTGTCGTTGGTCTATTTATTACTACTTAATAGATATATAGAAGGTTCGCAATTCCATGCTTGATATTGGGGAGCCGGTGAATGTTAACGAGGTTATTGAATCCTTCTAAGGCCGGGAGTACGAGCGCCAGAATCCTGGCACTCTCAACAGTTATTCCCCGATCTCGATAGACATACAATCTTAGGATGTCTTCACACTCTCCTCCAAGAGCTACATTCGGGTGAAAAGCACCCTATCATCCACGGCTGTCGCTTACACAGCCGCGACTCAGGCGACACTTACTAACAAAGCTATGCCGTTCATATTTTCTCGAATACGCTACCAGCTCAATACAAATGCTATCGATTATTGTAGCGTAGCGTATGCCACTAGAATAAAGAATATACCAAACTAGATACAGGTAGGCTTCCTAAGAACAGAAAGGCTACTCACTGACGAAGAAGAGAACAAATGGCTCGTAATTCTAGACTGATTCTTGGGTCCCAGAACTGACCTAGTCTTCTGACAGTGTCAGGCAGGAGAGGGATGGCGAACAACTGTACTTAGACCAAGACAGTAGACCAAAATTCTCCAGCTACTTTGCTTGAATAATTGATCCCCCAAATCTGATGCAATCTCACAGACACGGAGATAGAGAGATTAACAAATAAGTCACAAATCTTTCGCCTCGTCTACTAAACTGATTATACTAATATTAATTATTTAGATAAAAATCTAAGTTTAGTTTAAAATTGAAAATCACAACACTTAGTTTTATTAATTAAAACACGATGAGTGATCCATGGGATACTACCCTGACACAAATAAAAATTTTACAATTCCTCTTTTTCTCCTTTTTTTCGCATTTCCTTTACAGGACATCGCTGTCAACATCAGCACCTTTCAGCTGATTGTTAATTTCTTGGCAAGATTACGCTCAGTAGTTTGCCATTGCTTTCTGAGCGACTGGCTCACATACTCCGTTAGTTACCAACGCGACGAGAACCGCTACCGATTCTCACGCAGATTATATTCCTCACGTGATATACGGGATTACGTAGAAAGATGTTAACACCTAGGCCAGGGATACCTATAATTCTATATTATTCAGATATTCTAAAATCAAATCATAGACGGTTTCAGTTGGGCCTCAATTGACTAAGCATGTGCTGATTATATATCTTGATATGGCCAACGGGTGAATGGCCACTTAACTGATGAGTCTTGTCCTGGCTGTCAAGAAGTATTTAAATTATCTTCTCTGCTTCTCCTCCTCTGATGAATTTGATACACACAAATCTCCGGCCGGGTAACTGGCTTTGGTTTTCTAATATGTTATTCACAGCTTATCTTCCTGTCTCTACTTTCTAGACACAAGGTCAACAGGTTTATATTATTTGGTGCGGCACCGCACTTTATGTATTTGTCTATTTGTTGAAATCTTGTTGTTTGTAATACGGTTTGTGGTGATTTTAGCCAAGTCAAACTTCTCGACGTAGAACAGTTCACTTATGGATTTAGGTGTAGAGAATTTGGGAACATATTCAACGAGAATGGGTGAATGTACTGTTCACGACACTGAACAAATCTAAGAGTGCTTGCTTGCTTGCTTGTGTTCGTTGGCTTGAGTTCCAACGCGAAGTCCTGTATGTCGGATGAAGACATCCTGTTGTCCAACATCAGTGTGATGTCATACAGGACCTGAGGTTTGCATGAGTATCCGTTGTCCCATGTCTGGCTTATTGGTGTGCAGACTGGTGGTTCCTCGCCGTACAGGCAGACACTCTCTTACTTCGGAGGAATCGGCGATCCTATTGACTTTAGCCAGGACCCCAAAGGGACCTGTTGCCCAGGACGCTCGACGAGGACGCGTCAATAGGTCTTGGCCAGTATATAACCCGGCCCTGGTGCATTGGAAACACCTCTGCGTCCCAAATCTAAGAGTGACAATGGTCCTATTTACGGGGTGGCCGTTCATCTGTTCCATACATCAATGCCGGAATAGCATGTGCTATCCACCCTTGTATACTATAATTCCTTACTCTACGATCCATAACATCGCACTGACCTAAGGAGAACAGCACGCAAATATTATTCGATCCCTTATTCTTTTTATAATTAATTATAATATGTATAAACACACATACGTTCTATTACACAGACTACTGACATAGCAACATCTATATTATAAGTCTGATTAATTATAGAAACGCTCTAATTACAATTAGCACGCTGCAGTAACACCACATATTAACGTAGGAATCAATTGAATGTGTACACATCATACGTCACAACTAGGACGTCACAATATACATTATCGAACAACTTGAAATATAAAACACCCCATGTTACAATTCACAAACAAAGAATTGTACTCCTAGACTATAATCATGAGCACTTTCTTTAACACATACTTTACAATACTCAAACTACTTAATTAGCAAAATAAATTATAAGCTAGACATAAGGTTACTTTCACTACAGGCAAGAATAATACAAAGACTGGAGAGTTCCTCCGATTTGACCTTGTTAGTAGTTCACATTTGACACACGTGTTAGTAAGTTACATTATGTGCGAGAAAAAGAAATACGCGTAATTAACCATTAAATATATTTATTTATTCATTCATTCATTCATTCAGTAGCATGTCCTTTTGCAGAACCTCGCTCCCATAACAACCTTCGGGAAAACCTCTCGTTCATAAGCAAGATGTCCCGCGTCCGATACACCCATCTGGAGATCATCTGCCACATCCTGCACCCATCTTCTCTTTGGCCTTCCTCTTCCTCTCTTCCCAGGCATATACTCCTCCATTATTGTTCTCTCCAAACTTTCGTGACGTTTCAAGTCACCAAAATATTTCAATTTTCTTTGTTTTATCGTCTTTAATAGCCAACCTTCTTCAATATTCAGCTCTTGAAGTATTTATGGATTTGTTCTTTTCTTTACCCAAGATATTCTTAGAACTCGTCTATGACATTTGTATTCAAAGGCATTTATGCGCTGTTCAGCTTGTTTAGTAAGTGTGCAGGTCTCACGGGCGTATGTTGCAATGGGAAAGATGCATGCTCTTTAAAATCTAATTTTTGTACTTCTGTCTGTCTCATTCCATAATTTAGTCAGTTGTTTTAGTCTTTGAAGAGCAATTGATAGTCGTCGTTTAATTTCTTTCATTGTGTCACCGTTGTTGGTAATCAATGACCCAAGATATTCAAAATTTTCCACCACCTCCAATTTTTCCTCATTATCATATATTTCTTTATCCATAGTGGTTTTATCTGTATGCATTATCTTTGTTTTTGCAATGTTAAGATACAATTTGTGATTTTAACTATTCAGTTTGGTTGAGGCTATTAGGTTTTCTATACCAGTCTGTGTTGTGGATAGCAATACTGTATCATCAGCATACCGAATCATGTCTGGTATGTCAAGACCACTGATATTTAGGGCATCATATAGCTCGCTATTTATATCATCTCTTACATTTCCCATTACATTTTTGGCTTACAGGTTAAACAAATAGGGGGACAGCACACATCCCTGACGGACTCCTTGCTTGATGTCAAACCAATCTGATATCTCGCCATCTATTCTAACCGCTGCTTGTTGGTCTAGATAGAGCATTCTTATGAGTTGTATTACATGTGGTGGAAAGCCCATATTCCTCATGATTTCCCAAAGTTTCTGATGTTGTACACAGTCAAATGCCTTTGAATAATCCACAAAACACGAGAAAAGGTTTACATTAAATTCTGTGCACTTCTCTATTATTAAACGCATATTGAGAATGTGATCTCTTGTTCCTCTTCCTTGTCTAAATCCAGCTTGAACCTCGTTAATTTCTTCTTCCATTTTCTTATGAAGTCTTCCCATTATGATCTTTAGTAGAATTTTACTCGCATGTCTGATCAGGGCAACAGTTCTATAGTTGGTGCATAATTTCAGGTTGCCCTTTTTTGGTATTGGAATTAAGATAGTTCTCTTCCAATCTTTTGGCCATATACCATATTTCCATATCATTTTAGATAATGTGTGTTAGATTTGTATGCTTTCTTCTCCTCCTGCTTTAATTAGTTCAGCTGGTATCTCATCACATCCAGGTGATTTACCATTCTTCAGGTTCTTTATAGCCCAAGCAATTTCATCTAATGAGGGTTCAGGTTCCGTCTCTTCTGTCATTGGCTCATGTATCTCATTCATATCCTCACTGTCACTCATATCATACATTCCACTGCAATACTCCTGCCATCTTTCTAGAATTTGTCTAGATTTTGTTAAGGTATTTCCCATTTTGTCACAGATAACATTCAATTAAGGTTGAACATTTCTTGTCAATAACTTCATTTCTTTGAACATTTCGTAATCTCTTCCAGTCTTATGATATTGCTCTATTCTGGTACAGCAATCTTGTATATATTGGTTTTTGTCCTTTCTTGTGTTCTTTCTTATTTCTTGAGTTGAAGATTTATACTTCATGCTCCTCCGAGGTGTGCACGTGCTCCCACAAGGCTGCAACCACGTCTGCCTTGTTATGTATCAATACTAGACCAAGTTCTGCAGAGCCAGCCAATCTGTCTGCCTGTTCATTTCCCAACACACCGGCATGCCCCGGAGAAAAGATCCAGGCGATGCTTGTGACCCGTGACCTCCGAAGCGAAGCAAGCCACTCCGCACGAAGTCTGCCCGTCCTCACCCTCGTCAGCATGCTTTCTGAGTCAGTTACAATCACGATGTGTGTGTGTGTATGTGTGTGTGTGTGTGTGTGTGTGTGTGTGTGTGTGTGTGTGTGTGTGTGTGTGTGTCGTATTCTCCATCCAGCGGAGAGCCGCAGTGACTGCCTACACTTCCATTCTTAAGCTGGATGTTGTGGTATCATATTCCAGGCTCTCCTGCCCCAAACATCGACCATTAGCTTTGGCTATGAACCCCCAGCCACTTCTCTCACCTCTTGACACCGAACCATCTGTGTAGATAATCACATCACTCGAGTGAGCATTGTTCTGAATTAGTTGCTGGATTTCCACTTCCCAGGCCCCTGCTGGCCACTCCCTGCACTCCCGGCTTAATGTGATTATAACTCTGCACAAGTCTGACTGCTCCGCTGGCACTCTGACCCACTCCTCTCCACGCCTAATGTTCTCCAGGGGGCACACCTGTCTGATCGTATCCTCCGCCTGAGCCATCCATGATTTCCCTCTTATCAGTCGCTGACTTTTAACTGCGTCCAGCGCCTCATGCAGTGGGTGGTCTGTGTCTGCAGCTACTCTGAGCTATACCTTCGCTTGCATCATCTTGAGCCTACCAGCAACAGTCGGCAGACCAAGGATGTAACGCATACACACTACTGGGGTGTCTCTAGTGCATCCCAGAATGACCCGCATAGCTTCGTTCTGTATGCGCTCTAACTTCACCAGCTGACTCTCTGAGACAGTGAGCAGACCTAATCCATAATCAATTACTGAGAGGATCAAGTGCTGGTATAGTGTGAAAAGCATTCTCTGCTCTTATGTCCATTGCAGCCATAGTTTTAAGTGCATTGAGTCCCTTTTGAGTTCTTGTCACGACCGTCTCCACATGGTCCTTGAAGGATAGGCTCCTGTCAAATGTGATGCCCAGATACTTCAGTTTGTTCTCTCTGCTGACATTTCCACCATCTATCTCGAGGCTTGGGACATCAGCTCTTACAATCCTGTTGTCCAGAGAGCACCACAAAACAGCCGCTTTTTCCGGGAGGATGACAGCACTCATTTCTATGCACCAGTCAATCACTTTATCTACTGTCGCCTGTACCTCCTGGGCTGTTTGCTTCCTATCTCTCCCCTGCCTATATGCAAGAATATCATCTGCAAATGTTAGTATTCTTCCAACCCCTGGTGCTTCTAGGTTTGCAATCTTGCTCGTATACACATTAAAGAGCACCGGTGAGGTTGCAGATCCCTGTGGCAGTCCCAGGGTTAACATATGTCGCTCTGAGGTCCATGCGCCCAGACGGAGAGCAACCCGACGAGAGTGCAGGACGGCTGCTATCCAGTTCACCAACCAGGGATTGACCCCCTTCTCCATCAGTGCGATCATCAAAATATCATATCGAACACTATTGTACGCATCCTCGAGATCAAACGCTACCGCCATCGTTTCCTGTCTACTCTGGAACCCCTCATAAACATCAAAGGCAAAAGTGGCTGCATTAGACCAGGTATCTTTTCCTGGCCTGTAGCTCCCCAGGCCTCTTGGAAGAAGCTTCCCCCTTTCCAAAACAAAAACTCCTGCAGCTTAACAGCGACTATTTTCTCTAAAACCTTCCCAAATGTATTTTGAAGGGTGATGATCCTAAAGCCGCTAAGCTTTGACTGATCCTTGAAAGGTTTTGGGAGAGGGATGAGATAGCTGTGCACCCAATCCTGCGATACTGATGCTGTCCTAATGCTCTGGTTAAAGCAGTCGGTCATCTCCTCCAGGTCTGCTTCGCTCAAACCCTTCATGTGGCCATACCTGACCCCATCGGGCCCTGGTGCCGTATCTTTTGCCTTTTTCAAAATGTGTTAACATCTTCCACCGGTATGATGTCTTCATACTGCATATTCTTCGTGGTGCCAGATAGCTCCTCTCTAACTGCATCCCTGGTGTCCGCATCATTATGATTGGTCTGCTCTAAAAATCTCTGGAGAAACGCCTCCCCTTTCTCTTTGTCTGTTGTCACGCGGACACCATCATCTCTATAGATTGTTCCCACTGTCATCGGCCGATCTTTTCTCTGCATTTGCCTGTGTAGTTTCTAGAATTTTTGCAGTGTTTTATCACCTCCAATATCCTTCATAAACATTCCCATTTTGCCTTTTTGGCCTCTGCAGCATAGCGCTTGAAAACCTCCACCTTGTCTTTTTTGACATTTTCCGCTGTGTCCACTTCCTCTCGTGAGCTTCGAAGTGTCTGTCGCACTTTCTTTAGCTGATTCACTGCAGCTCTCTTTGCTTTCCAAGCATGGTCTACTTCTGGGGTCCACCATGGGGGCTGCAAAAAGGGAGTTTTAACAGTCCTGTTTCATGCCCCTTGTCTGAGGCGTCCGAGAAGGCAATCGGTCCACTCATACCGGAAGGTCTTGCGTGCTCTCCCAGCTTTAACTTTCCTGGGTTTAGAGATCAGGACTGAGCATGGCATGTGATCACTCCCATGGTCATTCAAAACTTTCCACTTTACATCAAGGACTGATGACTGGGAGACAAGTGCCAAGTGGATCTTAAGAGTCTGTTGTGAGAACCTGTTACCTCTACCATGACCTCTTTGATTCTGGACTCTTCCACTAGCACCTATCACAAGCTCTGGTTGCGCTCCATCAGTAAATATGTCGCGGTGTGCGTTATAGAATGCCTCTCCCCTAGCCTCCATCTCAGGGATAGATTTACATTTGTTCTCTACCAGAAATGTAGACATTGAATCTGGTACTGATGATAGTAGTTTATCTCTTAATATGAGATCTCACAGTTTCTCAAAATCAGAAGATACATCTTCTGCTTTCAACCACTTATCGAAGAGTGAAGAAGTTTCAGATACATAGTCCAGAAACGTCTGATTTGCTTTTGGTGTTTGGGTCCTAAACTTCGTTCTTAACCCAGCAGCATCGAGACTGAAATGCAAGAAGACCCTGTCTCTAATGTATGTATAGTTGGTCCGTAAGTTTTCAGGGATCAACTCTACAGCCTTTAAAGGCTCCAAGGCGAGGTGACGGTGGAATATGATCAGCCAATCCTTTTCTGGAATTTTGTCGAACTTGACCAGAACATCAAAATTAGTAATCCAGGCAGATACCGAATCCCCTTGTGTGAAGTTTCTGATGAGACCCTGGTAACGATTAGTAGGATCTCCAGCTTTAGCTTGCGATTTCTCACGTTCGATCTCGGCTTCTCGATCCATCTCCAAAGTCTTAACTTTTAAATTACCTTCAATTTCCTTGTCTTTTAGCAGTACTTCAGTCGCTAGATTTTCTTTCTCAAATGCAAGCTCTTTTTACTTGCTTTCCGTTTCAAATGCAAGCCTTTCCTTTTCCGCCACTGGTTTCTCCCTTTCTAGCGCTAATTCTTTCTCCTTAATTTCTTTCTCCGCTGCTATTCTTTCTTTTTCGGCTTCTTTGGCTGCTGCCCTCCCTTCTCTTTCACGTGCTGCCTGCAGTTCTTTCGCTTCTTTCTCTGCTGCTAATCTTTCTGCCCTTTCTTCCCGCTGTTGAGCCTGAAACTCCCTAAATTCTGGTTTCGCCCATGCTCTGAGCTCCTGGCTGGTCAAACCGGACTTCTCACCCATATCCATAAAATCTTGCAGTGTCGACATGTTGGCCTAATGCGCTGCTGCAAATTATCTAGCTAAAATACAAAATATATGCGCTCAATGCACAATCGACAAAATGCAAATACGTTGTGAAGACAGCAGTAAATGTATCAAAAGTATAAAATGTTGAACAAAATGTCAACCAAAATCAACAATGTTGTAAACAGAATTAATGAACAAAGCAGCAAGCCTGGCGTGAAATAAAAACCGTTCTATCTTGTTACAAAAAGTAAACTCCAGAAAATAGGCAGAAAAATATAGTAAGTATAAAGGATATCACGCCACAAGTTAAATAAACAGTTACGAGAGAAATAAGTGAAACGCACATATCTAATCACATACAAAAGAAACGCTGATAACTGATAGCTAACAAACGAATAAGATTATTATCCAACGACACATGTACTAAATAAACGCGAGGTCGCTACAAAAGGCAATTCGCAACGAACTGACAACCGTTAGTACAGAACGTATCCTTGTGCCATATAAACAAACTTATTTGACACTAGGATAGCCTGACAACCACCCACACAACTATAATGAAAACAAATTGGCCATGGATATAATATTAAATTTTGGAAAGCAAACACCCAACTATAATGCCAAACAATCACGACAAACAAACAAGTATACTGGCCTTTGCATAAGAAGTACAGTTGTAGTGGTGCTGTCTGTAGGTGAGGTTGATGCAGGCATCAATGTGTGAATAATATCTCCAGTTTGCTGATGCAGGTATTAGTTGTAATCGGACGAAAAAATTTAGAATAGATCGCTGCTGTCCGGTGTAGAAAATCCGACAAACGTTGAGTAGTGCAATTAAAAATGTCCTGAGAGCAGTTACGTGGTGTAAGGTCCTAATGTTCTGACATAAGTGCAGTGGTGTAATGTCCAGATAAACATATGTCCTGGTTGAAGTTTCGGATGTAAAGTCCAGATATTCCGATAAAATTTCAGTGGAGTAAAGCACCGCTGCCTGATATAAACTCCGTGGTGCAATGTATAAACGTGCACGCAAAAATCTGTGAAATAATGTCCAGACGTGCTGACAAACGTCCTTTACGCCGCTAGACCAGAACCGAATGAGTGTCGGCCGCTAGTGAAGCAATACTTCGTCATGCCGATTAAAACACACTGCGACAAAAAATATAAATTTTATGACTTGGGCAGCTAGATCTTACACTGTCGTATATAAATCTAGGTGGCAGATTGGCTTACTGTCGTCGGGTTCTCTGATACGAAGTCCCCATGTCCTGCCAGACGACATCTCGGGGTATATAATAATTCAAACAATGCAACTTGATAACAAAACACAACTCGTAAATAACAGTCGTCAAATGCAGGTGTCAGAAGTCAAAACGGAACTGAAGAACTAAGTCTACTCCGTTAGACTTTTGCAGTTACGACGCTGTTTATTTTCGCAGCGCACAGGCTTGTAGCAACGACAATAATAAATAATAACATACTGTGCCTGTTCTGACCAGGTCGGGCAGTATTATAATTATAATTAAGACGAATAATATGTCCCAAGCCATCTCCGCTCGAATTCTAAACAATGTTCTTGCCCGTCCACACGGCGTCCTTCTCTCTATCTTCTAAGTGTCCTTCCTGCCGTTTATCTGACATAGAGTTTTCTGCGTTCGTCTGCCTGTTTATTTGTGGCTTAGATGAGCGTTGTCTCCACAGATTGTCTTGTTCATTCCAGTTATTAATTCGGCCACTAATGCGATATAAAGCCAGTGCCTAGCCAACCTATCGTTCCCAAATCAACATAAGCTGCCGCTCCTAAGAAGCTCCCAAGTCCGTCTGTTGTTGATGTTGTTGACGTTCTTACGTGACGTTTCTGTTATCACGTCATATCCTTGGATTTATTAGCGTTTTGGCTTTGGGATTCTCTTATATTTCTCATTTGCCTTATTACGTCACACCTGCTTCTTGGAAATGCCCCATGTCATGCCTTCTCTGAAGTACAACACTGAACTGCTTCATTAGATCGAGAACTTAATCAAAGTACATGTGGCCTTCCGCGCCGTTCTTTGCTATATGTCCCAAGCTACACCCTTCACCTGGCAACTGGGTGTTAAATCAAACAGAGAAACCCCGCTTGATTTTGGTTTCAAACCTCGCGAGTAAAAGCCAGACAGCCAATTCCGCAGCATTTGATCACGTACATGTGCATAACATTCACTCAATAATCAATAGCACCCGCTATCCTATCGTCTACATGAACATAGATTTCCTCGAATACCGAACCTCGCTGGACTACAAAGCTGTCTTGGATTTCAAGGAAGAGAATTATGGCATCGGTGGGCGGGAGTCATCCAGCCAGGTGTCCCCTATCGACTTTGTTTCACTTTACCCCATCCATGTTATTGACGTTCGAGTTCAGCCTAGGAGCCTCAAGCCGGCTATCCAGAATGTCATGCTGAAGGTCGAGTTTAACGCTATTTTGCCAAAAGACGCTATGGCTTATGCTGTGCTCATCGACGAAAGTCCCTGGTCCTGGAAGCAGACGGCCGCAGGGTCAACGCCGTCTTGAATTAAACACATCGATTAGGCTGTAATAACGATGTCGTTAACACCATACGGTTTGAACCTCACACAGGGGCAGAAAGAAACGTTGGCCAAGGCCGCTAATCTCGGCACCAGTGCCAAGATACACTTAGGCGTGGAGCAGATGCACGGTGACTATCGCGTTGAACTTACGAAGCGCCAAATCATCCACCTTAAAAAACTGAAGGCCCAATCTGGGGCTGAGCTCACATTCTCGAAGAACCAGGTGAAGCAGATACTAAATATGGGGGAAGTTATGCCGGCATTAATCCCCAAGGCACTTCCCTGGGTACTCAAAGGGCTCGGTGCGGCCAGTGCCATCACCACTGGGGCCTCAAGCATAGCCAAAACTGCCAGCCATAACCGGGATATTGAGTGGCGTGGCGATTACCTAGGGCCACGTGATAACCAGGAGAGTCGTGGCGTTTTCCTGGGCCATGGTGGGAGATGCGTTCAAAACAAAAGCGCTGAGTAACTTAGACATTGAGAAAGCGGCTCAGGACATTCCCCACTTTCGCGGTGTGTTTATGCGTGATGCTCTCCCGCTGCTGTCAGTGACAAGGAATGTGGCGTTGTTAAGCTTGACTCATACACGGGTTCGGGTACACATTGGGTGGCATATTACAAGGCCAGTCTTACTGTCATTTTACTACGATAGCAATGGGATTGGCCCGAATCAAAAGATTGCTCAATATCTGGGCGGCCCCTTGAAAACACAAAATTTTTAGCTACACGGTCCGATGACGTCATCTGTGGCCATTTATGCCTTTATTTCATTTGCCAGGTGGCGGCTGGGAGACAATTTGAGGACATAATATTAGGTGTGGCATAAACCATGCCTATCAGAATGTGCGGGGAGAAGATGGCGAGACTGTCGTCCAGCTTAGCAGGGCGGGACTGGTGCACAAGACTGGGGATACCAGGGCTTTGCTGAGCTGCTTGATCAAGACAACCCCCAGCTGTCTGGGGGGCCATGGCTGGGGTAATCAATACGGTCGAGCTCAAAATCACCGGACTCCCCGGGTCAATGGCTGCTCAAGATGCGGCCTCGAAAGCCTATGTGGACGCCCAAGACACAGCAATGAAGAACACCATGAGAAAGCATATGGACAACCGAAGCCTATGTTGGCCAGCAAGATGTCGCTGTGAAGGTCTATGCAGACAGCCAAACCCTAGAACATTGGGACGTACGGCTCGAGCCTCGAATGGGATATGTCCACATTGGGAATGAGTGGGTGGTGAATCGCCTTAATAACATGGGGAAGGCGCTGCTGGCCTACTAAGCAAGTCACAGACCTTGAGACCAAGCACTCGCGAATCAATCTTTTCTGTAGGTTCTCTCTACAAAGCCTTTCGTCTTAGGTGTGAAAGCAAAAGGCGCCAAAGTTGATGCGCTGGGAGGTAAATTCAGACTGAAGGCAGTCACTGAGGCCGACTCTGGGCTTCTTTTAAGGCCACCTATTGGCTCAACCATCTATCTTGAGCTACTCCTTTTTACCCCACGTGGGCAGATTGGGCGTACACAATCCTCAGTGGGATCGCCATTAAATGGTTGGTGCCGCCAATAGACACGTGGCACTGATCATCAATTCAGATACCGATGGAAAGTGGGCGGCGCGTGCATCAGTGCTTGATGTCGTGATAGTATTGCATAACCCCTCAATGGTTAATATCATTTTTGGTGACTATACAGCCCTTACAGTCCGTCGAAATATTTCCGCCGATTTGCGTGAAGAGATGAAAAAGAGCTTTCAGAATACGCTAAACCCCCGTTAGCCCGCAAGTAATACGCCTATGTCACAGTGCACTAGACGGAAGTGAATACACTTATCGTCTCAAGTGCCATAAAAAACGGCGTGCTATTCTCTTCCCCCCCCCTCCCCCCCCCCCCCCCCACGGATGCTAATTACTGTGTAAGCTGTTTTTCCCAGTCAGCACACACGGATGTTAATTACTGTGTAGCGATTTATGAATCTCTCAGTCAGCGGCGTACCGCATCACGCATGGGGTGATTATCATCATGGTATTTCGCCTCCTCGCCTTCCATGCCTCCTCTATCATAGCCTCTTTCGCATCGTCATACGTCCGGGAGTCTCCGTGGCGAAGTGGTCAAGTCGTTTGACTCTGGCTCCGAAAGTTGTGGGTTCAATTCCGGGCCGCATCCTCCGGTTTAAGAGTTAAATTTTTCGGAGACTCCTGTGGGTCGTCGCTAGAGCTACGGAGTTCGTACTTTGTGCGACGCTTTCCGCGCTGCGGAAAGAGACCGAGCCATATGAGATAAAACCCGGTGCAATGAAGTCGACCCTGTCGACTTTTAAGCAATGACTTTTTTCATAGTGTCCACTTCAGGCGACCACCAGTTATCTCCCTCCTCGGGTTTTCTACATACCTCAGCCTCATAGTGCGCTATTAGAATAGTGATACATGACTTACAAATGTCAGATGGCTACTTTATGATGCTGCACATCAGACACTCAAATGTATCCCTACCCTTTTTAAGTTGTTGTACTTGTTTGTAGCAGAAATCGCCTCTGCACTCTTTTCTACACGGAACCGTGGACCCATGACTCACAAGCCACTCACAATTTTTCATCTTGGAATGAAGATTTGTGGCTTATCTCTAATAAGATATTACGCCCCCCCCCCACGCCCCCTCCCCCGGGCGGGACTTCGCCCCTGAATATGACGCGCTGTACGCGGAAGCTAATTGGTTTCTAGAGTGTTGAATGAATTACCAAAAATACGATAAGTAGATTGTGAGCTTTACTAGAACACGATTACAAGAAACAAAATGAACGTTGCGGCCAAAGCCTTCGTCAGCACAGAACAAAACAACACAGTCACCAAACTAATAAAATAATCACTACATAGAAAATACAGAGGTTACTTAGCTGAATCCTGTCTTGGTGAAATGTGTCTAAAGCTCTAGCCGTTTGATGGGTGTGGAGATGGCCGGATGTGAGGATTGAAACGGGTCAATGAGTAACAGGGATTGGCTAAGATGCCAGAGGGTGGGTGGGGAGGGGGGGAGAACACCCATGTGGGCGAACGGTGAAGGGTGAATTAGCAGTGAACTAAAGCCGGCTCTGGGGCGAATGTTTTGGTTCTCCATTCTGCATACCCAGTTGGCGTGCGTTTGGAATGCAGTACGCTTTCTAGAGTGTTGCACATTTTCGTCTTCGGAATGCGGAAGTATAACATGCCGGCTTGAGTCACCTGTAGGAGACGTGTGGGGTGGGGGGGGGGGGGGGGCGGCCGGCCTTGGTTCCCCCTTTTATACCTTGGCCAGTAGAACCCCTACCTTGGTCTGCACTGTGGCGTGTTTTGGGGTGCTACGCTTATGTTGTGGGTGGCCCCTGGATGACCTACGGCCAGAACTCCCATATCCTTGGTCAGTAATATTAATATAGCCGGGGCCTGTCTTTAGGCGCTACACCGCTGACATGGGTGGTCCTTGGATAGCCTACGGCTAAACCTCCCTTTCCACAACTACTCATGTATATCCGAATGTATATTCTAAACTAAGTCTCTTGTAGTAGAATTAAATCTGGTTTGTATTTGTGTAAAAGTGTGTAAATATATTGTTGTTTTGTACTTATATCTGATATACTTAAACATATTATCTTGATGTCTTCGCCTATCACAAGTATCAAAAACGTATATTGAGTACAAATTGATAATTGACATTAATAATAATAAGATAATAAAAATAGACGATAAAAATTAACGATACGTTGACATCTTCCTCTGTGGTCTGTCGTTGGTCGCTTGTCTTAACTATGGGGCTGTCTGGTCTGTTGACTTTCTTTGGTATAGCTATGTGAGAATCCTCTTCTTTACTATCGCTGTTTTCAGCTTTTTTCCGTCATGTTTGCATTCTGTTGCGCTTGTTATGGATTACATCAGTGTCTTTCTTACTTACTTCTTTGTCGTTTTTAATGGACTCCTCCTTATCTTGGTCTTTCTCCTTGGTTAGAGTTGGGGGTGGGTTTGAGGTCGTGGATGGTTTCGATTTTGGCTGGGTGGGCGAAGCAGTCTGGGTGGGTTGCCTTTTTAACAGTCCTGGCAGAACTGAAAACTCGTCTAGGTTGTTTATGGTTGGCGTTGGCTTTGTTGACTTAGTGCGGCATTTATTAGACCAATGGGAATCTTGCCCGCATGTCAGACAGACTGTCCTCTGCCCTGGCATGGTCACCAGGATTCTATGAGTCTGGATTTTCTGTCCTCCTTGTGCTGTAATGTTGACGTAGTGGGGTGTGGTTTGTCATTCTCTAGGACAGTGGTTCTCAACCGGTGGGGAATTCCCCTTTCCCCAGGGGGGGGGGGGATTTTAGGGTTTCAAGGGGAGGAATTAAGATTATTTCAAGATCGCATATAATCTTAATTCCTCCCCTGGAAACCCTAAAATTATTATTATATTATTATATATTATTATATTATATTATTATTTCAAGATCGCATTAATACAAGCAGTTGTGCTGTATGGCTCTGAAACCTGGAGTACAACGAAAGGAGACGAAGCCTTGTTACAAACCTTTGAGAACAAAGTTTTAAGACGCATCTTTGGACCCATTAGGGATACACAAAGTGGAGAGTGGAAAAGAAGAAGTAACAAAGACATTTATGATCTGTTTAAGTCCCCGCTAATCACTGGTATCATGAAGGCTAATAGACTACAATGGCTGGGGCATATAGAAAGAATGGAAGATAATAGGGAAACAAAACTCGCTTACACTCAGGAAATAAATGACCATAGACCCCGATATAGACCAAGACGACGGTGGAGAGATAATATATATATACAGACCTACAAGCACTTGGAATCAACGACTGGCAAGAGAAGGTCATCGAGAGAGACGAATGGAGACGGATTGTATCTGCAGTAAAGAACCTCAATGGCTCGTAACGCTGAAGAAGAAGAAGAAGAATTAATACAAGAACCAGTTACTTTTTATTGTTTTTCCCTCTAAATTTTACGGTTCTGTACTTCTCACCCTAATGAAAATCGTTTTATAACGTAAGTAGACCCGCAAATCACGTTTTATGTAAATGTCTAGACTTGTTCTAGTATGTGTTATTAAATTTAGCTTCCTTTTTTATGTATACTGTGTAAGGGTAGGGGGAGGGGGGGGATTTATAGGGAGGAAATTTGAAAGGGGGGAATGGCATCCTGAACATATGGTAAAGGGAGGCATGGGCCAAAAAGGGTTGAGAACCACTGCTCCAGGATTTACCAAAGCTCCTCATTTCCCTGCTGAGTTTTTAATTTTGAAAACCACGGGCTCTGGGTTGCCTGTGATTATGGAATTATTCTTAATCATTGGACAGTAATGGAGTTGCTGATGAATGTTCTGTTTTAGTGGACTAAGACTGTCAATTAATATGTTCCCGGTTCCTGGCTCTGCCTGTTAAGCCCACACACACATGCATATACACACTGGTCCACACAGTTCAAAAATTACTCAGGATTCATCCTGATAAGCAGGCACTAGCGCTGAAACCCTTGTGATTGGCTAAATATTTGTCAAACTTCTTTAAGAAGAGAAGGTCAAATTAGTTTGTTATACGCAGCCAAAGCCAAACAATGTCTCAAGCACTTGTTCTGCTGCTCATGCCAAAGAAAAAGCGGAAACTCTGTGAATTTCCTGTTAGTGCAGCTCTCCTGCATCAGTAATTTATTTCATGGATAATCTGGTTAGGAATTTTGAAAAGTGATAGATATGGTTGTAATACAACTCACAGAAAAGGATGAGACATGCCAACTCGTGATATATCAGATGAGACAAACAGTCATCTTGGTCAATTAATGAGAAGAGAAAACACTGTGATGACTGAAAAGATCAACACTATAAAAGGCTGTGGCAGGTAGACAGAAATGATGCTTTGGGGCCTAAGGCGATCACATGGTGGAATATCATCAATAGAGTTGATATAGAACACAAGAACTGAGATTTGTGGAGAGACATTAACACCTTTACCACTTAAAAAAAAAAAAACCATGATAATATTCATGATAAGCTTATATGTTCAATTATTAGGTATTGTTTGTAAAACAATAAAATAAACATTCATTTACTTGTGCCCCTCTCTCTCTCTCTCTCTCTCTCTCTCTCTCTCTCTCTCTCTCTCTCTCTCTCTCTCTCTCTCTCTCTCTCTCTCTCTCTCTCTCTCTCTCTCTCTCTCTCGCTCGCTCGCTCAAGATATTAAACAACTTTTATTTTTTTTTTTAAAGACTATGTGGCGTGTACAGAAACTAAATAATCACACATGTTGAGGTCTACAAGGTGTGGACTGCACCTGGCCCTGCACTCGGCGTGGTTGAGATCGGCTAGCCTCTCCCAGGAGTGGTGAAAAGTGAAAATTAGTAGCCTGTCGATGACCCACAGATTACACAAGTCAACCCTACCTCCCCGTGGTGTAGCCTGGGAAACCATGACCACGAGGTCAACGGCCCACGGGCTCTGGCTCGCCAGGGGAGACGGACTTCTCTTGGTCAGATTTTTGTTCTAAACCTGCGACTGGCTTAGCAAGCTTGCAAGGGATTTTCATACTGCTCTTAGAAAAAGTAAGAAGTATAATCGGACTGACTCAAACGGTTATAGACCCGGCAGAGGCCGACCACGTAAACGATGGACAGCGGAAATAACAGAGTCCATGGGAATCTCGATACATGAAACCCATAAACTGGCACTTTGCCGTTGTTTATACCTCACCTCGACATCGCAAAATACAAGAGAAACAAGATGAGATGAGATGAGGTGCTCGACATTATAATCATCATGTGTTATGTTTAGCAGCCCAGTTTATCTTGCAACTGCACATTTTCAGTAAATTTCAACCCCTGATTGCCACTCTGCTAATCCATTCAGACTTATCCTCCCTCTGTCAACCTGTCTCTAAAACCTTCAATATTCAGTGTCACATTGCTCTCCACACCAATTTTTTTTTCTTCTTAGTGTGACCATAACAAAAATACCTTTCTTGTTCATATGTGGGAAGTCACCTGACTTCTGTGGCGCATGAATGTCCTATTTGGCTGTTCATAACTCTCTCAGCATTCTTCAAAAGAAATTATATCAGTGACCTCTAATGTGTTTCTAATCGTATTCACTGTTCATACATTATGGGCCTCCCGTGTGTTGCCGGGGCCCATAAGGGAAGCAAAGAATAGCAACACTGTAGCCTACCACGAATGTCGTAATAGGCGACTAAGGAGGCTTGATGGTTCCGTCGCCCTGCTACTGAGTGAGTGCGTGGCGAGTAGTATATAGGGTCTCTAGGCCTCGCTTTGAGCAATGAGCAATGAGATATATCTCATGTCTCATTCTAGTCTCATGTCTCGTCTATGCCTCATGTCTCGTGGTGGGTGGGTTGTGGCCTGCCTCATGCGTTCCAGCTCCTGTCTGTTTTTTAAAGTGTCAGCTGTCGTTTTTTAATCAGAGCATCGGGGTTAACAAGATCAATTAAACTATGGCGCCAGGTTTGCTAATTGCTTCAGAAGATGTCAGCCGGTGTAATGAATTAATTAGGTTCCCGTTTGTATAGACGGTATAACAAACCCGGCAACCAGCATGCTTTTTATCATATAACATCTGTGAGCAAAAAGTCGATATTGCCGGAAGGTGTATATTAGTGTCGGGGTCGAGGGAGGTCGCTGGTGCCATCTGTTTTTAATCAAGGGCGGTGTCGGAATAAAATAATAGGCGCAAAAGAACGATGTGTAGGGTGGGTTGGTAAGTGGTGAAAGACGGGGGTGCGTAGTTGGTCATAGTGGGATATCACCAATGTGTAACTGGGGTGTCTAGTGGGTCCCCTACCATGCGGCAGGGTCGATCCTACTGTGTGGTGGGGTAGTGTGGCAGTGGTCGAGTGTGTAACGGGGCTAGGTGGTGCCGTAGGTATCGTTTGAGAGTCGATTCACGCCGCTGTTCGATAAGGATGTCCACCCTAGGCGGCTCTTTTTACGTGTATACTAAGCCGTAAATGTATCTCAACGGTGTCTAGTTGCTGCCATAGCGCTTGACAGGTTCGAAACCTACAATGTGGTGGCGTAGTGTGGCAGTGGTCGAGTATGTAACGGAGCTAGATGGCGTCATTGACGGCTCGAATAACGCGGCTGGTTGATAACTATACCCAACATAGGAGCCAGAGAAGCGAATCCCGCTATGTGGTGAATCTGTTAAAGTAACATTGGTGTCACGTGTTTCGTATCTTTGTTAAGGTTGGTTTACAACAGCTGTGATAAAAATATCAATATTGTCCACAGGTGTATAGTAAAAGAAATAATGTGTATTGTGAATTAGTTGTGCTGGCGACAGTTGGTGCTATTAATTATATCACTATTATATGTTAACAAAGGAGAGCTCGCTTGAATCGACCGAGGCGGGAGAGGTTACCTGCAATTTACTCTGTAATGCCCATAGTGCCAGTTTTCCTATAGCGGTTATTAGTGATATGTTGAGACCTGTCGTGGTTTATGTTTTCCCCCGTTTCAAACTTCATGTCTCTACTCTTATGTATTACTGTGTTAGAAATAAAAAAAAAAGCATCTCACACTATAGACATATACTACCATAATGTATACAGAAAGAAGCAACAGGCATATGCACAATATAGAAATATACTAAATACACAGTATGTTAATAAAGACAATTACATTATTACAAGTTAAGTTACATAACAAAGCGAACATAGGCGCCAGAGAAGCGTATCACGATGTGTCGCTTTGCATTCTTCTCAGAAACGTCAGTTCCACAGCCAGCAGATTCAGCGGTACTGCTCAGTGTCTTCACATTCATACAAAAGTGCAGGTTCTATGTAGTACCGCAACACTTTTTTTCTCGTAGCAATTGACAACTTTTTATTGGTCCTTATGTTTTTCATCTTCGCCATGACGATTCTTATTCTAACCTCTTCAAGGCATCTCCCAGCAGCTGTTATGACTGTTCCGAGATTCTTGTATCTATTCACTTGTTTCAGAATATTCCCATTTTCATGTATATTACATCGTGGTATTTCATTCTTCCTAGTGACGATCATAATCCGTGTCATTTTATAATTTAATTCTAACCCTAGTTGTTCACTGTGTACAACAAGCGCCTCTACTAAATATTGCAGATCCTACGCAGTGTCTGTTGATTACATAAATTATATGAAGGCCGTTGACAAGTTAAATTTGATGAAGACATTTTATTACAGAAATTAAATGAAGATATTTGACTAGAAATATTTAATAAAGCTACGAAAAAAAAACAAACAAACAAACAAACAAACAAAAACAGAGATCTACCGGTGTGAGAAAAGCATATAAGTATGGTAATGTCAGTTCCTGTGAACATATTTACCATAAGCATTCTGAATAGTATATGAATATTTAGCTTTAAGGTGAAATCAATACGGCTGTACCGATCGGAAACAAGAAGAATGACTAAAACAAATACTAATAAACAACAATCATTTATTAACTGGTGCCCACGTAGTTCACCATTGGCGTTCATGTCTCATTCAACAATTAGTATAATGTCTGAAGTCACATTTGCGACTTCAACATATGTTTTCATAGTATATGTATATATGAAGATATATTCAAGGTGATTTCTAAGAACACATTTCCTCATATCACACTCTACAAAAGACATATTTCGCTCAAACTTAAACATTAAGAGTGGAAAAGAGTATGTTGTAGATATTGTTTTTCCTTTGTTTCTAGGGGGACTTGATTATTTGTTGTTCTATCTGGGCATGGTATGTATATTTTCAACATATCTTCACTGATGTTTTTCATCTTGTCTGCTCATTGCGCCCGCTTCAAAGTCATACAAAAGTACAGGTTCTATGAAAGACAGAGACACTTTGCGGTTATTGTTAACCAAAATGACAAATGAGAGGTCGATTAATATGTAAGTATTTGTAAATAAATAAATATACACAGGGCTGGCTGGTATATAATGATAACAAAGGTAGCTAGTTTTAGAAAACGAAATAGACGTGTTACCATAATAATATCCACACAGAATTGGTGTTACAGATTTCGCCTACTCCTCACCAAAATCAGACACCGAAGAAGGGTAATGCCATTTTTACAGTTGCGAAGTGGCGTATTAGAAGCCCAAATATTAACCTCAAGGTGCGGGTTAATCCAAAGCTAGTGAGTGTCTTCATTCTGATCTAGAGTTGTTTACCGTGCCTCCCACGCAAACAGAGGTGGAATAGTGACTATGTGTAGCTTAACTGTGGTGGCACCATCTGGAGATATTAATCAGATACTTGGTACCCAGTGAAGATGACAGATAACTGATGTGGGATAGGTCGCGTGGCCCTCAACAAAACATACAATGAAATAACGGTGAAATGAAATGTTGCGTCTCCGCGAAGCATTATTTTAGAAACCAAAGATTACAATCGATCTGAGAGGGTAACAATAAACAGGTTAATTCTACCAGAAAGAGGTGTCTTATACAGTGGGTACCAACGACAGACAGCTGGCCAAAAAGAACAATACGGGTCTAGAGGGTACCATAGATCATATGGAGGTAACAGCTTCGATTCCGACGGGGTTGTGTGACGGAAATATTGGTTGTTTTAATTAGCTGTTATGGAGTTTACAGCTCCGATCAACAGGTTTTGAGAGGTCTAAATAGGCAGTATTTTAAAGATTTGAGAGGTCTAAATAGGCAGTATTTTAAAGAATTCAAGTATATTATTACAAGTTAAATTACATAATAAAATAAATACAGTGATGTGTATAAAATTATAAAAAACACCAGTGTTACATTAGCATATAAGTGAAAAACACAACGGTATGAATACATTGGTGTATTAGTTACATACAAATGGTACATACAACATGCCCTCATGCAAGCGTAACGGCCTAGCTGTTAAATCACATGACCGCTATCTGTTCTATATTGCGACCAAATTACACCGATCGCCCCTCACGGCAGCGTAACAGACTAACACTTAAACCAAGCGCCCGCTATCTGTTCTATATTGTTGCCAACAATTATGTGCATGCCGCCATCATTTGATGTGAGTTTGATGATGAAGCCTGTCAGGAAACAACCATAGAGACATAGTAAAAGTGTATTGAGAATACAAATCCATGCGTATTGACTCTCGGTGTATCGTTATTCAGTTAACGTTTCCTGTTTCCTGCTCCAGTCTATTGTTGTAAAATCTTACCGAGGTGGACACTGTGGACCAAACCTACATGAGTGAAGTAGGATAGATACGGTTGTCATATGTGTCTTATAGGGATTGGTCATTGGTTTTATAAAAACTTATCGATAGAAGAAATGGCCCTTATACTACAAACAGAATAAACATTTACATTAATAATAACCACAACAAACACAGGACCAGCTACACTGGAGGTAACAAAAGTGACAGTCTGCTTAGAGAAAACAGCGAATTTTCAACGAAAACATAGTCTATGTGTTATCTCCTTGGAAACGTAAATCTGGTTATATTTAAATCACCCTATGCACTCATGTCTCCCATGAAAACTAGCGTAATGTCTGAAGAAGTCAAATTTGGGGCTTCAAAATATGTTTTCGTAGTATATGTATATATGAAGATATATACAGGTGTTTTCTAACAACAAATTACCGCATGTTGCGCTTTACGTCCATACACAAGTATAGGTTCTATGAACAACACAACACCTACAAATTGCTAAGATTGGCACCGAGTTACCAACAGCATTTCTGTCTAGAGTCAATACCACAAGACAAGACAATGTTTTTTTCGACCTCTGATTGAGAACAACAGATATAAACGTAATTAACTCTTTACCACAGTACCGAGAAAGTTAAAAATATCATTTTAAATACGCTGACCACCATAGTAACACAACCAGTTAATTCTGCTTGCTCACTTTGTGTATTACCAACACCTACTATAGATTGTAGAAAATTTTCATTTCTACAACCAAGGTGAAAAATATCGGTCAAACTTATAAATGTCTCATCCAAACTTATGAAAAAATGGGAAAATTTGTTAACCTAAGGAGAAAAAATATTGACCCTGTAAAGAAACATTTACAACAAACTTATAAAAATTAGGAACATTTGTTAACCTAATGAGAAAAAAATATCGACATAGAGAGCAATATTTCATCTAATCTTGTAAAAAGTAAGAAAATTTGTCAACCGAAATGGGAAATGGTCGGTCAAATACATAAATATCTCAACAAATTATAAAAAGTAGGAAATAATAGGGGCCAAGTAAAAAATATAGAGCTTAAGAGCAGAATACGGCCAACAAAAGAGGTATTTCAGAAAATGAAACGTGTCTTAGGTGATAAGTCACTATCATTGAAGGAACAAATAAATAAACTTTCAACAATAAAATTACAAAAATTAATTTTCGACAATAAAAATTAACAATTAAATTGCTACCAGAAACATTCAAATTAGAAACAATAAAGAGAAATTTACTGTATAATTTTTATTGTCGAAAATTAATTTTTGTAATTTTATTGTTGAAAGTTTATTTATTTGTTCCTTCAATGATAGTGACTTATCACCTAAGACACGTTTCATTTTCTGAAATACCTCTTTTGTTGGCCGTATTCTGCTCTTAAGCTCTATTGTGTACCTACCATCTGAGGTTATAAATGACCTCAAGTATATAAAATTATCCACTTGATTAAGCCTTTTCTCTTCTATTTTGATCTATCTATTAGTGTTCTTAATATATATCTTGCCTATTGTGTCTCTTTTCCTTCCATACATCCTTACTACACGTCACCTCTTTTCACCCTTTATTCTCTTCCTTATTCTTCTCATTGTAACACTTAATAGCATCATAATTTTATAGCCGTCTGTAAAGAAGATCGTTTGTTATTGGTATTCTTCTTAGCAGTGACCATCCTGGTTGATGCTCATAGTCATTGTCTAATAAAGGGTCTTGTCAGATAGGGGACAGTCGATTTATCTCCAGTAAGTTGGGGAATTTACCCAGTCAGCAGAAAACCGGTTGTGTTGTAAGCAAAGAGAATGTTAGTGTTAAGTGATATGAAACGTTGAAAATTGGTTAGAAGATGTATTCGCTGGTATTCAAGGGGTCAATATGGCAGATGTTTTAAGAAAGACCGACTTCGCAACAGACACTGTTGGTTGGTTGTGAAATGACACAGTGAAATAGAGGTGGAAAAAGTGAGAAATGAAATTTTCACTAGACTTCTAGAAAACACCTGCAGTGTTGATAGCTGGAACAATCGAAGATTAGTATAGCAGACATTGTGGTATGGAAAGTTGAAGATATCAGTTATGGGAAATGGATCTTTGCTGACGAATACTCAGATGATATCGAAACTATCCCAAGTGGAGCCATAGACTGCATTGCCATAAATGTTGTTATTACTATGTCGTTGAAGCTCATGTACAACGAAGGTTTGGAGCTCTTGGTGCTGTGACATGGAAAAGTTGTGAAGCTATCTATGAAAGACAGAGACACTTTGTGTTATAAAGAAAAAAAAATCAAGAGTATGGAGTGATGAGTGATTAGTCTGTATAGTGGTTCTTAAACAGAAACGCTGGAATGATAAGTTGAAGCTTTCAGTAATGTAAAAGAGGGAAAGTGCTGACGTTGCTGATTATGTATTGTGAAATGTCTTTTCAAATAAAAGATCAAGACACGTTTGACATAACTATAGAAGCAACATTTTTCCTACTGTTTTTAAGTTTAGTTGAAATATTTATCTGTTTGGCCGATCTTTTTTCACCTTTGATTAACAAATTTGTCCTACTTTTTACAATTTTGGACGAGACATTTCTTTACTTGGTCAATATTTTGCCCCTTTTGGTTAACATTATTTCCTACTTTTTATGAATTCGAACGAGTCATTTATAAGTTTGATCGATATAGTTTCAACTTTGGTTAACACAGTTTCCCACTTTTCGTAAGTTTGGCGGAGCTTTTTATAAGTTTGGTCGATATTTTTTCACATTTGTTTAACAAAGTTTCCTAGTGTTCATAAGTTTAGCAGCGATATTTATAAGTTTGGTCAACATATTTCTGTATTTACCCAACCTTTTTATTACTTTGGTTCACTTATTTTCCTAGTTCGGTCGACATGTTTCTTAGTTTGATCAATATTTTCCCCTTTTGGCTAACACATTTTCCTACCTTTCATAAATCTGGGTAAGCTATTTTTTACTTGGCCCCTATTATTTCCTACTTTTTATAATTTGTTGAGATATTTATGTATTTGACCGACCTTTTCCCATTTCGGTTGACAAATTTTCTTACTTTTTACAAGATTAGATGAAATATTGCTCTCTAGGTCGATATTTTTTTCTCATTAGGTTAACAAATGTTCCTAATTTTTATAAGTTTGTTGTAAATGTTTCTTTACAGGGTCAATATTTTTTCTCCTTAGGTTAACAAATTTTCCCATTTTTTCATAAGTTTGGATGAGACATTTATAAGTTTGACCGATATTTTTCACCTTGGTTGTAGAAATGAAAATTTTCTACAATCTATAGTAGGTGTTGGTAATACACAAAGTGAGCAAGCAGAATTAACTGGTTGTGTTACTATGGTGGTCGGCGTATTTAAAATGATATTTTTAACTTTCTCGGTACTGTGGTAAAGAGTTAATTGCATAATTACGTTTATATATGTTGTTCTCAATCAGAGGTCGAAAAAAACATTGTCTTGTCTTGTGGTATTGACTCTAGACAGAAATGCTGTTGGTAACTCGGTGCCAATCTTAGCCATTTGTAGGTGTTGTGTTGTTCATAGAACCTATACTTGTGTATGGACGTAAAGCGCAACATGCGGTAATTTGTTGTTAGAAAACACCTGTATATATCTTCATATATACATATACTACGAAAACATATTTTGAAGCCTCAAATTTGACTTCTTCAGACATTACGCTAGTTTTCATGGGAGACATGAGTGCATAGGGTTATTTAAATATAACCAGATTTACGTTTACAAGGAGATAACACATAGACTATGTTTTCGTTGAAAATTCGCTGTTTTCTCTAAGCAGACTGTCCCTTTTGTCACCTCCAGTGTAGCTAGTCCTGTGTTTGTTGTGGTTATTATTAATGTAAATGTTTATTCTGTTTGTAGTATAAGGGCCATTTCTTCTATCGATAAGTTTTTATAAAACCAATGACCAATCCCTATAAGACACATATGACAACCGTATCTATCCTACTTCACTCATGTAGGTTTGGTCCACAGTGTCCACCTCGGTAAGATTTTACAACAATAGACTGGAGCAGGAAACAGGAAACGTTAACTGAATAACGATACACCGAGAGTCAATACCCTTGGATTTGTATTCTCACTACACTTTTACTATGTCTCTATGGTTGTTTCCTGACAGGCTTCATCATCAAACTCACATCAAATGATGGCGGCATGCACATAATTGTTGGCAACAATATAGAACAGATAGCGGGCGCTTGGTTTAAGTGTTAGTCTGTTACGCTGCCGTGAGAGGCGATCGGTGTAATTTGGTCGCAATATAGAACAGATAGCGGTCATGTGATTTAACAGCTAGGCCGTTACGCTTGCATGAGGGCATGTTGTATGTACCATTTGTATGTAACTAATACACCAATGTATTCATACCGTTGTGTTTTTCACTTATTTGCTAATGTAACACTGGTGTTTTTTACTTTTTTGTTTTTTATAATTTTATACACATCACTGTATTTATTTTATTATGTAATTTAACTTGTAATAATATACTTGAATTCTTTAAAATACTGCCTATTTAGACCTCTCAAAACCTGTTGATCGGAGCTGTAAACTCCATCACAGCTAATTAAAACAACCAATATTTCCGTCACACAACCCCGTCGGAATCGAAGCTGTTACCTCCATATGATCTATGGTACCCTCTAGACCCGTATTGTTCTTTTTGGCCAGCTGTCTGTCGTTGGTACCCACTGTATAAGACACCTCTTTCTGGTAGGATTAACCTGTTTATTGTTACCCTCTCAGATCGATTGTAATCTTTGGTTTCTAAAATAATGCTTCGCGGAGACGCAACATTTCATTTCACCGTTATTTCATTGTATGTTTTGTTGAGGGCCACGCGACCTATCCCACATCAGTTATCTGTCATCTTCACTGGGTACCAAGTATCTGATTAATATCTCCAGATGGTGCCACCACAGTTAAGCTACACATAGTCACTATTCCACCTCTGTTTGCGTGGGAGGCACGGTAAACAACTCTAGATCAGAATGAAGACACTCACTAGCTTTGGATTAACCCGCACCTTGAGGTTAATATTTGGGCTTCTAATACGCCACTTCGCAACTGTAAAAATGGCATTACCCTTCTTCGGTGTCTGATTTTGGTGAGGAGTAGGCGAAATCTGTAACACCAATTCTGTGTGGATATTATTATGGTAACACGTCTATTTCGTTTTCTAAAACTAGCTACCTTTGTTATCATTATATACCAGCCAGCCCTGTGTATATTTATTTATTTACAAATACTTACATATTAATCGACCTCTCATTTGTCATTTTGGTTAACAATAACCGCAAAGTGTCTCTGTCTTTCATAGAACCTGTACTTTTGTATGACTTTGAAGCGGGCGCAATGAGCAGACAAGATGAAAAACATCAGTGAAGATATGTTGAAAATATACATACCATGCCCAGATAGAACAACAAATAATCAAGTCCCCCTAGAAACAAAGGAAAAACAATATCTACAACATACTCTTTTCCACTCTTAATGTTTAAGTTTGAGCGAAATATGTCTTTTGTAGAGTGTGATATGAGGAAATGTGTTCTTAGAAATCACCTTGAATATATCTTCATATATACATATACTATGAAAACATATGTTGAAGTCGCAAATGTGACTTCAGACATTATACTAATTGTTGAATGAGACATGAACGCCAATGGTGAACTACGTGGGCACCAGTTAATAAATGATTGTTGTTTATTAGTATTTGTTTTAGTCATTCTTCTTGTTTCCGATCGGTACAGCCGTATTGATTTCACCTTAAAGCTAAATATTCATATACTATTCAGAATGCTTATGGTAAATATGTTCACAGGAACTGACATTACCATACTTATATGCTTTTCTCACACCGGTAGATCTCTGTTTTTGTTTGTTTTTTTTTTTTTTTTTTCGTAGCTTTATTAAATATTTCTAGTCAAATATCTTCATTTAATTTCTGTAATAAAATGTCTTCATCAAATTTAACTTGTCAACGGCCTTCATATAATTTATGTAATCAACAGACACTGCGTAGGATCTGCAATATTTAGTAGAGGCGCTTGTTGTACACAGTGAACAACTAGGGTTAGAATTAAATTATAAAATGACACGGATTATGATCGTCACTAGGAAGAATGAAATACCACGATGTAATATACATGAAAATGGGAATATTCTGAAACAAGTGAATAGATACAAGAATCTCGGAACAGTCATAACAGCTGCTGGGAGATGCCTTGAAGAGGTTAGAATAAGAATCGTCATGGCGAAGATGAAAAACATAAGGACCAATAAAAAGTTGTCAATTGCTACGAGAAAAAAAGTGTTGCGGTACTACATAGAACCTGCACTTTTGTATGAATGTGAAGACACTGAGCAGTACCGCTGAATCTGCTGGCTGTGGAACTGACGTTTCTGAGAAGAATGCAAAGCGACACATCGTGATACGCTTCTCTGGCGCCTATGTTCGCTTTGTTATGTAACTTAACTTGTAATAATGTAATTGTCTTTATTAACATACTGTGTATTTAGTATATTTCTATATTGTGCATATGCCTGTTGCTTCTTTCTGTATACATTATGGTAGTATATGTCTATAGTGTGAGATGCTTTTTTTTATTTCTAACACAGTAATACATAAGAGTAGAGACATGAAGTTTGAAACGGGGGAAAACATAAACCACGACAGGTCTCAACATATCACTAATAACCGCTATAGGAAAACTGGCACTATGGGCATTACAGAGTAAATTGCAGGTAACCTCTCCCGCCTCAGTCGATTCAAGCGAGCTCTCCTTTGTTAACATATAATAGTGATATAATTAATAGCACCAACTGTCGCCAGCACAACTAATTCACAATACACATTATTTCTTTTACTATACACCTGTGGACAATATTGATATTTTTATCACAGCTGTTGTAAACCAACCTTAACAAAGATACGAAACACGTGACACCAATATTACTTTAACAGATTCACCACATAGCGGGATTCGCTTCTCTGGCTCCTATGTTGGGTATAGTTATCAACCAGCCGCGTTATTCGAGCCGTCAATGACGCCATCTAGCTCCGTTACATACTCGACCACTGCCACACTACGCCACCACATTGTAGGTTTCGAACCTGTCAAGCGCTATGGCAGCAACTAGACACCGTTGAGATACATTTACGGCTTAGTATACACGTAAAAAGAGCCGCCTAGGGTGGACATCCTTATCGAACAGCGGCGTGAATCGACTCTCAAACGATACCTACGGCACCACCTAGCCCCGTTACACACTCGACCACTGCCACACTACCCCACCACACAGTAGGATCGACCCTGCCGCATGGTAGGGGACCCAATAGACACCCCAGTTACACATTGGTGATATCCCACTATGACCAACTACGCACCCCCGTCTTTCACCACTTACCAACCCACCCTACACATCGTTCTTTTGCGCCTATTATTTTATTCCGACACCGCCCTTGATTAAAAACAGATGGCACCAGCGACCTCCCTCGACCCCGACACTAATATACACCTGCCGGCAATATCGACTTTTTGCTCACAGATGTTATATGATAAAAAGCATGCTGGTTGCCGGGTTTGTTATACCGTCTATACAAACGGGAACCTAATTAATTCATTACACCGGCTGACATCTTCTGAAGCAATTAGCAAACCTGGCGCCATAGTTTAATTGATCTTGTTAACCCCGATGCTCTGATTAAAAAACGACAGCTGACACTTTAAAAAACAGGCAGGAGCTGGAACGCATGAGGCAGGCCACAACCCACCCACCACGAGACATGAGGCATAGACGAGACATGAGACTAGAATGAGACATGAGATATATCTCATTGCTCATTGCTCAAAGCGAGGCGTAGAGACCCTATATACTACTGTGGCGTGACACTGTGAGCTGTAAGTTCGTGTGAAATGCTTTTGAAACTGCCCGAGGTTTTTTTGGAACGTGACTGCGTGTTCGGAGCGATGGCGGATGGCTATGTCCCAGACTTGACCGGTTTTTGTCTTATGCAGAAAT
Organism: Cepaea hortensis; assembly: GCA_963921405.1. Classification (NCBI taxonomy): domain Eukaryota; kingdom Metazoa; phylum Mollusca; class Gastropoda; order Stylommatophora; family Helicidae; genus Cepaea; species Cepaea hortensis. The sequence goes on along the minus strand of OY992880.1, from coordinate 93,406,272 downwards.
GTGTGGCTGCTGGGCTTCTGGTTGACTGCCACTGCCATCGACGATAAACTGTATTTTCGTGGACTGTGTGAGTAAATATCTAGGAAACATCCAGATGGGAAAATGACTGCCGATTCCATCAGAGATGAACTGGGTGTTTCGTGGGGGACTATTATGTTGACATTCTGGTTGCGGCACAGTGTATCTGTGCGGGCTGTTGTTTGTCGAGACTCCTGTCTTTTTCACTTTTCACATTGGGCAGTGGGGAGTGTTTTGTATGATAGTCACTGGCACAGGAACGGAGCATAATGGGGACGACCCGTTGCTGTGAAGTTGGAACTGCGACTAACTAACTGGCTGGCTGGCTGGCTGGGCGGGCATAACGTAGGGCACAATGTAACATGACTTGCTTTCTGGCTTCCATTGACACAGATCTATTATGTAGAATGTTTCCCATCAGATGAAATTGAGTTTTTTGACAAAATTATTCTGTCTGTTATCTTTGTGTTGCTTTCTTTCTATCTGTTATCACTGGCCTCAGATTTATTGCATTCTCTCTACTTGTTTTAGCGTTACCTCAGCTACATGCACTTTACTATCTATTTTCAGAAAGTCAAATCCAAGGTACCACCAGGCGGTGATATTGACCTACTCATGATTGGTAAGACGGGACATGGCAAAAGCTCTACAGGGAACTCAATCTTGGGACAGAACAAATTTCTTTCTTTAGCAGGGGGAGAATCTGTAACCTGTCACAGTGAGGTGGGCTGGGCTGAGATTGATGGTCGGATCTTCAAAGTTGTGGACACCCCAGGAGTGTATGATACTAAAGTTGATGGTGATGCAGCATCTATTGATCTTGCCACCAAGTTTATCAGTGAAGCAATAGCCAGTTGTCCTATGGGGTTCCATGCTTTGCTTCTTATAATTCCCTTTGGGATACGCATGACAAAAGAGGAAAAACATGCAATTGACCTCTTGAAATACATCCTAGGAGAAGATATTGTTAAGTCCCATTGTATTTGTGTCTTTACTCATGGTGATAACTTTGAGACAGAAATGACGGCAAGCAAAACCACCTTTGAGGAGTGGTGCAAAAATTGCAGTGGATATTTAAAAAATCTGTTTGAGGAATGTGGCTATAGATGTGTACTCTTCAACAATAAGGCCACAGATCCAATGGTAAAGAAGTCTCAACTGATCAAACTTGTGTCAATGGTGGATAGTTTAAAAGACAGTGGCACCCGTTACACTAATTCGCTCTTTGAGTTTGTCCAGAAAGAATGCCAGAGAATCATCTCTGAAGAAAGGGTACCCCAGGTGAATGAAGAAATTATGAAGAGTATGCAGCTGGTTCTTCAGCGTCTGAATGGTTTATTCAACATTACCAATGAAGCCACCAGCTACAGCGATGGTTTATTAAAACTAAAGGAGACCGTTGACAACCTGAACAACAGAGTCACAGAAAAAGAGAATGGGCAGCTTGGTTGTCTTGTTAATACTATTTCTGCACTCACTGCTACAATAAATGAAAAAATGGATAAGATTGCTGATCGTCCCAAGCCAGACAGTCCAGGTGCCACACCAACAGAAACAACACTGAAGAAAGGAGAACTTGCTCCTCAAAGCCAGGATTTAGTGGTATTTAGAGATGAAATCCAGAGGTACCATGATGATGAAATTATGCCTAAGCAGAGCTTGGTTACAGAAATGGTGACTGAACAGTTGAAGTCAAAGATTGAAAATGAAAAGCAGGGCTTCCCTGGAAGTTCAGTTGTCATGTTGCCAAATGGAAAATCTGTCACTCTGGAAGAGTTGCGTGTTGGGGATCAAGTCCAGGTCAGAGATAAAAAGGGTGGTCTGAGTTTTGACACTGTTTACAAGTTTGAACATCAAGAAATGGATGTCTTTAGTGAATTTCTAGCCCTGAAGACTGCCTCACAGACAGTCTATGTCACGGCTCGACATTATGTCTACCGTGTTAAAGATGGCAAAGAGGACTGTGTGTATGCTGATGATGTCCATGTTCGAGACTGCCTGCCTGTGGTTACAGGTAATGGTTTAGAGCTTCAGACAGTGCAGGCTATAATTTTGGAGAGGAAGAACGGCCTGTTTGCTCCATTTACCAACAATGGCAACATTATAATTAATGGGGTGCTGATGCCTGCGAGTAAAAGAAAGAACTGCTTCCCAGGAAGTTCAGTTGTCATGTTGTCAAATGGAAAATCTGCCACTCTGGAAGAGTTGCGTGTTGGGGATCAGGTCCTTGTTAGAGATAACATGGGTGATCTGAGTTTTGACACTGTTTACATGTTTGGACATCAAGAAAAGGATGTCTCCAGTGAATTTCTAGCCCTGAAGACTGCCTCACAGACAGTCTATGTCACGGCTGGACATTATGTCTACTGTGTTAAAGATGGGACAGAGCTGTGTGTGTCTGCTGAGAATGTCCATGTGGGAGACTGCCTGCTGGTGGCCGCAGGTGATGGTTTAGTGCTTCAGCCAGTGCAGTCTGTCACTTATGAGAGAAAGCCAGGCCTGTTTGCTCCATTCACCAACAGTGGCAACATTATAATTGACGGGGTGCTGATGTCATGTTACATAGATGTTTTGCCAGCTAGGATGTGTCATACTTTGTTGTGGCCAGTTCGACAGCTGTACCGTGCTTCCCCAAGCATGTTGTCATATATAAATGGACCATCCGCACAGCACCCTGTCCCTCGCTGGGCTAAGGCTGTAATGAAGCTGCTGTGAGAAATAAAGGTCAGAAGTTTCATAATTTTTTTAACATGATTTTCTTCAATAAAGTGGGACTTTTCAGTTATTGGTGTTACTTCATTTTTTTTTTGGGGGGGGGGGGGAGGGGGGGGGGAATGAAGTGACACTTGTAATACTTTGAAGAAATATTTGATCTTCAATGTACCATGTTGTTTAATGTTGATGCATACTTTAAGGCTAGTTATTTCAAGTACGTTTACATTTCTCACAGGAGCCATTTAAACTAACTTAATAGAAATCATGTAAGGTCAAGGTAAACTTCGTTTTCATGATTTGACTATCACTGTCTTCATTTATAGTATCCATACTGAGCTAGTTTGTCCATGTGTGTGTGTGTGTGTGTGTCAATAACCCCATGGTAGCCAGTCTACTGAGCTAGGTTTGTCAGATCTCTGTGTATGTCTCAATAACCCAATGGTAGCCATTCTACTGAGATGGGTTTGTCAGATCTCCATGTGTGTCAATAACCCCTCGGTAGCCAGTCTACTATGATAGGTTTGTCACATCTTTGTGTGTGTGAATAACCCCTCGGTAGCCAGTCTACTGAGATAGGTTTGTCAGATCTTTGTGTGTGTGTGTGTTAATAACCCATGGTAGCCAGTCTACTTAGATAAGTTTGTCAGATCTCTGGGTGTGTCAATAACCCCATGGTAGCCAGTCTATTGAGATAGGTTTATCAGATCTCTGTGTATGTGTCAATAACCCAATGGTAGCCATTCTACTGAGATAGGTTTGTCAGATCTCCATGTGTGTCAATAACCCCGTGGTAGCCAGTCTACTGAGATAGGTTTATCAAATCTCTGTGTATGTGTCAAGGTAGCCAGTCTACTGAGCTAGGTTTGTCAGATCTCTGTGTATGTGTCAATAACCCCGTGGTAGCCAGTCTACTGAGATAGGTTTGTCAGATCTCCATGTGTGTCAATAACCCCATGGTAGCCAGTCTACTGAGATAGGTTTTGTGTGTGTGTGTCAGTGACCCCATGGTAGTCAGTCTACTGGGATAGATTTGTCAGATCTTTCTGTGTGTGCCAATAACCCCACGGTAGCCAATCTACTGAGATAGGTTTGTCAGATCTCTCTGTGTGTGCCAATAACCCCAGGGTAGCCAATCTACTGAGATAGATATATCAGATCTCTGTGAGTTCCAATTACCCCGTGGTAGCCAGTCTACTGAGATAGGTTTGCCAGATCTCTGTGTATGTGTCAGTAACCCCATGGTAGCCAGTCTACTGAGATAGATTCTTCAGATCTCCATGTGTTTCAATAACCCCGTGGTAGCTATTCTACTGAGATAGGTTTGTCAGATCTCTCTGAGTGTACCAATAACCCCACAGTAGCCAGTCTACTGAGATAGATTTTTCAGATCTCTATGTGTGCCAATAACCCCACAGTAGCCAGTCTACTGAGATAGGTTTGTCACATCTGTGTGTGTGTCAATAACCCCGTGGTACCCAGTCTACTGAAATAGGTTTGTCAGATCTCTCTGTGTGTACCAATAACTCCACGGTAGCCAGTCTACTGAGATAGATTTGTCAGATCTCTATTTGTGCCAATAACCCCACGGTAGCCAGTCTACTGAGATAGGTTTGTCAGATCTCCATGTGTGTCAACCCCATGGTAGCCAGTCTACTGAGATAGATTTGTCAGATCTCTCTGTGTGTCAATAACCCCAAGGTCACCTTCTACACTTTGCCCAGTTCACAGAAATGAATGTAAACAAACATGACATAAACCAGCTTGATACAGCTATAGAAGGGAGCTGATAACTATTTGTGGCTTATAAAGAGGGTCAAATTAATAAAAGTAGCACAAGACTAAAGAGCAGCTTCACATACCTAGGAAGCAAAATGACATCTACAGGGGACTCAACACCAGAAATAACATCTAGAATCGCACAGGCATCTGGTGCCTTCAATAAACTGTCAAACATCTGGAAGTCAAAGACAATCAGCAAACACACAAAACTTTAAATCTTCAACTCTAGTGTGACTCCAGTGTTAACGTATGGATGTGAAAGTTGGAAATCAACGGTAGCTTTAGATAAAAAATTAGATAATTTTGAGAACAAATGTCTTAGAAGACTTCTAAACATCCACTGGACAGACTTCAGAACCAATACGCAAATAAGACAAGAGACTAAGCGAGATACAGTATCCAATTTCATAAGAAGACGCCGTTGGAACTACATCGGCCATGTACTCAGAATGGACAAGACAAGATTCCCCTACCAACCCCTCATATGGTCACCGGTAGGTAAAAGAAAACGGGGAAGACCAAGAGAGACCCTGCGTAGAACCATCATTAGAGAAGGCTCTTTCAATGGCCAAGTAAATATCCAAGATCTACAACAGATAGCAGCGAACCGCCAAGCATGGAGAGACAGGACTTCTGCCCTATGCGCCGCCTTAGGCTCAAGAGGAAAGACTAACTAAACTAAGACTAAAGAAACAGAAAACTTTATAAGTAACCAATACATCTAATGAAAACAATAATTCATAAGAATGTACATACATGAATCAAATGACAGAATTTGGGACCGCTTCTCATCTAGTACACTTGTGTTATGTAAGTGACAACACGGTATGTGGCCAGGATATAGACTATAATAGAGTGGGGAATGATTAACGTATTCAATATTATTATTCTTTTTCCAAAATTGTATTATTTATTTGTACCTTTATTTTTGGTGATTATTATAACATTATGTCTTTTTTGTACCATGTGCAAATGCACTTCTCGCCTTACATGTAATGTTATTTGCTTGACATGGTTTAGTCTGTAGGTGAAGTTGCCAATTGAAATAATTGTTCATCTTATATATAAAAGGCAATCTCCATCTGAATGTATGTATGTCTGTATGTGTGTATGTCCTTTATGCGTTCGCGAACGGTCCATCCGATTAAGATGAAATTTTCTACACGTCTTCCTCTCATTCCCACGCTGCCAACTGTCATAGTTTTTTTTTCTTCTTCCTCCTCCGCCCTCCCCCTCCCTAAATACGTACGTAAATAGAAGAGATCAAAGAATCCCTGAACCACAACGCTATGAAAAGCGAAGAAAATGACGTGACTACACAGAATCGTCACACGGCAATGTCAATAACAATTCATCTTTTTATGTGTGAAGAGGTTCTCTACAGTCATGTAGAAGGGAAGAACAATCAATGGAAAGACCGAAATCACAGAACCTAGACGAGTATGAATTCGGAATGGCGAACTCCCTCCTCCTCTCTCCTCCTCCCTCTACCTCCTCTCTCGATCCTCCTCCTCCTCTTTCCTCCTCCTCCCTCCTCCTCCTCTTCCTCCTCCCTCTCCCTCCTCCTCTCCTCATCCTCCCTCCTCCCTCTCCATCCTCCTCCCTCCTCCTCCTCTCTCCTCCTCCTCCCTCCACTTCCCTCCTCCTCCTCCCTCTCCCTCCTCCCCCTCTTCCCTCCTCCTCCCTCCTCCTCCCTCTTCCTCCTCCTCCTTCTCTCTCCTTCTCCCTCTTCCTCCTGCATCCTCCTCCCTCCTCCTCCCTTCTCTACTCGTGTCTCCGGAGAGTGAAGACGTGTTTTCGTATCTCTTACTTCTCGGATTCTTATTACTGCAAGCTGAATCACCTATCATGGATTTTTATATCAATGTGCTCGTTGTGATTCTGAGGATGTGGTTAAATAGTTTTTAGATTAATACAAGTGTTGATTATCGCAAAAATGTGTGTTATATATAATATTCATTTCGAGTGATAGTTGAACACTATTAAATTTTAACCAATCAAGTGCACGAGGCGTGTCAGATACAACCACGGGACCTCAAATTGCCCGCGGCGTGGCTAGATAACAATGAGATTGCTGCGTTCTTCAAGTTTAGTTATTCGTAATATTATGCAATAATGTCAGGGGAAGGAGAGTGCTCCGTATTGGAAGTGAATGGTGAAAGGACTCGCTCAGGTTTACGATTGGCTGTCAATAAAACTTACACACTAAACAAAGAGAGGGCCGTGAAGAATAAGCTATCCAAGTGCATAAATCCCAACGGCCTAGTCGTCAAGCACACCAACTCAGGACAGTGTGTTACTGTTTCCTTCAACAACACACTCCATTATGAGGCATTCCGAACTTGCCTACTTAACTACTACAGGCTTGAACTAATTGAACACAGGCAAGATAAGCACGGGGCCCACGTTGAGGATCTGATTACGACGCCAGTGATTACGATACATTTGTACCACAGTAAAAATAAACTCATGACACAGGGCAGTAATGAAAACATTAATTCCTGGCTAAAAGTAGATTTTGTTGAACATGAAAACTCGACACAGGCATTCACCGAATCTACGCAGCCCACAACTACAGCTGTCGACAGCACACCAGCTAACAATGTTCGTCAATTAACTCATACGATGAGTGTACATGACAACATCAACACGAGGCCTGCCAACCCACCAGTGCTCTTGGCCATTGAATACCCAATGGAGCGTATCCAAAACAACATAGAACCCAATGTTGACATTGTTGAAGAAGTACCTGCCTCAGATAACAATAGCATCTTAACTATCAATGGACATTCGTGCGACTGTAAACAGCGCATTGAGGAACTAGAACAAACACTAAAGGCGCTCATTGTCACTGTCTCAACCAACATTGAAGCAAACAATAAGATAAGCAGTGATTACAATGCTCTCAAGACAGAAGTCGCACTCCTGCGAGACGTAAATTTACTGCTGAGAAATACAGTTCAAATCTTACAGAATGTGTCCTCTACCAACCAAACCGAAGAAGCATGTAATTCCCAAGCAACCGCTTCATCCTTAGGAAATCTTGGGGAAGCTCAATCCCACCCAGAACAGATAAGCGCTATGAAAACACCTTAATACGCAGAGGAAGATAAACAACAACAAACACCTCAATGTGCAGACGAAGATAAACAACAACAAGCAGTCTACCCCATTGACGTCAAAATAAGCAATAGGTTCAAAGTACTTCAAGAAAAGTCACCAGAAAACCTACAGTGCTCTAACATGCTGCCAACGGACAAGACAAGCCTACAATATACATCGAGAGAACCACATGGAGACATAAAGACTGCTGATAATCGGAAATGGACGAAACAACGGGCGAGACGTGCTGAAAACCAACATGTACAGACAGCACGACCTGACTGTACACATATTATACTAGGCGATTCCTTAATGAAAGGTTTATACAGTGACAGGATGGCCACGTCAGACAAAGACATTGTTTCAATAATCCCACTGCCTGGGGCTGGTGTAGACCGGCTAACAGACAAGATTAGCAGGTTGGCTGTTAATCATAGCGTTAGAAGGGCAAGCGTACATATTGGTATCACCGACACCATGAACAACCAACAAATCACAGGGTCTCAACTACTGGCACTCTTGAACGGATTACGTCACACTTTTCCTAACTCATCCATTTTCTTCTCCTCCATCATATCACCAAGTTATGGACAGCAGCGCCGTCTAGCTGACATAAATAACAACATTTTGCAGAAGTTCTGTTCTCAAAACATGATACAATTCATCAACAACACAGCATCATTCACTTCACAGGCTGGTGCACCAAAAAAGAGTCTTTATAAGGATCAAATACATTTGTCTACATTGGGCACCAGTTTTCTTGCCAAGAATATCAAATATCCTGAACGGACATACCATACATCCAATACGGGATCACGCCGGACACTTTTAGCTACTCCTGAAACTCAAGCCAGACGACATACTCCCGTCACATCAAGTACCAATAGGACAGAAGTTTGCAGACCACTCATAACCACTGCACATGAAATCCAAGCCAGACGGGACACTACTACTACACCAAGTCCGTTAAATACTTTCACACAGTAGGGTAATAATTACGAAGATATTTTTCCTATTCTCCCCAGAAAGGAACCAACTCTCAGCAACAACGATGTGCCACCACAACCTCCTGTTAGCCACCAACCAGAGGCTCTAGTTGGTAGTCATTACATACCCATGAGACATCATCAGTACCCATTTCATTGTAACCCAGAATGGTTGCACCTCACACGGTATAGCCCAGCTACACTTCGTCAAGCACTTATAATGTCGCTATACCAACAACCAACACAACCTGGTATTTACTAGCAACTTAGCACAAAGCTACACCGGATCTCGGTACAAGAAAGAGCCTCTCCTTGAACGTTTATCTGCATATTTGGTTACTACTTGATCTAGTAAAGTATTAGTTTATAAGCAAGTACAAACATTGACTTGTTTTGACTTTATATTAATTGATAGTACTTAGCTGTATAGCTTTTATAATACTTTTTATTGTGTTTACTGTGAGTGAGGGGGTCTTCACTGTTCTTCCTTCTGCTTACTGTTTAACGTTTTATTTCCCGTGTGGGATACTCCGCTTTAAACAGAGACATTGACTTGTATGGTCATTTATTAATTCTTTTGGATAACAGTTGGTTACTTAGCTTGTGAAGTAGTTTTTTTTTCAGGTTAATTGTCTGTTGTATGTTCTTTAATTCGTTTTGTTCCGTGTTTGCATTATATTCGTTGGTCTAATTAGGTATATCGTTATAATATTGTCATTTACATACCTATTTGTATTACTGATATTTTGTAAGTTAATGTAATTGTGATTTTTTATGATCTTGTATTTTTGCTTAACTTTGAATAATTTACACTTTCTTCATGGATGAAATGTCTGAGAAGTGGCAACACTGGCTCAATAAGTCAGGAATACGCCTTGGACACTTAAACATTTGCAGCTTATTTAACAAGCTACCAGAGTTATCTTCTATTCTTAATCAAAATTTTAATTATTCGGCCTTAGTGAAAGTAGACTTAATGATAACATTTCAGATGAGGACATATCTATTAAAGGGTACAAAGTTTTTAGAAGGGATCCCTGTAGGAAATAAGAGACAGGCATAGTAACCTATGTTTCTAATTTACTAAATGCTCACCGTAGGCTAGACTTTGAAACTTGCGAAATAGAATGTATGTGGTTAGAGCTAAAACTTCAAAACCGCACACCCCTGATAATTGGCTACCTCTATCGAAATCCCAGTGCTGGACACGTCTGGTACGAAAACTTCACTACCATGATGGATGTGGTTTTCGCTTCCGGGAAGGAAATTATACTGCTCGGAGACTTTAACATTGACACTAACAAATCCAACATAATATGGGGAAATATAATTGCGTCATACAATTTCCAACAAATAGTACAACAGGCTACTAGAGTAACAAAGTCATCTTCAACAGTCATAGATCACATTTATGTAACTTGCTCAGACAACATCATAGAATGCGCTGTACCCAATTGTGCAATGAGCGATCACTACCCAATATGCTGCACGTGGTCTAAACAAGGAATTAAAACTCCTAAACATAAACACATAAGTGTAAAATATAGAAGTTACAAACATTTCAACCAAAACGAATTTTTACAGGACTTGCTCAGTTCACCTCTAGACAATGTTTGTCAGCTTCCTGACCCGGATGATGCTCTGGAATTCTGGATGAAAATATTTATTGATGTTTTTGATAGACATGTGCCAATCAAGGAAGTTCGAGTAAAACACCACGTCAAGCCACCTTGGATCACCCAGGAAATACTTGAAATTATGAGAGACAGAGATAAAGCACATAAAAAGCGGGATCTCAGCGCATACCGTACTCTTAGAAACAAAGTTCAATATACCATACGACGGGAAAAGAAAAATTACTTTAAGAACTTAGTAATGGATAAAACAAATAGTAAGGATATATGGAAGGCAATTAACACCTTGACAAACAAGTATCCATCCATCCATCATGTGCCATGCCGGTAAGCGTGGGCGGTCATGTTCTGCCATCTCACCCGATCACCAGAGTCGTGGATCAGCTCCGTGTATAAACAAGTATAACTTCCGAAATTCTTTACCATCAAATCATATTACATGCGACCAATTCAGTAATTTTTTTTCAAACTGACATAGACCAGTTGAAGGCTTCAATACCTAATTCTCCTTGCAACTTATCTTTACTGTCATCGTTTTGCGAGAATAGATGCTCCGGCGATATTCTTTCCGACATACCGCTAATGACAATCACTGAGGTATTCACTTACCTCAGTAACCTAAAAAAAACACAACCTCATCTGGGTTAGATGGAATCAGCAACCGGATTCTCCGTTGTGCTGCGCCAGTGATCTGTATATCACTAACCTATGTATATAATCAGTGTCTCACCAAAGGCCACTTTCCATCAGCTCTCAAAATCGCTAAAGTGTACCCTCTTCTTAAATCTGGTTCATTGGACAATGATCTCCCGAACAATTACAGACCCATTTCCTTACTATCATCACTATCTAAGCCACTAGAAAAACACATCCATAAAATAACATTACAGTATTTAGTTCGCAACAAGCTTATTGTTGACAACCAATCAGGATTTCGACCAAAATATTCTTGCCAAACGGCCCTAACAAACATGATAGAAAATTGGCACCAGAATATAAACAACAACAGTCTATGTGGAACTGTGTTTATTGATTTCAAGAAAGCATTTGATATGATAGACCATGTTATTTTAATTAAAAAACTTGAGACAATGAAAATTGGCCCTAATGTAGTCACTCTAATATCATCTTTTCTATCAAACAGAAAGCAAGTAGTATCACATAATAAATGTCTGTCTTATACCACTACCTTCAATATTGGAGTACCGCAAGGCTCTATTCTTGGCCCTCTATTGTTTGCCATATATATTAACGATCTACCTTTGCATCTTTCGTCGTCCTGCGATCTATTTGCAGACGACTGTACAGTGTACACAAATGCTGAAAACTGTATTTTATTGGAGTCGTCTTTACAACAAGAATTAAATAATGTAGTTAGGTGGAGCTATTCAAACCGTATGCAAATTAACATCACTAAAACAAAATCAATGTTACTAACAACCAGACAAAGACTTCAAACTCTAAGCTCGCACACATCACTTCAACTTCACATCGATAACATGCCAGTAGAAAGTGTAATTGAGCACAAAACATTAGGCATAATCATTGATAGAAACCTAACCTTTAATTCCCACGTTCAAGCGCTTATTAAACAGACAGCGAAAAAAGTCTACCAACTCGCCAAAATTAAAAACTTCCTTGATGAGGACACAAGGAAACTATTCTATACTTCTCATATACAGACACACTTTGACTACTGCTCTACAATCTGGGACGGTTGTTCTAATTCAAACACCAAGCGACTTTACTCACTCCAGAAACGGGCCATGAGTCTAATGTATAACAAACATTTATCTGACAATCCTATCCTGTATAAACGCCTTCATTTACTACCACTCCGCAAACGCCTGCTTTTCAATAAAGCTAAACTAATTCACAAAATCCTGCATCGGAATGCCCCAAATTACCTTTGGCCATTGTTTAAATATAATGCTAGACACAGTAAACGTTTAAATATATTACACATTCTGAAGCCTAGGATTGATTTATACAAAACAAGCTTAACGTACTCTGCAGCTCAGTTGTGGAACAATCTTCCACAAGAAATCAAAGACATCACCAATCCCTATTTATATAATCGCAAATTACTCGAACACTATCTCAGTACGGATTATCTTCCCCCTTAATAATAGAGATAATAATAATAGTAACAAAACCCTAGTATAACAGCCAGTCCCCTTTTGGTAGGCCAGTATATTCCACATGGCTAATAACAAGTGTCAGAACATTATCTAATTTTACTGTGTCGTGTAGTTTTGATGTTCGCATTTTGCCCATCCCTTTATAATGCATATCTTTTATATTGTTGCTGTTCTCTGTTAGCCTTGAATTATGTGTGAATGAAATAATGTATGAAAGAGAATGATAGAAGGGCAGAATGTTAGACGGGCCTGCGTGCCCAATTCTTAACCCTTTGAAAATAAAGTTTGTTCGTTCGTTCGTTCGTTCCTCCTCCCTCTACCTCCTCCCTCCACCCTCCTCCTCCCTCCTCATCCTCCCTCCTCCTTATCTTCCTCCTCCCCCTCCTCATTCTCTCTCCTCCTCCCTCCTCCCTCTCCCTCCTCCTTCTCCCTCTTCCTCCTTCTTCTTCCTCCTCCTTCCTCCTCCTCCCTCCGCCTCCTCCCTCCTCCTCCTCTCTCCGCCTCCTCCCTCCTCCTCCTCTCTCCTCCTCCTCCCTCCTCCTCCCCCTCCCTCCTACTTCTCCCTCCTTCCTCCTCCCTCTCCCTCCTCCTCCCTCCTCCTCTTCCCTCTTCCTCCTCCTCCTTCTCCCTCCTCCTCCCTCTTCCTCCTCTCCCCTCCTCCTACCTCCTCCTACCTCCTCCCTCTTCCTCGCTCTTCCTCCTCCTCCCTCCTCCTCCCTCCTCCTCCTCCCTCCTTCTTCCTCCCTCCTCCTCCCTCTTCCTCCTCCTCCCTCCTCCTTCCTCCTCCCTCTCCCCTCGTTCCTCCCTCCTCTTCCTAATCCCTCCCCCTCCCACCTACTCCTCCCTCCTCCTCCTGTCTCCTCCTGCTCCCTCCTCCTCCTCCCTCCGCCGAATATGAATTAAATGATATGCTCACCATCAGGGACTGGGTGAAGCCGGGCCGGGTCGTCTTTTTTTGGGAACGGGAGCAGGGACCGAATATGAATTAAATAAGACGCTCCATTTACCCAAGTTAATTGTTGGGGGAAGATGAAAAGATCTTTCAAGTGCTCTTTCTAATAATAGACAGACAGACAGTAGATAGTCGGGAACGGGCGAAGCCGGGCCGGGTCAGACAGACAGACAGATAGTCGGGAACGGGAACTTATATGACTACTTATATGAATTAAATGAGATGCTCCCCATCAGGGTCTGGGCGAAGCCGGGCCGGGTCAGACAGACAGACAGACAGACAGACAGACAGACAGACAGGTAGTCGGGAACGGGAGCTTATATGACTACTTAGATGAATTAAATGACATGCTCCCCACCAGATTCTGGGCGAAGCCGGGCCGTGTCAGCTAGTCATATATAAAAGAGACGGTATGTATGTATGTGTGTATGTCCTTTATGCGTTCGCGAACGGTCCATTCGATTGAGATGAAATTTTCTACACGTCTTCCTCTCATTCTCGCTCTGCCAACTGTCATATTTTTTGAGTGTAAAATAGGCTACTTACTTAATATTATTTAATATTTAATTTTTCATTATAATGTCTATATTGCAAGGGGATTTAACTCTAGAAAAGTTATTTCAATGGGCATAACTTTTAATAACATTGCTATATACCTTATAGTCATATTGTTGCATTGTTTTCAAAGATTTATAAACTCTTTGTCTATAGTTATTTACAGGCATATGAGTTATAATAAATCATGATATAATCTTTAAGGCATTTTCAATGTTTTCATAAAAGTAATGCATAATGCATAACAATCTTTTTATGCTTAAAGAAGTTATCTACAGTCATGTAGGTGATTAAAACAGTTTTCATTAAAAATAATGGATGGTGTGTGGAAGGACATACTTTTAAGTTACATTTTTTTGTGTTGTATGAATTTAATGAGACGCTCCCCGCCAGGAGCTGGGCGAAGCCATGCCGGGTCAGATAGATAGACAGACAGACAGACAGATAGTTGGGAACGGGAGCTTATATGACTACGTATGTGAATTAAATGAGATGCTCCCAACTTTTTCGCTGCAGTTATCTACAGGCATATGCGTTATAATCCTCCTCCTCTCCCCCCCTCCTCCTACCCTCTTCCTCATCCCCTCCCCCTCCTCCCTCTCCCTCCTCTTCCTCCTCCATCCTCCTCCTCCCTCTTCCTCCTCCTCCCTCCTCCTCCCTCTTCCTCCTCCTCCCTTCCCCTCCTCCCTCCTTCTATCTCCTCGCTCCTTCTAATCACTCCTCTTCCTTCCTCCTCTGCCCTTCTCCTTCTCTCTCCTCCTCTTCCCTCCTCTTCCCTCCTCCCCCTCCTCCCTTCTCCTCCTTCTCCTCCCTCCTCCTCCCTCCTACTCCCTTCTCAATCTCCTCCTCCCTTCTCCTCCTCCCTCCTCCTCCCTCCTCCCTCCTCCCTCCTCCTCCCTTCTCCTTCTCCTCCCTCCTCCTCCTACCTCCTCCTCCCCCTCCTCCTTCTCCCTCTTCCTATTCCCTCCTCCTCCCACCTCCTCCCTCCGCCTCCTCCTCCCTCTCCCTCCTCCTCCCTCCTCCTCTTCCTCCTCCCCTCCTCCTTCCTCTTTCTCCTCCTCCCTCTTCCTCCTCCCTCCTCCTTCTCCCTCCTCCTCCCTCTTCCTCCTCCCTCTTCCTCCCTCCTCCTCCTCCCCTCCTCCTCCTACCTCCTCTTTCTCCCTCCTCCTCCCCCCTCCTCCTCTCTCTAAGGTTGTTCTAACTGCAACCAATAAATGATTAGACAGACAGAGAGGGAGGGACGGGCGGACAGACAGACAGACAGACAGACAGATAGTCGGGAACGGGAACTTATATGACTACTTATATGAATTAAATGAGATGCTCTCCACCATGGGATGGGCGAAGCCGGGCCGGGTCCGACAGACAGACAGACAGATAGATAAACAGACAGACAGACAGATAGATAGTCGGGAACAGGAACGGGAGCTTATATGACTACTTATATGAATTAAATGAGATGCTCCCCACCAGAGTATGGGCGAAGCCGGGCCGGGTCAGCTGTATGTATGTATGTATGTATGTATGTATGTGTGTATGTCCTTTATGCGTTCGCGAACGGTCCATCCGATTGAGATGAAATTTTCTACACGACTTCGTCTCATTCCCGCCATGCCAACTGTCACATTTTTTTAGTGTAAAATCGGTTACTTACTTAATATTATTTAATATTTCATTTTCATTATAATTTCTATATAGCAAGGGACTTAACTCTAGAAAAGTTATTTCAAGGGGCATAACTTTTAATAACATTGCTATATACCTTATAGTCATATTGTTGCATCGTTTTCAAAGATTTATAATGATATAATCTAATGCATAATGCATAACATTGTAACTCATCTTTTTATGCTTAAAGAAGTTATCTACAGTCATGTTGGTGAATAAAAACAGTTTTCATTAAAAATAATGGATGGTGTGTGGAAGGACATTCTTTTAAGTAACTTTTTTTTTTTTGTGTATCAATTTAATGAGACGCGTTCCCGCAAGGAGCTGGGCGAAGCCACGCCATGTCAGATAGATAGACAAACCCACCTTTTCGCTGCAGTTATCTACAGGCATATGCGTTATAATCCTCCTCCTCTCCCCTCCTCCTCCTCCTACCCTCTTCCTCTTCCCCTCGCCCTCCTCCCTCGCCCTCCTCCATCCTCCTCCTCCCTCTTCCTCCTCCTCCTCCCTCCTCCTCCCTCTTCCTCCTCCTCCCTCCTCCTCCTCCCTAAATACGTACGTAAATAGAAGAGATCAAAGAATCCCTGAACCACAACGCTAGGAAAAGCGAAGAAAATGACGTGACTACACAGAATCGTCACACGGCAATGTCAATAACAATTCATCTTTTTATGTGTAAAGAAGTTAGTTCTCTACAGTCATGTAGAAGGGAAGAACAATCAATGGAAGGACCGAAATCACAGAACCTAGACGAGTATGAATTCGGAATGGCGAACTCCCTCCTCCTCTCTCCTCTTCCACCCTCTACCTCCTCCCTCCACCCTCCTTCTCCTCTCTCCTCCCTCCTCCTCCCTCGTCCTCCTTTTCCTCCTCCCTCTCCCTCCCCATCATCATCCTTCCTCCTCCCTCCTCCTCCTCCCTCCTCTTCCCTCCTCTCCCTCCTCCTCCCCTTTCTCCTCCCTCCTCCTCCCTCCTTCTCCTCCCTCTTCCTCCTCCTCCTTCTCCCTCCTTTTCCTCCATCCTCCTCCTCCCTCCTCCTCCTCCCCCTCCTCCCTCTACCTCCTCCCTCCTTCTCCTCCATCTACACCTCCCCCACCCTCCTCCTCTTCCTCCTCCCTTTCCCTCCTCCCCCTCCTAATTCTCCCTCCTCCCTCCTCCTTCTCCCTCTTCCTCCTCTCTCCTCCTCCCTCCTTCTTCCTCCTCCGCCTCCTCCCTCCTCCTCCTTCCTGCTTCTCCCTCCTCCTTTTCCCTCCTCCTCCCTCTTCCTCCTCCCTCCTCCTCCCTCCTCCTTCTCCCTCCTTCTCCCTCTTCCTCCTCCTCTCCCCCCTCCTACCTCCTTCCTCCTCCTCGCTCTTCCTCCTCCTCCCTCCTCCTCCTCCTTCCTCCTCCTCCTCCCTCCTCCTTCCTCCTCCCTCCTCCTTCCTCTTCCTACCTCCTCCTTCCTCCTCCTCATTCCTCCCTCCTCCTCCTAATCCCTCCTCCTCCCTCCTCCTACCTCCTCCTCATGTCTCCTCCTCCTCCCTCCTGCTCCCTCCTCCTCCCTCCGCCGAATATGAATTAAATGATATGCTCCCCACCAGGGACTGGCCGAAGCCGGGCTGGGTCGTCTTTTTTGGGAACGGGAATGGGAGCAGGGGCCGAATATGAATTAAATAAGACGCTCCATTTACCCAAGTTAATTGTTGGGGGAAGATGTAAAGATCTTTCAAGTGCTCTTTCTAATAACAGACAGGCAGTAGATAGTCGGGAACGGGAACGGGAGCTATGACTACTTATATGAAATAAATGAAATGCTCTCCACCAGGGGCTGGGCGAAGCCGGGCCGGGTCAGACAGACAGACAAACAGACAGATAGTCGGGAACGGGAACTTATATGACCACTTATATGAATTAAATGAGATGCTCCCCATCAGGGTCTGGGCGAAGCCGGGCTGGGTCATCTTTTTTGGGAACGGTAATGGGAGCAGGGGCTGAATATGAATTAAATAAGACGCTCCATTTACCCAAGTTAATTGTTGGGGGAAGATGTAAAGATCTTTCAAGTGCAGTAGATAGTCGGGAACGGGAACGGGAGCTTATATGACTACTTATATGAAATAAATGAAATGCTCCCCACCAGGTGTTGGCGAAGCCGGGCCGGGTCAGACAGACAGACAAACAGACAGATAGTCGGGAACGGGAACTTATATGACCACTTATATGAATTAAATGAGATGCTCCCCATCAGGGTCTGGGCGAAGCCGGGTCAGACAGATAGACAGACAGATAGATAATCGGGAACGGAAACGGGAGCTTATATGACTACTTATATGAATTAAATGAGATGCTCCCCACCAGAGTCTGGGCGAAGCCGGGCCGGGTCAGCTAGTGCTAAATAATTGTTTCAGAAATACATACTTGAGTTGTGCAGTTAAAAAATTGGGATAATGATCAGTACATCCTTTGTCTTTGGGGGTGATTATTTTGTGTGTTTGAACAGTTTTGGCATTTGTCAATGTAATGATTGAGATGATGCAAACATTTACACATTCACTTTATTTTCTATTATCTCTTAGCTGACACCTGTGTTCCTGGCATTGATAGTTTTCTATTTTTAAATCAATGTATTGTTTTCTTATTTTCTTGAAAAACACTGGTAATAGGGAAAGCTAATCCACACACAAAAATAAGTCTAGTGCACTAGAAGAAGTGGATTGTGTGTAGAGTATGATTGTGTTCAAAGCGAGTGGGGGAAAACACATACTATGTCACGATAACAGAGACGAATAGTATGATGTTCAAAATAATAATGAAGATCCAGCAATTTTGAAGATGGAGGTTCAGAATGCTCTTAACCATATGAAATCTGGCAAGACCCCCGGTTCAGACAGCGCACAACAGAAATGATTAATGCTTTAGAAGA
This sequence comes from Cepaea hortensis, assembly GCA_963921405.1. Classification (NCBI taxonomy): domain Eukaryota; kingdom Metazoa; phylum Mollusca; class Gastropoda; order Stylommatophora; family Helicidae; genus Cepaea; species Cepaea hortensis. Next base: position 93,387,820 of record OY992880.1, on the reverse strand, counting down.
ATATGGAATAGATAAAGTTACCAGTCTGCTTAATACAATATATGATACTGGAAATATACCTCAGGAGTTATGTAATTCTGTATTTATTGCAATCCCAAAGAGATCAGGAGCCTTGGAATGTGATCAACATCGAACAATTAGTATAATGAGTCACATCACTAAGATTTTGCTAAGAATTATCACGCAAAGAGCTAGGAGGAAAATACAACCTGAAATAGGAGAAGAACAATGTGGGTTTGTAGTAGGCAAGGGTACAGTAAATGCTGCGTATATACTGAGAACCGAAATCGAACGTTCTATAGAAGTAAACAAAGATCTACACCTTTGCTTTATTGACTACACAAAGGCTTTCGATAAAGTGAGACATGTCAACATGATAAGGATACTTGAAGATCTACAAATTGATGGAAAAGACCTTAGACTTGTAAAAAACATATATTGGAAACAACAAGCTGCCATAAGAGTTGATAAGGAAGTAATACAACAAGCCAATCAGCCTATTAAGAGAGGTGTGAGACAGGGTTGTGTAATGTCTCCAGATCTGTTTTCCCTGTACAGTGAAAGTATTTTCAGAAATATTGAAGATATGGAAGGAATCAACATTGGGGGACGATGCATCAATAACATTAGATATGCAGATGATACAGTCTTGGTTGCAGACAATGAACAGGACCTGCAAAATTTAGTAAATGGGGATGTTACACACAGTGAACAACTAGGGTTAGAATTAAATTGTAAAAAGACACAGATTATGGTCGTCACTAGGAAGAACGAAATACCACAATGTAATATACAAGTAAATGGGAATATTCTTCAACAAGTGAATAGGTACAATTATCTCGGAACAGTAGTAACATCTGATGGAAGATGCCTTGAAGAGATTAGAACAAGAATCGCCATGGCAAAAGTAGCCTTTAGCAAGATGAAAAACATACTCACCAATAAAAAGATGTCAATTGAAACGAGAAAAAAGAGTGTTGAGATGCTACATAGAACTTGTACTTTTATATGGATGTGAAGCTTGGACAATGAGCAGGCAGGCCGAAAAACATCTGGTGGCTGTAGAAATGTGGTTTCTGAGGAAAATGCAAAGAATACCATGGACAGCCAGAAAGACCAATGAACAAGTCCTTCAAGAAACAAATGAAGATCGTAAACTGATTAGAGACATTAGACGTAGACAGTCACAATGTTTTGGGCATGTTATGAGAAGAAATAATTTGGAGAACTTGGTGACAACTGGTAAGATCAAGGGGAACAGACCAAGGGGAAGACCTAGAAGCAAGTACATGGATGGCTTGGCATTGTGGCATGATCGAGACAGAAACACGGAGCTGATCCACGACTTTGGTGATCGAGTGAGATGGCAGAACATGACCGCCCACGCTTACCGGCATGGCACATGATGGATGGATGGATGTCATTTATTCTTGGTAAATTAGTATTGTTGTTTCACCATCTGCAGTGTTCTTTATTCTTGGTAAATTAGTATTGTTGTTTCACCAGCTGCAGTGTTCTTTATTCTTGGTAAATTAGTATTGTTGTTTCACCAGGTACAGTGTTCTTTATTCTTGGTAAACTAGTATTGTTGTTTCACCAGTTTTTATTCTTGGTAAATTATTACTGTTGTTTTACCAGCTGCTGTGTTCTTTATTCTTGGAACCTTAGTACTGGTGTGTCACCAACTTCAGTGTTCTTTATTCTCGGAACTTTAGTACTGTTGTTTCACCAGCTATTGTGTCCATTTTCTCGGAACCTTAGTACTGGTTTGTCAGCAACTGCTGTGTCCACTATTCTCAGTACTTTAGCAATGTTGTTTCTCCAGCTCCTGTGCCCTGTATTCTCAGTACTTAACATTGATGTTTTACTGCTGCTGTGTCATTTATACTTGGTACCTTATTATTACTGTTTCACACTGCTGTTTCCTTTATTTGTTCTAACTTAGCATGGTTATTTCATGAGCTGCTGGTATTAAATAGCTGTGTTTGTGTGTGTTGGTGGGTGGTATTTTGTAAGTTAAAAATGTTTTGTCACATGACCTCCATTGTAGTTGAAGGTTATTGAAATATGCATTGATGTTTCCCCCTAAAACTGTATCACAGTCATCGTGTGATAATACAGTGTAGGGTGAAACTATTTGTGGAAATGATGTGACTGATAAGATGATGAGACTGTTAGATGGTGTGATGTGAGGATGATGGGTACATATGTTGATAAACATCTGCAGTTTACAATGTCACATGAAAAGGGTTAGTAATAAAATGTGAAACCTGGTGTTGTTCAATTTAGGCTCCAAACCCCCTGATGACAGAATCACTTTTAACACTCACTTTGTTCTCAGGCAGGAAGTAACAAGTAGCGAGGAAAGGAGCTGGCTACTCTAGCTCATGAAACTATGACTTACTGTATGTTTAGTCCATAGCATTCATTTCACACCATTACATGTGTTTCTGATTATGATGGGCTTTTATTGTTAATGCTAAAAACTGTATGAAAGGGTGAGTTCCATTGCTAGTAAATATAGAAGATAGGAGATATCATTGATGACCATCTTTTTCATTTGTCAGGCTATTATTACTTCATTGATCCTGATGCCAGGAAGGTTTTCAGGATACTGAACAAATCATTGCAATTTATGCAAATAAGATATTTTCTGTAAATACCAATCATACATTTTTTTAAGACAGCTTATTATCTTTCATTTCAGTTGTCTTTTCAAGGTGATAAGAGATTTATAATGTGTATAAACTGTAGCTGATAAATCCTTGATAAGTGAAACGTGTAACAAAGTGGCCAGACTTTCACCTGTCGTACCGGTGATGTTCGGCTAGGGCTACCAGGTCAACACAGCTTATAATGGGTACCAAGAAATGTCTAGGGAAATAAAAGAGGCCGGCGTGTTACCAACCACATCAGCCACTGAGTGACGTTTGGTCTATAAAATTGTGGGTCTAGCCTCTTATGTCAAGTGCGCCTTAGATGTATGAAAGGAACCTTTAACTTACTTTACATTTTCTTTAAGTTAGCTGCTTTGAAAATTCACAGTTCTTAACTATTCACATATCAACATGACATTTTGGAGCCAAAGTGAATTTTTTTACTCCAATATTTTTGAAAACTGCTAAACATGGTTTAAAAGACAAGCGGATTTATTTCATTGCACCAGATGTTATCCCACATGGCATGATCACATAAAGCACGAACTCTGTAGCTCCGGTGACAATCACCAGGAGTCTCCAAGAAAATTGTACTCGTGAACCATGGCCTAGGATTTAACCACCTACCTTTGGAGTGTGAGGTAGGCAGCGTAACTACTTAGCCACAGAGACTGCCTCTGAAAGCTACCGTAATTCTGTACTCTTTCTCTGAAATAACATATTTACATAATGGGGTCTAGCAAAGAGACAGAAAAGGAATCTAGTTTGAAAGTTCAAGAAGACAGGCAAGAATATGGAAGGATCTAGTGGAATGTTTATAGTTTCAAGTTTGGAAGTTGTACTTTTGAAGGTTTGCAACGTGTCTTCACCGCATAACTTCATATTTTTCAAATTTTTTGACGAATGACCTGCTCAGATATTATAATACTGTTAATGGACAAATAGCATAGACCTGTATTTGAAGCAACTGGGTATTGCAAGTGGGGTAGATGATTGTAGACAGAGAGCCGTTACTTTTTCACCTGCCACTTATAATTGTGCCATTTCTTGTGCCATGTTCCCCATTAGTTCTTCTTGCCAATTCATGTTTGAACATGTTTATTGTTTAATTTGTTTCCTTTTATGCTTATCCCCTATGCATGTCCAGTTTCATCTTCAGTTTATTGACCTGCATTGTGTACCAATTCTGGCTTGCTCTGTCATTTGACCACCAGATATGGAAGGATCTAATGGAATGTTTATAGTCTCAAGTTTGATTCTTGTACTTTTGAAGGAATGCTGAGTTTCTTCACCGCAAAACTTCTTATGGTAAAAATGTTTGATGAATAGCCTGACCACATATGCTAATGTTGAACAGCCCTATGTAATATCCTAATTTTGGAAATTATGGAGTAATATCCTAATGTTGAACATTCTGATGTAATATCTTAATGCTGAACAGCCTGATGTTATATTTGAATGTTTAACATCCTGATGTAATATCCTAATGTTGAACAGCCTGGTGTAATATCTTAATGTTGAATATTCTGATGTAATATCCTAATACTGAACATTCTGGTGTATTATCCTAATGTTGAACACTATAGTGTAATCTTCTTATATATAAAAGGCAATGTGTGTGGATATGTATGTCCTTTATGCGTTCGCGAACGGCCCATCCGATTGAGATGAAATTTTCTACACGCCTTCCTCTCATTCCAGCGCTGCTAACTGTCATATTTTTGTTTCTTCTTCCTCCTCCTCCCTCCTCCCCCTCCCTAAATACGTACGTAAATATATGATAATGATGATGAAAGAATCTCCTAACCAAAACGCTAGGACAAGCGAAGAAAATGACGTGACTACACAGAATCGTCACAGGCAATCATCATCATCATCAGGTGCCGTGCCGGCTGGCGTAGGCGTTCATGGTTCTCCATAGATCTCAGTCTTTGGTTTTCTGGATTAACTCTGCTGCTGATATATATGCCTCCATGCCACGGCAATATCAATAACAATTCATCTTTTTATGTGTAAGGAAGTTATCTACAGTCATGTAGAAGGGAAGAACAATCAATGGAAGGACCGAAATCACAGAACCTAGACGAGTATGAATTTGGAATGGCGAACTCCCTCCTCCTCTCTTCTCCTCCTCCCTCCTCCTCCCTCTACCTCCTCCCCCTCCTCATCTTCCCTCCTCCCTGTCCCTCCTCCTTCTCCCTCTTCCTCTCCCTTCCTCCTCCATCCTCCTCCCTCCTACTCCTTCCTCCTTCTCCCTCTCCCTCCTCCTCCTCCTGCCTCCTTCTCCCTCATCCTCCTCCCTCCTTCTCCCTCTTCCTCCTCCATCCTACTCCCTCCTCCTCCTCCCACTACCTCCTCCTCCTCCCTCCACCCTCCTCCTCCTCCCTTCTCCTCTTCCTCCTCCCTTCTCCTCTTCCTCCTCCCTTTCCTTCCTCCTCCTCCTCCCTCTACCTCCTCCCTCTACCCTCCTCCTCCTTCCTCCTCCTCCACCTCCCTTTCCTTCCTCCCCTCCTCATTCTCTCTCCTCATCCCTCCTCCCTCTTCCTCCTCCTCCTTCCTCCTTCTCCCTCCGCCTCCTCCCTCCTCCTCCTCCCTCCTTCCCTTCCTCCCTCCCCCTCCCTTCTCCTACCCCCTCCTTCTCCCTCCTCCTCCTCCTCTCCACTCCTCCAATTCCTACCGTCTTCCTCTTCCCCTCCCCCTCCTCCCTCTCCCTCCTCTTCCTCCTCCATCCTCTTCCTCCTCCTCCCCCTTCCTCCTC